>CM043866.1:382500-1649166 GCA_023846275.1 Vanilla planifolia
TTATACATTGATTTTCAAATTTATGAGGTTTTTGTGCTTCAACTATCCATTTTCTCTTCACCTTTATAGTCCAACTTAGTGATTGAAAAAGTGCATGCTCAAAATGTTTTCAAGTGTATCATCCTCTTCCATTTGTTATAATATTTTTGTAACACTATTGAATAATTTATTTACATATAGTGTGACACTTGAGAAATTGGTAAAGGTTGTAGGTTGCTTCATAAAGCTCTTATTATAAATCCATTGTACTTGTTTTTTTTGTCATTCTTGTATTAGGCTCATTTACCTCTTTGTGGCTTTTGTCTCCTTTGGCTCTCCATTGTTTCCTTGTGGAGTATCTTTCTAAGAGTATTAACTTATTGGTTGTTTAACAAAAGGAATTTAATGAAGCCTTGTCATTGGATTGGTGGTGGATATAAATCATAATTTATATTAATCCACCTGAAATATTTGGAATTATGTATATTTTTGCATTACAACATAAAGTTTTTCAATAATAATAATAACTTTTCTTTAAAATTCATGATTCACTCCCTTCTCTTATGGCTTGACCAATCATACACTTAAAACCTTCATATGATAGAAAATTAATGGGTGTCCCTATGGAGAAAAAGCAAGAGCAATGTCTCTCAAGAACTTCATATGATATATTAATGTCAATGGTTAATAGGGAAAGGAATCTCAAAAAAATATATAAAAGGGATGAATGCCTCAAGGTTTGAATGAAGGGACAATTTTGAAGAAGAGTGGATTAAATAGGCCAATGTCAACTTTGTAGTCATGTTTTTATTTTTATTGAGAAAACCTTGAAGGGAAAAATAACACCACTAGCTTGCATATAGAACTATTATTAAGCACAATGAGTTTATTTTGATGAAGAAATTATAAGGGCTTGTTTTTCTTAATCACAATAAATCAAAATCTTGTATAGATCAATGATCATTTAATTTCAAAAATCTAAATGATAATGCCACATTCTCTTGGAGAGCATGATCAATCTTCTTGCTAAAACTAAGGGCGAAGAGTTTTAATGTTTCAAGTATGGTTGGGATAGAGTCCTTGAGATGACCATTATATGTTAAGGTATGTCTAACTAACTTTAGAAAGGTCTATTAATTACTTTTCTCAATAATGTTTTGGATTATTATCTTTCCTAAAATAGTTCATATCTTGAGTAGATTTATTGTAATATTGAAAACTTGAGATGAGTTAGTTCATATCATTTTTAATGGAAGACAATGAATAGTTCATTAACTTATCATAGATTAAATCTCTTTAAATTGTCGTCACTCTATTAGTGGGTTTATCTTTATTTTGTTTGAAATTGATAAGCATTTGGACCCATAATTGTTATAATCCTAAAAAATCTTCTCAATTGAGTTTTTGAAATACAATGATGAAATAATAATGAGTGATGTTGGAATCAAAGGTTCAATGATCAGAAAACTTAAAGTAAGTCAATTTTGTGTTATTCCATGCACAAAGAAGACAAAGTTGTTAGTCTATGCGAAATTCTCCATCTATTTTTGGAACAGGTGAAGAGGAGTCTAAGATGATGAAGTGTGAACATATTTTAATAGTGACATGCAAAGGTGTAAGAGTTTCTTTGGTTGATCCCTTAAGCATGGTGACAAAAAGATTTGTGGAGTTGGCTCTCATTGTTTTCCTTTTACTTGTTAATTCGTCAAATGATGCAAAAATTTTGTTGATGCAAATAAGGATTTGAAGAAAATTAATAGAAACTTTCTTACATGAGAATTAATTAAGAGAATACAAATAGAATGGAGGGACTTGATTAACCTCAAAGCTAAGGTAAATCATGGAATAAAAGGATGAAGTTGAATACTTTATTAAGATATTACAAGGAAAAAAACATTTAGACAAAACGATTTTCCCTTCACTTAGAATAGGACAATGAAATATTTTATTTCTCTTGCCCTCTAGACCCTCGGGTTTTATGAGTAGTAGGAAAACTAGTGATATTTGTTAAAAAAAGATGATGTAATCTTTGCACAAGAAAGAATTACAATTATTATTCAATAGTAATCAACTAATCGATATTGATACGTGCTCCATGCTAATGTGGCCAAATTTTTTAAAACTATTGGGATTTTAAAGTAGTTAGCAATGTTTTACATGTTTCCTAATTTGAGTTGTAGTAATTAGCACACTAATGATGGAGAAGTAACTCTAATTATTCAGATTTGAAAAGTTTCCAACCATCATCTTGTTAGATATTGTCCTTGGTTATTACGTAGTAGCCATGTAACCAATCAAAGTAGAAAGTTGATGTAAAGGAAGAAAATTTTGTGAGAAATGCGTCCTTTGCCTTTGTGATTGATTGATTGAATTTTAGGCTATATATTTAATTTAATGTGCTAAAGCTCCACCAAGAACCAGTTGGTGCTTTAAAAATGGAGGGAGTGATCATTGGAAGCGTCGAAACACGTGATTGCGATCTGTTCATGATGCAAAATATCTTTTGAGGCAAGAGGTTTCTCGGCAAACCTTAGAGCAAAATGAAACCCTTGAGAGCCATATGATTCTCGAGTTAGCAGGAACATGGCATAGGATGTCTAGTGGCTTCAATTGTCGCCATTAGGCAAGATTATGTTCAACGACTGAGTTTTTTAGACAAAATTTTGTATTTTCTGTAGGACCATAAACGTTTATTATGTTTATTGTTTTGGGCATAAGTTATTTTATAATACATTTAAATGTGAAAAATACATAAAATATGCATTTTATTTTTTTGCATGAATAATGTCTAACAATATAAGCAGAACAAAAAATAAATTAATTTCCAAAATAAAAAATACATACAAATAACAAAATTAGAATGTAAATAATTTTAATAATAATACGTATTAAAAACATAAAAAAAGCATTCGCTATTGTAAAAATTTTCCAACAAATGATAAAGCTGTAGGAATAAATCTAAGCTGCATAAAAGTATATTTATTATTTTAAAAAACAAAACATGTACGCAAATGGCAAACTCATGAAAGGACATAATCTAGAAATCAAATGTTTGACCCATGGTAGCATGCATAATCTCGCAACAGCCCCTCGGCTGTTGTCTTGGCCCGTGCGCCTGCGCACGTCGCTGTGGATGGACCATCATCAGTACACACGCCTGTTGATGCAAATATGCACACTACAGCGCCCTCGCATGTGCATGAACCGCATGCTGCTGATAGTTGTACTGTGCAGGTGACCGAGGATGGGGAGGCAGGACATTTGCCACGAGGCATGCCTGACAAGTTGGACATGGGGCATGGTCAGAATGCTGATGAAAGCTCAGTGAATGCGGGTCTTGGACCTTGGATGCTCGTTCAGCCAAGGCGCCGAAGACTCTTTGCAAATGGTCGAAGAAGTGAAGACCCCAAACAGGATAACCCTGCATTGAGGGAGGTTCCTAGGAGCCGTGGAAGCTACGAAGGCTGTGGGTGAAATGGTGCAAGAAGGAGGAGCCATTCAGCTGTACGTGGGCAAGAGAGCAATAGGAGGGTTTGGGCTCGCAACAACTCAAGGAATAGAAGCAAGGTGGCGTTAACAAATCAACCTCGTGCTAGAAGTCAACCTAAAGAATTTCTGATCAGTGAGGCAACTAAAGGAAAAAATATTGTGCAATCTACTATTGAGGATGACATATATGCCTATGATGTACCTCAAGCAAGGAGATGACGGGGAGGCTGCTTCCCGCCTACACTTCATGGAGTGCAGATCATCTTCTCGGGTTAGCTGTTATAAACTGCAGGTGATAGTGTGTATTTCTGGGAGTGTTGTGGTTCCCATGGCGAAGAGCCTAGGTGCTTGTGGCAGCCATGGTGGGGGTGTTTTGGTGCTGTGCCTCTGAATGGTGTGTAGAGGTCACTGCAGATCGGATGAATGCTCTGTGTGTGCGGAGCAGTGATTGCTACTGATTTGGGGACTGTTTGGGGACTGCGTTTTACAACCTATTATGAAGATTGCTATATGGAATATCAGAGAAATTAGAGACAGAAAATCAAGACTATATCTGCAAAAGATTTGTAAGAGATCAGAATGTGGCTGCAGTTGCATTGGTGGAAACCAAGGTGCAAAGCTTCAGCCATAAAGAAGCTGACGTGCTCTTGGGTAGGGACTGGTTGTACGAGATACAGCCCTCAATTGTGAAGTCTGCGGGTATTGTTGTTTTGTGGAGGAATTGGCTAACACTCAAACGTCTCAGGAGCTCACTGCATGTGATGTCTGTTCAGATTACGCATTTGGGCGGTGAATTGATAAATTGATGCTTCTCCAAAGGAGGTCCACAAAAGAAGACTCGTATGGGATTTTTTAAGAGATAAAGCCAAGACAAACTGGCCTCTGATTATTACAAGAGATTTTAACTTAGTTATATCTCAAGAAGAGAAATGTGGGAGAAAAATTCATCCATGGGCAGGGTTAGATTGAGTTCTCCGAATTGATCCATGACCTTAAGCTTGAGGATTTGGGGTTTATTGGAAACATTTACACCTAGTGCAATGCCAGATCGGGGGGAGCACACATTTGGGAGAGATTGGAGAGAGTATTGATGAATCATGGTGTACAGGCGTTTCCAACTACCACTATCACGCACTCTCCCGGATTGGTTCGGACCACTGTCCGTTGTTAATAAATTTGGGGGGTAGGCAGCAGCAAATTACAGAGAACATAAGGATACAATTTGAGAGTACATGATTTGATTCCCCGCATTCTACGGGGGTGGTGATGCAAGCGTGGAAAAGGGGCACTTGTGGAAATCAAATGAAAAGACTTTCCATTAGATTTCGAAGGGCCTTGGTTGCTCTTCGAAACTGGAGCAGAAGGGAGATGAGGGGAATTATTAAAAAGGAGCTGGAAAGTAGAATCAACTCCCTTCAAATGAAAGAGTCGAGTGTGGATCTGGATGTTGAGGACAGTGTTACCCTTGGACAACTTATAACTGAATTTCATAAGAAAAGTGCACTAGAGGAAAGATGGTGGTGGCAATGTACAAAAGTTCAGTGGGCTCAACTTAGTGACCAGAACACACGATTTTTTCATACTGCAGCAACAACTAGGTGGCGTAACAACAGAATTATGTGCATGAAGGATGATAAGGGGGAGAATATTACTACGGATGATTGCATCGGTGATATTTAACCCATTTCTTTGAAGCAAAATGGAGTATTGATATGGCCGCCTCTCCCTTACAGCATTTCTCACCACGTGCATGCCTCTCAGATATTCAAGCACACATGCTTACTCTTAGGGTCACAAAGGAGGAGATCATTTGTGCGATTAGGGCCCTTGGAAAAAATAAGGCTCTTGGAATTGATAGGATCAATGCTGAATTCTTATAGGGCTATCGTGATATTACTCAAAAGGATGTTGTGTAGGCGGTTCTGGAATTTTTTGAGACAAAGAAAATGCTTATATATTGGAAAGATACTTTAATTGTTCTTATTCCTAAGAAGTAAGGAGTTAATAGGCTTGATCAGTTTCGGCCTATCAGTTTATGCAATATGATCTACAAAGTGGTTGCCAAGGTCCTTGTGGAGAGACTCAAGGCAGTTCTGCCAAATATTATTTCACTAGAACAAGGCGCGTTTATCCCTGGTCGAGGAATTACAAATAACATTTTTATAGCACAAGAGATGGCATCCAGAATGCATTCCTTAGCATCCAAGACAGGTATGATGGCCAATGATGGCCATCAAAATTGATATGGAGCAGGCTTATAATAGGGTACGATGGAATTTTGTGATGGATATGATGTGCTTCTTGGGATTTCCTACGGTTTGGCGGGAGTGGATTGGTGCGTGCATCGACTCACCCAGGTTTGGGGTGCTCCTTAATGGAGTCAAACTTCCTTGGATTAAGGCGCAGAGAGGTCTTATGCAAGGATGCCCATTATCCCCCTACCTGTTCACTATTGTCCCTCAGCATTTATTTGCACTCATGCGAGACTACAAGGCGCGCACGCCACTCGGATTTCGTTGTGTGCAGCATGTGCCAGCCGTGTCTCATTTGCTTATACAGATGATATCCTGATGTACGTGCCAGCTGCGGGCGCTGTGCGTATTATTCTTCAGGATTTCGGTAAGGCAGTGGGACTCAAAATTAATCCAGCAAAATCAAAAGTTTTTTTTCAACAGAGCCATGAAGAAGAAAAGAAAGAACAGGTTGGCTAAGAAAATCCAAATGTTTAGGGGGCAGAGTTTGATGTTTCTTGGTGTTCTCATTTCAGCAAAGCATCTTACTAAGGTGGACCTCAACTTCATTATTCAAAAATTGGAAGAGCAAGTCGCTAAATGGCACACGTTAGGCCGCTGTCTATGGAGGGCAGGGTCCTCATGATCAACTCGGTGATTGCTGTCATTTCCAGCCATATTATTGCTCACTGTGTGGTGCCCAATCGGGTATTTGATGCTATCGAAAAAGTAATAAGGAGATTCTTGTGGTGCGGAAATTCTACTGCAAGGTCAGTGCATTATGCCGAGTGGGACGGTCACTCTACCTAAGGCGATGGGGGGACTGGGCATCCACGACATACGCTTATGGCAGTGTGTCCTGCAAATGAAGCAATGCAGGAGAATCATCGCCAGAGAAGAAAGTATGTGGATTAACATCATACGGAGCAGACTTGATGGCACACGCGCACCCAATAGTGCCCTACGTAGTGCATCCCATGCTTGCAGGCTCACCCTAGACGCCATCTCAAGCTTGGTATGGAGGCTGGGTGATGGTTTGACCACCTTATTCATGGAGGATAACTGGTTGGGGTTCTTGCCTATTAGGTGGTGGCCTACCTATGTCAATATGGACGTGATATGGCCGATCTTTGTGAGGGACTACATGGCTGCGCCGAGAGCGTGGGATGAACAAAAAATTCGTCTATGGGCTGACGAATGCCTGTTTGATAGAGTTATGCACGTGCCATGGGGTCAAAAACATGCTAAGGACATGGTGTTTCAGTCACTCACAGAATCAACCACAATCAACAATGACAAAGTCTATGCGCACCTAATTAATCGTGCTCGCAGCCTTGATACGATGAAGCCTCTGCATGATTATAAACCAATATCAGTGGATATGGAGACTGAAGACGGCTCCCAGGGTTTGTGTCTTCGTCTGGCGCATCATCTGGAAGTCCCTGTCCTTGGCAGCGTGGCTTGCGCGCAGGGGTTTGGCTGGGAGTAGCAATTGCCCATGGGGCTACCCCGTCGCCGAGACTCTTAGCCACGCCCTTTGGGATTGCCCGCATGCACAAGAGGTGTGGGACTCGAGGAATACATAGGACATTGTGGTGGCGGTGTGCGGCGGCCTCTGTGATCGCAGCGGAGAAGTCTTTCTGCAGCGCTTTTGCTGCTATGGTGAGGTGGCTGGTCGTAGTCGCAACCGTGACATGTTGCACGTTGCTATAATTTCCATTATCCTTCACAGTATTTGGGTGAACAGATGTGCTAGAAAACACAATGAGCCAACAATGAGCAGCGCTATGTTAATTCGCAAGGTACGTATGGATGTTACTATTGCGAATAATGGACTTAATGAGTATGCATCTAAGCTCAACGAGAACCTCTCCAACTCGCCTGAGTTGTCTGCAGCCCTTCATTGGGTTCCCCCTCCCACTGGATGGATATTGATTAATTGCGATGCCGTGGTTGGTAATGACATTACTGGAGTGGGCATAGTAATCAGAGACCATCTGGGTAGACCCTTGCTGATTGTTGGCAAAAAATTCATTTCACAAGCTAGCAAGGCCATGGAGACTCTTGCTATCCTAGAGGCCCTTAATGCTGTGAGACACTCGTTTCCGAATTTCCTCACTGTTGAAATCCAAACAGACTCCCAGATAGCTTTGCAGGAAATCTAAGCCATGTTGAGGTGCCCACCTTTGGGCAAGTATTTTCTTCCCGCACTCTCACAAGCTACGCGTTTGTGCACGTTGTGCATTGGTCACGTGCTGCATGTACTTGCGAGTTAGCGTGGGAGTGAGGAATGCCCCTTCCTAAGCAACTCCTTAAACTTTTGTTAGCAAACTTTTTGTTTGATCTCCTTAGAGGATCCCCTGTAATGGCTTAGGCCTTTAATAAATTAGAACCCAATTTCAGATATATCAAATGTTTGAAGACTTAAAATTTTGTGCATTAATTTAAATAAAAATTAGGAATTAACCAAACCATCATAAGAAGTTTAATATATAAAAAAATATTATTCAAAAAATATAAATTCAACTTAATTTGGCATCGATTTAATCACAAACTCACAATTATATAGACAAATTTAAATTTTTATGTCTATTTGACTGTCTTATGTTCATGATCTTTTTATTATCTTTATTTTATTTATTTAATAATAATGATTGTAATACAATGAGATAAAAAGATATTGTGATTATTGATAAAAAAATAAATAATTTGACTAAAAAAAGGTTAAAAGGTTTGGTAGAGTAAAAAACAGACTAACAACAAAATTATTGTTTTTCTAATGAAAAAATATAATAAAAATAATTATTTATTATTAATTTAGGTTTTCTAGAAAAAATAATTGGTGAAGAATAATAGGTCTTCAGATTCCTCGCTGTGGAACCAAAAGAAAATTTCAATGAAATTACTTCTAAACATAATCCAGAACAGCAGTCGGCTAAAATACGCTCTTGGCCTCCTCCCTCGGTTCCACCGGCAAAAATGTGAAATTCCGAATCATGGAACTAAATATCTTCTCTTCGTCACTCACTTCACTACAAAGGCTCCAACTTCGGCCTTCATGGTTTAGTTCGAGTTCAAGCGCTTCGACCAGGAAGGTACATTGATTTTGATACTCTGAATTAGTTCGCTTCCTAAGCTATTGATGACTCCATCTTCGAAGAAGGAAGCTTCAATCAATCTAAAGCCTTTATGTAGTATCGTTTAGTTTATATGTGCTTCAGCTGGTATATTCTTTTGCTTTATCCGAAGTTTCCTTTTTTTTTTTTTTTTTTGTTGTTGTTGAGGGTTTCGACATCGTCCACTATGAAATTGAACCAGATTTTTGGGGCGTGACATTACTTCTTGAAAAGGATAACCTTGTGATTTCTTTGTGAGGCATTGCATGTCTAAGGTTACTGTTTCCTCACCATGCAGATGATGCAGCGATGTTCCTTGACAGAAGCGTTGAGAATTTTGCGGGCTTGTCGTTGTGGTTGGGTTTCGAACACGGACATTGCTCAGAAGCTATTGCCTCTCACGAAATGTCAGGGCTTGATGGTTGGAGTTGCTTCACATACTGACCTTATGCTTCAGTATGCAGAGGATGGCCTCTACGAGGAAGCCAAGGCATTGTGGGCTGAGATCATGAATAGCTCCGTCGTGCCAAGGTTTGAGGTTGTTGCATCTTTGGTCGATTCTTATGTAAGGGGTGGTCAGTTTGAGGAGATTATTTGTATTTTAGGTGAAGTAACATCTCGGGGTTTTTTTTACGCTTCTCAGTTGCATTCTGCAACTGTCACTTGCTTTGGGAGTGCGGGAAAGCTGGACATGATGGAGGTAATAGTCAAGGACATGGTTTCTAGAGGTTTTAAGGTTGATTCTTGCACAGGAAATGCTTTCGTTCATTATTACAGCAGGTTTGGTTCCATTGCAGAGATGGAGGATGCATATGAACGCTTGAAGAAATCGAGAATACTTATAGAGAAAGAAGCGATTAGAGCAATGGCATTGGCATACATTACACAAAGGAAGTTCTATCATATGGGTGAATTCTTAAGAGATGTTGGTCTTCGTAGGAGAAACATTGGGAATCTTCTATGGAACCTTCTTTTGCTGTCTTTTGCTGCCAATTTCAAAATGAAAAGTCTCCAACGAGAATTTTTGGCAATGCTTGAAGCGGGATTCTCACCTGATCTCGTTACATTCAATATCAGAGCTCTAGCCTTTACAAGGATGCTCCTGTTTTGGGATCTTCATTTAAGCATTGAGCATATGAACAATGAAGCTGTAGTCCCTGACCTTGTTACATATGGTTGTGTTGTGGATGCTTACTTAGATAGGAGGCTTGGGAGAAACTTGTCTTTCATTTTAGACAAGATGAATGTTGAGAGTTGTCCTATAATGTTAACCGATCCATTAGTTTTTGAAGCCTTTGGAAAGGGGGACTTTCATTCTAGTTCAGAGGCTCTTTTGGAGTCCAGAAGTCAAAGGAAATGGACTTACTCAAGACTTATTGCCGTCTATTTGAAAAAACAACATCGATCAAACCAAATTTTTTGGAATTATTGAAGATTTCAGGGTCCTTAATGAGGTCTTTCATGGAATAGTTTGAAGTGGAGGTTCTTGAATTCCAGTGATAATGCGGTGTGCTGCTGATTTGATATACATTCTGCCAAGTCTTCAATGTTTTCTTTTTGGCTTCCTATGTTTATGATACTTTTTCATTAGCTCTTATTGCATGTTGTCTGCTGATTACATAATTTATTTTCTTATGGTGTAATATTTTGGGGTTTAAATTGACAATTTTTCTTGAACAATCTTTATGAAACGGCTAAATAGAATTTCTTGCGGTCTACATTTTGCAGTTTTTTTGGCTTGGAAAAAGGAATAATAGCAAAAAGGAATTATATATTAAAATCCCAACGTTAATAAATTAGGAATCAAGTTAAAGGTGAAACTTTGACCATTTTAGTTAAAAACATAGTCAAATCTTTGTTTGGCTCCAAATCTTTGACATGTTAAGAGAATACAAAAAGGTTTTCCCAAACAGTGAGCGATGACTAACTTTCTCTTTATTTTTTGATAAATCAAATTTTTTACTCCAAGAAGATTTTAAAAAATAAACAAATAAAACATCTTTTAATTACTACTAGTTTTCTTATATATATGAAGTTGATTTATTAATTAGACATCAACAACAATTTATATCAAATTGTTTTATACAATGATTTTTATATCTCCTCTTCTTTTCTTACAAATAATTTATATAAAAACTTATGTGCAAACTTATTTATCAAATCAGATACAATCTTAGTTTTCTTATTTTTTATTCAACCTTTCTTTCAATTAATAAAGGTAATGCTTATCTTATCTTGGGATCCAAGTCTCATATTTTTTTGCATCTTATTATATCCACTATCAGACCACACAATAAATGATAATTGTTAGATCACACAACAAACAACATATATATAAATCGTCATTATAGATTTTATTTGCCTCATCACACAATAAGTGGTAGTCGTTAGGTCACATAATAAGCAGTAGCTCTT
The DNA here is from genome assembly GCA_023846275.1 of Vanilla planifolia. Taxonomy (NCBI): domain Eukaryota; kingdom Viridiplantae; phylum Streptophyta; class Magnoliopsida; order Asparagales; family Orchidaceae; genus Vanilla; species Vanilla planifolia. Next base: position 393,731 of record CM043866.1, read on the forward strand.
AATCACACAGTAAAAAGATTAATTATCAAAATTCAATGCTAGTTGTACCAATACTATCAGATCACACAACAAGAGATAAGTGCTAAATTACACATCAAATAACATATATATAAATCATCATAGACCTTACTAGTTAAATCACATAATAAGTGGTGGCTATTAGATCATGTAATAAGAGCCATTATGAGATAAGGCCACATAAAAAATATATTTTTTAACATCACTTATTCATCATTATATATTAGACTTAAAACTAAATTTTTTTTATTCACTTTCTTTTTCTCTAACTTTGTCATACCACATATAGAATTTTATATATAACTACATATATATATATATATATATATATATATCATTTAATTTATATCACATAATATTTTTAATATTACTTTCTTACCCTTTTTTCATTATAAGCATACAATAGTACACAAAGTCCATTATCTAGCATTAATCATGAATGAATGTAATATTCTTACATATGGTAAGTCGTACTACTTATCAATTTATACAATATACTGGCTATAAAAGAAATAATGGTTCATATTATCAAATCTCAATATAATAATTACATAAAGAATTCATTATTTATTGACTACTACGGCATTAATTTCTCCTTGTTCTTCTTGTTATGATCTAAGACCTACTACTATGGATCTCTTCCTCAAAAGTCCACATAAGCTTCACAATTATTTAACAAATTATCTTCTATTTTCATGTTGATTCCTACTTCATGATTACAAAAATTTCTAAATAGAATAAATACATGAAAATAAAAAAAATCATGTGTTTACCTTTTCTTATTATTGCAATTCATGATGAGAGTGCTTGATCATTAAATAACATAACTCTACAAATTCTCTTTTTTATTTCCCTATCTCGATTGCAATAATAATTTCTACAATAAATGTACAATTGATGAGGTTTGCCCAAATCATTTTCAAGCATCTCTTCCCCCTCCTTGCTATTGTCTTACTCAACATAGTAATTACATCGAAGGGACTCATGCTCATTATAAAAAATGTTTAACTCTCATGAGCACCCATGGTCCCTTTACACAGCATGGCTCAATTGAGTTAAAAATTAACCTTGGGTGATTAAGAAATAGAGGATGCACAAATGCCTGGAATACTTACACAAGGCACAAATTTTAATTTTAGATTAATTAGTCATCATTAAAGACCACCAAAACCCTTATTTCTCTCGACTATTTGCTCAACGTGGCTCTTCGAAAGGAGATTTCAATGATTAGGTCATCAGAATCCTCTTGATATTCTTTCCTCAAAATTTCTCTCCTTTCTCTCTCAAATTTGTGGGGCAATTCCTTAGTGAAGCAATTTTCAACAAAAGTCAAGTGTCAGGTCAAGGAGATGGGAGAAATTAAGGCTACAAGAGATAAATCGAGGTTGTTTTTTTAATAGTAATAATACAAATTAAATATTTAATTATTTAAAATTTTATATTTCTTTTTTTCAACAATTTGTGAAAACTTTAAATGTTTTCCAAAAAAATGTAATAAACATATTGTTGGATTTCTCATGACGTGCTCATTTTGAAAATATATTCACAGTCAAATTATGGTGTACTTTGTTGAACATGATTTTTAGGATATATATAAAATTAAATTATCCTTTTTTCAAAAAGTTCTTAAGTAAGCATCTAGATAGCAATAACGCTGAAGTAATAAAAATATGAGTCGTCACATAATATATTTTTTTCATTAATAATCCTAAATGTTACTTAAAATAATTTTATTTTAGGTTGAAATTTCAATGTGAGTTAATCATCCATCTAACTTTATTAGGTCTATTGGGCTATAAAGAGACATAATTAATTTTTCTTTATTTTTTTTAAATTTTTAGATATTATATTTATTTTATGTTTGTATTCTATGATAAAACTTCCTTAATCACATGGGTTCCTAGAATTTGCACAAAGACATTGGTATAACTATTTTTCATAATTAATGTAGTTATTTATAAAGCTAAAATGTTAGCACTTTGAATAATTTTATTTAGGCTAAACTTTTGATGTCACTTGTTAGTCCTAATTTTAACAAGCTTATTGGATGATAAAGAGAATCAATTATTTTTCTTCTTTTATTTTTCAAAAGTTTTTGATATCATATTTAAATTATCTTCATATTCTATAACATAATCTTGTGGAAACTAGAAATTAAAGAACTTGCCTTGCTTTGTCATAAGCATCTCATATTTCTTCATAATATTGTTTTATGTTTAAGCATTAATTGATTAGCTATGAGATAAAGTATATTCTCAAAATCTTTTATTGTTTTTGTTTGAACTCGTGATTGGTATGAATCATTCCTTCTTTTCCTTGTGTGAAATACATTTGATTCCAAAGTTCCTTTCTAATGAAATATAAGAGAATTTCTACTTATATATATATATTGCATTAGTTACAACTCAAATATTTTTGCTTCTTTCTACTAAATGTTTCCAAATTTTTATTAGGACCAACTTAAGATTTTGGAAAAGATTATACTCTTATTATTGTTAAACTAGACTTCAACATCTTTATCAAAAGTTTGATCATCTATCCAACTTCTTGATTTTGATTAGGTTTGGAAGTAATGCTTTAGAAACTTCCCATAATTTTTGAAATCCTATTTTGTTTTATTTAATAAATTTATTTTGTTATTATTTGTGAAGACAATAGTTTTGTATCTACCAAGGTAGTACTCTATTTTTTATTATGTAACCTCTAATTCTATTTTGTGTGTGCATATATATATATATATATATAATGTAAGTTGTTTATGTCATTTGTTGAAGTCAGAACCTTGCAATTCTATTTCTCTTTTTTTGCCATGTAAATCCAATGGCTTCAATTGATTAGAGGTTCATCAATGAATTGGAAGATTATATGCAATAAGTTATACCATGAATTACAATTTTTAGAAATTTGTTATCTTCTATTCAACACCTTTCAAGAGTTTTGTGTCTATGAAAGTAGTCATCTCTTATTAATTAGGTAGTTTCTTAATATTAAGGCTAGTGTATCATCAATTTATAGTATATTATATATATGATAATATTTTGTGTGTGTGTTATGGAATTATTTATTTCAATGGTTCATAACATAATCTTGCAATCTTATTTCTCTTTATTGTGCCATTTAAAATCCAAAGGTTTTAAATTGATTAGAAGCTCATCACTAATATACCCTGAATTAAAACTATTAGAAATTTGATGTCCTTTACTCAGTACCCTTCAAATGTTGTGTCTAAGAAGGTAGTCTTTCTTGTTGATTACGTAATCTCTTGACATTAAGACTAGCATATACATCAATTTGAAATGAATTATATATATAGTTATATTTTGTATGTGTATACACACACACACACACATGTAGACATACATGCACACATATATACACACACACACACACACACACACACACACACATATATATATATATATATATATATGGAAGTTTTTTATGTCATTAGTTCAAGTCATAACCTTTTAATCATATTTTCATTTTTTGTGCCATAAAAAATCCAATGGTTTCAAATTGGTTAGATGTCTGTCATTGAATTGGAAGATTATAAGTCATTAGATATACCTTAAATTAGAACAATTAGAAATTTGTTGTCCTCTACTCAACGCCTTCTACTTATTTATATGGATTGAATTTTAGCCTTATTTCACATTTCATGAATTCCTTCATTGCCCTCTCCTTACATTTTTACTACTTTTGCTATACCTCTTCCTATCTTTTCACAGTTGTGAAATATTGATAGAGGGGTAAGGTGATAAGATGGACACCTTGATGCCATTGTTGGTGATCAAGAAGTTTAGCAATGATGGAAGTAGGAAAAATGAGAGGTGGTAGAGAGCAAAATCTAGATAAATGTAATTCAAATTTTAGGACTAGGAGTAAGAGAAATTAGTGAAGATGACATATTTAAGGGAGTTCAAAAAATAAAAGTTACAATATTTTGACCAACTTTCAACTTATTTTATTAATTGATTTTGGAAAAATGACCACAACAAAAAGATGCACTTAAGGCCTTGGTCAAAAGATGCCTTGGCCATATTCATCACTTATAGACTTGTAGACCAGACCAAGAGTAGTGGGATGGAATAGATTTCTTTCCATAACAAATATAAAAGAATTGCAATAGATGAAAAATCTCTAAAATATCCTTCCAATCACCTTTTATAACAAAAAGAATTCTTTTTACAAAGGCTTAATGGTGATAAAAAGGGCATATTGAACAATATAGGGTGGGCCAAAGAAACATATCAAGTCATCCAAATGACTAGCCCAAAAGCCAAGTTAGGTAAGGCCAGTAACCTGGCACATCATCATGGATCACTTTGGGCAATATGGTGGATTACTTAGGATTGTTCAACAAATTCCTTGTCCCCCCAAAAAAAACCTTAGTATTGGAATATGACAAAAAATATTGGGAACACACTTAAAACATCTATAATAATTTACAACATGACCTATTAGACAAACCCTAAGGTTCATAAGGTGTATAATTATGCACAAATAAATGATACGTGTACATAGTAAAATATTAGTTTAACTAATGCAAGACCTTGAAATATAGACTTGCCTTTGGCTACCTAACATTGATCATGGAAGCCCTAGAATGTAATGGTTAGTCTCTAGAGATACTATGTCAAATCCCATTAAATTGAAACTACTTGATTTTAAGAAAACATGGAAACAAGATTTGATAATTAAAGTGTGTAACTATACAAATCACCATGAATATTTGGTTGTCCTCATTTCCATGATATCAAAGGGGAGGTTTCACTCATGCACATCTTTGAAGAAGGAGAACTATATTATGTTGAAATACTAAGATTTCAATAAGCATAATAAAAAGAGTTTACAAACATATGCTTCTTTAGTTAAATTGATAATAATATGAGACAATAAAAACACATTTTCATCTAGAATGTAAAGAAAATGTAGAGTTTTAGGTCCCTAAGAGAGCTAGGTAGCCTATGTAATGGAGTATCCAATTACAATGGTAAGGCCTCAATACATGTTCCTTTTAAAGGACTTCAAGCTAATGAGCATGGTGTTGCATACTAAAGGAGTCAAATGGAATCCAAGCATCATGTCTCACTTCATATGAATTCTCTTAAAGATTGAGAAAATAATGTACAACATATGATTAAGTTTGACCCAATATATTCCATGAATTCTCTTTAAGATTCCAAAATATGCAAAAGGTTGACATCACCAAAAAAAAAACTACATTTGCAACCATTAAGCTTAAGAGGTACTATGGACCTTTGTAAGAACTTTAAGATATCCTTGTTATCAAACATAATAGCATATGGCTTTGAGTGTTCATTCAGTTGTAGGTCAAGGGTAACTGACATCTAAAGAGATATGAGATTAACTAAATTATTCTCACTTATAATGAGCCATTATGTCACACCATTAAGGGAGTGGTGGTAAAGAGTTTAATGATACCAAATGTATCATGGAATATGTTAGTATGTAAAGTAAGTTTCATTTTGATTTGTCATTCTTATACCTTAAACCAAGATTATTCTTATAGAAGGAATATTTACTTAGGCTTAGTTCTTTGTTTGCAGCTTGCAATAGGTGTATTATAAAGTAATTGTGATGTCCAAAAGAAAGGAGGCAAATTGTGAAAATTCAAAACTTTAAGCCAACATAAATATCCCAAAATAGTTTATCAATGAAAGACTTTAAGATTCTTAATGTTGTTAGCTCTTGTAACAAATGTTTTATAAAAATATTGCTAGGCTTTGTGTAAACATATTTACATTATAAAGAAAGCAAGTAGAGTAAAATACAAAAAGAAATTAAATTAATCAATCTGAACTTAGATCTACATCCACTTTTAATCAAATGGGTGGACAATAATACTAAAACATGAGGTTAATAAAGAACTAAACACAAACTTAGTAAAAGCCTATAATATTGGTTTGGTAATATCCTACAACATCAGCTTGATAAAATTCTATAATGATTAGCTTAATAAAAGCCTACAAATAGCTTAATAAAATGTAATAAAAAAATAAGAAAAGAGTCCCAACAATGAGATAAGAAAACCAAACAAAGCTTATTACAAATTTATAGATGCAAATAACTATTAAGTAAGAGGCGCACTAATGCAATTATAACAAATCAACTATATATATATATATATGATGTTGCTTTAGTAAATATGTAAGTAAAAACTTGCAACTTAGCTGAATGAAGGATGAAATAATGACTAGGGCAATGAAGAATAAGAGAAACTTGTATCCTTTCTTTTCTCCAATTCCTTTGTGTAAGTTGATTGCATTAGAAAACACTATGAAATGATAAGTGAATCATTAGCCTTTACTCCAATGTTTAATGGCCTTTATATAATCCTAAAATTACATTAAATGGCTCCAAAACTCTCTTAATTAGTAATAATCAATTTAAAAAATAATCAAACTAATTATTACCTATATACTTGAATTGTTTATATTATAATATACGATCCAAGTGATGATAAAAGTAAGATGCTATATTAATAATATCATCTACATAATTGTTTAGGTCTAATTAGTTCATATTCACATCTCACAATGAATCACGCAAATATAATGAATGCATCATACAATACCAATAAAAAAATACACATCAATCTAATTTTAGAGCTCTCAGGAAAGGCAAAATGGTGTAATCATATAGTGATGATAAGTTCTATGATAAGCTCATACATAAAAATCATAATGTATCATATTAGTATAATGAAAAATGTATCATATTCCTATGATACAAATTTGCTAACTATCTCATTAAGGCTGTTGGGTGAAATGTTGTAGTACTAGTAATTAAGTGATATCATACATACATGATGGAAATTAGTATGCTCATAACCTAAGTCCAAAACACCTACTATACAAACATAATCATCTTACAAATACAAAGAAGTTATATTATTTATACAAGATAACAACCTTTAGCACACACACTTAAGATCAATTGCTTTGATCCCTTATTTGATCCTTTTAATGAATGAAATGTACAAGTACAAATAATATCATCATATTGTATAATAATCTAAATCACAAGACACCTCATGAGAAAGTATTAGAACCTATCTCACTACTGAAGTTAGGATTGCCAAAACTGACACATTATTCAATCTATAAGTAAGCTAATTATATGGTATGGTGATGGCATCATGCATGTATGATTAATACATATTAAGCTTTCTTTATTCAAATCATTTTCTTTTCAATTAATACACTGTTTAGCCATGATAACTAATGAAACTATTATGAAAACATTATTCTAATATGAATAATATATGTCAAATTAGATGAAATGTATGCCTTAAATAAATCCTAATTTTCTCAAGTAAATTATTTTAGGTTTTGACATTCTAAGTACCAAAATGAAAAGACTCAATAAAAGATCTTTTCTTTTAGAGCTCATGCAAGTCTTTCTTCTGGTGCTAGTTAGAGTTTAATCCCAAATATCTTTTTTAAGTTCATTGAGTTGATTTGATCAAGATCTCTACATGATTAAGCTTATTTTAATATGCATAATCTAAAAAATTAAGTAATGATAAACATAAAAATAGTTTTATTACCATCAAATAGGTGGTATAATGAACAAAGGTATAATAGTAATGAGATAGTTTTCCATGTTTCCTTGTGTTGGTGTAAGGAAATGATGATCATAAGTGGTACAGATCACTATGATTTAAAGCTTAAATTGTCACCTTGATAAAAATTAAATTACAAATTTAGTGAAGTATATCTCAATTGATGTGACCTTGTCATGGAGTATAGTAAATCACTAGTTGCACTCGTGTAATTAATTTTGAAACACCTCAATCTTTCTTTATATGTGTTGTATGATATGTTCCAATCAACTCAAACAACAAATACCTATAATAGTGAGGAGAAATTAGATGCCAAGAGATTATAGCAAGAAAAATGATGATGGACAACAAAGGTAAGTAGAAGAAATATCATCATTAGCCATTTAAGAGTGACAGGGTCTCAAGGCTTTGATACAACTTTGGAGGGGTGTGATGTTGAGTTGGACATTGATAAAATCTCTAACAGTTGCTAAAGGGATAGGTAGTGGAGCAAAAAATCTAGATTTTAAGGCTAAGATGAGAAAGCTTAAAGAGAGATACAAAGGTTAATTTTGGAGGAAGCTTAAGGAAAAGTTCTAACACGATGACTCCATAAAAAGTTAGTCGTACTTCAACTTTATTAGTTTATGTTTTTTTAAACAAATGGCCATAATAGAAAAGTATATATGGGGCTGATTCTATTATGTTTACTTATGGAATTTAGAACCCATTTATAGGATGAAACATAAGAAACATAAACTATTAAACTTACATAAAAAATGGATCTATTAGGTCTTATGGGATTTGAGTAAGGTTTGATAAAAAAAAAGATTGAAAACTAGAGATTAGTGCAAACCTTTTATTTTTAGCAAAATTTTTGAGGGAGATTGATTTTGTGGCTTTTTCCTTAGATTTTATTTGAGATATTTCAAAAAGAATTAAAGAACTTCATTGGCATGATCATCATGCAAAAACTTAATTATTCATTCATATTCAAAGCTTTTTTGTTTAATAGTACTTAAAAATAGCAAAAATAATTAATCAAGACAATGATATTGTAAGAAAATCATGTAGGAGAAACATTAATGGATAACCATGTATAGGCAATAGCAATGCAAGACACCTTGATAGAATCTATAATAAAGCTAATAACTTGATTGTGCATAGACACCGTGTGGTGCATAGAGCTATTAATAAGACTTAGACCATGGGCATGAGATGTAAAGGAGAAGGCTAAGACCTTAACTACCAATATTATGATGTGGTTTATGTTTTTTGCACTTTATTCATTTATATTATTCATATGCTTTTGAATCATGTAATAAAAGTAACAAAAATTATAATTATTTGGTGTTTTTGTTTATGAGTTTGGTAAGTTAGTTATTTTAGTTGATTCTTTCTTATCTTTTCATGCTAGATCTATAAATAACATGAAGCCATGTACTAAAAAAGACTTACAATGAATTTGAAATAAAGAATTAAAGTCCTTGGAAGCCTAAAAGAGCTTACCCTTATGCCTAAAAGAGCACAACTCTATCTAGAAATGTAAAGCTTATTTCTCTCATCCATACTTCTCATTTTTATCCCATTATAGTGTTTTTCATTTGTCCATGTCATTATTATTTGGCATTAGAGCAAAGGTAACCATCTTTATCAAAGGTCATTTTCTTTTAAATTTCTTTATTTAGTCATGATTGCTAAGTGGCCACCCTCTCCTATCACAACACAATTATGGGGCTACCACCCACATACCAACCCTTTAATTGCCAATTGTAGCTGCCACCTTAATGCCACATTCACATATGATTTGCATAGAAATCTTAACTCTTCATTGTTACTACCTTTCTTTATTAAAGAGGTGAACTAAAAAACTATAATCTCAAACCACACTTTTGTAAAACTGGTCCAAACCTAGTTGAACCGACATATGCTAGCACAAAATGTAATACGTGCACTACAAGTGCTTACTTGAGCTACAAAATAATGCTGCTCAAAACAAACAGGCCCTTGATTGAACTAAAATAGAAATTTAACTTTTTTAAAAGTACATTTGGATCTATATTTTTAAAAGTACATTTGGAAAGTACTTATGAAAAGTAACATCAACAAGGAGATATCTTCATCTCTTATTCTTGGCTAAATAACATGATTTATTAAATTAGATCAAGAAGGGCACAATAAAAATCAAGAAATTAGATTCTAGTTCTTAATGGAATTGATCACCTAAAGATTTCAAATATAAAAAGAGATAAATTTTTTATTTTTCAAATTTTATTTTACATTTAGAACATTTGATCTAAGATTTTAAAAGACTTTTTATGAATTTTGTCCTATTGTAATTATATTGAATATGTTTATATTAATTTTCTCAATTATATATTATCTTGATTATACTTAAACCTAATATAACCACTTGAGATTTACTTGTAAGGTAGTCTTCTATGATATATATATATATATATATATATATATATATATATATATATATATATATATATATATATATATATATATATATATATATATATATATATATATATATATATATATATATATATATATATATATAGTTTTAAGACATATTTCTATTTATGCAAATAGTTGATTAATATATTTTTATTATTAAATGTGTAATAAAAATAATGTTCGAAATTTAAGGATACTTATGATAATGAATTATAAAGAGTATAAAATAGCAACATAAATTTAAAGAGAGTTTTTGCATCAATTATTGAAGTAAAAACAAGTGTATGAATCCCATACGATGGTGGAAAATTATAGACATAAAAATAATTTTGGTGTTTTCTTAACATATTTATTTCTCAAAAATAATTTTATATTCGTATAAAACATTTGATTATATATATATATATATATATATATATATATATATATATATATATATATTAATTTTTAATATGATAGTGAAAATTAAATATAAAATTAAAATTAAAAACTAGAATTTTTAGGTTATTCTTTTCAAATTAGAACCTATGCCCAAACCCCCAATCATGATCAGGAAAAATACCACTGACAAAAGGTTATAACTTGAGATTTTTTTTATGATTCATCTCCAACCTACTATCTTTTACACGTTCTACTATAACCCAAGCTTTTATAAGGTCAATCCTAACTTAATTTTTTATGAGATCAAACTGAACTAGAGCTTTCACAAATGCCAGGCCTCCCAACCTAAAAAAAATCAGTAAGAAACAAATTCTTGATAAAAATGTAAATTTTTTTATGATTGTCGATGAATATAAAAAGTCACAAAATGCTCACAATTATAAGAAGCATTGAGAAAATAAGATCTTAGAAGAATATGGCTTAGATGAAAGAATTTTAAATTTCCAGTAGTCATAACCGGTAGGTGCTGCTAGGAAAAATTTATGTAAGTAGAATATGATGTAGTCCTTCTTTGAAATGTTAAAATCTTGTTTACATTTATTAGTAATTTCATTCCTAATTATTATGCATTTATAAAAAACTTTTGATAGTATCCTTTAAAAGTCAAGCAAAAGCTATTTGAAAAATAGTTGCCAAACATCTTAAAATGCTTTTACAAATGACTAAAAAAATATTCTAAAATGGCTACTACAATGACATAAATAACAACTAGTTATTTAGCCATTATGTAGGATTGACTGAAACCTTTGGATTAACTGAGAGGAGATCTGGACCGTCTGCACAAATGCTGTAAAGGGGGATGAGTTCTTAATAGTTGGATCATTCTAGTTTAGATCTGGGTTATTTGAACAAGTTAGATGAGATCTCGTTCATTTGATTAATCAATGGTGAAATTAGGAATGATGTTAGTCATAGGATTTAACATAGACTTTTTAGAGTTGAACGATTCCAAAATAGATTTTTCAAAAAGAAAACTAGTTGATGAAGTTAAATGAGTTTATGACCATCAAATGTCAAGAAAGGATCAATTGATTATAGTAGATGAAGTAGTAACCATTTGATTGGCTCATCAAATGGATGATTTAATCAATTAAGATCACCGTTTAAAGGCAGAGGTAATCTCCACCATGCAATCAGAAAACTACACTATCAGATTGCACTGACTTCTCCTAATTTTGGATGTCGAAGGGCACATAGGAGTTATTCCTACATTACAATGAAGGAAAAGTATTTGAATTTTATAAGCATTCATTGGTCATAACATACAAGCCTAATTAAGGCTAGCTCCCCTCTTGTGTGCTCGAGATTTAATCACTTGATTCACTCATATTGTTACAAGATTATATGTTAATTTTGTGTCTTATTCTGACCCAAAATACTATATACCTTACCCTAGATCAAGGTTTGGCTACAACCTGATTTGGTTCCAGTCACAAGTCTTAACACTTATGAATGCCCGCTCAAGCTTAAGCTTAGTCCAAAAGCTTTACATTTGGGCACAACTTGGGATGTGGCTTGAAATTTTTTTATTTAAATATGAAAATTTTAATAGAATTATTTTTTAATTTAATCAAGGTTTAACAATCAACCTAACTAAAATTTGGTAAAAATATAAAAGTATGATTTAAATAAGAAAAAACTAATTAAAAATTAAAACAATGTTTCTTAAATCAATAAATTGTTTAAGTAAGATTTCAACCAAGAAAAGAGTTGAGAGATTAAAAAATTAAATCTTATTCATTTAGTATATCAAGAAGATGATTGAATAGTTTGGATGCTTGAATATGATTTGAAATTGATACGAAATTAGAGTATCTTAAAATAAACAAGTTAATAGTTTATTTTATAAAAAAATTTATCAAAGCTTGGTGTGCATGTCTTCAATCCTTAAAACTTTTAAACACTCCAAAATACATTAAAAACCACTAATTTATAAGCTTCAAAAGTATATAGTTTGTTCATTAAAAGTTACACTTGATTCACACTAAATAGGCCTATTAGAATAAAATACTAAATATTTAATGCTTGACTCATTAAACACAAAGGTGACTAAAAACCACCCCCTTTTGATGATAGAAAGATAAAAATGCATAGATAAAAAATTTGAAAAGTAAAAAACATATATTTAAGATATTAAAAATGAAATATATATGAACTTTCTTACTTCAAGCTCCCTTTAATATATGCTCCCCCTTACATATCTAAACAACAACCATTTTCTCCCTTTAACACCATAAAAAATGAGGCATAATTTATACAATTTCTATTACACCAAAGTTTTGTCTTTGAATTGATATTATGCAACTGGAAGGGATCTAGTAAATATGTCGTTCAATTCTTGTTTGGTAGGAATATATTTAAATTCTACTAAGCTTTTAGCTACTTGATCTCTAATAAAATGGTATCTTACATCAATGTATTTTATTTTAGAATAATGAACTTGATTCTTTACTAAGGTCAAGGAATTAGTACTATTAATTTGAATGAGAACATGTGAGAGATCTAAGCCATAATCATGAAGTTTTTATCATAAACATAATACATGGGCAACACATCTTCCAGCTAACACACACTCAACTTCTGTGGTCGATAAGACAATGCAATTTTGCTTCTTGCTTGATCATGAAATTAGATGATTTTTTAGGAATTAATATGTACCTAAGGTACTTTTCTTTTTTACCCTAGAACCTATAAAGTCTAAATCTGTGTAACATATAAGATCACATAAAATAGTATTTCTAGGACACCTTAAATCTAAGTTCATTATAACTTTTAAATATTTGAAGATTGATTTCTCTAAGTCTAAATACATTGATTAATTCATTAAAATATTTATATATTTTATATTTTTATATTCAAATTTCTAAAATAATTCTTTTAAATACTTAGGTTGAGAAATAAAAGTCCCAACTTTTAATTACCTAATTTGTAATCCTAAGAAAAAGGTTCATCTCTCTCATCATACTCATCTCAAACTCTCTTGTCATTAAGTCACTAAATTCTTTACACATATTTTCTTTTGTACTTCCAAAAATTACATCATCAACATAAACTTCTACAAGCAATAAATGATTATTTAAATATTTTAAGAAAAGTGGTATCCACTTTTCCTTTCCTAAAGCTACTATCAATGAGGTAATTACTCAATCTATGATACCATGCATGAGAAGTTTGCTTAAGGTCATAAATTACCTTCTTAAGCCTATATACATAATCACCATCTGTATGGGTCTCAAACTCGAGGAGTTGTTTTGCATACACCTCTTCTTCTATTATCCCATTTAAAAATATACTTTTTACATCTGTTTGAAATAATCTAAAATTTTTATGATATGAATATGCTAAGAGAAGTTTAAAGACCTTTAATCTTGCTATCGATGCAAATGATTCCTAAAAATATATACCTTCAACTTGGTTATAACCCTTAGCAATAAGTCTAGCTTTGATTCTAATGATCACTTTATTTTTATCTAATTTATTTTTAAATACCCATTTGATTCTAATTACTTGATAACTAGGACTAGAAACTAATTCTCACACTTTATTCTTCTCAAATTGATCTAATTTCTCATTCATTATTTGAACCTAATAGTCATCCTTAAGTACATCATCTATAGATATCGTATTTGTGAAAGATACTAATACACTATGATCAATGTTTTTCATAAAAGCTTTAGTTTTAACTCCTTGATTAACATCTCATATTATTAATTTCTTTGGATGTAAATCTTGATACTTTTAATCTTTACGTAATTAATGACTAATCTCTTCTTCTTTTTCTTACTTTTGATTTTGTCTTCATCCTCTTTCAATTATAAGTTTTTAATAGACTTTGCCTCTTCATCTAAATTTTTTATTATTTGTGTCTTGAATAAACTCATCAAATATTACATTTATTATTTTCTCTATCTTTTGAGTATTTATGTTATAAACTCTATATGCATTTCTAAGAGAAGAGTATCTTTCGAAATTTTCTACACTTGCTTTTTCATCAAATTTGTTCAAGTTGACTCTTCATTATTAAGAATGGTACATTTCTACACAACAACATGAAAATAGCTAACATTTGGTCTCTTATTTTTAAATAATTCATAAAATATTCTCTTAAGCATTCGTCTTAAATTAATTCTATTTATTATATAAAAAGTCATATTAATTACCTCATCCCAAAGTACTTTGATAGATTGTATTCGACTAACATTGTTTTACTTTTCTTTACCAAGGTTCTATTTTTTCTTTCTCTAATCACATTTTTTAAGGCATATAAGAACATGTGAATTGAACCCTTATTCCATTACCTTTGTAATAATCATAAAAATCCTCATGCTTAAATTTATTACCATTATCACTTTGAATACAAATTAATTTGAGATTTATTTGTCTTTCTATCTCTTTTATTAATTTAATAGAATTTTTAAATATCTCATTTTTATGCTTAAGAAATACAACCCAAGTATATCTAGATAAATTATCAACAATCACAAATTCATATTTCTTTTCACATAAACTCAGGGGTTGTATGGGCCCAAAAATGTTTAAATAAACTCTTTAAAAGGCCTACTAGTGGTTAAGTCATTTTTTGGTTAAAGGACGATTTAGCTTCGTTTGTTTTTGTCATGATTCACACATTTTCTTACTAGTTTTGTTTTGTTTGGGAAGGCCTCTAATTATATCTAGCTTACTTATTCTGTTTGAGATAGAAAAACTTATATGACTTAGTATTTTATTTTATAAATTATCGTCATTTGAATGTTTAATAAGGCATTTTATTCCACTAGCTACTATTTGATCAAAATTAATCATATAAGTGTCATCTTTTGCTTCTACTAACTAATAATACTTGACCATCTTTTAATATTTTGTAACATTGAGTATCAAAATTGACAAAATAACCATTATCATATAATTAACTAACACTAATTAAATTACATTCCAATCCATAACCTAAGAAAATATTTGAAAGTGTAAAATTAGGAATACTATATTACCAATTCCATTTATCTTCTTCTTAGAGGTGTCTCCTAGTGTTACCTGTCTATTTGGTCTATGTTCGATTGACATAACTTTGATCGGTCTCTAGTCAAATGTCTTGATGTCCAAAGCTAGACCTTGATTATTTCTCTATATGTAGCTGCATAAATTATAAAATTTTAACTTTATAATCATAAAATATAACTTTTATTTGCTTAGTTTTTATTCTTTCTTGTATACATAATTTCTAAGTTTATTATTTCTAGCTTATGAATGTTTCTAATACATTATATCTCCACACCATGAATATGGAGACATCTTATATTAATTTTTCTATTCTCTAACCTTAAGAACCCAAGCAAGTTTGGGTTGAGCATTAATACTCACTATGGGAGCATTCATAATATCATTTTTAATTTCCCATTTGAAACAAGGTTTTGAACTAAAAATATTTTTTCTAATTTTACAATCCTTGATGAAATATCCTTTTCTACAAAAATCAAAGCATGCAATATTTGAAACATTTTATAGGTATTCAAAACAAGACTTGTCCTTATATTTAAAAAATAAACAATATATGAAGCATTAGAAAATTTTGCATGTTCAAGAAGGTGAATTTTTTAAATTAGTAAATTTCTCTTTCAATGAAGTATTCTCAATAATCATGTAATTTTTTTATCACAAATTTGAAGCATTTCTATTTTCTTTTTCTCATCTTCTTTCATGAAATAATCTAGAAGATCAATCTTTTCTTTATAATTTTTTTTTTAATTTTTTATATGTACACTTCAAAAAAGTTAAAGCTCTAATGACTTTTATTTTATTATTTTCAAGAACATCAAAAGGCCAAGAGCTTATCTTGTTCTCTTCTTCTTCACTGGATGTGCTTGAATCATCATTTTCCATAAAGCACGTCATCTCTTACTCGTCTCTATTTGAAGTTATGATGTCAAAATCTTTCAAAGCACTCTAAGTAGCTTGAAAGGATTTCTTCTTTTTTGTTCTCTTCTTTATCTCATCTTTTCTTTTAGTGTCTTTGAGTTGTGGATAATTCAATCTAATATGGCTAGTTTGATCACATTCATAACATCTTGGTGCCTTCATCTTTCCTTTCTTTTCTTTTCTTGCCAATTCCTATTTACAAAACTTTTTACCAAATTTTTTGTTGAACATTTAACTTGAAAATTTATCTCTTCCTCCAAATCTATAGAAAAGTTAGATGTTGCATCTGAATCTTCCTTACTTGTTTTACATGCCAATGGTTCTTCTTTATTTGCTCCATGCTTTTGCTTGCAAGTGGAAGCCTCCTCTTCAACTCTTCTATTCATCTCAATTTTAGCCATTAATAATTCTCCAAGTAGCTCATTCAACATGAGCTTATTTATGTGTTTGGCTACCTTTATTACTGTTGCAAGAGAATCATACTCTTTGGATAGAATCCTTAGCACTTTCTTACAAGGTCTGTATTAAAAAATACTTTTCCAAGATTTACTAATTTATTAGTAATATTAGTAAATCTCATAAACATCTTCTTTATAGTTTCTCTCAGATTCATTCTAAATAGCTCATAAGCATGTGTAAGAAGATTTATTTGTATTTCTTTTACTTGCAAAGTGCCTTCATAAATAACTTCTAATTTTTTTCAAACTTCATGTGTGATGTAAAAATTCATAACTTGATTAAATTTACTTGGAGATATGCCAAATGAAGGTAGTTGAGTGCTCCTACATTGGGTTATGCTATTCTCTTTTCATCACTACTAAGTTCATTAAAAGACTTCATTTCATTTATGCATGAATCTCTAGGTAAATCACATGGTTTAATGAGTTCTTCCTAAAATTCTAAATCAATTGATTAGATAAAAATGTTAAATCTATTTTTCCAATATAGGTAAAATTTACCCTTAAATAATGGTGGATGGATTGAGGAAGATCTTTTATCAAGTGTCACACTAATATCAATCATAGATGAAAGCATATTGAAAATTAACATAACAAGTAAATTAACATAAAAATATTTTGGAAAGCTCACAAAAATGATCAAAGAGAAATTTAATTTAGTGTGCAACCAAAATGATAATTAAGATAACTAAGCAAAATATTTAAATTGTACATGATTTATCACCCAAGTGATTTGACTGTCTTTTCTAAGAAAATCCTCATTAATACCAATTAAGTAAAAATAATGTACGAATCCTATAAAAGTTGTGTGAATTATTGGTTTTAAAATAATTTATGCTAATAAGAAATATACTTATTTTTCAAATATTCTTTATAAAAAATAATTTTATGTTAGTTAAAACTTTAATTTATAAATATGTAATTTATAATTTTTATGATTAAGAAAAATAAAACTAAAAGTTAAAATAGTACACAAAAATTTTTAGGTTATTTGATTCAAACAAGAACCTATTTTCACCCCCAACCAAGTTTAGAAAAAGCTCTACTAGTAAATGAGTTACAACTTGAAGTTTTCTCTTATGATTCACCTCTAATCTACTTAAGGTCTTTTCCTGTGATTCACCTCCAATCGACTAGCCTTTGCAGGTTCAATTATAACCTAGACTTTTACAAGCTCAACCCTAACTTAGGTCTTTATGAGATCAAACTAAACTCGACTTTCTCAAATGTCGAGTCGCTCAACCCAAAAGAAAAACAAAAATATAAAAAGAAATAAATTTTTGATAAAAAATACAAATTTTCTTTTGCATGATGATGAATATAAAATGACACAAAAAGCTTGAAATTATAAGAAGAATTAAGAAAATGAAAGCTTTAAAAAATTAGGCATAACTGAAATAATTTGAAATTTCTAGTAGTAAGTTGTAGGAACTACGAGAAGAAATTTGTGTCAGTAGAATATGATGTAGACCTTCTTTGAGATGTTAAAATATTGTTCGTATTTATTAGTTATTTGATTTATAATGGTAAGGTATTTATAGAAAAAGTTTTGTTATAGTCATTAGAAAGTAGAACAAAAGCTATTTGAAAAGTTGCCACCAAATAGCCTAAAATGCTTTCCCAAACAACTCATAAAATATTTTAAAACGGTTGTTGCAATGACATATATAATGGCAAGTAATCTAGACATTAGAAAGGATTGACTGGAGCCATTAGATCAGCTTAAAGGAGATTCACTTGTTCGCTCAAACACTGTAAAGGGGGATGAGTTTTGGACAATTGGATCAATTTGGATTAAATTTGGGCTATTTGATCAAGTAGGATTACATTTGGATTGTTTGATTAATCAATAATAAAATTAGGAATGATGTAAGTCATCAGATTCAATATGGATTATTCAGAGCCGCATAATTCCAAAATAGATTTTTCATTAGGAAAGCTATTTAATGAAGTCAAATGAGTTCTTGACCATCAAATGTTAAGCAAGGATCAATTGAATGTAATGGATGAAGTAGTAACCATCTGATCGACTCATCAAATTGATGGTTGGATCGATTAAGATCACTATTTAATGGTGAAGGTAATCTCCACCATGTAATCACGAAAATGCATGACCGGATGTCACTAAGTGCTCTCAATTTTTGATGCAGATGGGTACAAGAGAGTTAGTCCCACTTGTAGTGAAGGAAAAGTATTTGAACTTTATAAGTATTTGTGGGTTGTTGAACTGAAAAAAGTTTGTGCAAATCCAATAAGATGGGAGGTGAATAGTGGATTTAAAAATAAATTTTGCTAATTTTTAACGTAATTATTTTTCAAAAAAAATTTTATGTTTTTAGAAAACCTTGATTATATATATATATATATATTATTTTTAATAGATAAAGAAAAATGAAGATAAAAATTAAAATAAGACACTAAAATGTTTTGATAGTTTGATTCAAATTAAAACCTACATCCATCCTCAACCTAAGTGAGGAAAAACGCCACTAACAAAAGGTTAGAACTTGAGATTTTTTTCTTACGATTCACCTCTAACTTACTAGCCTTTATGGGTTCAACTATAAACCAGGCTTTTGCGAGCTCAGCACAACTTCGTTTTTTACAAGATCAAATGAACTTAGTCTTTTGCAAATGCTTGACTGCCCAAGCTAAGGAAAAAAAATACAACAAGACAAAAAAATTTTGATAAATTTGTACAACTTTTTGTACTTGTTGATTAATTGAACAAGGCATAATGAGCTTAAATTTAAGAAGAGAAATGAGAGTTTTAAAGTTTAGAGATGCAAGGCATAGCTGGAAAACTTTCACGATTTAAGATGGAGAAGTCGTAGTTACTACCAGTAGAATATGGAGCAATGCATTTTTGAGATCTCAAAGATTAATTCATGTTCATTAGTTCTTCCATTTACAATGGTCAGGTATTTATAAAAATATTTTTATTATAGTCATTAGATAGTATAGAAAACTATTTGAAAAGCTGTAGAGAAATAACTTAAAAAACATGTTAAAATAATTTTTTCAAATTGCCAATGAGATGATTAAATAGTTAGTCATTAGGAAAGATGGACTAGAGCCATTGGATCCAATTAGAGGTGATACAGACTATTAGATCTAATGTTGAATAAGCAGATGAGTTTGGATAGTTTCATCAAAACATATTTCATCTTGGCCATCCGATCATATTAGATGAGATTTGAATCTTTTGATTTAGCAATAATAAAGTCAGAGTTGATCTTAGTTGTAGGATTCAAATAAAGTAATTAAAAGCTGTATGATTCAAGAATAAGACAGAAAGTCTAGTCATCCAATAAGTTAAGATGAAGCTGCAGTCATCAGATCTAGGGATAAACTATAAGAAATTGACAAAATTAGCAATCATCATTAAATTGGGAGATCAAATGGACTGTGGGATGAATGATCATGTCAATAAATAAAGTGAAGGCATGCTCCATTATGCGATAATGAAAATGCACTATCAGATGGTACTGAGCTCTCTCAATTTTGGATGTAAATAGACACAAAGGATTTAGTCCCATATTGTAAGAAAAGATAAACATTTGGGATTTATAATAACTTGTGGAGGTATTATTTAGAGCTTAGTTAAGGCTAGCCCTTCCCTTATGCTCACAAGATTCATCCTCTAGGCATACTCGAACATATAGGTTTATACAGGTTGACCCATACGTATATTTAGTTCGAGTGCTGCCCAACTCAACCCAATGCCTTACCATATTCTGTTCAAGAATTCACAATCAACTAGAATGGGCTTGAACCAATTTGGTTCTGATTATTACCTGACCAAAGTTTTGTGAGTGCATGCCTGCTCGAGCTTTCCAGGCTTAAGAGCTTTGCACTTCGACTCAAGCTGGGATGTCATAATTTTTTTTTAATTTTAATTATGAAAAACTTTAAAAAAATTAAGTTTTTTTAATTAAATCAAGATTTAGTAAACAAATTTAAATAGAATTTGACAAGAATACAATTTAACCAAGAAGAGGGTTATGGGATTCAAAAATAGAATCCTATTTGTTTGCTAAATCAAGGAGATGATTGAATAATTTTATGCTTGAGTATGATTTAAAATTGTTATGAAATAAGAGTATCTTAAAATCAACAAGCTAACATTCTATTTCATAAAAAAATCATATCATAGATGATGCACATGTCTTCAATTCAAGCTTATTGAACACTTTAAAGTACTTTGAAGACCATTAATTCACCATCTTCAACGATTAATGGCTTGTTCATTAAAAATTACTCCTGATTCATACTAAATAAGTCCATTAGAATAAAATGCTAAACATTTAATGCTTGACTCAACAAATACAAAGGTGATCTAATAGTCATAACATATAAACCTAATTGAGGCTCACTCCCACATTGTGTGCTCTTGATTTAATCACTTAGTTCACTCATATCGTTAAAGGATTACATGTTAATTTCAAGTCTTGTTCTGAACCAAAACACTATATGCCTTAACCCAGACCAAGGATGGGCCTCAACGAGATTTGGTTCCAGTCACTCATCCAAACACTTGTGAATGCCTACTTGGGCTTAAGCTCAGTCAAAGAGTTTTGCATTCAAGCACAACTTGTGATATGACTTAATTTTTTTAAAATTATAAAAATTTAAACAAAATTATTTTTTATTTAATCATGCTTTAATAATCAACCTAACATAGAATTTAGGAAAAATGCAAAAGTATGATTTAATTAAGAAAAGTTTGATTGAAAAATAGAATCATATTTTTTAAATCAACAAATAGTTTAAGTATGGTTTGAGCCAAGAAATAATTTAGAGATTAAAAATTGAATCATATTATTTTCTAAATCAAGGAGATGAATAAAAAAATTGGATGCTTGAATTTGATTTAAAATTGATACAAACTAAGATTATCTTAAAATCAACAAACTAATATTCTATTTTATAAAAAAACCTATCAAAGGTTGACACACATGTATTCAATCCTATAAACTTTTAAACACTCAAAGGTACTTCGAAATTTACTAATTCACCATCTTAAAAAGTGCATAGCTTGTTTATTAAAAACTACACTTAATTATATTAAATAAACCCATTAAAATAAAATTTTAAACATTTAATGCTTGACTCATTAAACATAATGGTGACCTAACAATCTCCTACTTTTCATGATGATAAGATATAAATGTTTAGATAAAAAATATAACAAGTAAAAAACATATATTTAAGATATTAAAAATAAAAATATGTATGCTCTCCTTTACTTCATGCTCCTCCTTATTACATATCCTTCTCACTCACCTAAACAACAACTATTCTCCCCCTTTGGTACCATCAAAAGGGATGTACAATTTATGTAATTTCTATTACACATAATTATTATCTTATGATTTGAAATTGTTTGGTTGGAAGAGGTTTAGTAAACATGTCATCCAATTCTTGATTGGTAGGAACATATTCAAATTCTACTAAGTCTTAGTTACTTGATCTCTAATTAAATAGTATCTTACATCAATGTGGCTGGTCTTAAAATGATGAACTTGATTCTTTGCTAAGGCCAAAGCACCAATATTATCAATTCAAATAAAAACATGTGAGAGATCTAAACCATAATCATGAAGTTGTTACCTTAACTATAATACTTGGGCAACACAACTTCCAACCACTACATACTCGACTTCTGTGGTTGATAAGGCCATGTAATTTTGGTTCTTACTTGACCATGAAATTAGGTAATTTCTTATAAAATTGACATATCCCTAAGGTACTTTTCTTATCTACCCTAGAATCTACAAAGTTTGAATTTGTGTAACCTATAAGATCACATGAAAGAGTATTTTTAGGGTATCATAAACCTAAGTTCATTATACTTTTTAAATATTTGAAGATTAATTTAACTACCTCTAGATGACTTTCCTTAAGATTTGATTAGAATCTAGCACATAAACTTATACTAAATAAGATATCTAGTCTACTTCTTCTATAAAGTTTTTTAATTTCATCTAAGTCTAAAAAGATTGATTAATTTATTGGAATCTTTCTATGTTTTATAATTTTATACCCAAATTTCTTCAATAATTCTTTTAAATACTTAGTTTGAGAAATAAAAATCCCATCTTTTAATTTCCTAATTTGTAGTCTTATTAAAAGTTCATCTCACTGATACTCATCTCAAACTCCATTACTATTAAGTCCCTAAATTATTTACACATAATTTGTGCTTCTAAAACTTATGTCATCAACATAAACTTGTACAAGTCACAAAGGAACATTTAGAGATTTTAAGAATAATATAGTAACCACTTTTCTTTTCTTAAAACCATTATCAACTATATAATTACTCAATCTATGATACCATGTAAGAGGAGTTTATTTAAGGCCATAAAGTGTCTTCTTAAGCTTATACACATAATCACTATATGCATGGGTCTCAAAACTAGGGAATTATTCTGCATACACATTTTCTTCTATTATCTCATTTAAAAATATAATTTTTACATCCCTTTGAAATAACCTAAATGTTTTATGACATAAATATGCCAAAAAAAATCTAATGGCCCCTAATCTTACTATTGGTACAAATGACTCTTAGAAATCTATACTTTCAACTTGGTTATATCCCTTAACAACTAATTTAGCTTTATTTTTAATGATCACTCCATTTTTATCTAATTTATTTTTGAGTACCCATTTGGTTCTAATTATATGTTGATCACTAAGTCTTGAAACTAATTCTCACACTTTGTTTCTCTTAAATTGATTTAAGTTTTTATTCATTGTTTGAACCTAATAGTCATCCTTAAGAATTTCTTCTATAGATACTAGTTCTATTAAAGATACAAAAGTATTATGATTAATTTCAAAGAAGCTCAAGTTGTAACTTCTTCATTAACATCTCTTATTACTAATTCCTTTGGATGTGAACCTTGATACTTCTAATCTTTACGTAATTGATGACTAATCTCTTTTTCTTCTTTTTTAATTTCTATTTTGTCTTTAGCCTCTTTTAAGTCAGATTTTTAAAGACTTTGTCTCTTCAACTAAATTTTTATTGTCTCTTGAATAGTCTCATCAAACATTATATGCATTATTTTCTCTATCTTTTGAGTATTTATGCTATAAATTCTATACACTTTTCTAATAAAAGAGTATCCTAGAAAAATTACTACACTTGCATTTTCATCAAACTTGTTCATGTTGGCTTTTTCATGATTAATAATGTTACATTTATACCCAAATATATGAAAATAGATAACATTTGGTTTGTTATTTTTGAAGTATTCATAAGGAGTTTTCTTAAGTACTAGCCATAAAATAATTCTATTTATTATATTACAAGTCATATTAATTGTCTCAATCCAAGAGTACTTTTGTAGATTAAATTCAACCACCCTTGTTCTTACCATCTCTACCATGGTTCTATTCTTTCTTTGTATAATCCCATTTTGTTGAGGTGTATAAGGAAATGTAAATTGTTGTCTTATTCCCTTGCCTTTGCAATAATCATAAAAATCCTAATTCATAAATTCATTACCATTATCCCTTTGAATACAAACTAATTTGAGATTGGTTTGTCTTTCTCTCTTTTATCAAATTAATAAAATTTTTAGATGTCTCTCTTTTATTATTAAGAAATACAACCCATGTATATTTAGAAAAATCATCAACAATCATAAATCCATATTCCTTTTCACCTAAACTCAATAGTTTTATTGGTCCAAAATGATCAAACTAAACTATCTCTGAAGATCGACTAGTGGTTAAGTCATTTGTTTGAAAGAAGGTTTAACTTTCTTTCTTTTTTAGCGTGATTCACACATTTTTCAACTAGTATTGTTTGGTTTGTGAAGACCTTTAACTATATCTAGCTTACTTATTTTCTTTAAGATAGAATAATTTACATGACCTAGTTTTTTACGCCATAAATTATTCTCATTTGAATGTGTAACAAGGCATTTTATTCCACTAGCTTTTAGTTGATCAAAATTAATCACATAAGTGTTTTCTTTTCTTCTACCAACTAGTAATACTTGATCATCTTTTAATATTTTAAAACATTGAGTATCAAAATTAACAAAATAACCATTATCATGTAATTGACTAACATTAATTAAATTAAATTATAATCCATAAACTAAGAAATTATTTGAAAGTGTAAAATTAGGAATACCTATATTATCAATTCTAATTATCTTCTTCTTAGAGTTGTCTCATAATGTTACCCATTTATTTGGTCTATATTCTATTGATATAAACCTTGATTGATCTCTAGTTATATGTCTTTAACATCTACTATCAAACACCCAAGAGCTAGATCTTGATTTTTTTCTCTACGAAAGGCTACATAAATTATAAAATCTTAACTTAAAAATCATAAAATATAACTTTTGTTAGCCTAGATTGTATGTTTTTTTTATACACATAATTTCTAAGTATATTATTTCTAACATATGAATATTTCTAGTACCTCATATCTCCACACCATGATTGTGGAGACGTCATATATTACTTTTTCTATTTTCTAACCCTAGGAAGCCAAGCAAGCTAGGGTTGAGCAATAACATTTACTATGGGAACATTCATAATATCATTTTTAATTACTCATTTGAAACAAGATTTTGAACTAGAAATGTTTTTCCTAATTTTACAATCTTTGATGATATGTCTTTTTCTACAACAATAAAAGCATGAAATATTTGAAATATCTTTTTAGTATTCAAAAGAAGACATATTCTTATGTTTAGAAAAATGAATATCACACGAAGCATTAAAAAGTTTTGTATGTTAAAGAAAGTACTTTGTTTTAAACTAGCACTTTTCTTTTTCAAGAAGACATTCTTCATAATCATGAAATTTTTTTCATCACAAATTTGAAACTTTTTATTTTCTTTTTCTTTTCTTCTATTATGAAAAAAACATCTAAAAGTTAAATCATTTCTTTGTAAAATTTTTAAGTATTTTATGTCCACACATTAAATAAGTTAAAACACTAATAACTTATGTTTAATTATTTTCAAGAACATCATGGGGCAAAGAGCTTTCCTCATTCTCTTCTTCTTCACTTGATGTGCTTGAGTCATCATTTGTCATGAGGCACAACATCCCCACCTCACTATTTAAAGTTATGGAGTCAAAATCTTCTAAAGCACTCCAAGGAAACACTAATTTTAATCAAGGAAAGATTAACTAAAAAATAGAATCATGTTTCTTAAATCAATGAATGGTTTAAGTAGGATTTGAACCAAAAAAAGAATTAAGGGATTAAAAAATTTAATCTTATTTGTTTGTTGAATCAAGGAGATGATTAAATAATTTGGATTCTTGAATATGATTTAAAATTGATATAAAATGGGTGTGTCTTAAAATCAACAAGCTAATATTCTACTTTATTAAAAAACTTATCAAGGCTTGGTGCACATGTCCTCAATCTTTGAAATTTATTAAGCACTCAAAGGAACTTTAAAGATCACTAATTCACCATCTTCAAATGTGCATTGCTTGTTCATTAAAAACCCATTAAATAAGCCTAATAGAATAAAATGTTAAATATTTAATGCTTGACTAATCTAATACAAAGGTGACCTAACAACTTAAAAAGATCATGTAATTTCTTGAAGCTTATATGAGAAAATGTTTTATGCCTAATACCCAAAAAAAGCATTCAACACCTATCATATCATTAAATTTACCAATTACATGTACAATGATTAAAGAATTATTTTATGTATTTTAATAACTTGAAGGAAATTATTATAATGACTTAAATTTATGTATAAAAGATGAAAACTATATTTATAATTAAAAAAAGAAAGGATAATAAATAGGAAAATATAATTCAAAAATCCAAGTGATAAGAGAATAATTACAATGTTGCATTGCAATACAAATAGAAACTAAAGCTAAAAGCATTTTTTGTGAATTTCTATGATTTTTCTAAGAAGTCGATTAAGAAGGAGATTGGGAAGGTAATAGGAAAGGTAGTAAGCTACTTTACCAAAATGTTTACCCAAGAGGCATTCAAAGATATAGAAGAAGCTACTTTTGTAGTGTCATTAAGATGGACTAAGAAAATAGGTACATTTAAAATCTTAATTTATCTAATTAACATATTATTAGTTTTTAATGAAGAATATGGTTGGGAATATGGGTGTTGTACTCTTATTCATGCAACCATTTTTTTATGACAATAAAACTATTGTAGTAGTGTCTCTAATGCATATCTCTAGTGTGATTCAGATCATGTATCTGAAGCTCTTATAGAATCAATCGATTTGATAATTTTGACCAGATGCCTCATTGAGTAATCCATGAGGTAGTTTCAAAGTAGTGGTGGTGATTGTGCTCTAGTTGTGATTTAAATGACATGTGAAGGAGCCATTGATCAAATTCTTGGTAAAGTAGTTAACCATCAGGAGTTTATCTCTATGATATCTATAATTTGATTATTTATTTTATCACTTATTTACATATGACATAATTAGGTTATATAACCATATTCATACATATGAAAGATTACTAATTTCTTACCCATTATTATTTTTGTAGCTACAAAAATATTTTACTATTTTAGTAACTATAAAAATATTTTAAAAATAAAAATAATTAATGTATAAAAATGTTTTTTAAAAAACTTAACCTAAGCACCCACTCAAGTAAGCCAAAAGGCTTGGGTGAAGTGCCTCACAATGTTGAACATGAGCCTTAAGAGCTGCAAGTCAAATGACTAGTTAGAACTAAGTTGGGTCTGGCCTGAGTCTTTATCAGGGTAAATTCTTAAAGCAATGTTAAATTGGGTGAAGGAGTCACTCCTAAACTTGGCTTAGGCATCAATGTAGTTGAGTAGCGGGATCACATTCGATTAGACCCACATATGAATGTGTAAGTGACTTTGATCATGACCTCTCAAAGGCATTAGAGGGTAGCAAACCTCATTAGGATACCTTAATAGCATGGTAGAACTAAGATATAATGCAAATGATATGTGCAGTTTCATAGTGTGGGGTTAAAAATTGGCACTATTTTCTTCTAAATTTGGAGCGAATTAGTGCCGACCAATGGTGCATTTTCATGATCAAATGGTAGAATTTATTATTATCATCAATTAAATGAGACTGATCAAACGATCACAATCGTGTCCATCATTTTGAAAAGTAATTTCTATTAAACCATCCATCCATAAAGTTTGATCAAACTATTGAGATCTCTATTGAATAGTGTTCTTATACATCAATATTGTCCAATCAAAATGTGCTATCTAATTATTCAAATTAAATCTTAGATTAGATCTAGACCCTTTATTTAGTATTTTTATTGAGTGTCTCCTATTACATATGCTCAGATTGGATGATTGTAGCTACTCCTGTTTATAATCAGCATTCTAAAAAGTTGTTTGACTTCATTTAGAATATCTAAATACTTGTTTGTAATGCTTATTTTGAGATACCTTTTTGTATTCATTAGAAAAATGCTATTTTAGCCTAATATATCATAATATAAATATAAGGATCTTTGAAGTTGGATAGTTGATGATTTTACCTTATTACATCAATATTTTTTAAAGAGAAGAAGCAAAACAAAAAATTACAATTCGATTTTGATGCCTTTGATTGAGCCATGGTTGTAGCTCATTTTTTTTCTTTCTTGCTTCAACATTTTTGTGATTTACACATCTTACTAGTGACATCTTTACTATTAGCTTTTATTTTTTATTATCTTTTTTAATTTTCCTAAAAATATTTTATTAATTCAAGATTTTTTATTTATGATGTTTTTATTAGTAAAATTAGTGCACCTACATGAATATTTTTATGAAATATTTTAAAAGTTGGTCTTTTAGGTTATTGCAAGTTTGTTCATATGTAAATTCATATTCTAACATCTTATCAAATATAATCCATAGAATTATGCCACATATACTTTTATAAGTGAATAGTTGAACATTATAGTTATCTATTCTTTAGCACTATGTTTAAATATTATAAGTTTTTATAATTAAGATTTTGGTGTTGAATACCTACTTGATATAGCAAAAAAGTATGGTTTGTAAAGGTTATATGTACCTACTATGATGAAAGAAAGTGACTTAAAAGTAGAATCCTAACTAGGTTAACTTGGAGTAAATGTAGGCACTAGTTAAGTTATACCGCTTAAAAACACTTGTATCTCTATTATTTTATTATTGAATAATTAATGATATTTTTATTTAATAATATTTAATTAAAAATATATATAAAAGAAATTTATGAAAAATATTTTTATCAAGCATAAAATATTTTATTAAAAAACATTTTAAAATCATTAAATTTTTATTATTTTTTATTTTATTTAGTAAAATTATTAAATCAATGGTTTTATGATCACCAAATTTTATTTAGGGAAAATATCTTAAAATAACGAAATTTTTGAAAGCATAATTCAATCTCCTCTTATGCATTAGCTTGACACAAATTACATCATAGAGTTCATCTCTTAATCACTCTTTTGCAAAGCTTCTAAGTGGCTAAACTTTATGATCACTAATTAAAATTAAGACATTAACAACCTTTAAAGGGGAAACAAAAATTATCATTGATGATAAAGAAATTGGTAAAGTGGCATGTGACTTTTAAGTTAGCTCTTATAAAAAAATGTTTCTTATGGAAGACCAACTATGGACTTATGAGAAAGGAATTTTGACTATTGACTTTCATTGTGAGGTAAAAATAAACTCACTTGTTAGAAAACACATAATTCTTTGATTTGATAAGGATGGCTTCCTTCACTATTGGTTGCATTGGCCTTTGAATGCGGGTGAATTTTGATGTGGATTTTTAAGTGACAACCTAACTTTTATCTAAACATAGAACTATCATTGGCTCTAGTTTGGATCTCACTTGAGTACCTTCCAATGCTTATGTTCATTAAGACGACATTATATTCAATTGCTTCTATGACTAGCAAACCATTGAAATTGGACATGCCCATCCTAAATTTGACATGACCAAGTGTTACGAGAGTGTGTGTTGAGCTTGATTTGTTAAATGAACATCTTAAATGCATTCACATAACTCAAAGAGGCAACAATTCAAGTGGATTTTGGTAAAAACTTCAATATAATAAATTTCCATTTTATTGTGGCCATTGTAATAAATAGAGACATTCTAAACTTAATTGTAATCATATTTCACTGAATTTAAAAATTCAAAACGAGCCAACCAACAATAGTGTCAACACTACTAAGAATGACTTGGAAAAGAAAGAGAACAATCAAGTACTTGATAAGAGTAGATAAATAGGTCATTATAAATAGATAAATATGCTACTAATTAAATTGGTAGATAAATAGGTAGTTTTTAATAAAAATCATTGATTTGACAAATGATCATTATCAAATTTAGAAATCATAGCTCATTATAAAACTAAACCCTCCCTAAATGTCCAAATGTTGAAAGAGATTGGGTTGGAATTTCACGAAAAGTCTAAGAAGATGGATTTAATTCCTTTGGAATCTACTCATTTTACTTTTATCCAAACTAGAAGGTTTAAATAAAGGGTAAAAAAAGTTTGTCAAGCAATGTACTAATTTGAAAGGGAATCATAGATGTGCTAGAATAATAAAAATTGTTGAAGAAAATATGTTCAATATATAATAAGCTAATTTCGAATATTAGGGGCACTATGAATTATAAGCCTATTAATAGACTAAATAAAATAATCAAAAATAAAAATATGGTCTTTCAAGTACTAGTTGAACCTAAGGCATAGGGAAAAAATTGCAACACATTTTTTCAAGTTGTGGTATGATTAGTATGCCAACAAAAAGCCAAATAAAAATTGGATACTCTAGAAGAATGATATTCAATGCTCTACTATTGATAAAGATGGTCAACTAACACATCTAGAAGTTGTTAGAAATGAGCTTGTCTCCAATCACATAGTCATGTATGCTACAAACTCTAAAATTTTAAGGCGTGAGATATGGAGCAAGGTCACTAAAATTATTGCTAATTAGAACACATCATGGCTTATTGGAGGTGAGTTCAATATTATTACTTCAATAGATGAATATAAGAGTGTGTCCACTCGTAACATTACAATTATAAATGACTTTAAAGACTGCATCAACAAAGGTGAACAATCTTAGATTCTTTTTAAAATCACACCATTCACTTGGGTAGGCAAAGAAAGGGTTATTGGTTTAAGAAACACTTAGATAAGATATAACTAAACAAACAAAGGCTAGATAATTACCTAACTATGATTATTAAGCACTTAAGTAGATCTAATCACTCATCTTTATTACTAAAGCATTCAAAACTAAGAACTTCTATGGTCCACAATGATTCAAATTGCAAAATATGTGGTCATCACATCCTATCTTACACAACTTGATTGAAAGCAATTGGATAAGTCCTATTCACTTGATTGGTCTACAAGCACTTGCCATTAAGCTTAGAAGGCTAAAATATTGTCTAAAACAATGAAGACTAATTTTGCAAAAATTTGTCAAAATAGTAAAAAAAGATGAAGAGGAAGTTAGGGATTATGAAAATAAATTCATGGAAAGTCATTTAATGGAAGCTAAATGTTAGATTGAATATAGTTAATCAACATCTCATGGATGAGTTGACCAAAGAAGAAACCTTGTATAAAAAAACATAAGGGATAAATAGTTAATTTATGGTGAAAAATACTAAATTTGTTTCATGTCATAGTTAAAGATAGACAATCAAAACTTCAGATCTCTGAGATTAAAAGAAAAGATGGAATCTACTTCTCATATTATGAATAGTTATAATATGTTGTTATACAATACTTTAGAGAACATTTAAGGAAAAAGGATACTATTAAAGATGACTTAGAGCTACATTGTATTCCTTAACATATTTTTATAGAAGACAACCAAGTTATTATAAAAGATGTGGAACTTAAGGAAATTTTTCAAGTAGTATTTCAAGTAGAAAAGCACAATGTCAGTGATCTAAATTGCTTTAATTGCATGTTTTTTCTACTTACTAGGATATTATTTCTATAGATGTCAAGAATGTAGGGAAACATTTCTTGGAAGATAGTGTTATACCCAAAAGAATTCTTAGCTCTCATATTGTTTTAATTCAAAAATTAAGTAACCCAATAACCTTTCAATACTTTAGGCATATTATTATTACCATCTTTGTTGGAAGAATATTGAGTGAGTTCCTAGCTAACAGATTGAAACAACTACTAAGAAAAATTATTTCACCAAAGTAGGTTAGATTTATTACAGGCAGGAAGATAGCTAATATTGTCTTTATTATTCAAGAGTTAATGGTCTCACTAAAAAGGAATATTAAGGGGGAACTAAATCATTAAGTTGGATATTAAAAGTTCATTTGATACCAATTCATGGGACTCCATGTTAAAGTGCTTCATGACATCAATTTTTTTAGCAAAGTTCAATTATTGGTTAGAAGTATTCTTAATAGATATTAATTATTCATTATAATTAATGGTTGTTAATATGGATTTCATTAATCACATTGGGGCTTCTACAAGGAAGTCTTATCTCCTTACTACTCTTTATTATAATAATGGAAAACTTTTCCATAGGTTTAAAACTGAGTTTCCATAACAAGGCAGTACTGCAATATTCCACAATAAGGGACATGCCACTAATTATATAACTAAATTATGCTAATGACATCATAATTTTTATAAAGAAGATTTAAGGTCCGTAAAAGGTATCCACAATATTCTTAACAGCTTCCAATAGTCCCTAAATGTTTTATTAAATAAGGAAAAATACATTTTTTTGTATTTTCTAATATGAGAGCAATTACAAGTAGGAGAATTGAAAAGGTTTTGGTATTTGAAAAGGGACCTATTCTCATAATGTATAAGGATATACAATCGTAACTTCCTTAATTATCAAACCAGATATAAATCGAATTATCTCAAAAAACATGCCAAAGTTTTAAAATTAAAAAAATTAAAATATAAAAATGAATATATATTTAGATAGAGACTATCAAGATAAGTGATTTGAATTTTTTGTAAAGTATCAAAGTTAATAAGTATAATTACATACACACACACAGATATATATTGATTCTAGTTTTCTTAAAAAAACATTTTCTTCCTCTCCTAATCTATGCTCAATACAACTCTTGGATGTCAATTTTGTGCGACTGATTGAAAGGTTCATTGGAGTTTCCTTCACCAATGATAAAGACATTGCTCATCATTACATTTTTTGGCTTAATCATGGAAAAGATGATTAGTTTTAGTCAATGGGAATTCTTGGTAGGATCTAAAAATTAAAAGTGGAATTTTATATTATTTCTCACTATTTAACTTAAAACCTTTCTAATTTGTGAAAAGAATGAAAGAATTTGTCCTTAATTAAGTTTCTATGTAACTTTTATAATAATTAGGAAGGAAATTGTCTAGAGATTTGTAAACTAGTGTTTCAAGAAAAAGGAAAACCTTAGAAAAGAGAGAGAAAAGATGTCATTTTTGAGATTTAAGAAGCTATATAATTCTACATTGATAATTTGAAATTTTTAATTTGTGTTAAATTTTATAAATTGTATTAGAGAAATTATAATTGTTTGGCTAAAAATGATAAATATGAGAAGTTGAATATCTATAGATCAACCTCAAAGAGCAAGAAAGCTTTTAAGTTTGACACTCTAACATAGATATTATATGTGTATGCTTAATGTATTGTTTATTAAATAAATTAAGATCTT
The DNA here is from genome assembly GCA_023846275.1 of Vanilla planifolia. Taxonomy (NCBI): domain Eukaryota; kingdom Viridiplantae; phylum Streptophyta; class Magnoliopsida; order Asparagales; family Orchidaceae; genus Vanilla; species Vanilla planifolia. The sequence goes on from CM043866.1 coordinate 427,288, forward strand.
ACATTGTGAAATATATAAAAAGCATGTGTTATTGATATACTAATACAATGCTATTTTACGAATAATATGAAAATTTATATTTGCAACGCCATGTATATTTTTTTAATTTTGATAAATTTCTATGTAAAATTGTGTTGCATGATTAACTAAGTAAGCATGTCATTTGATGTGCTAATATAATGAGTTACATATAGTTAAATACTATAAAAATGATGATTAAACATGTAAAAATAAATTAAAAGGATGATAATTGAAATTCAAAAATGAAATCAATAAATAGTGAATTCTTTAAAATTGAAATATGCTATTCTTTATGACTAATGGCTATTGTGCCACAAGGTTGAGATATTACTATCATAAGGTGGCTAGGCACCAGTGTGTAAGAAGATTGAGGTATTGCTATCATCAAGTGATTAGTTACTATTGTGTCACATGATTGATATTTGTTATTTTGTGATAATTAGCGGCGAGTGTGCCACAAGATGAAAATTTATTATCATGAGGTGGCTAGTAGCTAATGTGCCACAATGTTAGATTTGTCATCATGAAGTGCCTGGGGACTATTAAGTTGTACTATTGAGATTTTTTTATAAAGATATGATCATTAGAAATATAAAAAGATTAAACATGAGAACATGGTATGATAAATTAGTAAATGAGGTTTTCATTGTAACTAAGTTAATTAAGAAAAACATATAAACTAACTACCCTATGAGAGAGAGAGGGAGCAATACCATTAGTCATTGTAAGTTTTACTTATGTAAACATAAACATCCATAAAAAAAACTATTTTAAGAAAATAATTAAAAATATAATAAGAAACTACTTGTGTTCATTCTTTCTTTGAGTTTATATATTCTTTTATAGAATATCTTATTTTATTTTATATTTTAACATTAATGAGACTCTTCTTACTTATATATTATGTTTAATACTTATGATTAAATCTTACAAGTGATTGTCTTAAAGTATTGTTTATTTTTTATTTTTATTTATTATTAGAGATAGCCTACTAATCTAGTGATAATTGGCTTAGTATTTCTTTAAAACTAACATTTTAGGTACATTATAACTACAACAAAAGAGAACTACCTATAAGAAAGAATTAAATTTATAGAAGTTTATGTTATAAGAGTTATACTAAATGACTTAATATTCACATGGTTATTCAGTATTGCATCTATATGAGAAAAATTGGATGTAATGTGGTTATTATGACGATTTTAGTTATTTATAGTTGATGGTTTTAGTTATTTATAGTTTATCGCTATGTATATAAATAATGTGATTTTTAAGTTATAGATATACTTGTTATATTAATGTCTTTATTAATTAAAAAATAGACAAAATCTAAAAGAGGCTCTATTCATTTGAATTTTCAATCTTAGAAAAAAAATAAAGGCTTAAGGAGAGGAAATGGATTAAATTTATAGCAAAAATATGAATGCCACATTGGTGGTATCAGAGCCAAGAAGTAAATTAAATTTGTGGCAATAAGGGATGCCATATTGGTGACATCAAAGCATGATGAAACTAGAAAATAATTTGAGTTGGTGGCAAAAATACAATAATCACACCAATGTACTATAGTATAAAGAAATGTTTGTATTATCATCACTTAGTAGGAAAACTGCAAAACAAAATTGCTAGTTGGAAGAAAAGTCTACTATCTATGGGTTGTCGATTAATACCATGAAACGTGTATAAAATTAGTTCTAGTTCATATATTAATGACTATGCTTCTTCTAATTTAAATTATAATAAGTCTTGAAAAGATTATGAATGCTTTCTTATGGGGTGACACTAATAGTAATAACAAACATCATTAGATCAATTGGGAGAAATAAGTGAACTATGATAGGAAAATGAACTTTGTTTAAGTTAAATGATTTGGCTCTAGCATATTAAACTAAGAAAGACCAAAAACTCTCATCATTTGCCTCACATTGTGTAAAATGCATTAATGCTAAATATAGGAATGGGAAGCACACACAAATTGCATTTGAAATGGAGAAATCTGGAAAAATAAGAGAGTTAAATTTGTGATTTTTAAATCCCCTATAGGCGACAAAGTTTGTCAAACATTAAATGAGGATGACAAATTTACCTTGAAATTGACCTCGGATGCTATCATAAGCAAAGATTTTTAGAATATCTCTAGGAAAATAATCTAGAATGACAAGCTTCCCATGAAGGTTTTTATCCTAGTTTGGCATATACACAACCATGTTATTCCTTTTTCAACTCAACTGAGAGAATTATATGTACAACATTACTATAGTGCCCATATTATTATAATGAGGACATTTTGATAATGCTTTTACAGAATGTGGTATTGCTCAATGGGTTTAAGACTTTTACGGTATGGCCTTAGAAAATAAATTCAGGACATACTAATTGATTATTTCACTCTTAAATCAATGGTGACAAAGTATAAAGGGTAGCCTAACTAATAGGGAAGTAATGTCTCTTATTTTGCTATTAATTTGTAACAGATTTAGAAAGTTAGCACCTGATATTATTTAAAGAGAAAAAGAACATGGAAGGAAATATAATTAAGAACATTAATTTGAAATACAATCAAGGCTTATCCATTAACTAAAACACAATAAATAGATCAAGCTTTGGTTCACCTGGGCTTATTTCCCCCATTTTTGCACAGGAAGGTCTACTACTATTAAAGTATCACATGGACTCCACCACTAGCATAAGTTATTAAAGTGAATGTTCATGGATAATTCAAACAAAACAAAAGAGAATGGAAGTACTTATTATGGGTGCAAATTAATATGTTCTGTATTCCTTTTTTGGATCAGTTCATTACATGTAAACATTACAAGCCACAATACTTGGCATCATAATGAGTCTCCAATGATGCACTAGTTTAGAAATTTACTTAAGTGATCATTGCTCTAGAATGCTCTAATTTAATTGATATGATTTTAGGTTTTAAATCCCCACATTGGACCATTTTGGAGAGACTACAACATATTAAAAATGGAAAAATATATTTGCATTACTTGAAAAATATTAAAAAGGTAGAATTCAGGGTTTTAAGGGAACTTTCTAAAATAATATGTAAACAAGCTTATGATGGAATTAACATAATGGCTAACCTTAAGACTATCATAACAATGGAAAACGTTGGAAATCCTTATATTTGAAGTTTGCACAAATACTTAAAATGAGCATACAACATTTGAAAAATGATATTCAAAATAAATGTTTGAGCTCAACTCATTTGCTTTCATCTAGCATGTTGCTTGTCATCACAATGTATGTTTTTTTTACTTAGAATATCATTCTAGTATTTCTTTCTAACATCATCTCACAATGATTAAAAGTCATAACATTATGTTTGGTCTTCACTAGGTACTATTTAGTATTGCAAGTCATCAATCAAGTACAACTTTAGTTTTAGCCTTGTACACACATGGATGTTACTATTTCTCCATGCATTTAAAGTAACATATGATGTTGTCAAGCACAAATAATCAAACAAATGAAGTAATGCATCCTCTACCATTCATATTTGCTCATTATCAGGCTTGGAGGATTCCTAAATCATTCTTTAATGATATGTATCAATCTTATTCTTGTATTAGCTCTTCAGCTTCATACATTGTGTTTTTGTAGAGGTGTATGATAGGATATATCATTTACTACAACATTTAACATGTATTACAATACTTCACTTCTAATTGGAATTGATATGATTAGCTTAACATCTACTACTTGACACACTCTAGCCCAAATTAGCTAAATATGTTAGATTATTCACTATTTATTTGATAGACTCGTCGGGCATAGACATTTGCTTCATTGTCCTGTTATGATGACTTTTATCACTTTTCTCACTAATCGCTCATTGGACTACAATGATGACAACTTGCATTTTGCATTGACTACGTATGTGGATCCATTCGCCTTACATCTTCTCTTATTTGGATGTTGGAGGCAATGTAGAACATCTTTGTTATTGTCTTATTTAGTTTTATTAAATGGACATGTATTTAGCTATGCTCTTGTAACTCTAACCTATTAATACTTACAGTTTTATGAAATAAATGGACACTAAAATAACAAAAAACAATGCATGAAAATGTTGAGGGGAGACAACCCTCAAGGCCATATATTGACTAAATAATTACACCATAATGAAAATTGTCTCTATCCAATGACAACAATTATAAGCAAATAAATCATGAAAAAATCCTCTCTAATAGTAGTTGTAGTTTCTCCATTTTTTAAAAACACAACCTTAAAAAACTTCTCAAATTAGAAAGAAAATAAGAGCTTAAGTAGTCAAAAAAGCAATTTGATAATATATGAAACTTCCCTTTTCTAACACAATATCATGTTTGAGCATCCCTCCTTCACATTTGTAGGTTTCTAAGATAAGTAGGTATGGATCTTATTTGAACATGTCACCCACATGCCATAACTACACAAAGTGCAAACTGGACAAATTTCCTCAAAATGCAATCATAGCATTCTTCCTTTTTTGTAGTAAATTATGGCACACCTTTACAAGAAACAATTATAATCACTTACAAGAATAAAGCTTGATTTATACAATAGTGCTTAAAAATTTTTCATTACTCACTTAATGAAACAATATGGCACAAAGATATAATGATATGAATGTTATTACCAATAAGAGTAGAGTTTGAAGTAAGAATGAAGATGATCAAATTAAGAATCCAACAACGAGAAATTTCTTTTTTAATGCACAATCTAATTTCAAAAGATCTAGCTTTACTACCATTATCACAAGATTTAGTAATAAGCAACTACCCATTCTCTTATGAATACTCTTTTACTCATAATTTTAGCTTCTTAAGACAAATTAAGATAAGCATGTCAAAATCCTTATATTTGATAAGTTCAAATAAGCCATTATGAGTCTTAAGAAATGATCATACTTTATAATCCATTGGATCATACAATTACAATGCAACACTAAGTACATAATTAATGCTATCAACACTACTTAATTAATTCATTTCACCCTGTATATATGTGTTGCATAGATACTTGGATATATCTTATAGTATGAATAAAACAAAGTCACTTGCATAAAAGATCTGAGCCCATGAGAAAATATTATATAATGATAATTATTTAAAGATGATATATTGTATAGTAAGCTTACAACACTAATCAAGAATAATCATATTTGTATGATAGGTAGTTTATACTCATACGATACAAATCCACTCAAAAAATAGATAAGTTCTCAAACCAAAATTCTTTAGTAAATATATATCATACTATACATTAAAAATATCATATAGTATATGCAAATCTAAACAATTAAATTAAATGTACTTGCAATATTATAATAACATACTTATATGTCAATATACAAATCCTTTGTACTATTTGCACATAACTTGATCATAATTGTATGATAGATAATCATACTAATACATCAATAAAATTTTGAATGCCATCTAGTGTATAAGTATGAAGAATAACATCATGTTGTATGGCCATGAAAACATTTATAATATGATCATATAGTTATGATATTATTATTATTATAAAATATGATACTGAGTTTATACTTTCTTGGTTCACGCATTCATATGATGCATACATGATAGTCATATGGTATAATAAGCATGACTATTAACCAATCCTTATATTATGACAAAAATAATTTGTACTATATGATATGGAAAATAGTAATAAGATAAAATAGTATTGGTATGATATAATGATCATACTAGTATGCATAATAAGTGCATTTGTTATCAAATTTAAGATTTTTATTATAGTATACAATAATGACACAAAAAATTTAGATGAATATGCTTGTTGGTCCGATCATAACAAATATGTTTGACTTATACTAAATCTTAAGAGGAAATAAATGATGTATTTTTATGAAGAAAGCTTTGTACATTTATGTTGTAACTGAAAATGCTACTCTCAAATATTAGACAATAAACATACAAGGCCAATACCAAGCATTACCCCATTCATGCTTCTAACTATTTGTTTGGTCAGTGAATACAGTTGTATGTAAAAGACATCTTACCCTAATATGCCATGTTGACTTTAGACTTTGTAATTTTAAGACAAAATGTGGATCATTCAAGTATAATATTAAACATTGTATTGTATGACCAATAATTAGTGAACAACATCACTTGAATTAAAACTATTTAAAGCTTGATTTTAATATCTTAAGACCTAAGATGAACTTAGAAGAATAAAATGCAGTGATATGCAGGCATCCTAATGCAATTCTAGTGAACTCAATAACTTAAGAAATGATTTAAAAAGAGAATGAATGAGTTAAATATTTAATACAACACTAATTATATCATATAAAAAATAAATGATAGAATGGACAATGGAACCAAAATGAAGACTTGATGATAAACTCCTAAATGTTAGCCACTCCACCATGAGTAAAAATAAATGACTCCATGATTTGTTAGTTGAGCCAAGCTTGAGCAAAGCCACCAACACTCAACAAGTCTTAGCATGTGATTTACTTCATGAAATAATTGATGAAGTTATTATTCCTGATCTTAAGATACAAGGTCTAAAACACTCATGAAAGAATATTAATAAACCTAATAGAATAGTTTGTTGTTATCAAAGAAGTGGTGCAATAATCAAGACTTCAATATGATTAAGATGAAGGATCATGTCGATGATTATGTGTGAAAGCAATGTAGGGTGCTGCTATGATGTAGATAGAGGTAGGGTTCACTACATGTGGCTAGACTTAAGCATAACAGCTTTATGAAGGTCAAAAGAAGCTGTAGTGGATGATGGTGGTCAGTAGTGTATAGAACAAGACATCTTTAACGTTTTTAAAAATCTCAAGGAGTAGCCTATTATTAGCTGATGAAATTAGATAAGTGCTCAAAATCAAAGAAAGAAAGCTTTCCAATGGTGGCTGATCTTCATAGTGGTTGAAATGATGCATAGGATGCTTCGATACCAAATGATGGAGAAAGGAGCAAGAGGAAAACTCTTATATTTATATCGCTATTATATGAAAAAGATGAAGGGAGAAAGAATAGAAAGAAGAGGTCATTTTGTATTCTATTAGAAGGGATGGACTCTTTTATGCAAAGGAATTTCCAGCACCATTGATAGGATATGCTCTTCCAAGCACAAAGGTTTCATCATCTACTAGCAAGGATATAAGCTTCTAAGCACAAGATAACTTCCAACTCCATTGAAAGGATTATTTTCTCTATTAGTAGGGATGTGTTATTCTAGGGTTTAAGGTAATCTCCTACACTACTAAAAAGATTGTGCACTTTAAGGTACTAAGCTCTTCAGGGCTCTATATTTAAAACAAAAGAAACACCTATAATTTTCATTCTATTGAAGAATATTTATAATAGTACTAAATGAAACCTACTACAAAAAGTAAAATGAAAAAAATGCAAAAATAAAGAAACATGCAAAGGTTGAGGAATAAAAAAAGAATATAAGCTTTATATATGACCCATTATAATTACATAAGAGCTAAAAATGCTAGAAAAACCTAAAAAATCCTAAAATCTTATGCTATCATAAAATCATCCTCATGTTGTAGCCACTTGTTTTGCATCAATTTCTAAATCTCTTTAGCTTAAAATAATATAACAATGCCATTAATGATAGTTGATGGAACACCAAAGACACAAAAATATAAACATTAAAGATCTTAAGTTATACTATTGTATCATCAAGGAGCATTTTTACCTATCCACTTAGAAATGTGGATGACTACAACAATAATAAACTTCTTTCTACTTGAGCGAAGAGGAAATTATCCAAAAAAATCCATAAGCTAGAGTTAGAAGGGCAATGACACTAGATTGTGGGTAGATGTTTGATTTACAATCCCTTGAATAGATAAACTCGATATCCTAAATCTCAAGGAGGAAATGGCTTAGGTAAGGGCTAAAGAAAGTAGTTTCTACAAAAATTCCCTTTGATAAGAACAATGTTTTATGATTGTCACCTCATTTACCATTCTCCAAATTAAAGAGATGGGATGGCTTATAGTTTTAGAAAAGCTTCATTGACATTCATCTAGTAATGAGGCTTCTCAATTTGCTAAATTAAAAGGTTTTGGCATCAATAACAGGGATATTAGAACGAGTATCACATAGTAGATAAATAATTGTATTTCATAATTTAACTCTAATGGAATCTAAATAATAGCATTATACTTCAACGTCTTAATCAAAGCTAAAAAAAATTGATAATATTATTTAGGTTGAATCTTTTATCATAAGAAGACAATTTATTTAGTTAACATTTAATCATTGAATACTTTGATAATGTTGAGTCTCAAGTTATGCTTTGATACCACTTTTTAAGTTGTTAAATAGCGTTAATAAAAATTATAAAGTTCAGATAAATTGATTTTAAAAGAATTATTTAAGAGGTGGGAACCTTATGTCTTGCACCTAAATGAAGAAAAATACAAGGTCTTTAAAATTAGCCATTTTATTAAATAATTCATGTTGCCTGAGCTAGTTTTCTTAGATTGATGAAAGAACATGTGATACATGCTTTATTTTAATACATTAATAAATTATATTTTATTAGTCTGGTGTAAATATTATGTGTGCACTTCTTAATTATTGAAATTAGCATGCTTTAATTCTAGGTTTTGCAATAATATGATACTTTTATTGAAAAGTTTGCATGTTGTAGCTTCATTGGTGTAAGAATATGATGTGTTATGCCTTTTTAATTGTGAAAATAACTTTTTGTAGCTTTTGGGTCAAATAAAGAATATTAGATATAAGCAATGTTTTGTAAATATAGCATGTAATTGCTCTTAGTTAAAAGCAACATTTGAAATATACTGACAGACTTATGAATCTAACTTGTTGTTGCTATTGGTTTAATTTAGAACTTCAAATATAAGCAAAGTTTTGCAAATCTGGTAGGTTGAAGCTTATGCTTTAGTATATAATATAAGATATATATAGTCCTTTGCTCACAATTTAATATAAAATATAAGAGGCATGTAATGCCTTGCTAATCATACGTGCTCTAACACAATTGATATAGAATTTTTTATTTACTTAATATTTTGATAATATTTTATGTTGTAGCTTTTGGGATTGACAAGGAACATTAGATTTAAGTGTTATTTCATGTTGTAACGTCTAAGTGGATAAAGAACATCAAAATTAAGTAATGTTTACTATTATTTTGAGCTACAACTTTTTGGTAGATAAAGACATTAAAATTATGTAATATTTATTAGTATTCATGTTGTAGATTTTAGATTGATAAAGCCAAGGAAGTCAATGGACTATCTTGTTGTAATTCACAAGCAAAAACTCTCAATTTAGATGTAAAAGTTGAGATATGAAGTTTAGATTGATGAAGAATATAAAGTATAGGTATTACCTTGCTAGAGCTTTCAATTAAGTATGAAATTTTGAGATATCTATAAATCTAAATGTGATCCCCACGAATTTTTGTGTACTTTGCATTATTGTTCTTATGATATGTGATGTATTCTTAGAACTATTCACATCAGAAATGATAACATGTCAATTAGGGATGCATGGAATTGAAATTGATGTATAAAAGTTTCATTGGAATAGAGCATGTCTAGTTATCATGGAGCTATAGTCTTGGTGAAATTAATGTTGGAACTTTGTTGGATTTAACATGGTTGTTATGGCATGTTATTATAATTGTTTTATGCTTACCTAATTTCTTTATAGATTTTAATTCATGCTTTGATGATGGTTTACCTAAAGTCTTTTTGAAATTGAGAAATTTCACAACTTTACTTGAAGTTAGCATGGAGTTGAGTGATTAAATTATCATAAACCAGTTGTGCATTTTGAATTTGAAAATTCTATGTTGAATTGTGGAGGTATAATCTTTTTGAAATTTTTAACCATGATTGATAGCTAAGAATAACATGGTTTGGACATATAAAGAATAGTGTGTTATCATGCTTATATCCTTGATATAATTGATTAGAAGCATTTTTATGATTGTGTAAACATTATAGCTTAGAAGAATTTAAGTTGGTACAAAAAACTTGGTAAAAGATTTCAACTAAAGATAATCAATAATAATTAAGTTAATTCTAACATGATGGTTTAAGAATGTTGATAAAAATTATGGAAAACCTAGAAGGATAATCCAAGAATGATTTTCCTTGACTTTGTGATAAGGCACTAGCATAGCCTTAATAAAAATTCTTTGCTAAAACCAAACTTTGGAATTGAAATTTGTGACTAATGAGGTTGTTTTCCTTGATTTAAGCCTTAGGGCTAGCTGATAAGGCTTGACTTTAAGCTTAAAAAGCAAGAAGAGACCTTAGATGGTTATGGGGTGAGAGGGAACACTCGAGTACCCTATGAAGAGGGATTGGGAGTCCCAATTGAATCATAAAAGAAGGCTAGGCTCATGTAATGGTCTTGGTTGTGTTGGTAGGAAGAAAGAATTTAACACAAAATGAGCCTTATGATAATGCCTTGGGCTTTTCATTAAACCCCACCTAGAATTTATAGTCCAAGGCTTGAGTGTGAGTTATGATCATGAACTTTGAACTGAGAGACTCAAGATGGGATCTTAGATGGCTCCCAAGGTATGTAGCTCTCAAATTTTCTTATGAGGAGACTTGAAAAGCTTCGATTAGCTTTGGAAGAAGGCTATGGAGGTTTAATTATTGATTAAGTATATTAAAAAGTTTTGGTTTATTTGAGTAAGCGTATGAAACTAAGAAAGGATTTAACACAACTAATAGTCTTAGTTGGCCTTGAATTGTGTTATGAAATGGTTGGCTTAAACAAGAGAGCTAAGGTTTTAAAAAAGAACTCAAGTAACATTATATAAGGTTGAGAGTAAGTTGTGATTAGAGATGACCTTGAATGAAGTCATGGATAACCTAAGAATTTGACATGTGTAATTCTTAACAACTATAGCTTTTGTATGAAGAAAATTGTAAAGGTACAAATTAGAGTTGGATTGAGGTTATTAAGTACTTAGTAAGACCATAAGCACACTCAAGGTGAGGAACTTGATTAGACCCCTTTAATGATGGTTGTTTGGAATAAAGAGCTTGGTCTTGGCTTTACGAGTGGTGATAGGCTCAGCCAAGGGGCAAAATAAACACTTAAATTATTTCCTAAACCCTATTGTAGCTTGGTTGATGAGTAGAAATATAAGTAATCCTAAATTATCCTCTTAGACCATGGATTACCACATCAAATGATGGTTTAAGAGGTGATGTGGCATAGAAGAGACCTATGGGAAGTGTGGTGACTCAAATTAGCCTACAAAGCTAGTGAAAGAGTCACTAAAGGAACTCATGTGAACCCAAGTTAAAGTGAAGGACTATGATTAAAAAGGGTATGATCTAAGGATGTATAACTTGAGTAAGTACTCAAGTGGTAGCTTAGATAAGCTAATGGACTTAGTTAACTCCCAGAGTAATAAAAAGAAAAGAACTAGACATGTACATGAAAAACTAATAAGGAAGATTACCTCAAATTGGAAGATTAAGGTTTGGAAGAAATCTTAGGTCTACTTAGATAATAAAGTAGGGCTTGAGGAGACCCTACATGCCTTAGTTGATGGATTAGGTTTTAAAGAAACCTTTAGATCTATTAGATGATAGATCATAATTAATTAACTTTAGATATTTGTGAATGTACCATAGGTGTGCATAAGCTTTTGTTGGTAGAGCACCATGTGTTGTGAGGACTCTTACAGCCTTTCAGGATGGTTCACATGAATGATAGAGCTCTGGATATAGATTATTAGACCATGTAATATGATAGAAGTACTAGACTTTATGTTAAGTATCTTAATGGCTTGGATGATTACTAAATTATTGGTGAGACATTTTGTGTCTTATGGATTGATCTTTATTATGTTTCCATCAATACTTGCTAGGCTTATATGTATATGTGATATTTTCATTAATTATGGTGTTTTACATCAACTCAATTTAGTAAGTTATGATATTTCTTTGATTTCTTTAATATGTTAATGATTATACTCTCTTAATATAGTACTACATGTATAATTTATTAACAAGACATGAGTGTTCCCATAGAGTTTGACTCACCCCTCTTATATTATTTGTAGGTGCAAGGAGTTAGTTGCTGATACAACAATAGAATGGGAACCAGAGTTGGCAGTCTAGTGGACTTTCATTAGATAATATTTTGGCATATCTTAGTCATAGTTTGTTCATCTTTATCTTTAAGATATTCATTAGACATGAACTATATACATTACTAGACATGGACTATACTAAACAATTATTTGGATATGTTTATTTATTATCTGTGATTATTGTATTATGTAGATATAGTTATTTTTAGGTATAAATTGCTTAGTATCACGTATATGTTAGTGTACTAGGCAAGTTACCAAAACTAAGGTGAAACCTTTCTTAGTTCAATGGAGGTGTTAGTTGGAGAAAAAGTGTGGTTTATTTTGGGTGAAACACCACAAATTTGAAGATAAAATTAGGAGATCACAACTCCTAGTTTGAATGTCAAACCTGGGGAATGAAAGTGGCTAGTCAAAACATTGCTTGGTGTATAGGTTTGGTTGCATACCAAGGAAACAAATGTGTTTCAAAAGTGGGGTATGATAGGTTCCTATAGTGTAATGATATAATAATTATACTTTTAAATTGTATTAACCTTTATTGATGGTCTTTAGTTATATTAGATTATTTTAATGGACTTTATTGATGGATACATCATTATTATTTATATTAATTTTTAATTGGATTAGATGATGGATATTACATTTTGTGATTGTTTCTATGTTGCATGTTATATTCATATCATGCATGCTCCATTATAGTTGGGAAGATACCCTAACCTAGGATGAGCTAATTCTTAAGTTATGTGGATGATGATTTGGTAAGGGAACATTGTTCATTATAGGAAGCACAGTTTGAGATTGTTAATCAAATTAGGGGATTTCAACTCCAAAGTTTAATGTCAAGCTTTGAGAGTCCAAGGGTGATTAATCAAATGCAATGACTAGTATATCTTTTTAAAAAAAATTGTTAAAAAGTCTAAATCAATTAAAATGGAATTATATGAATACAATTTAGCATCATTTGAGTATAATCATCATGTAGGATATACTATAAGTTGACTAGTATACTATTGTACAAATATGATATTAATATTATACACGTATGAAGTTTCTTATAGCTCTTAGTAAATGCTCCAAAGGAACACTTTGTACTGATATGATCTCATTATTATACATGTATAAAGTATGCAAAAACCATAGAGTAAAGCAATTTGTGAAAGAATTCATGATATGTTGAAATTCCACTTATTAGATGTGCATGATCTGCAGCAAACCTACATACATGTATGTCATAAAGGTATCATTCTTGTACGGTCCTAGTGGCAATACATTACAAAGTTTTTGAAACTTTGAGATAGTTTTTAACGGTCTAAGAAGAACATGCATCATATATCATGAGCTCTATTATTGTGCTTGTATAATATATTTAAGGTAACCAAAAATATGTGTGTTGTAAAAGCCCTTCACTGAGTAAATAACACTATTTAGGTATCAATCAAGTTTGATCTCTTAATCATACTTGTATGAATGGAACCTGAGACTTATAATGGCTAATCAATCACATTGGAAATGTAATCAGCCACTAGAGTTTCTAAATTCATGCTCAATTAGATTAAGTATATAAATAATGAGCTTTTTTATTTGAAAAAATGTTAATCTATACATTCAAATACTTCTTAAGGGCTACTTGGGCTTAATCTTGCACTTACTTTCAAGATCATCCTAGAAGTCTATTTTATGATTTATGAAGATCTTATTGTTGAATCTTGTTCATTAGGATTTCTTCATTTCATTTCTTTGCATTTGTTAATATTTTTACTTTTGCATTTAAAAGTTAGTTCACTTGGAGATATGGCTTTGGTTATAAGTTATACATACAAGCTTTTCATTATTAACAGTGTAACTCTTTGAGCCATTTTTTGTTTATGTTGTTTGTGTTTTGAACCTTTATCGACTATGTTTTAAAGCTTTTGGATTGTTTTAATCTATCTAATCATTATTTCATTAGGGTTTTGCACATACCTATTATATGTTAAAAGGTTTGTTTTACTGTGTAAGCCTAGCTAAGATTAAGGGAAGATGTAGGCCTTTGTTGTGCCCGAACCACTTCAAATCTTATATTTCTTGTATTCTCATAGAAATGTTTCTCAAAGTACTTGAGAGCTTTCTTTAAAAATTTTAAGACCTTTTTATTACAACCACATGACTCAATATTGTTTGCACAATTTATTATTTTAAAATTTTTAAGGCACAATTCACCCTCCACCTCTTTTGTGAGAAGGCTATTATTTTTGAGAAGGCACATACCATCTCTATTACTATGCTTTTTTATGTTAGGGAAGATGAGAACCAATTGCCTTCCTATTCAACATTTTATTTTCTAGAAGTAAAATCTACATAAATGCAAAACTTTGCCAAGTTAATATATTACCTAATCTCACATTGAATCTAATCTTTCCATCTTATTCAATGTCGAATGCTTCCATTCCATTTCTAGATTGAGAAGCTTAGTTAGATCACCAAAAGTACTCCATAAGCCCTTGTGTTCAACAAGTAGTTTCTTCAAGGTGGATGAAGTGGCGCAAATGCAAAATGTAATAATAATAACTATAGAAGCCATTACTATTGTAGTCAACAAAATAATCATTCAAGCACTTGAATAATTTAATTATGTGTTTCCATAAAATAAACACAATGCTTGCTTATACTTGCCAAAATTAGTAGGTTTCTATACAAAAAAAGTAAAAAAAAAAGTCAAAATGCATAGATGTTTCCTCTACATAGTTGCTAAAATTTATTATAAATGAAGAAACATTAATACATGAATTCTTCTTATTATTTCAATCATGTCTTGATGATATAAATTTTAGGCATTTGTAACTTTTCTATTGAGGTGTTTTATTGTAAATTAAAGATATGTTGAGTGTGAAAATGCATTAAACTAAGCTCAAATAATTATCTTATCTTAGACGTTTTTTAATGTATGCCTCCAAAATATTTATTACAAATTTCATGTCAATCAAATTTATATGATCTATTATTTTTTATGCTTTGATACATGTTAAAAATATTTCAAGAGTACAATTCCTAATATGTCTAAGCATGATTCCAATTTCATGATACGAACCATAACAAAAGTGATGGGATCTTGTTGCATAAATAAAACTATACTAATTTTAGTGAGACTCCATAGAGCCTTAAAAAATATTAAATTTTCTTAGGATAAAAAACTCATAGGAAAGCAAAACTACCAACATCCACTTATGTGATCAAGTTGAGTAAGTGATGGCTACATCCATGATGATGTACAAAGTTTAGTTAAGTTTTACAATTCAAATCTTACCAAACATAGTTAATTCATATGGAACATGATATGAAGAGATCAAGCTCAAGTGTAATATTTATTGAATTTTAATTTATGCTTTATTTTGTAACTTATCTAATAGAGATTATTAAAGCTTAAAATAAAAAGTAACATCTTAAAAGAAAAATGCTTCAACCTTTCTTTTAATTTTGTTTCCATTTTGATCTAAAGCACAACAATCATCACCAAGAATCATCATCAAATTTAATTCCTCTATGTGATATACTACCTATACTAATTTGTTTAGCATTCACTTAAGTGCTAATCTAATTATTCAAAATTATAATGCATTTTGCAAATTGTCTTTAAGCTTCATTTTTTTTAATTCATTCTATCAAATAATTCAATTAATATTATTATCTTGTTTAAAAATTTTGACAACATAGAAGTGAATGAACCCAGTGAAGGGTTCCTAAAAATTCAAAAAAAAACTTCCAAAAGTGAAAGATTAAATCTTTTATAATTTTTTTGACAACTTTAACATGCAAAAATGAAGTGACATAAAGAAAGAATGAAATGTTCATTTCAACCTCTAGTGTGGCTTGAGACATTACTTTTCTATATGGAATAGTGTGAGACAACTATGAAAAGAGTCTCCAAATTTATTAATCACCCATTCTTATGATGAAATGCTTAATGTTAAAAGCATAACATTTCCCATAGCCTTGGCATTTAGAAATATGTAATATATATCAAGCATAAACATGGTATACCAAACTTTAAAGCTTCAAACTCATTAGAGTTCTAATTAAAGTTTATTGTACTTAAAGGTAAATACTCAATGCATTATTCAATATGTTTATGCTTACATTCAATTCAAATATAAGACATGGGGTACAAGTAATTAATTGTCCAATCTTATGATCAAATGCTTAACATTAACAACATGACATCCCATAACTTAGGTATTTAGAAATTTGTAATATATATCTAACATACACATGGTATACCAAACTTTATAGCTCCAAATGCACTAGAGTTATAATTAAAGTTTGTTGTAGGAAAGGTAAATACTAAATGCATTATTCAATATGGTTATGCTTACAACCAATTCCAAAGTAAGATAAGACTTACAAGTAAATACAAAATGGACTAAGATAATAGAAATCATAAACTAGTGGATATGATTAGAAAATCATGATTTGGCATCTTGTAAAGTATTGATCAAGCTAATCCAAATGATAACCTATTTGTTTCTAAATTAAAGCCCAAAATAGTACTAAGTTCATGCTAATAAACACACAAATATGGTATGATATTGTGTTTGGTGTCCTAACATAGCATGTTCTTAATGAAAGTATGTTAACATAATTGAAATAAGATCCACAAGAAGCGAATCTAGAGATTTTTTATAATTTAGAAATGTTATAGCTTTAGCACATTTTTTTATGATTTCTTGATGGCATAAGAGTGGTGTTCTAACAAATTCATATATTAATATAATCTTCATATATCCATATAAAATTTGAAAAGATATATTTATAGCTATTCACACTAAACCTAAAATTGATATTAACAAACATTCCATAGGAATATAGATTGCTAAGATAATCAAATTAAAATTCTGTCCTAAGTGAGCAAAGGGAAATATCCTAAACATTAGCCTTGTGTTTAAGTACCTAGACATAAATGGGTTCTATGTGGAAATATACATGATATTTAAAATAGAGCATATATCTATGCCAAATTTATGTTACACCATAAATGATGTTAGATGCCAAGGAGAATTTTATAAATTGTACTCATGAACTAAATTATTACACTTAAGGTCATATTTTGTCCACAAACAATCTTTGATTTTCAATCGCTTATATAAAATAATCACTATTAGGTGAATATGCAAATGAATATGTGTTATTATATATGTAAACTCTTAAGAAGTAAACATCAAACTATTGCCCTTAAATAAGTCATAATTTGTCCCCAAATTTCATCCTAGAACATTTACATAAATTTGAATCTTTCTTCACTTTGTTGACATCCTTGAGCTTTTCAGATGGTCTTCAAGATCTAGGCATAGTAAAAGACCACCAAAGGCCATGTCAATCGACCATTTTACTTATCTAAATACATTATTTGAAGTACATAATACATTGATGCACTAGATTCCATAAGAAAATACCCAATGTGTGTTTTCAAATTAAACATGGTCATTGGGTTTAGAGAGTCAACATATTGATCACATAAACTTAGTTTAGACATAGTTGAAACTTTCCTTAAAATTAGCTAAGGTGAGACCATATAGCACTTAAACTGAGTAGTTCATTTCTTATAACAAATGTGTTGATATGAGACAAGACAAGGTTTTCCTCACATTAGATATTCTCACAAATTGTGAGTTTTTTAACCTAAGTTCCAATCCTAATCAAGAAATCTTGTCACCATAATCTAATGGTATGATATTGGACTTAATTGTTTTATGACCTAATTGGATGGTGCATATAGCCCATAGTTTTAGACCATTGATCATATGGTCTAATGACCTTGGATTGAATGATCCAACACATCTACTAGCTACTTGGTGTAAAGACTAATATGAATAAATTAAGGAACATGAATTGGTCTAATGACCATTTTAAGGATTCCATTGACACCTTGAGTCACATATGAGAATAACATTTAATACCTACTACTCATTTTAATATCATTCTATATTCATAAAGTAAGGGAAAAACTTAGAGGTTGATTTCATGCTGATCTTTTCATTTTAAGCAAATTTTGAGCCTTAATCATTCAAGTTTAATAATCATTAACACTTTGTATGTATACTTGTTATATCTTTTACATTTCTTTTAGTTTCTTCTCCTTTCTATTTTGGTTAATTTTAATTTCCTTGAACGAAATATGTGTGAATGTCATTTAGGATCCTTTGGGGAGATTCTTTACCTCAATTGATGTTATATGTAGGATTATTGTGGGTCAAGTGCCATAAAGGATTTTTTTCACTCTATTTTATGAAAACATTAGCAAAGGAGCATAATTCTCATGGCTAGGGGTGTATTGTAAACCATTCTTATGGAAACAACTTAAAATCCTTATTTAGTAATCATGTCATGCTTTAACTCTAAAAAAGATCTCAAAATAAAAAAAAGTATGCTACCCTTACCCTTATTAGGCTAATAGGCTATTCCAATAAAGTTCTAAAAAGATGGCAAAGATGGATTAGTAATAATAGATACATGATTTGTTTGTGAAGTGTTCACGCCTTAAGGTTTTGTTAGTAGATTTATTTTTTTAGAATAGTAGTAGTGAAATTGGAAGTATGATGAATAACTAAGAGCAAAAGAAGAAGGAAAAGCAAAATAGAGTTGTTGTAACAAAAGATATTGAATTTTCTTAGAAGATTTTCTTTAAGAGATTTTGAATTCATAAAGTTTTCATTCCTAAAATTCTTTGAATTCTTACACATCTTAATTGTTTCATACATCCTCTTATCCTTTTATATAGAGGTTGAGATATAACATTTAAATGTAAAATCTAATATTTTAATTTAAGAAAGATACAGTTTCCCTTTAAAAAAATTTAAAAAACTCCACAATTTTGAGCCATTTAGCTCTATGCCAACACTGAAAGCCTTACTTGCCATCTGTCCCTTATGTGCATAGATTCTGCATGCATATCTGCTTGTGATAGGTGCCACTTATCATGTGCATCCTCATAGTGTTGACCCCCAGTGCACACTCGCATAGATCTAAATCTCTAAAGGGTGCATCCATGGCTCTACACATAGCCATAAGCCAATGCATAGCAACTGTGCTACGATACTCCTACAATAAATCTTTGCACACAATCTAGTTCACAACTCTACTACTTTGTGCTACTTGTCAATTTTCTTCATTTTGTATTCTCCTTTGATTTTTTTTAATGTTCAATTCAATGAACTTGAAAATGATCTTTTGATTAATGAAAGATGTCATAAATCAACAATTTGAATAATAGGAAGATTAAATAAATGATGATACTATTAAACTTGATGTATGAATGAAAATAGTCTAAACTTTAACTATTGTATAATGTTAGAAGTTAGTGTAGTCATACTTCAAAAATAATCCATCATTTGCTTAAACAAATGGGAAAAATTGCTTGATCAATCTCAATAAAAGGAGCAGAAAGAGATATTGCATTCTCTTTGAGCTACTACCCTTTATGGTCTAGAGATGTAATGCCTTTGATATCTTGTAAGATTTTAAAGTTCTTTAAGGATCATATCAAAAATAAAAAAGATATTTGGAGAGGATTTAACATGAATATAAGATATCTCAATAGAGGCTTCAAAAGGAATAGAAGGCATCTTGAGAATAGGTTATGGGTGTTAAGATAGTTTGAAAAAGATAAAAGAAATCTTGAAATGTAATTCTTAAGAGGCATTGACAAGCCATGTTGTTAAATACAAAGGCCTAAAAGTTGATAAAGATAGCCTTAAAAGAGTTGCTTGAGATGGCAAGAACCCTCTATTAAAATGCTCATGGTGATGCTTACATACGAAGAAATTTCAAGGTGATATTAGCATCAAATGAAAAGAATCTTGAGTAATGAAGGAATTCTTTCAATAATGTTGTAATGATGAAGAAGATAATAATGAAATAGGTCCTACAAGATAGAAGTAGTTGAGAGGTTTTCTTGATGCAAAAATTAGATGTTTATATAGAATGTAGCCTCAAGAAACTACTTTTAAGTTAAATGCTAGTCTTTAAGTGAGATAATCATTAAAACATATAAAGTAGGATAGATTATGATAGATTAATGCAGATTGAATTTTCAACAAGATGTGTGAATTTGTATTATGCCTAAAGGTAAAAGCTTAATGTTCATGTTGGTGATCTCATGATGTTTGCTTTGCATTAGAGATAAACCAAGTTTAGTAGGTGAATTGGCTATTTAGGACCTTCATGGAGTAATCATGAGAGTTTATTAGCTTTTATAGGTAATCTAGCAGACTAGTTTGTAGGTCTAATAGAAGTGTTGAGTTGGTCAAGATGATGGCTTGCAGGATTTTCAAGGATGGGCAAGATTAGTGTAGATCTATGTTACTAAAGTGAATCAAGTAATGCAATGGAGTGTTTGTTAGATCGTCATATTCTACAATTGGTGGAGGAGGTTACATCCAATTACCAATTTTTTTTGAAGCATTTTGATAAGCATAATTTGAAAAACGTGTGCAAGAGTTCTAGAGGTTTATTTTTAATTCATTTGGGGGGATTAGATTAACAATGTTTAACACTTATATTAGAGAGAGTGAATTAGAGCAAATGAAATGTGAATCCTAGGAGAAGAAAATCTTAGTTAGACATAAATCGGTTTATGAATCAACCAACCAATGAATCTAGTTCATCTTGTCATCTCTCTCAGATAGTGCATGGAAGTCATCGAGAGATTTTGTTAGAGATTGGGGAGAAAGAATTCTAAATTGCAGAATGTAAGAAAACATCACAAGTAAAGGAGTTTGTCACCAATTACTACAACGTTGAGAATTTATTTTATAATTAAGACTTTTTAGATTTCTCCAATTAACAAAATTAGAGTTCTCTTATGGACTATTATTTTCTTGTTAATTTCACTTGTTATTATCCCACTCTGGGTTTGATGAATTATCATAATTTTGAGTGATTAAGTGTAGAATATGTCGATATGGATATTAAAATTTTAGGCAATCCTTCCATTTATCCTTGTGTTGAAGAATTAGAAAAGTAATGTTTGTGACTATTTATTTTTAGTCAAGAGAATTATTGGAGATAGAACCATGTGTGAGAAAAGATGGCTTATGATGAGAAACCAATTGTGTTTTGAAGTATTTGTTGCTATTCTGATAAACTAGGTTCAATATTTATCAAAAATGGTAAAATAAATGCACTTGTTTGTGCTCATTAACATTGAGCAGTTGTAGATGGAAGAATTTTTACCTTAGAAGGCAATACAATGATTGCAAGAGGCAGATGGGTCATTTGGTTGATGGTAGGAATTTCAATTAACCAAAATGGCAATAGTAGATAAAAACCTATCAATATGAAAAACAAGTCCATGGATGAGAAATTCAGAGAGAAAAGAAAGCAAAAGATAAGTATAATGCCTTAATTTTTGCGCTTATTAATTTTCTTTCTTTTAAATTAAATAAATATTTTTAGATTTTTAAAATATAAATAAACTGAACGTCGGCTTAAAAAGAAGTTTAGTATAGTAAAAAAATTTCAGTAAACGCAATTACGATCGTATCCAGCAAGATTGATGGCTATGTGAAGAGTACGAAAGCTCAAGTTTTATTGCAATTAGATATCCATTGGGGGTTTGGTAATTAATTGACGTTCAAAAATACTATAATTAGATAATCGTATTATTTTATTTTAAATAAATGTGTCTTAAACTTCACGGCAGTAGCCAATTATTAACACGACGAAAATTTTGGAGTATATTCGAAAGAACTCATTGAGATTATTTCAATAAAAGTTGTCATGGAAATTGCACATCAATAAATAGTTTGAAATCTTGGATAAAATAAATCAATAAAAACTACTACATTCATGATTTTTTCAAAAAAAAAAGAAATTTATTTAATATGAGAATAAAACTAGCTATTTAGCATTTCGTGCCATGAGTTGAACATTGCACAACGACTATTCAAGAGCTATAGATGATCATAAATTATTGACGCAACTATGGTAGTTTAATTTCCATATTAGTCTGATTCCCTTTCATAGTTTCAATCATTCAAATTACTTTATGAATGTAATTGTCATATTGATTTAATCCTTAACAAAAGTACAGTGTAGCGCTAAGATGTAGTACTCACTTTAAAAGTTATATGAGTCTGCTGTGTAGAGATGTGCCATCACAATATTATGAAGGCATAAACTATGTTATATGTGATATACTTGGCTAATGGATGTCCCAGATGGATTGCCAAGCTATTAATAAAGCTTGATATGAATAGTATTGACTCTTGCTCCATTTTAGAATAAAGCAAGTATCATTCAAGTATGATAAAGTGCAATGATGAATAGTTTAAGTACTCAGGTAAGAACCACTTAATAATGGATGACAAATACATTTGCCCAACATTGTAGATCATTAATATATTACACAATAAGAAGATTGTGATATTGGCAATTGAATTTTTGTATGGTATGAATAACCAGTACATAATCAAGTCAATCTTTTGATGATTTTGTGAAAGATGTTAGCCATTTTCAATGGAATTTTCTACAGCCCTTGAAACATAGTTAGTAGTGTAATGTAGTCCAATTCAATGACTACTCATCTAATATTTTTGTTGTTTGATGTCTTTAAATCTTTAATGATAGCTAAAGTTGTTCTTTCCATCATATTTCCTTTATCTATAGTAGAAACATAGGCTTCCATTATTTTAACATTTTGATTGTGAATGATTCCACCAAGCTTTGTGTACTAATTCTTAAGAATTATGAGACCATGTGATTAAGAACTTAACTTAGGCTCATTAAACTCAAAAATTATGAAAAACAATTAATGGACATGACAAAACTATGAAAAATGTTATAGAAGCGCCATGTAGCATGCACATGCTCTTGGACATCCTGGCTAGCAATAGCTCTAAAACTTTGCTAAAGGGCCATGAGTGGAGGCCAAGGTATGCATGTAAGAAGGCATCGTGCATTGGATGTCGACATGCGCTAAGGTAGCATGGTAGTAGGGAATTGTGCACATGTGTTGTACATGCTCACATATCGGTTACCTACTATGCAAGTGGTCCATGCACACATAGGGCTTACCTGCACCTGGAGTAACACCCATGAGCATAAATAGTGCCCTTGCATAGGCACCCACATGTGTGGTGAAAGGTTTGATGTGGCACTAAATTTTTGGAATTTAAAAAATTTTATATTTTTTATCAAAATCACATGTTCGTTTTAAAAAATAAAATATTTTATAGTTTATAATAAAATATTATATCTAAATCTTTACATAAAAAGATAAGAATGATGTATGAAATAATTCAAAGTTCTATAATTCAAAATTTTAAAATTCAAAACTTTGTGAATTCAGAATTTTTTGAAAGAAACTTCTTAAAAACTTTAGTCTCTCCTATATAAAAAATCTTCTTCTCCTTCTTTTCTTTCTTAGCATCTTACCATTATTAGGCTTTTACTTTCTCTTTTTCAATTAAAAAAATGTCTATTATTAAGGCCTCAGTGAGAAAACATCTTGTAGACATATCATATCATTTTTAATATCTAAGCACTTTGATTTGATGTCAATGTTAAGAGCAAAGATGAAGTTAGTTTAAGAATAAGCCTCAAAAAAGAATTAAAAGATTAAGTAGGCTTCAATCGAGGTAATTGCATCAACCAATAAGTGCAGGTGTTAATAGAGATTATGTTGAAATCTTATTCCCTTCTTACAATGGATCTAGAAGATAATTTGTCAAAAAGTTAATCTTAATAAAAAGAATCATAAATTAATTAGTAAACTTAAGTAAAAATAAAGATGAGAATGACATCAATCTTACCATTTTGATGCATAAAAATTAGTAATATCCTTTCAAGATAGATGCTACACTTGATTTACTAATTTATGTTAAAATAATATATATAAAAAATTAGTTATCTGGTTAGAGCAACTAAAAATATATTTTTTCTGTGTGGTACTATTTATTAACATATAAGACAACATATGTTTGATTGAAAATGACAAGTCATGTGTTAGCCTAGTGGAATGTTCACTTAAAACTAGATATAATAACAAAAATGACATGAAGCCAATTTAGAAAACTAATCTAAAAAAAATTGTCACATGGCTTACATGGAGGAAAGGTGGAGAAAATGACATAGTTGTGTAACACAGACAAGGACAAATGGTATAGGAATAAACCACAAAATTGTGACAATAATTCATGTGTTTGGGAATACCTATCATTGGTGTACTGATATTGTCTAAGATATTACAGGTCTATATTATCATTTTGCCACCAAATTATTTTTTTTTCTTATTCAATCTTTAAAACAAACTACTATATTCATATGGCTATCAAAAAGAAGAATAAATTTAAAGGGAAAAAATTAGATGGGCAAAATACTAAGTAGTCTAAGTATAAATCTGAACAAAGGAATAAAAGAAAGGCTATTCTCCAAAAAACTTTTTTATGGCCATAACTAATAGCACTCCTACCAACATAATCAAGAAGTAATAGTCTAAGAATAAATTTGAACAAAGGAAACAAAAGAAAAGACATTCTCCAAAAAAGTTTATTACAACCATAACTAATATCACTCCTACCAACATAAACAAGAAGTATTGTGATCGCTCTAAGAAGATGTAACATACAATAAAAATATTGAAAATTGTATCCTAAAGTATTGATAGAAAAGTTCAAGAAAGATAAAATACTCATTACAATTGAGACAAAAAATGGTACTTAAAAATTCTTTAAGTGTTGATGAAAGATTAACACTTATAATGAGACCAAAGGACATCTCTTATGAAGTAAAACTTTGAGAACAATTCTTTGCTATCAAAATTCAAGTGAAGAACAATCTTTTGAGTACATAAATAATAATGGAAGCAAAAAGAATCTAATATCAAAAAATCTTATGGAGAGAGTACTCTTAAAGCTACATCACTTTCATGACCTTATTCTTTAGGGTGGATTCACAAATACACTAAAGTGAGAGTTGAAGGACAATACAAAGTAAAGTTTGACATCACTAAAGACTATATCAATGAAGTTATCTTGAAGTGATATTTCTATATATTTGTCGAATTATATTAGGAAATCTATTCTTGTAAGATCAATTTATAAAAGATGGTAATACTTTCTTTAGATACAAAATAAAAATGCATTGATAAACGGTATTACTTTTGCTAACCAAATGAAGAAGTTAGTAAACATGAGTGAAAGTTATGTGACATTAATAACAAAGTCAAAGAAACTACTTGATTGAGATGATAGAACTCTCAACCTCTTGAAGAAGGCAAATAAATTAGATCCTATAAAGAATCAATTCAAAAAAGAAGATTTAATAGGAATTGAAACACAAAAAGAAGGGATCTATGATAAGATGCTCAATTTCTAGGTCATTAATGAAAAAATTTAAGAGAGGTGACAAAATGAAGAAAATCACTATAGCAATGCCATGCAATAAGAACAACATGCACATTCAAGCATAATGGCTCTTTGTAGATGCGTTGAAATGTTCACTATGGCACCCTTGACAAGTGTCATGCACAGAGGAGTAGACACATAAATGGGAATGAGCAACATGTTGGATGCTTATGCATTATAGATGAACCTACCATGGCAACGTGGTCAACAAGCATGCATAGTTTCTATCTGCATGTGAAACAACTCATGCATGCACAAACAAGTTCTTTGTAGTGCAAAATTTGAAAAATTTGTAGAATTTTATATTTTTGGTCAAAATCCATATGTTCTTTTGGAAATTAAAATATTATATATTTTGTAATAAAATATTATATCTAAACTTTTATATAAAAGGGATAAGAATGGTATATAAAATAATCTAAATCTGTATATTTCAAAACTATGCAATTTAAAACTTCATAATTTTGAAACTCCTTAAAAAACTTTTAAAGGAATGCAATCTCTCTTATGAAAACATCATCTCCTTCCATTCTTCTTTAACTCCTTTCCATATCAAGCTTTCACTTCCATTATTATGTTACCAAAAAAGGTCTACTATCTAGGGTTTAGGGAGAGAATACCTAGCAAATATATCACCATGAACATTTAGCATCATTTTATTAGTAGATGTTGGGTTCTACTTAACTAATTCAGAGATTTTATATTACATCAACTTGAATGGAGAGACTAAGCTAAGATGAAACATAATCAAATCCTTTTATGATTCTTGCTTAAGTGAGAACTATTTAAATATATAATTACAACTTTTGATAATATTATTTACAATATTCATTACTGATTAATTTACTTCTTCATGTAAATTCATATTTTTATCATTCTAGATGTGCTAGCATATTAGTATTTTTAATAAATTTAATCACTTCTTTTGTTGAGTGTTTTTTATTTCAGTTTTTTAACTGTATAATAAATCATGTATATTGAATGATTTCCTGTTCTTTATTTCAAGGTGTTAGCAAAGTTAGAACATACCTTAATTTTTCATAACAAATGAAGACATGACTCAATGAATCCTTACCTGGGGAAATGTGGACATTTAGAAGGTAATTTGAATATTTTGTTTTCTTAATTTCTCAAGGATATGAAGCAAATTGTTCAAAATTCTCTATATTAGGATTAAGACTTTGTTTGGGCATCTTGAGTTTTGTATCTTTTCCTTGACTTAAAAATAAGTATTTTGCTTCTAATAACATTCCAAGAAAATTATAAATTGAAATCTCCATCTATAGTTAAGGACTAAAGAATGTGCTTATACTATTACAAAACTTAGAATCATCAACAACTAAATGCATTCTTCCATCCATGTGTTTCCTGATATCCAATTTGTGGTCCATTCTATCCACGATTTGATATTTATTTTTCATGCATTTTGACCAAAGTGATTTCTCAACCATCAATTTCCAATTCAACTTTATAGAAAAGCAATAATTATATCTTTCAGCTTCTTCAAATCTATATCAATTTCCTTAATTGACATGCAGATCTTATCTTTGGTAGCCCAATGAAGTCTGTGTACTTTATCAATATCTTCCCATAAGAAGCCATTTCACTATCTTCTCTACCTAATATAAAAACTACAAATGAGGGATGTCCAACATTAGTGTAGAAATTATTATTGACGACAAAACATGTTTGATATGAATTAGTCTTCCTCCCATTGAGAGAAGCTTTTTTTTTCATCTCATCATTTTCCAAGCCATTTTGCTCAAAATGTGTTGGAAGTAAACTTTTTTCCTGCCTATATATAGAGGAAAGCCTAGATAATTGATCAGAATGGAACCATGTTGGAACCCCAAGTAAACTGCTTAATGTTTTATTGAACTTTATTGCATTTTATAATTAATAAAAAAATTACTTTTTATTGATTAATTTGATGACAAAAGAATTCTTAGATTTCATCAACATTTTATAGATATTAGAAATTGATCTTAAGTCACCATTATAGAAACTTATGATGTCATTAGCAAACCCAAGTGAGAAACCATTGAGTAATCTCTTTGTTGAGCATAATGAAGGGCTTTCCCACTAAAATTAAGATTTTTAAGTGCTACACTAAGTACCTCCATAGCCAGATGAATAATAGAGAAGATATGGGGATCCCTTGCTTGGGACCACTAAATGGTTGAAGAATTCATTCAGGATGCCATTTATAATGATTAATATACAAGAGCTATAAGTGGAATGTAGTCAGATAGATCTTTATTAATAGATAATTAGATAAAAGAAAGTATTAGTAGAATCTTTTATATTGCTAATGTTTAGTCTCAATGTTTTGTCCTTTATGATGCCATGAAGATATTTCAAGTTCTTGTCACCTTCTTCAAGCAACTTATTTCTAGCCTTTTGTTGCCAATAAATTTCCTCTATAATTACTTTTTCCATTAAGTGATCATTAGCCTTAATAAGATTTTCTCTTGCCTCCTTACTTTGATTATCTTTAAATTAAGCTTCTTTAGACCTTACCATATCTTTAGCTTTTTGTATAGATTGGAAAATATTTCCAAAAGTAGTCTTGTTAAATTGTCTAAGAAAATCTTTTAATATTCTTAGTTTAAAGCCAAGATTTTCAAGCTAGAATAGTGAGTCAAGTTAGACCAATCATTCTTATAATTTTGGTGAATATTTTATGCTTTAGTCACTTATTTCGAAATTTGAACTATTTGAATTCAAATATAGGACCTTTTATTGATTAAAGTGAAGAACAATGATCTAATCTACCTCTACATAAATGTTGTACTATAATTGGAGAGAACTAATTGATCCATGCATGATTCACAAATAACATATCAAACCTTTTCTAGACTCATCTTCCCCTTCTTTTCTTAGACAATGTAAATAAAGGCCTTATGAATGGTAGATCTCTTAAATCCCATTGATTTATTATTGTTGTGGAAATAAAATCGCAAGTTCACATCTAATCAAATAAAAACCAATTTGTGAAATAGCTTATAAAATATAATATAAAAATAAATAAACATCGAGGACCAAGTAAATAAGTATGTTTTCTATCACAAAACTCACCTAAAATAATGTATTGTCTCTTCATTTTCTAAAAATGTTAGGACAAGTTCACATCATAACAAAAAAAAATAAATAGAAAACATATAAATAAAATTCATTTATTTTTAAAGAATGGCTCAATCCTTCCTTTAAAAAAATCATACAAATTTTTTTAAAAAAACTCTTTTATTTTATATTTATCACAAAAATTTATTTCTCTTTTAGTTTGGTTTTATGACACTTATATTTTTTTTATGTTATGGACTCCATCTCTAGAATGAGATATTTTTTAATGATGACTTTTTTAGCTTCATCATCTGAACATAATAAGATATAATATTTTAGACAACCATCATTTTATACAAATATTTAATATCCTTTATAATAAACTCTTGCTTTTTGTTCTTTTTTATTTTTATTTTATTTTCCAAATTCCAATTATAAAAATAATGAAGTTTTTATATATCCTTTCTTTTTCTTATATTTTCTAATAAATGATTTAATTCCATATAGCATTATATGTATAAAATAATAGTGAAAGCCATTTGTATGATCTTGTGACATGCCCAAATTCAATAAGATTAAGTATAAATTGCAATACATTTCATGTTCAAGTAAAGAAATCCAATTGCAATATGAGCACATAATCCAACCATTTTTCAATTTCCCAAATTAAAGTCCTATTTCCTATTGAGGTCATTATGCATTAAGCATATCACAACAAATATATATATATATATATATATATATACACACTAGAATGCCCACCTAACTTAACTTCCATTTGATAGTGCTCTCACTTTAAGATAGATTTTTGTTTTCAAAATTGCCCAATCTCAAACATGAATTCTTTTCTTCCTTCTCATTCTAAAACTTTAATGCCTTTGTGTCATCGATCGAAGAATTCTACAATCCTTATTCCCTTCTCTTTCTCTCTTTCCTATTTCTCTCTCTCTCTCTCTCTCTCTCTCTCTCTCTCTCCATTTGCTTAGTTATAAAAATCGGAATTTCTCTCATTTTTTCAAAACTCATGAAATTACCAAACTTTTTTCCTTTTAAAGTCCTTTCACATGCCATTTCTCCCTCTAAATGCCTTAAATCACCAAGTGCAACTCTCCTTTATCATCTTCTTTCTCCTAACGACTAAAACTTTGCCTTTCTAACAATTTACATAGCTTGGAATCACCACCCAATGTTTTCTTCTCTATCACCAGATTTCAGGGAAATGTTCATTTACTTTATGAAAATTTTCCTTCAAAAATGAAGTACAAAAACTTGTCAGTCAACTTCATGTGATTTATCTTAATGAGTTCTTTATTAGTCAATTTTAATATTTGTAGCCTAATTTAGTATTTTTAATAAATGTTCAATCTTATAAATCCTTATAAAAATTATTTTATTATTTTCTATAGAAATAGTTTGGCTTTTTTATTTTGTGATTATAACATAACACCTTTTTTGTGCCCAAAAAATTTAGCATATCTTTATAACTTGATCATAATGAAATTTTATTATTTTTTAGTTAGTTTTCTATTTTTATAATTTATGGGAAATCTTTAAGCTTATAAATCAATTAATTTTTTGCTATTATAAAATTTTGATCTTTTTTTCTATAGTTTAATTTTTTTTATTTCAACTAATTTTGTGTCATTAAGCTTAACACTTACTGTTATACAACCTTGATCTTTGTGCATGCTTTCTTTGCTTTAATTGGAAAGGGTGAGAATTCCTTGGCAGCATGATTTTTTAGTTTAATTATCAAACATGTAGATTGGTTTTAATTCTTTAGTATTCTTATTTGTTCATTTTTAATATAAGTTTTATATGCATCAATTTAGGAGGAGAAAAGAAAATGAACCCCTAGATGTTCTATTTGTTTAAATTACATACATTAAGGGGGAACATCAATATAAAGGGAGCTTTTGTGTGCTTACATAATTTAATATATTTTTATATCTATATTTGTTCAATTATTTTATCATCAACAAAATGGAAAGATTGTTATGTCCTTTGGTTATTGCATCATTTATTTGATAATAATAAAATTATTATATTTTATATACTAATGTTTTTCTAAAATATTGATTTCAAATCATGCATCTCAAAAACAATTAAATTAATTATATAAAGAGCTTGATCATGTGACTTAAGTAGCTTAACAATGGTGTTTGGGCAAGAGAAGAAGATCATTGTTAAGTTTCTTTATTATAATAATTAGAATGTAAAAATCTATAATAATTTATTTAAATACTTATGATTTTTTAAAGTATATATTTCATCTTATTTAACATATATTATCTTCCTTAGAATATTATATATAGTAAGCTATACCATGTACTAAAGCAAAATCAAGATAGATTTGAAAAGAAATGGAATTTAGTGAAGTTTGTATTAGTTGAACTATGTACAACGAACCCATCATACAGTACGATCAGTTAGTAGTTGGATCAAAAAAATATTATTTTGTATTATTAAACTAATCATTTTTATATGATGAACCCATTATATAACATTATAAGTTAATAGTTAGATTAAATAGAGCATTGATCAAGAGAGATCTTGAATTTTATATCTATTTTATACTTGTCATACCATTATAATACATGTATAATATAAGACATTAATCACTTACCTAAGAAGTCTTATTTAAGATTTAATATTCTTGAAGTTCAAACAATATGATATTATCTTTTGTACTAAAATAATATATTTATTAGAAGGATTGACTAGATGATACTATCAATGATATATTATATTTGTATTATCACTTAGATCATATAGTACAATCAGTTCCGGATGTGAGTAACAGTTAGTTTGGTTAGTTTTGATATAACTATTGGAAGGAGTTTTTGAGACATTTAAGAGTTTTTTTAGAAGTATATAAAGGCATCCAAACATGATATAAAAGAGTAATGCTTGATTAAAAAGTTTATTATGAGAAATCTTGATTGCATTCATCATGTCTAAGAAGAGCAAAGAGCAAGATCGAGACATTTAGCTTGGAGTACTCATCTTAGTCTTTTTTTTCATTTTTGAGCTAAGTTGTACTTTATTATTTCTAATTATATCTATTATATTATTTATGTATGAATATTAAACTTTATTGCATATCTTGTATTAATTCAAGTAGTATATCTCTTATTTAATTATTCATTGAATATAGGAATTATTATATTAAGTTTTCACTTAGATTTTTTGTTCTGTTATTGTGAGTTTTACTTATTTTTTACTAGCTTTTATTAAGCCTTGATTGTAGATTTTTATTAAACTGGTGTATTGGCTTTTATTAGGCTGGTGTGTTAACTTTTAATAAGTTGTTATAAATTCTTTTTGTTAAACTAGTTTTATAAACTCTTATTAAGCTAATGTTGTAGGCTTTCAATAAGTCTATACTATGAACTTTTATTAAGCTAGTACTTTTAGTAAAGTTTTTAGCCATTTAGTTAAATGTAATATTCAAATTTAGATCAAATCACTTGAAACTTTTTATGTGCACTCTACCTACTCTACATCACAACTAGTTTTTTGAATTCCAGCAAAATATCCTTAAACAAGTGATATAAGAGTGATTAAGATTCAAGAAAATTTTTTGTTATTATACATTGTCAAATAATTTGAGTTGATTTGGAATTTGTTTAAATTTATAATTTTCACAATTCACCTCTCTAGCGTTGACATTTTGCTCACATAATTTATAATAGATTTTTTTTATCAATATGCTTAGTAATTTTTTCACTTTTTTCTTCTATTTCAATTGAGTATCCTCACAAAGATTTATCAATACATTTCATTATATGTAATAGTCACTATTTACAATTATCTTCTATCCTTTTACTAACAAAATTCTTAATCTATTTTTATTATTTTAGATGGAATTAATCGAATAATTATTAATTTATGCATGCAAAAAATTTTCCTATCGATATTTCATGCATAATTAATTTAGTTTCTTTCCTTGATATTATCTACTATGAACATTTACATATATTCATGTAATATTTAATATTAAATTTGAAAATAAATACTATGCTTCAATTAGTCTTCTAGTCAATCAAATTGATATTTAACTTATCATATGACTAATATCAAAAGTTTACCAAAATAAACAACCAAAAATGTTGAATTTCATTGGTTTAGATCACTACTTTCCTTTATTCATTTGTGATTCTTAGGCAATTCTTAGCCTAGTATCCTCTCATGGTGTATGCAAAACAGCTTGATTATTTTTATGTGAGAAATTTCAAGTATTTCTACTTTATGCTTGTGGTTCTAATAATAGCTAACTTTATCATCACATGTGAACATTCTTTAGTATAGTATCCAAATTCATCTTAAACTAAACACTTACCATTCTTTTTGTTGTAGTTTTCCTAGTGATTTTTATCACAAGTCATACATTTTGATTTCTCTTTTGCTCCAATTATTATAAAAATAGTACACAACTCATCTTGCTTGACCTTTCAAGATTCTTACACACCTTGTAGCAAAATTATTCTTCTCTTTTTCTTTTTGATTCCATGAAACAAATTGATATTGTTTCTTATTTTGTGCAACTCTTACTATCTCATTGTATGTAATAAATAGTATAACAGTTTAATGGAGCCCCTTAAATAGTTTTAAAACATAGCTTTAGATCATACATAACTAGTTTTAATAAAAACTACAATGTCCTTACCCACTTTTCCTAAGTAGAATCATAGTCTCTTTTTTTATTTAATTTTGAAGATATGTTTTTTATAACTGAAATAAAACCATGAAAACCAATTTCAAAACAAATAAAACATAATCACCATTTGAAAACCACAACAGAAATAACAAAAAACCTTTTATATTCTTTAAAACAAAGTCTATATAATATAGCAAAATAATGATACATATACTAAACCATGTTTATATGACTAAATCATATAAAGGATTGTCACAACAACTTATATAATATGGTGCTAATGACAACAATTTTTAAGTAAATAGACCATGAATTACCACTCCCACTACTCCATTGGAGTTTCATACTGTGTGTCATCATAACCTAAAATGTTAGCCCATAAAATAAGCTAAGCCAAATTTCACTGGTTTAATGGCAAAAATAATACAATATAAATATAAAGTAGGTCATGTCAAAAGTTAGGTCAATATCAGACAATAAACAAATGAACAATATGTAATAAACTTTAAGATAATAAACTAGTTTATCTTTTTATTTCTTTAAAAATCAAATCTCATATTTTTAAGGAATCTTACAATTTTCATTTAACACTTTTCACTTATCTTTTCTTAAATTATTTTCTTTTTTAGTTGGTTCTAGAGTTGAGCCTTTTCACATTTTCAAATCAAATTGATCATATTCCCAAAAATATTTTATTTCAAATAGAAATAGCATTAAGGATAACTCGTTGGCATCACATCTGAAACATGTTATTTCAAATGGAAGCCTTACTTTTAGAACATGTTATTTCAAAAAACAGGTTAGCCACTTTGAACAATCATCATTTGTTTACTTTATAAAATCATGCCTAATCATATTCAACCAACCTTTATTCTTACTCTATTTATTTTTCTTTTTATTTTTTCAATTTGTTTTCCTTTTTCTCTAATTGACATAACATATTATTATAAGATGTTATTGCATCATAACTTTTATAAAAGAAATAATAGTGCCAAATCATGTCAATTCAATCAATAGCATTCCATATCATTACAAGCAAGGATTAGGAACAATCTCAAATTCTATTTTTATTTTAATTACAATTATTCCTAAATCAATCAAAAGTGTGTCTATCTCAATTATGTATCATAGTGGATTCATCTTAAAATAGATCTTGGATTACATGCCTTTCCATTATAACAAATATTTTTTTTGAGTATTATATGGATATTATAGTACTTTGTTATAGTACTTTTTTTATCCCTCACATGCATGTCTTGAATGATTGTACCAAGATTATTTCCAAACTTCAATAGCTCTTAGTCTCTCTCTAATCTCACAAATTGGTCAATTCTTTTGCAATTTCATCCAAACTCCAGCAATGTCAATTTTTTTCCCTTTTATACTCGCAAACATGTCGAATCCACTTACCAGATTTCCTTCTCTCTTAAAACAATCGTATCTCTTTGAGGAATCCCATTGGAAGCCTCCATGACTCCTTACCACTTAAAATCTAACACTTTCCTAGTGATTCAAGTAACCATTGGCTCAAATCCTCATTGTCATATGTTAAGGTCAGGGAAAATTAGGATCTAAAGTTTAATTAAAATTCTATTTTAATTAAACTAAGCTAAATCCAAGATTTGTCATACTTTCAAATAATTTGAGCTTTAAAAGTTCATCAAAAGATATTATAATCCTCCTTAATGAGTCTTACTCATCAACCAAAATTTATATTTTTTAATAATATCTTATTATTTTAATAAATTCTAAAAATTAAAAATCCTTATAAAATTATTTAATAAATTTTCTTAAATATCTTTCAACTTAAATGCTATAGTCGTAGCACCTCCTTGTTGTGTCAAGAAAATTTTATTAAGCTTATTTCTATAAGCTTTATGTCTTAATAAACTTTCATTATTTTTAGTGCATTTAATATTTTTAATAATTTAGATTGCATAAAGGTATTTTTTTCTCATTTCACCCTCAAGTTTCCATGTTGCCTTCTACTATGTTCAATTTGTTCGTAAGACTTTGAACATAGGGATCTCCTTATTTGACTCCTCTCATAGGACTCATCATTGTGTCCCTAATTAACTTCACCTTCTTAATAGTTTTATCTAATTTTTTATCCCATTAATTTCTTTTCATTGTCATCATATTAATATGTCAATAATTACCACTTCCATTCATACAATGCTTTAAATGATGTCATCTTGGTAGTTGATTAGTAATTATCATTGTAGGTAACTCATTGAGTGAGATGTGAATCCCAACTTTCACCAAAGTTTAATTGTATAGATTTTTAAAGAATTTTTAGAAACTTTAGGAAGAAATATACATGACAAAAAAGAGGTATAACTCCTTAAATAAAGGAGAAGAGTTTAGAGAAATTGAGTATCTAAATTATCCAAAAACTAATGATAGGTGAAATTTTGAATTTTTAAGAATTGAAATGAATGATTGAAGATTGATAGAAATTTATTTTTTAAGTTTTGAAAAATATTAAGATTTGTCAAAAAATATCAAATAAACTCAGAAAATTAGGATCATGTAATCATAATCAAAGGAATTGTTAGTTGATAAAAGTGGATTTGGCTCATTGTACTATATGATGTAGGTATAATACTAGTACAATACAAAGATACTGAATAAATTAAATTTTGTATTGAGTTGTTATTGATCCAAATTATTAAAATTAAGATACCATAAATCTAAGGGTTGGAAAATGACTTAGTTAGAGGTGATTTACCTTTAGGTAGATCCATGTGCATTATGATATTATCTTAAGCCAATTTGTTGAGATAATCTCTTGATTTAATAATGCTTAATCAATCTTGTTTAAAGGCAATGTTGTGGCTTGACTAAGTTATCGAAAACCCTAGTTGTGAAAAGCAATAAGGAGGCAAACTGAGAAGTAGCAAAGGAAAAGAAGCCTTACTAGTGATCAAAAAAAGAAAAAAATAAGATCTTAATACTTGAAGAAAGAAAAGCTTACGATTGGTAAAGTCCTCTACTCGAATCACAAGGTAGGATGAATCTTAAGATTATAAAACTTATCTTAATTAAATTTTAATTAATTTAATTAGTTACTTTGATAAAATATATGTAGATGTTGTGAACATGAATTTGATGAGATTTGTTGAGCCTCTTCTTTATTAATCTTAATCTAAGTAAAAAAAATTGAGCTATGCTGAAAAGTGCTTATTAAATGGTTAAGCTAAGACTTGGGGTATGATAAAAGTATGATTAAATATTACTTGAAAAATCTATTCCTTAAAGCTTTGATAAATTTATGCATGTTTAGCAATCTTACTTGCCTAAGAGGTCAATACTTTGGTTTTGAGATTATTTGATTGATAATGTTAAGATCCATTATTGAGGCATTAAATGTATTCAAAGTTTGATATTTAGAATAATTTATTTTAGTGTGATTCACCTTATTTGAACCATGTTGATTAATTTTTTTGTTAAATTGCATGCTTAAGATATTGGTTTATGTTTCTCCACATAAAGTTTGTTAAAGCAATAAATTGTCCAATGTTGTTCTTTAATTGAGAGGTTGAAGGTATATTTTGAGATTAATTGTTTGATAAAGCTAATATCTCTTATTAATTCATGAATTATATACAATATTTGAATATTAGATTGACATATGTTGGCATGTTTTCTTTACCTAAGACATGATATTGTGGTTATAAGATTAAGAGCATGTTAGATTTGAATTCCTTATTGATCTCATGATTATTTATACAAAATTGAGAATTTTAATATATATATATATATATAATAGCATGATCTCTTTAGTCATGAATGATAGAGTTTATTTTACATTTTATGGTTGAGTTGGTGTTGAATTACAAGAAATGTTTAGATCAACCCATAATAGTGAAGGTCATGATTTTGATTAATATATGTTGTAGAAATACTTGAACAGAGTTTGCTACAAATATGATTTATTTCTTGTTATTCTAACCAAGAATTTCATGCAATGTGAAAGTTGAATTTTGTGTTTATATTTTAATTTTTCCAAGAAATACATCATGCATGTTATATTACATTTTTGGTTTGGATAAGATAATCTTACAACTTCAAGTTGAACTATAACATAATAAGATCTATTCTTACACTAAACCATGATAAGAAAATTTACAACCAACCTTTGTGCAAATTAAACCTTAGTTTAGGCCATGAACTTTAAAGTAGCAATTAGAAGTTTAGCCAAATCCTAAGGATTCCTATTGCCAAGTATTGTCTTTGCCTTAAATATGCTTGGGAAGCTTGTGACATGGCTTTGTTAAGTCATGTGAGGCATGATTTAGAATGTTATGTGCATTTAGATGGCTTATAAGGTGAATATAACTCTTCGTTTCTAAACGATGGACTTAAAAAGGCTCAATTTTAAGCCTTAGAAGAAGACTAGGTTGGTTAGAGATGTGATTAGCTAGCAATGATGAATGGGTTTTGGTTATTAATGCTTAAGTCTAAGCATGTATTATGATTGATTTAATATTTCATGACTTTCTAACATATCTCTAATGAAGATTTGACTAGATTTAAGGCTTTATGTGAACCAAAGTAAATGATGACTTAGAGGTGTAAGACATAAGTTAATTTTGGCTTAAGCTTAATGGGTACCTAAGTTTAATTTTTAAGATAAATGAATCCAAAGGATGGAAATTAGGTTTGGACTAAGGAAAGCTTTGGTTTAAGCCTTGGTATAGTAAAACTCTTGAATAATCTTTGGATTTAGCTGAGATAGCTAAATTAGCATAAGGAATTTTGGTTATGGCTAGTTGAATTTTAGTTAAATTCAAATAAGATAAGCTTAGTTTTGGTTAGGCTTTAAGACTTAGTTTATTATAAGGAATAATCCTTATAAAAGGTCCTAAGATTGGACCAAAGTTATTGGTAATTAGTGAGCTTTAGTTAGACTTTAGGTCTTCAATTATGTGAAAAAAAATTCTAAAAAGGAACTTAAGTTTGGATCATGGATATAGTACTTAATAAGCCTTAGCATGCTTGGAGTAAGGTCATATGATAGAGAAGTCCTTAAGTAAAATCTTATATGAGGATAGAAGGGCTTTGCATATGCCATAAAAGAAGATGTTAAGCCCAATTAATGATCAAAAGATCACTTCTAATTTTATTAAATCTAGAATGGATAAAAAAGATTAGAGACAAAATGATAAAAAAAGAAAAAAAAATTGATGATGCAACATGAAGCAGTAGGACTGCACATTGGGCTATGCATGGAGAGGGAACTACAGTGAATAGCTTGATCACCCGCAGGAATAGGTGTGCGCGTTTCGGTGGAATATGCGCATGTGCACCAATCAGTCACCTATCATGCGCACATTTTGCATACGTGTGGTAAGCTCACCTACAACGTTGTTGCGGTCAACAAGCATGTGGTAGGCCTTTTGCATAAGGGAAAGTACCCACGCTTGAGGATAGCTCCCTGGTAGGACTGTGTAGCTGCATGGTGTGGAGCTCGTGCTCAAATACTAGGTGGGTAGGTGCAGAATTTGTAAAACTTTTAGGAATTTTAAATTCTTAGTCAAGATCACATATTTTTCTTTTTTATGATTAAAATTTGTATCTCAACCATTATATAAAATGATAAGAATAATGTATGAAATAATTTAATAGTATGAGAATTCAATTAAATTTGGAGTGAATTTTAAATCTATCTTAGTAAATGATGTCCAAATCAAGTAAAATTTTAGTAGCATAAAAGTACAAAATGTTTAATATGGCTTTCATGTTTGGTATTTTCTTTTATTCACATAATTATTATAACCCTAAGAAAAATTGTTAATACTAGAAGTTCTCAACAAATTTAAGATTTCTCTTATCATCTTAGATGAATATTGAAATTTTTAGAATTATAATATGACTCGATGATCTACAATTATGACACTTGACTTCTAGATTCTCTCTTTTTCATATATTTTTCCTACCATAAGTTAATTATAGAAATACGATCAATTATCAGTTTTCATTAATTTTGAATCTACTTTATGCCCATGTACTATCTTATAATAATTGTGAAATGAATATGGCATATGATAACTCTTGGTTCAACCATATTAAACTAAAAATAGTTATTATACCAATGTAGTCGATATGAACCATCTTTTAGACCCAACCTATTACATGAGATAACTCAAAAATTAAAACATGCATAACAATCATCATACCACATCATTTGCAAATCTAACGAAAGAAGATAGATGGGCAATTCGTATACTCCACACAAAGCAATAAATGTTATGGTATTTAGGGCTTTTCCTTTTGTCACTATGGGTCTCTTCCAAAATAGAACTTAATCAAATGCCACGTGACTTCCAAAGCCCCACATGCCAAGAAAACGTTTTTTTCTCTTTAATAATGTGAATACTTATTATATGTTTCCGGGTTCAAGAATAGAGGAGCCGTGCTTGTTTCCAACGCCATGGCCTCTTGTCATCTCCATCCCAAGCTCTGCTCAAAGCCTCTCAAAGACGAGATGCCTTGGGGAGAAACTCTTCTTACTTCAACCGCAGCTTGTGTTTCTCTCTATGAAAGCCCTCTGTTGAAAAAGGGTCTCATTCCTTTGCATTCATTCATTTGAATATAAAGAAGCACTTCAGAGTAAGAAACAAGAAGGAGCTATAGGCCTTTAATGCACGCTATTATTTCTTCATTTGCCATGTGACCATGCCTTTTCATGCAAGGCACATGGGATTGGTTGCATTAGCCACTGATAAACCTAGATACCCAGAACAGTAGCTTGACGACCAGTTCAGTTTCCAAGAGTAACAAGCCAAAAACAACCATTCTTCTTAGCAAATCCACGCTTTCTTAAACCTAATTATATTAATGTAATGTGTGCACGACAAGACCACCTTGTTGGGAAGAGAGGTTTTGGTTATAGCGCACAAAGCTCGTGGCTGCATGGTGCTTCGCTTTTGATTAAGCATTCCAATGACGAGAAAGAGAACAAGCTATATACTACCCATACCTATCATGCAAGCTTGAGATGGTGGTATGATATATATATTATAAGTTATAATATCCATCACAGCTAACATTTCTTTGTTAATCAAACACCCACTTGATAATTGTTAATATCTCACTTGTATGGACTCTAATCTTGTCCTATACCATGTGCAATCAGGGAAGAGGGATATAAGTTTTAATAATTTGCAAAAAGAAGGTATAACACATTTCATGGATGCCAAAAAAATCAAAGACAAGTTTATAGCCTTCATGGTGCTACCTTATGTTTTTTAACATTTTGAGAGCTTTTACCTTATGTCATTTTTATTCTAATACAAAATTTATTTACATTTGAATATTTTTGTTTAATATAAGTGAGACTAAAATTAATCTTGTATTATAAATTGAGAATACTTTTTTAATCTAAATATGTACTTAAGGTAATCTCTATTAGTGAGGTTAACTATTTAGTTTATTAGTTGTGTAAGGGTATAATTCATTCAACTTAAACATCTATTTAATGCATTTTTCTTAATATATTTGTATCAAAATCATGGGTATTTGATGTGATTAATGCAATTTGTCACTCCCATTGTGGTTTCTAGCATGGTTGAATAGAACTTTAGCGACTCACAGTCACCATGTCATGATTGAAGAGCTTTTAATGTGCCATACTTGGTATATTTGATAATTCTCCATTAAGTCACGCTTCATTTGAGAGATCAATAAATACCTTCTTTGCCTTGGCTGTTTGTGAAGAACAATTGGATTGTAGCACACATATTATAAAATACACAATGGATCATATTGAAAACCTTGATATTCAATATAAAATTTAACTTAGTCAAAAACATTTTAGTGTTTAAAAAGTGACACAATGTGGATTCTACTCTTAGTTGAAAAGGAGATTGTTTGTATACATAAGATTAGGTTTAGTTTCAAGTTATAAGTTGGTCATGCTTATTATAGCTTTAATTTACAATTAAAGAGACCTTCATTCTATGCATAAAATTAAAGGTTAATTTGGCCCTTTACAGCTTTTAATTTAAAAAAATTGGCTTTTCTGATCTAGGCCATCCACAGGTTAAGCTTGTTTGATATTTCCTATGGGATAACTCCAAATCTTGAATATTATCTATGATATAACAAAAGTCATAATACTATTATTTTGTAATGCATCATAAATAGACCTTACTAATGCACAAGTGTGCATGAGTGTGTATACATACACACACACACATATGCATGCAAGTGTGAAACAATTAGTTATGGATAAAATCTACAATGAAGTTATATATCTAATTTCTTTCTTGATATGCTAAGAAATTTGGAAAGTAAGTCATTAAAGTTTTTTTAAGAAAATTGAACTTTTTGTGAGCACCATTATTTGGAAAGTAAAATTGATTTACTATAGCATATTTAAAAGCTTTCTTGGTAATGTGATTTTCTCCACCATTTGGCAACAAAGGATGTAGATATTTAGATGGAGTTTCCCTCTAAAAAATGGCCTAAAGCTAAATATTTTTTAAATTTAGTAAGAACGACTTTGAACTGTGAGTTGTGGTAGTATAATAAGAGATCAACTGGGTAGAATGATTTAAAGCATTTGCAACTCTAATTGGTGCTACAATGTATGTAGAGGTCAATGCTACTACTTTCTTATTAAGTCTCCAACTTTATAATAAACTAATTCTAAGCTAAAGTGACATCATTATGGAGCTTCATTATAAGTCTATTTTAGATATGATAATTGGTAAATTTTCTATATCATATAACATCAATAATCAAATAAATGTTATAAATTAGTTGGTAGTGAATATGAATGCATAATACATCATGTTTTTAGTGAACATAATATAATTGCGAGTTGGTTTGCAAATTTTGTTTGCACGATAACACAAAGAATTCAATTTGATTATTATAATTTTGCAAATATTGTATGGATTAATTATAATGGATATCTTGAAAGTTTTTAATGCTTTATATGCTATGTGATAAGAATGTTGATAGTCAATTGGATGGGTCCCCATTGGACCGTGCAATCTTCTAGTTTAGAACTCAATCATGTCAATATTTTTCTTGAGCTGGTTTGAATTTTATAATCAATATAATGCTACTATTTTGCATGAAGATAATGATCAAACTAGGAGATTGACCAACAATTGTTTTGCCCTTTTAACCACAAGGATATTTTCATAGTTAATTAATGAAAAATATTTAGTCCAACCACATAAGAGGTAAAATAACAAGTAGAAGATAATACAAATCACAATCTTCTTTCATTATCATAGTTTAAAAATTGCTTATACACTTTCATATCTTCCTTACAAACTCAAATTTATCCTCTGCAACATATGCACTGTTTAGAATTAGTCCCCCACAAAAAAGTTGGTTTTCTTTCTTTGTTTATTCATCATATAATATGTTAAACCATTTTTTATGATATGTTATTCACTTATGAGATCTTCTATCACATATTACGTTGTTGCTTACTGTGCAACTTGACATCTTTTATTGTTCTCAATTGCATATCTTCATACCATCCCAATTTAGCATCGGCTATGTCTTTTCTAGGATCAAAATCCCTTTCCCTATTTTTGCTTCAAATCATATCATTGCTATCACTCTTTATATCAGTTCATCTAGTAGACAGTCTTTCATGGCTTATCGTTGCTCATCCTGCTTTGATTAACTCATTGGTTTAATCTATTGGTCCACAATGAATAAGTTTATCATACCATATGATTCATTGGTCATCGATTTGTTGAACAAGTATGTTGCTTCAATCTCTTGTATCACTTATCAGAAATCTTTAGTGCCATCTTTGGATCAATATATTTCATAGCGATAGTCATTCTCTTATCGATCATATCTGAATCTCTATTCAACCATGTCCATTTAACTATATTTGAGTATCCTTCGTATAATATGATTTTCATCTACATATTTATGAACTAATTTTGATTAACAATAAGTTTTATGCTCCTTTATTATAGTACATTTGAGGACCGCACAACTACAACTTTCAAATAACATCTTTGAATAATACAACTATAGCATATTTGGATTGTTTGACTTTGTCTTCGAGGATAGCATCTTCAGT
This sequence comes from Vanilla planifolia, assembly GCA_023846275.1. Classification (NCBI taxonomy): domain Eukaryota; kingdom Viridiplantae; phylum Streptophyta; class Magnoliopsida; order Asparagales; family Orchidaceae; genus Vanilla; species Vanilla planifolia. The sequence goes on from CM043866.1 coordinate 470,582, forward strand.
TAGTATGACTATAACATAATCATAGATTGATGGAACGGTTCAAGAAACATTCTCCAAGCATTACATATGATCAACATGATTGTAGCATTCTATCATTTTAATTTATTTGATGTAAAACTTTCTTTTTTATAGAATAAATTATCTATTTAAAAAAGAATTTATTTAGAGAAATAGAAAAACTATTAGTTTGTGATTTTTGAAGTTGAATTAGATTTATTGTAAAATAAGGAAGTATATATATATATATATATATATATATATATATATATATATATATATATATATATATATAATGACAAATGAGCAACCATGTAGAGGATAAGGTTAGCTTTGCCATAGTTGCAAGTGTTTGTGAAGATGGGAAGCTTCCAAAGTAATGAGAGAAGGATTCAAGAGGGAGGGAGAGAGGGAGAGGGAGGGAGGGAGAGAGAGAGAGAGAGAGAGAGAGAGAGAGAGAGAGAGAAAGAGAGAGAAGGTTCAATTTTCTTTGTAATTCAAGTCAAATTGTGCTAAGTTACCATGCATTCAGCTCTTAAGCATTTTGCATAAATGAAAGTGTAACATGCAATGTTTGTGCTCCTAGACTATCCATAAGCAAATGAATTGACTATTCATCCTCAATTAGCATTTGACAATGGATGTTGCCCTTCTATAATACCCAAATCTTTTTGGATGAATCCCCAACAAAATTTTGAAATCAAGTCTCTTAGCTAGTGTTGGCAATTTGATACTATGAGCCAAAGGTTCCATGAAAGCAATTACCATTATTTTTTTATTTTAATTAGATGACCAAGTTACTTTGCCAAGATCTTATTTGTTGCACCTCTAATGTCAGAAATTAGGGTGTTATCAATTAAGAGCATGTGATTTACATTTTGAGAAGATCTGGTACTTTTACTAGTCCCTTTTGAACATAGTTGTTTCACCTAACCTTTTCTAGCCTTTCTCTTTAAGCACCTAGTTTGAAATAGGATAAATTCTCACTTAAAATTCAATTACACTAGAGTTTGTAGCTCTTTCAAGCACGTCATCAATAAATTCATTAATTGATTATAAGCCATAATGTAGTTTAGATCTATCCAAAGAGGCTTTCAAATAAAAAATTGAACAAACATTTTTTCCTTCCTATGAGCTTTTTTAAGAACAACATAATCATTTGTGAGCTTCTTTAAAACTACCTATTCTTCCCTTTCGATTGATTTGTGTTCTTGCCTTCTCTTTGGTAGTTTCCTATTTTTGTAACCATCCATGTTAGCAAAACCATTATGGATTCCTTGTTGACCTACCCTCGGGTGTAGTATTGTGGGTTGGCCTCATTAAACTTACAAATAACATCCCTATCTGACATAAGGGCAATAGGTTGCATCAATTTTTCACTCATCATATTGGTTCCATTCTTAGATAATGCGTTAATGAGATTCTAATCTTCCAAATTTGTTGGTGCTTTGGGGGCCTTAGTTTAATCTTGCATAAGAGATGTCATTTTATTATGTTTACACTAAAGAGAATTGTGGCCTTTCCTACAATAGCCCTTACAAGGACTAGGTAAGTTATCATACTGAATGCATTGCTTGAACCCATTTAAAATTCCACCTTTTTTATTATCCTAATGTGAATAAGAAATTCCTTCATAATAACCACTTCAACGCACACCTTGGCTACACTTGATTTGTTTGTACTTATTATAGTTTCGCACACCTTGAGAGGTCTACTTATTTCTAATGCTAAGGAGTACAGAACAACCTTATAAAAAACATCTATTGGTAAATGTTCAAATGATACCCAAAAATAGTTCTAATGATTGTTCAACATTCAAGAAAAACTCGAGATGCCACTTAAGCATCCTCATTTAGAACTTTGGAATGTTCCATCATAATAAAGCCAACATATCAAGTAATCATCTTCCTTATTGAATTTAATCAGCACATATTTACTATCCAAATATCACACTTAGAAATCACCTAAATTTTTGAATTTTTTTAATGCCACTTAGAAAGTTTCCAAATTGGGGCAGTCATTAGAAAATTTCCCAATTAATGTCAACTTGTAAAGAGTCACCATTTCACCAAGTTCTTCACCAAAAATAATTTTTAGCTCATCTTTGTAGCTCACCATTGGTTTGATACAAATGGGAGAGAAGTTAGATACCTCACCCAAAATCTCAACAATTGAATGGTTGAGGGAAGTGAGCACCCCAAACCCACCATGCAACATGTATACCAATTTTTTGATGCAATTATAAATAATTTAAGTGCACGTGGTGCTTACAAATCTAAATAGTGAGACCCAATCATTCTTGTCATGTCAAAAATTGGGGTTTTTCACAATTTCCATCATCACACCTAATGCCTTCTCATTGCCTATCTTCCTTTGCTCTCAAAGTGAACACACCCAATTAAATCAATATGTTGATTAGGTTTTATGACATAGACCAAAATATGTGCAACATGACTTGTCAATGCATTCATGAAGTTCTATGATAGTATTCAAATATAACAGTATGTTTGTAATTATATTTAATAATTGAAGGTAAGATCAAATCAATTCAAATTCCAAAAATTTAAAATTAGACAATATTTTGTCATCAAATATCTGTCACATACAAAACTAGTAATAATAATGTATAAAATACTAATTTTATATTAAATAATGTTATTGTTTTGTAAGATGAAACTAAAAGAAGAAGAAAATGTTGGAATATGAAAGTTTTCGTAACAATGGAAAGTGTTCCTAAGACAAATGCAAGATCTCTGAATTCCCTATTTTGGTCTATCTATAATCCAGGAAATTCATACGCTCCATGGACAGAGCAAAAAATGGAGTGTTGGTCAGAACAAGTCGCCCTATTCTATTACCAGAAAGCATTTCGTTTCGTTCCTGTTCTTCATTTCCTTCTTATCGAATTATTCTACATCGGCAAGGAAGTCGGCCAGCACCTTAGATGGGAGAGATGTCCTCGGAATTCGGAATGTAGTTGATCTCGTACTCGCCCAGCTCCACGACTCGGGGCAGAGGCCAGTTTGCTACATCGCGTGAGGAAAGACTTGTTAGGGGAGCGGCCGGGGCACAGCAGATGGTGACAAAATGTCGATATTATCATGATAATTTTGTAGATATAATATTCTTTATTAGATGAACATAGAAGTTATGCAAAAGGTCTAAGTTTAAAGTTTCAATTTTAGGACTAACTTATTTTCAAAAATTCTTTTTTAAAAACTTATTTTTAGACTTAATAAACTCTTTTGCTAAGAAAGCTCGACACTTTTGGTGATTTTCATATTGTACAAATGAACTCCTAGTGCTATTTGTTCATGGTAAATAAATTTAGAAAGCTCTGTAAAAAGATGAAAAATTTAAAATATTTTTTTTTTGTGAAAAATAGACCTTAACTGTATTTGAAATTAATGCTTTAAAATTTCCAAAAAAAATATTCTAAACTAATCAGATAACAAAGTCTACTGATCATTTTAATACTTGGTACAAAATTGCATCAAAGCACTGTAGCATGTTGAGTTGATGCCATGTTCGGAGGCACGGGGGAGCGCATGCGGATGGTGGCATGTTGTACTCCTATGCGCACTAGCACACACAATCAAGTGGAGCAATTATACATGCAACCTCTTAGCCACCTATTGCAATATTTTTCATGAGTCATGTTCTCATTGTATGTGTGTAGAGCCTATCCACAAGTGGGAATAATACTCGTACATATGAAAAATATCCTAACACAGGCATGCATGCATGGGTCAAGCAAGAGATTTGTGAACTTTGGGAATTTTCATATTTCTGGACAAAATCAAATGTTTTTTTTATTTTATAATAAAATAAATATATCCAAACTTTCATAAAAGAGGTGGAAACGATGTATGAAACAATTTAGAATTTTGAAAATCAAAACTTTGTAAATTAAGAACCCCTTAACAAAACTTCTTATGAAATCTAATCTCCTTGTAACAAAAATCTTCTTCTCTTTTATCTTCTTCTTTTATTCCTAACCATTATCACACATTCACTTTCACAACTATTATTCTAAAAAGAAGGTTTGTTAATGATGGCTTAGGGCGAGAACCCCTTGCAAACAGATTATATAATTTATGCTATCAAAGACTTTGAGAACATGTCGAGGACAGATGTAGAGAAAAACATAATTGAAGAGCAAGCCTAAAAAGAGAATTACAAGAGTAATGAGGTTTCAATCGAGATAATTGCAACAACTATTTTATTATCAAATTTAGAGACACATATAGCTTTATTAATCCAATAATTATAAGTATTAATAAAGAGAGTGTTAAAATCCTAATTCCTTCTACAATAGATTTAAATGACAACCTGTTAATAGAAAGTACTATTATTCAGAAGAATTTTAAATTAAATAATAATTTTAAAATAATTAAAGATAAAGATGAGAATGACATCAATCTTACTTTTTTTATACATAAGAATCAATAGCACTCTTTTCAAGGAAGGTATTACAAGTAATTTACTAATTTATGATGATATAATAGATATAAATAAATTGACATCTAGTTGAAGCAATTAAAGACATATTTCTCTTTATACAACTATTCATCAATTGATAAAAGTAACATATATTCGATTAAAAATGACGAGTTATTTGATTGACTGGTGAAATGCTCACTTAAGAACTAAAATAATTACATAACATAAAATCAATTTCAAAAATTACTTAGATAAGAATTGTACCTTATGAGTTACATAAAAAAGATACAAAAAATAATATAGTCTATGACATTGACAAGGACAAACAGTGTTAGAATATATCAGAAAATTCTAACAATAACTCACAAGTTTGGAAATATTTATTGATGAAATATAGATATTACCAAAGTATATTACAAAATTATAATATCTTATTAACATCGAATTATCTTTTTTCTCTATTTAATTTTTAATGCAAGTCAATGTATTTATAATGGCTATTGAAAAGAAGAATGAATATAAAGAAATAAAAATACATAGATAAAATACCAAGAAATCTAAATATAAGTTCAAAAATTTGCAACAAAAAGAAGAGAATTTTTTAATAATTTATGTTACAACAACAACTATTAATAGAACCCAGAAGTACTGTGATCACTACAAGAAGACAGGTCACATATGACAAAAAATATGAAAAAAATATATTCTAAACTATTCATAAAAAAGTTCAAGAAGAACAAAATATTTATTATAGTTATGAATGAAAAGGTACTTAACTCCTCTATAAGCTGATGAAACCTTATTATTTATGATAAGTTTAAAGGGCAACTCTCATGCGATAAACTAAAGAGAAGAACTCATCACCATCAAAATACAAGTGAAAAAAACTTATCAATATAATTATTAACATTAGAAACAAGAAGAATATAATATTAAAAAATCTTTTAAAAAGATTAAAGTTAGAAACTACACATTTAAGACCTTATTCCCTAGAGTGGATTTATAAAGACACCAAGACGAGAGTTGAAAAAATTATAATACGAAGTTTGTCATCACAAAAGGCTACATTGATGAGGTTAGTTTGAAGTGATTCTTTTAAATGTTTGTCAAATTATACTAAAATATATATATATATATATATATATATATATATATTAGATCAAGATGTTATCTTTTATCGATAAGCACAATAATATCGATTTACAAAAGATAGATAACACTTTCTCCTAACACAAAACAAAGAAATATTAATAAAAGATATTATTGGTGGTAAATAAAGAGGCTAACGAATATTTTTCGAAGTTATGTGTTGCTAGTCATAAAGTTAAAAAAATCACTTGATGGAGATAACATAAGTCTCAACCTTCTAAAAAAGACAATCAAACTACATCTTACAAATAATTAGTTCAAAAAAGAAGATTTGATGTAACTAAATCACAAAAAGAAAGACACATATGATTAGAAGCTTAATTCCAAGTTCATTAAAACTAAATATTCTGAAAAAAATATAAAAAAAGAAATAATGATGAAAATTAATGTTATAGCATTGGAAAGATAGAGCCACGCATGTTTAGTCACTACAAGTGCACTGGCCAGTTGTTACATGCAGAGGCACAATCGTAATGTGGGAGAACATAGTACGTTTGAGGATCGCACATGTTGCTGCTACATGTCCATGCTGGAAGGGGGTGCACATGCATTGCACCTGTGCGTGTCAACCACCTACAACAAACACAATTCGCATGTGCTTAGTAAGTGACTTTATCTCACCATTGTGGTCAATGCACATGCTCAGGCCTAATGTGGGAATAGTGTCTATGCACATGCATAGTGCTTAGCTTAAGCAGGTAGTAACATGCATGTAGTTAGGTAGATTGTGGCATGAAATTTTTAAAATTTCTTTTTTTATCAAAAACCATATGTTTCATGTGAAAATTAAAATATTATATATATTATAATAAATATTACATCCAAACCTCTATATTAAGGGATGAGAACAATGAATGAGAAAATTTTGAACTCTAAAATTCAAAATTACTTGAAAGAAAACTTATTAAGGTATTGAATCTCTTTATAGCAAAAACCATCTTCTCCTTCCTTTCTTCCTTAGTTCCTCGTCATTACTCATGCTTCTACTTTTAATGTTGGTTCTCAAAAAAGAAGGCATGTTATCAGGGGTTTGGGTTGAAAACAGTTTATAGACAGATCATATTATTTTTTCTATACATAATAATCTCTTAGTTGTAATTGCATTGCTTAAACAATGTGACACACAAGGGTTAAAGTGTTTTGTATGATAATTCTTTTAAGGAAATGACCATATTTATATATCTTAATTTGGACTCCTATTATATACTTAATTTGTACCATATATAAGACAATAATAACTATCATATTATGTTATATATATTATAACTCCATAGTCTTAAACTAATAGCACCTTGTCTATTATAGTAGCATCTTTCTTGATTGATCATGTATGTTTGTGATGAAAATATATAACTTGTGGAATTAATTTGTGTTGACAAGAAGTAATAATTTTGTTTAATCAAAAGAAAAAATGATGTTGATGTAAATGACACTTATGAAATATTGCATTTGTAAAAGTAAAAAACATTACATGGCATGCCATTATTATTCATCTTTGTTTACTATAACACTAATCTATCATGCTTCTTAATTAAATATGCTAAAGACTTGGCATGTTTCATAGCCCAAATTTGTATTGTCTTGTATGTTTGGTTATGTTCATTTTGTCAATTGTGCCTATGAAAGTCACTTAGCTTATTTTTTTTATTAATATTTTAAATATTATAGATGCATATTATAGGACTCTAAAAGAGTACTAAGATGAGCTAGAAGCTTAGCATGGTTACTTATTTTATATAATAGTGGAAGAGATGCACAAAGAATTTTAGATATTTGAAACATTGCAATAATAAGTTATTATGGTAGCAAATAAGTTGACTAATGTTTTTTTTATCTTTTGCTTTGATGATTAATGAAGAAATTTTGATTTGTTTTTTGTTATTTTTTCACAATGTAATATTTGTTTATATAGCTAAAATGCTCGATATCTCCATAATTAAAAACGAAATTACTTATTTTCATAATAAAGTCATTGTAGAGAATATTTTATTTATCTTATTACCTTAATAATCGAATAAATATTAGATAGATTATGTAGTTATGGTGATAGCCATGATAGTCATCCAAACAAATTGGATCTCTAGGGCTTTAGGCTTAAAGCAAGGCTAACCCCTATTCTTATACCATTTTATCCTCAACTCAAAACATTTATATCCCATCTAATCCAAAAAATGCATGTATGATAGATTCTAGAGGTTATTCAAATATCTTCTAATGCTTCTATCTTTCACTTTTTTTGAATGATATCTTTCTATTTGGCCTAACTACTTTATCTATAATCCTAAGAGTTTTCTAGTATCCTAAAGAATTATTTTGTTATCTCACCAAGTGGTTAATATAAAGCAATCTTTTATGTTCGTTAATAAGAAATTTACAACTCAATGCAAAGGAATGATTGTCAATAATGGAATCAAGAGAATGAAATGTGCCTTTGGGACCCTTATTATTCAATAAAAGGGCCCACTTATAATGATTTCTAAGACATGCTTTCCAAGTTTAGGATCTAAATTGATTGGGGTGCTAGAAACCTTTCACTTACTAGAAGGGTCATCCTTATCAATAATTTCTTAAGTTCTTTTCTTGTTTGCTCCATGTCCCACATGTTTATTCCTTTTAATATGTTTGATACCATTGAAAGATTGATTTGAGAGTTTTTTTGGGTGGGGTGAATTGGGATCCATTGCTTCAAACCCTAGAGGGAAATTTTTATGGGTAAATTTTGAGCTTTGTTCATTGCTTATCCTCTTCTTATGGGATGAAAATCTCCAAATTAAATATAACAACCATGTCAACTGCTTTGAGGTTCATAGTAGAGACTTTAATGTTTAGAAGCTCATTACCCTTGATGGTCTTACTGTTATTAATAATATTATTAGATGATTGATAATTTTCAAGTCATTCTATTTGGTATGAACTATTGGTGCAAGCTTACACTTATTGATTGATGACCGACCTTCATCAATATGTTTGTCTCTTTCCCTACTCACATCTTCTCTCTCTTGAAAGAAATAGGCCACTAGAATAAGAATGCTTATCTTGCCTTTTTTTTCAATTCTCTTATTACTAGGATTTGCTATTTTTACCAATCTAACACCATATCTATCAATACCCTCTCTTAGTGTGCATCTATGACCTTTTCGTCAACTATTATCTGTATACACAAAAGTTTAATCATACGTCCTAGCTATTAAAGTTTGGGATTGGAAATTAAATGTCCAAAAAATATTGTTCACCTTCCTTTGCAAAGTTTTCCATTGGTTTGTACCCATAATAGATTTTTAGGATTTCCTCTTTAAAGCTTTTCCATGAAGATGCCATGACTCAAAAACCATTGATCATGCTCTTTTTAATGTTTTTTATTTACTTGTCTTCTTCATTTTGTTATCATTTTATGGGTTAAGGTTTCTTTTTTGTTATCTCACATATAGGCTTCCAATAAGCAAGATTGTATTAGTTTTATATCTACCCACACTATTCATGACAATCCATTGGATTTTGAAGAATTGGAATGTTTAAGTTCATGGCAAGCTAATCCGTCTTTCATCTTTGATACTTATCCACATGGCCATTGCCCTGTTTCCCTTTAATATTAATTTGAAGGATTATGAGCTATCCCATTTACCTATTTAGTCTTAATATAATATCTCTTTCTCTCTCTCTCTCACACACACACACATGCATACACACACGCGCGCACGCACGCATTGGTGTCCCCTATTTTCATATTGGGTTAAAGGTGAAATTTGATAGCTCTATCTTCTTTAGTGGCAGAACTAAAGCTATGATAGTTACTAGGGCTTTTTATGTTCAATTTGTTGCTATGTTGGGCATTTGATTGGTCTCTTACCTTTCTTATCTTTTGGCACGTCAAATAACTAAATTACTTATCTCCCTTGCAGTTTTTTCATTGACTATTACGTTGGCATATGACTTGAAAGAGACACCTTTGTGCTTTCTCTATTATCACACTTACTCTTTGGAGATAGCCAACCTCATTCCCTTGTGATGCTCTCCTCTATCCAACTAATGCATGTCTTCAATACAACCAACAAAACAACTGATTTTTATAACTAAGAGATTTCCATTTTGAACTTTAGATAAGATAGCAAAGTATCCCTTCCTATTGTTTTGTTGATATACTCTTAAAGGTTTGCTATTGTTGATAATTACTTATAAACAATATGCTTAGTTAGTTTTTAAAAATGACTTATTTGATAAAATAGTATCAATAAATAATAAATAAACTAAAATAATTAAATGAATGAATAACCAATGATTTTTTAATCAAGGAATAAAGTGAATCTTTTTAAATTTATTTTAAGAGCTTAAAAATATTTTTTACAATTTCAATATTTTTATTGCATACGGTATTTGAAAAATTGATTGTGCTTTGAAACTTAAGTTGCAAAAAAGAGGTTTAAAAACTTGGCGACAAAGCCAGGCTTGGAACACGAACCTTTTGACATGCGCTCGTCCTCTAAGGCATAGTTCTGTTTTGAAAACATCGTTTTCCTATCCCAATAATTTTTTTATTAAAAAAACAAAATATATTTTATAATCAATTGGATCGTCAATTTTTTCCTCTAGTCCACAATGATTTTTTACGGCCAAGTCATGCTTTTTCTCAATTTCAATTAATTCTATTTTTATGATTTCGTATTTAATTAATTAATAAAACAGTAGTAGAAGCCTCCAGAATTCGCATGCATTTTGGGGTTATCAATATCCTGGCCAAGATATGCATACGGAATATTTATATTTTCAACGAAGGGTTCAGAGTTTAAACATGAAGCGAAGAGTAAGGAGTACTACAACATCGAGAGACTTTGAAGTGCAGGGTCTCAGACTAACTAAACATGCCATGTTCACGGAGTCCTGCTTTCGAGTTGGTTAAAGGGGTTAAATACAAATAAAAAATATTGCGTAATTGACCAACGTATTGGCTCTTTTGAATGCCTTTTTCTTCGCATTCCAACTTAGTTTATCATAATTTTGATTATTTTTAAATTCAAATAATATTTACCAAACTTCAAATTACGTTCAAACTAGCAGTATAACAGATTTTCTAATTATTTAAAGAAAATTATTCTTCTGAAATTTAACCTACTAATTAGTTATTAATTTAAGAATTTCTAATACACAAGACTATTTTGGTAAATTATGGGATGATAAAAAGTGGTATTATTTATAAAAGCATTAACAAGGTTTAGAACAAAATGATACATGGATACACCAATAAAAACAAAAAACTATTTGTTTTTATGAAAATAAAATGAACCAGCGGCTTAACAGAATTAGTGAGATTAAAATAAATAGCTGAAAAAACAATTATGTTCTTATAAGTTATTTGAAATAAAATAAATATATAAAATTAAAATTATTTTTTTTAAATGAAATAAAAATATAATTTATAAATATTGAATAATAATTATGATCTTTTATATTTTGTAAATGCGCGATATGTTTTAAACGAGATTTGTTGTGGTCAAAAAGTGCCATCCGTGAAACATCTGTCAGCACAGTTAGATGACAACAGTGGAAGCCAGTCAAGCTAAAAGACACCCGCTTAATGTTACGTCTAATACTTTCATATTCCCCGTCTTTCATGTAGAGGGGAGAGTAAAAGTGCAAGCGAGAATCAGAGCAGTACCCATCGATCACGGCAGCTTCCTATCCCTTCTTGATTTACAGCAGTTGGACAGTAAAAGTTGGAACAAGAGACACAAACAGGGTAATAAAGATCAGAGAAGGAAATTTGCAACTGAGGAACAGGAGAGGACATGAAGTCTAATGAGGAAGAAACTAAGAGACCTGCAGGAGAAAATGCGGGAGAGGCGGGGAAGACGATCGTCGTTGGAATGAAGATGGATGCAGAGGGCAAAGAGCTTTTGACATGGGCTCTCGTCAAGGTAGCCCATGCCGGTGATCGAGTCATCGCAGTGCTTGTTCTCCCTTCCGCCGCCGGTAAATCGGTGAATCAAAGCAGCCCATATATTGGGTTTCGAGTGCTTGTTGATCTTTTGCGTACAAAAAGGAATCTTGATCACACTTTTTTTTTCCGTTGTAGAAGTGGCAGATTCCGAAGGGCTACCTTCGTCTCTGATTTCTTTGATGAAGGATTTCGATGCCTTGCTCAGCATCTATAAGGGATTTTGTGACCTGAAGCAGGTCTTGTTCCGTTTTCGCCCTTCCTCCCTGCGATTTTATTCTACCCTTTAATGGAATAAGAATGTTTCTAACTCGGGATATAGATTGATCTCAAGCTCAAGGTACGGCGGGGTAATTCAGTCAGGAGAATTTTGGTTGAGGAAGCGAGCTCCGTCTCTTGCTCTAAGCTCGTTGTTGGAGTGAACAAGAACCTCATCGGGTAAAGCAGTGCCTTTTCTTTTTGTGCAGTTTTTAACATTTACTCTTCGGTTGACATATTAAAATCTTTGATTGGAATTTGCAGATCCCTCTCCACCTACATTGCCAAATACTGCGTTAAGAAACTTCCTCCCGGCTGCATGGTCCTTGCAGTAGGCAATGGGAAAATTATGTTTCAGAAAGAATCTAATGGTTCTAATTTCTGCGTCATTTAAAAATTTTGGATTTCTTTTGGAATTCCTCATTTTATCCTTAAAAGATCTAATTGTTCCCTTTTTTTTTTTTTTTGCTGTCAGGAGTCAAAAGCGTAGATGATGCTCCACCTAGAAGTGATTCGATGAGCTTTAGTAAGGTCAATGCTCTAGCTGAACCTGGGAACAATACAAGCCTTACAAGTCCATGTTTGCAGCACCTACATACTGAAATGTCAATTTGCCACATTAATGACGGCAATGAAACTAAAATCTCTATATCGTCAAATTCCTTCGAGACAATTGAAGAAGCAGCATTTAATTCCCCATGCAATTCGTTTGCTGGAAGGAATGATACATCATCTGTTGCTGAAAACGAGAACACCTTAGCTGCTATCCCGGAGGAGGGGCAAGGACCGTTTGGCTTTGTTTCAATTCTGATGGGGGAATCGCTTCTTGGGAGACAAAGGTTCTCTCTTCTTCGGCAGTCTTTTTTGTACAAGGGAAAAGCCACACTTTTAAGGTCAAAATCTTCTGTTTATCAATGGGCAATGCGGATTCCAATATGGAATACAGTTTCCTCTTTCGTTCATCCTTATTCTAAAGATCCAAAGTCAGATGAGCCTGCTAAATTTGATTTTAAGTACAATTTCAATGACAATGACAAGAAGCTCTTCAAGGAATTGCTTTCACTTAAGGATAAATACTCTTCAGTCTGTAGGTTATTCAGCTATGAGGAGCTCTTGCAGGGAACTTCCAACTACTCGCCTGGTTCGCATTCCATTTTACCTCTTTCTCTTATTCTGTATCGTTTCATCTTTCTTTTCGTTAGGTTATGTGGTCTTTGCATGATTTTGATACAAATCTTGAAACACGCTACAGATAATATCATTGGAAAGGGAGGCAGCGGCATGGTCTATAAGGCTTGCCAATATAATGGCAAAGAACTAGCAGTCAAAATCCTGAAACCTTCACCAGATGTGCTTAAAGATTTCATCTCTGAGATCGAGATAATTACAAAGCTGCAACATAAGAACATTACATCCCTTTATGGATTTTGCTTTGAGGAAAATACTCTTGTATTGGTTTATGATTTATTGTCAAAGGGTAGCTTAGACGACAACCTTCATGGTAGGTTTGGCACATTCTAACTACGCGGTGACCCAGAGTTGTTTGCATTTCCTAATCTTGTCTCCTGTTTCATTTATGTTAATATAGGACTCAAAGGAATAAAAAATGAACTTGGTTGGGCTAAGAGATTTAAGATTGCCTTGGGCGTGGCAGAGGCCCTCGATTATTTGCACAGTGATGGGGAAAAAAAATCAGTCATTCATAGGGATGTAAAATCCTCGAACATTCTCTTGTCTGATGAGTTTGAACCTCAGGTATTAATTACTACAGTATGTTTTATTCCTGATGCGATACTTCAATTTTTATCTTCCGTGAAAGCAATATTCAATTGCTTTTTCTGTATTGCTTTAGCTTTCCGATTTTGGCTTAGCTCAATGGGCATCCTCATCAAATCAATTCATTGAAAACATGGATTGTGGAGATTTAGCAGGGACGGTTGGGTGAGCATATATGTTATGTTTGCTTCATTTTCTTTAGAAGTAACCTTTCGATATTTGTTTGATGCAAATTGGCTCACTTCTTGGCAGATACCTGGCACCAGAATACTTCATCTATGGTAGAATTGATGAAAAAATTGATATCTATGCTTTTGGAGTTGTTCTCCTTGAGCTCATTTCAGGGCGGAGACCAGTTAGTACTGGTTGCCCAAAGGTTGAAGAGAACCTTGCGAATTGGGTGAGTCTATTATAACCAGTGCCATAACCAAAGAAAATTTTTGAAGTGTTCTAAAACATTATGATCCCATTACAGGCAAAGCCCATCCTTGTAAGTGGTAAATTTGAACTATTGGTGGATCCATTGCTGGGTGATAACTATGTGGCTGAGGAAATGGAGAGGTTGTGCCTTGCTGCTGGTCTCTGCATCAGATATTCTTATCAGTCCAGACCTACAGCAGCTCTTGTAAGAACATCTTACATGTGTTTTCTTTGATTCTTTTTGGATCATTACATTGAGATCAAATTGGTGCCGAGGAAATAATACCATAACACATTCAGGTGCTGCAACTCCTGCGAGGTGAAAGCGATGTCGTCGCTTGGGCAAGGTCAGATCTGAGCGCTCATACACGCACGGCATCTGATGATTTGGATTACGAGTCCATACTCTTGACTTCAAACATCCAATCCCATATTGACCTTGCACTTCTCGACGTCGAGGATGATGCGCTCTCTTCAAGCAGCGTGGATGAGGCTGTTAGTTTCACAGCTGGACACACCGCTTTGGAAGATTACTTGAAGGCAAGGTGCAAAAGCCGTTCGCCAAGCTTGGATTGAACCGAAATGATGGTAGATCGTTTCGGTCATTTTTATTTTTTTGGTCCCGTGATTCAATTTAAGCTGAATTAGAATGGGGAATGTCAGAAATGGTTACAAAAACGATTAGCATTGATATTATAAGATTAGATTACATTCTTTTTCATGACTATGTGCTGTAATCTTCTAACCCCTTGTTGAAACACTGTTTGAATATGTTTTGCTAGTGCTAGGGAGTCATTCCTTGTGTTCAAAACCCAATTCATATTGTCTAGGATGGAACGCATTAGTCATATAGCTTTACTACAACAAAGAGTCAAAGTCTAAATATTTTGAGTTTTATATCATCATAAAGATAACAATATAAGTATGCTCATAGAATATTAATAGGATTCATTTTATTCCAAATGAAGTAAAAACTAACAATTATAAAACTAAAATCACAAAATTTCAATGTTGTTTTTTAATAGAACTCACAATGAATTTATTGGTGTTATTTCAATGATAAAATCTCTTATGTCATAAATTTAAATCATTAGCATTGATATAAAATATTTTATTTGAAAATTATTTATAGATTTCAAATCAAGTAAATAGATATCATTTTTTTAGATATAATAATTATTATATTTTTATTTTTGCTAATTTACATGTAATAGTATTAAATGAAATACTAAAATTACTATTACAATATTGACTAATGCTAAATAAATTATATTTTAAGGCTTGAACAAAATTGATTAATACTAAAACCTTACTTTAGTATTTAAAAATGTAAGATTTTCAATAATACCTATTCTTTTTTATAGATTTCTTTGAATTGTCACCAAGCATAACTTTTTCTTCAACATAAGCTTTTAATTGGTGGAATAGTTTGATGTTTCTTATTATGTGTCTTTAACACCCACTATCTAAGAAGAATCATACGTTCTCCTCAACATTAGAAATAAGATATATCTATGCTTACAAAATAATTGTTAGATTTAGGAACTCAAACTATTTTGCGTCCAACACATTTAAGAGTAGTTAAGTTACAATTTGTCTTCACTATCAATGCAAAAGTAAGAAAGTTTGATTGCACATTATTTTTAATCCTACATGTATACGAAGTGTGACCTAAAAGCATACAATAATGGCATATAAGTTTATTATAATCATGTGACAAGTTAGCATTGTCATTAAGCTAATGCATATAAAATTTTCTAACATGTGTAACATCTTTATTAATTGATTTTGCTTTTTAAAATGACCAAGTAGAGTACAAAGATTTAAAATCATTAAAATCTTTAACTAAGGATGCATTCTTATTAATTTTTTGTATTAAGTAATCATTGGTTTTTTCATTTCATCACAAAGACCTATATATTAAATAATGTTCCTCTTCTAATTTCTTATATTTTTTAGTCAAAGTTTCATACTTTTTACAAACATAAAATAATTATTTATCTAATTTTTTATTTTAATAATTTACCTCTTCTTCACTTGAGGATATACTCTCTTCTTCATCTTCTTCTTTAACCATCAAGCAGAAGAACCCTTTATTATTATTCTCCTCTTCACTTATATATGTTTCTTCTAAATCACTTTAAGAAACTTTCAATATTTTCTTCTTATTCTTACTTTCTTATATTATTCTTCTTTTTTCAACTCTTTCTTGTATAATAGGATATGTTGGTCTAATATATTCTAAATTTTTGTATTAATGATAAATAATTTCTTCTTTTCTTCTTATTCATCTCTTAGACTTTTGATTTCTATACTTTCCTACAACATTAAGAACTTTAGATAAATCTTTTGAAATTAAAGTAATACCATATCATCAATGGATTTCTCTTCTAAAATGTCTTCTTTTATCTTAAATGCTATTGATTATTTCTTCTTCTTTGTTTTATTCTTCTCAATTAATTCTTCTCTTCTTTTCTCCTCTCTATTTCTAGCTCATTCGTCATAAGCTTACCTATCAAGTCATCTAAAGTCATCATATAAATATTTTTGGCTATCTTGGTGATGGTTAATGGATCTACATCTTTGATAAGATTGAGTATCTTCTTTATCTATTTATTCATAGAAATTGTCTTTCTTAAGTTAGGAAGTGTATTAATAATATTGGTAAATTTTATAAACATATTTTTGATAAAATCATTTGAAAGTATCTTAAATAGCTCATAGTCATGTGTCATTATATTTATTTTATTTTTCTTAACTAAAGAAGTACCTTCATATATTACTTTTAATTTGTGCCAAATTTTATAAGAAGTTTCTAAATTCATGATCTTATTAAATTAAGTAACATTCAAAGCATAATATAAAATATTATTATCTTATCATTTAATTATATTTTATATTTTTATTATCATCCATTTCATAAAAATTTTGAGGTAAAAAAGTATCTCGTGCATTTTTTTAGTGGAAAAATCAAATAGAACTTGCATAAATTCTAATATTTTTCCATCAATAGATTTTAAATGACCAATCATCCTAGTCTTCTAATAACAATAATAATCATCACAAAAGAGTGGTGGCTTATTGGAAGATGCATCTTCACCCAATCTAGTTGAAGGATTAATTTAAGCCACAAATCTCTAAGAGAATTTCTTTTCACTAAAAGGGACTTCACTCTAATACAAATTGAAATATATTTCAATTAGAGGGAGGTGAATCATTGCAATTAAAAAAAATTAATTTTTTTGAACATAATTTAATTTCTATTTTAATAATAAAAGTTTGAGAAATTATGACAAAATAAGGTACAAAAATTCAAGCTTATGTCCACCTCGATAAAAATTAGGTACAAAAAGAAATTATATAAGCCTTTCATCAAAAGTCAAACAGGTTAAACCCTCACAACATGAAAATAAAAATAGGTTATAATGACCTTACAATAAAATAGAATGGACAAAAAGAAGAAAAAATGATAATAAAAATCTATACAAACAAATACCTATGCTTGACAAAATAGTCAATAAGGAATAATTATTTTGATTTAATCAGCTAAAAAATGAGAGCTTAACTAATTACAAGATGCATCTATAAGTTTGGAGTTCACTGAAGGAAGACGCTGACGTGCATAAGAAGGTGATGATTAGCAACAGCTACGAATTGCTTCGAAGTTATGACTTGAGAATTCTTCTTTAGCATTTTGTAAAAGTTTTCATTAACTCATTTTTGCTAAACATTTCTCTTATTTATAGACATATTCTAACAACTAAAAGCACTTACAAAATGCCTAATTTAGTCATTACAATTTTTACAACTTTCGTAATTTTTTATTATAAAATTAATTTTTACTAATAGCTTGAAAATACAAGCTAAAATAGCCATTACATTGTGTAGGAACCATTTGATCATAATGCTTTGGCACCATTTGATCTAAAAAACTATTCGATCAGATGAATGAGATTCACTTGGTGTTATTTAAAAATTAGATTTAATCAGAACCATTAGGTTGAAGTAATTATTGGACGACTAGATTTAGATCTTACATGTAAAATAAATATAGACAATGTGATCACTTAATGGTGAAATAAAAAATCAGAGAGGTCACAATCTGAAGGCATATGTTGATGAATCTCTTCTCATGAAGAGCAGAACATCTGTGATCATCTCGAAGATTTGAAACTTTCGAGACGTTTTGACGAAACAAGATGAGGCTCAATTCTCTGAAATGTATCTTTATTGCGTCATCTGGTCAATGATCAAATAGAGGGTATAATAAGGATTTTAAAAAGATAGATGAGCCTAGGATTGTTTGATCATAAAATTGCGTTATCAGAAGGTCGCTGTTACTCCCAAAATTTGAAAACATGTGCATGAAAACATGATGGAGTTTTAGTCCCACGTGATGAGGCAAAACTTAAAAATGTTACTTTTATAAGTTTGTTTTATCACTTAAGGCAGCCTGTTTGTGGTTGGTTGTTCTTTGACTCACTTGGGAGATCATGGCCCATGCGACTAGTTGCACTGCACATTATACATAATTTATCGAATAGGATCCAAAGAAATTTGAACCACATTTGTGAACATTTCTTTGACATTGTTACTAACCTGAACCAGTTCATGATACATTCCCTAAATCAAAGTAGTTTACTATATTGAACCTACTTGCAGCAGCAAATCAGTTTAAGAATAATTTTGCTTTAGCAAATGAGTTTTGTATTTTTTATTTATTTATTTTATTATTAAAATTTTATTATGTAATTAATATTATTGCAATATATTTTTTAATAAGTTAATTAAGATTTTCAAAGATATGATCAAGATTAGATAGATCAAATATTTTGAAAGCCTAAATGTTTTTTAAGATGATTAATTTTGATTAATTTTGTATACCTTGTAATAAATATTTCAATTAAACTTAATATTTTAATCAAAATAAAATTGAAATAACTAAAAATAATGTTAAAATAATATCTCTATGTGGTTTGTCACTCCAATCAAGATGATTTTTATAAGATTACACTTTTACTCTTCTTCTTTAAATTCTTTAATCAATATGAGCATCAATTTTGTAGAATATAAAAATTTATTAAATTAAATTTATTAAAAATACTTAGGATTAATATCATAATAGAGTTTATCCTCTAAGGAGGATATTCTTATTAGACTTAGAGTTAAAGGTGATCTTATCATTTTAGGCCATGGTTTTGAGGTTGAACTTATTTGTATATCTCTTTGTGGAAGTTGGCATTGTATTAGGCTAAATTTAGCATGGTGTGATGATCTATTGTTCGGAGAAGAATGTCCATATGTAGATGCCAGATTTAGTTGACGTTATGTACTATGGAATTAACTACCAAATCCATATGATATCAACCTTTAGGCATTGATATCTAATTCCCATATTGTGACCCTAACATTACAAGATACTTTTTTTTGTGAGGGTTATCCTAATAGTTTTTGTTAAAGATCTTCTTATTTGCCACTAGTGAGAGAGCTAGCTTTCCTTTGAATTAGAGCTAAGAACCACTCTTATTACAAAGTCACCACCATATAACAAGGCTTGAATAAAACTTCAAGTGCTCATGATCTAGTTGTAGGACTTTGTTAATAAGGGCTTAATGAGGCTCAATTCTTCACTTAGGGAGCTTCTATTCTCTTTGTTAGAAAGAAGATGAGAGTTTACATGTATGCACAAACTATTAAGAATTAAAAAAGTGACTATAAAAAACTTATTATTCATTGTCTCATGTAGATGGCTTACTTGATCAATTGTAAGGTGCATCAACCTTCTTAAAGATTGATCTTCAATTTAGAAATCATTAGATAAAAATTAGGGAGGAGAACATTCTTAAGACAACTTTTAGGATTGAATATGGATATTTTTAGTTCATAGTCTTACCTTTTGGTTTATTCAATGGACCTATGATGTTTATGGGTCTCATAAATTATGTTTTCCAACCTTATCTTGACTAGGTGGTCATTGTGTTTATTGATGACAATTTGGTTTTTACTCCAAGGAGTAGGAAGTAGCATGCTTATCATCTCAAGACTATGTTAGAGTTTCTTAAAGAGAAGCAATTATATGCAAAATTTTCAAAATACTCATTTTGGTTAGATTTAGTTGCCTTTCTAATTTGTATTGTTAGTGTTGTAAGGGTGTTAGTAGATCTTAATAAGATGCAAGCTATTATAGAATGGCAAAGACCTATTATTGTATCAAAAATTTAGAACCTTTTTTTCCCTTATAGGGTATTATCACAAGTTTGTGCCCAACATCCATAGAATTGTAATAGCTCTCATATTATTAACTAAGAATAATGTAGCTTTCTTTTGTTCTATCCAATGTGAGAAGAGCTTTGTTGGGTTAAAAATTAGATTGAATTTAGTTCCAATTTTAACATTATTAAAGCAGGTTAAGCCTTATCAGGTGTTCACTGATGCTTCACATATTTTCTTAGGGGTGATCCTTATGTAGAATGACTATGTTGTAATCTATGCCTCCAAATAGTTGCATTACCATGAGTGTAATTATCCTAATCATGATTTAGAGTTGGAAATAGTTGTCTTTGCACTCAAGATATGGTGGCATTTCTTGTCTAGTGTTTAGGTTGGTCTTTTTTAGATCATAAAAGTCGTAAGTTTATTTTTACATAATGGGAGCTTATTCTAAGGAAGATACAATGGTTAGAACTTATAAAGGGCTATGAGTTGGATATTAAGTGTTATAAGAGAAAAGTAAATTTAGTGGTTGATGCCTTGAACCCTTGGATCTAAAACTTGTGGAAGATTTAGAGAGGAAGTCCATGTTTGATTTTAGTAAGGTTTAGGATAGGCCTAGTGTCTTAGATTCATTCTCTTTTTATTCATGTTTATTAGCTGATGAGATGAGGGCACCACAATAAGAGGACTCAGAGCTTCAAGAGGAGATTGCTTGATTATAATAAGAAGAGTCTATAGACTTTGCCTTGAGAGATTGTATTGTGGTATATCATAGGAGATGTTGTTACACCTTGTGTTTGATGAGTCAAGCATAAATGTTTATATTTTATTTAGGCTTGATTTTAAGTAAAATTGTTAATATTTAATTAAATCAAGCCATGTATTTCATATGTCTAAAATAGTGGTCTCTAAGGACCTTGAAGCCATGGCATACTTCAAGGAAATTTGAGACATGTACTAGAATTTTCATATTTGAGTTTTTATTAATTTTCTTAAAATTGAGATGTCTAATTTTTGAGATTATGAGGCACACTAGTAGTATTAATATTTAAAAATGTTATAAAATTAATAATTATTGAATTTTGATTTTTGGGCCAAGCTTCATTGACAAAAAATATAGACATTGGTATTTGATTTTTTAAAATTATTTAGGAATTATTTTTCATAAATTTCTTTTTATAGTCATTTAGAAAACTTATAATACTATGATAATATAAAATTATTTTGGTACACTTATATTTAAAATTTTAGCACAAAAATTCTTTCAATCAACCTTAAAACAGCTTAAGTCTCGGGAAAATTCACTGTAGCACTGGGCGGGTCGACCGGTCACGCAATTAGCCCGTCCAGGTCTTTTAGAAATTAAAAAATTGGTTGACCCAAAAAGGGCGAGACAAGACTGCCTAAAGCCAGCCGAGAGGAGCACAGAGAGGTCAAACTACAGCGGTGGTCAACGGTCAAATGAACAGTGCTTGGCTAAGCCAAGCCCGCCCAAAGCCCGCAGAGAGGAGCTCGGCTAGGTCAAACTACAGCGACGGTCAACGGTCAATGAACAATGCATGGTCAAGTCAACCCGACCAGGTGATGAAATCCCGGTCAAGGAAGGGGGGAGCCAGCCCCACAGAGGCTCGAGAATTAAACAATGCAAATTCCTTATAAAGCGGTGCGCCGACTTCAGTTCTGCAGTGTGGGACTAAAAATCCCACCTTATAACTTCGGCAGGATCCAAAGGCGCAGATCAAGCCCGCCCAGATCCAACGTGCGAGATTGAAATCGAACGGCTGTTTCGCGAGTTTAATCAGCGCCATTCGTTCAGCGCGCGGATCCAACGCTCCAGATCAAAATCGAACGGCTGTTTAGCGAGTTTAATCGGCGCCGTTCGTTCAGTGCGCGGATCCAATGCTCCAGATCAAAATCGAACTGCTGTTTCGTACATTTGATCAGCGCCGTTTGATTTTGGGCCCGGATCGGACGGTGGCTGCTTTCCGTCCGTTGTCCAAATGGTTAGTTGTTTTTTAGGAGCCGTTGAAGGGTTTTTAGCTCAATTTTAAGCTCTATAAATAGGGAAGAATTAAGATTTATTTTTTTTTACCTTTGCTAAATTCTTTCAAAGATTTCAGATCTCAAATTCGAGCAATCACAAGCAAAAACGGTGCCTTCAAGCTCAAAAGGAAAACTGCAACAAGGTGCTTGAAATTAGAGGTTCATGATTCAATTTTTCTCATTTCTATTCTTCTAATTTTTTAATTGTGTGTGCCTCCCTTTTCTCCTATTTCTCCTAAGTTCTTTTTGCCAATCGTTGTATTTTTCGTTTTGGGGTAAGGGCATCCCGGCAGTAGTGCTAAAGCCCCGGGTTTGAGTTGAGCCCGGAGAAAAACTCAAGTAGGTTTGGGATTAGCCGTAGTAAAAATCCCAAGTAGGTTTGAGGTGAACCGTACGAAAAACCTCACTTGTAATTGGTGCATTTAGTGGATTTTTCCCAACACCGGTTGGGGGTGGACTTAGACTCGGTTTTGAGTCGAACCACCTAAAAACTTTTGTGTTCAAATTTCTTTATTCGTGCTTAAAACTTTAAGTTTTAATTTCGAAAGTTATAAAAATTTTTAAATACACAATTCACCCCCCCTCTCTTGTGGGATTTTCTTAGCACGAAACACTTCAGATATCACTACTTCGACATCAAAGGTTTTAGGGATAGTTTATTGAGGGAGTATCATGATAATAAGTTGACGATTCACCCTAGTGAAACAAAGATGTACCACATCCTTAAGATCTATTATTTGGTGAAAAGATTGAAGAAAGATGTGGTAAATTATGTTCAAAGATGCTTAACTTATCAGAAAGTCAAAGTGGACATTAGAAGCCCACTGATTTACTCCAAAATTTAGCTATACCAAAATGAAAATGTGATGAAATCATTATTAAATATTTGTTATGTTTGTCAATGACCAAATAGGCCTTAAAATCCCATAAACCCTAAGCTAACCATGATATCCTATTTTCTATCCTTAGCCAATACTCCTTGAGATGGTGACTGGAGTACTCCTACATCTATTAGTGACTCCTCTACTAGTAGAATGATCCATACTCCATGGGGAAGAAGCCATCTAAGACTAGACATGGGCATTTTCATACCATATGTCCCATCTCTCCATAATTAAAGAATTTCAATTAAACATCTTTCTTGGCCTAACATACTCCATTAAGTTGATTCTTGCATTCCAAGCATGGAGATATTCTCTTACTTGATCCTGTGCCCATCCTACTACTATTAGTACTAGAATCTTGGTAGCCTCACTACCTTTGTTGAAAACATCTTCCTCTATAACTTTTACAAAAATCATTTTAAGGGGTTTAAAAAGTTTTGTTGGCTCAACCATTTCTCTTTTCAAGCCTCAAATACTTCCAATCCATGCTCCACTGACCTGGCATGCCTTAAAAGTTCACCAAAATTAGTGGTTTTTTATATAGCCTTGATAGATTCATTTAATCCATGGTGGAACACAAAATGCTATTGATCACTTGAATGTATGACCTAAAAAGCATAGTGGGTTAGAAAAGAAATTCTTATCTCATATCCTAACTAACATATGTCCTTATCTTAGGATTGTTAGTTCCTCCCTCATCTTGTCTTTGAGTAATGATGAAATAAGCCATTTTCAAGCTCTTTGATAAATTCTTCCTTAGTAATTTCCTTTGCAAGCTAGCCTCTAAACTAAACTTGCTAATTAGACTCCTAACATGCAAGAGCAACCTTGTCTAGCAACATTACTATAAGTGGTAATTTTTAGCATACAAGATAATTAATCCCTTCAAATATTTGGCCATCTTAACTAATCCAATTCTCTACTTCAAAAGAACTTGTTTTATAGAAAAATAAAGGGGGGCTTGTATTATGTAGAATTGTTTAGTTAATTTATTAGCTTAGTGGCCTCACCTAGGTATCTTTGAAGAATAAGGGAATGAGGTTTGCAATTTTTCCTCCCCTTTTTCTAACACTAGTTTGGGATTATGCTTTTACTAATTCTCTATAATTGTTTTTTATTAAAATGAAAAGTTATTAAGCTCTTCATCTAAAAAAATTTGCTTTTCCAAATAAAGTAACAAAATCAAAATTACTTATACTTATGTGTAAGCTATTCTAATGTTATCACAAAAAAATCTTATATTCATGTTCCAATCTTAGGCTTTTATACTATCTTGTCATGCCCTAATTAACATAAATCAATATAACGTGATAAAATATATTTATAAAAAAGATTTACTGAGTAAATTAGGATTAGCAGGATAAAAGTTAGAATATAAGCTAGCAAAAATGATTAAAGGTAATGAAAATATCATATAAATCTTGAAGCCTTAAGTTTAATACAACTAATAAAAATAACATTCACAATATAAAAAATTGTAAGCCAAAGCTAAAATAATATCTAAAAATAATGCACTAGCTAATCCTCAAGTACATAAGGTCTATCACACCCACACTTCTAAGTATAACATGTTCCCTTCTCAAGTTCTTGAATTATCCTTTAAGGATCCAAAGATCTATGAGCATTAGCATCTTGACCTTTAATATAAATAAGGAATGAGCATGATATGCTAAGTTAAAAAAACTACTAGCTACATGTAACAAAATAATATAAAAGAGTAGTAATATAATTGAGAAATAAGTTGGACAATTAAATTATTAATGCATAGAAATATTTAATGAGAATAGTAATGCATTTATGGCCATATGTATTCAACTCATGTAGATAAATACATATCATAGAGTATTAATTTCATATATTACTCATAATATGACTTATTTTGCTTTTTTTCCACATTTAGTATCACTTATAATTTCTCTTTTTCTTTCTTCTCTTTCATAAATTTATTTATTCATTAGGCCTAACTTTTTTTTATGATCTCTATTCTAACTCCTATAGGATCTCATATCATATTTCATCATTACAAGCTTTAACACATGACATTTTGGAGCCCTATCGTTAGGTGCTTACGACATAAGCAAATGAAGTATCTCATTATCAATAGTCTACCTCATAATGCTAATTTCCTATGATGATGAGGAATAAGACATTTTAAATATCAATGCACCATCCTTAGATGCCTATAATACCAAGAAAGGAAGTATTTAATCATCACTAATATCTTCTCTAATGCCAACATCCTCTACTTATAGAGAATTAGTTGCTTGAAATGTTAAAGACTCATCTATTGGTACCTACAAAACTATGAAACGAAATATCTTATTATCACTAATTCAGACCTTTGACATGTAATAGCCCCACCTTTGAGTACTATGACACTAGGAATGATGGATATCACATATACAAGGTCATTGTTGATAGGGTCATATAGTGGTAATCTTTTCCTAAACTATACAAGTGTCCTTTCCTTCCTTTATCACCTATCATTTTATTTTTGTTTGTCTTGTCATATGTTTTGATTGATAGCTTCTTATATTTATACATATAAGTCATACATTAGTACATGTATATATACTTCTAATTCTTGCTCCACTAACTTGGCATGTTCTATAAGTTCACCAAAACTAATGGTCTTATATAGAATCAAAATAACTCTAACAGATTCATTTAATCTAGATGGAACACAAAACACTATTGATCCTCTTAACTAACCACCTGAAGAGTATAGTGGATTAGAAAAGAAAATCTCATCTTGTAGAACATAACTGGCACATCTCCTTATTCTAGGATCATTAATTTCCTAATCATCTTACGTCTAAGTGACGCTAGAATAAACCATTTTTCAAACTCCTTGATAAATTCTTCTCAGGAAATTTTTTTTAACTTGTTGGCCTTTAAACTAAACTTGCTAAAAAGATTCCCATAATATAAGAGTAGCCCTATCTAGTAAAATTACTATGAGTGGCACTTTTTGACATTTGAGACAATTAATACCATTAAATATCAGGCTAACTTGGCTAATCCAATTATCTTCTTTAAAAGAATTTTTCACTTTAGTAAATTAAGAGGGTTGCATTCTATAAAACTACTTAGTCAACTTCTTAGTTTGATAACCTCTCCTAAAGTTCTCTAAGAAACAAAGGGATGATAATTACATTCTCTTTCCTCTTCATTTTCTATCACTAGTTTAGGATTCTACTCTTCCTAATTCCTTAAAGGTTCTTCTTTCCTAAAATTGAAAGCTATTACACACTTTTCATATCCAAAATTTAGCTTTTAAAAAAAATCAACATAATTAAAATTACTTATACTTATGTGTTGGCTATTCTTATGTCTTCACACAAAATCTCATCTTCATTTTCCAACCTTAGACTCTTATACCACCATATCATGCCTCACTCAACATAAACCAATATAACTTAATAAAATATACCTAAAAATGGATATACATGGCAAATCAAAGCTAAAAACATAAAACTTATGATACAAGCTAACTTAAATGTGTTCAAGTGACAAAATACCATATCAATCTCAAAGAATAAAGTTTAATATAACTAACGAAAACAACATTACACAATGTATAGCTAGCATTATATGAAAAGTTAAAAAAAAATTGAAGCAATACCTAATAATAATACATAAGGTATCATCATGTATATAAGGTCTATCACACTCACACTCATAAGTACAATATGTTGTCATCACAAGGTCCTAAACTATCTTTTTAGATTCAAAGCTCTATGAGTACAATATGATATGCTTAATTAGAAAACTACTTGCTATTATAATCAAGTAATATAAAAGAGTCATAATATAGTTGAGAAATAAGATGGAGAATTAAATATAGTAATGTAAAGCAATTTGTAATGAGAAGTATAATATTAATGCATCTATGGCCATATGCATGCAATTCATATAGGTACATACACATCATAGAATATTAATATTATATAATACTCATAGTATGACCTACTTTTCTTTCTTTTTTTAGATTATATTTGAAAGTTTACATAGGGCATCATGACAATTTTGTATAAATGAGCCTAGTGACCATTGTCAAGAATTGAAAGCTCCTTGAGCTAAGTGTAGTGTTAAATTTTTGCATGGCTTTGTTGTAGCTTGCTCTTGGGCCACTTAGGCTAGAATGATTTCCCCCTCATGGAGTTTTAGGTGAGTGCTTCAGTCCTAATCATTCCTTAATGGATGTTCTTGGTGATTTCATAAACTCATCCATAATCAAATCAAGCCAGTAACCATGCTCAAAGGAAAGCCCAAATTGGTATTAAAAAGAAGAGGATACATGAAAATGGCTACCCATTTGAAGTTTGCCTTAATTGAAAAGTTTCACATGGTTGACCAAATATGGAAAGAAATAGTTTAGAATTTAATTAAATTGGTTTTTCGAAGTGTTATTCATGAGATTCCTTGATCATCAGCACATCCTAATTTTCTTATCTCTAGAAGATGATTATTTGCATTGTTGGCAACAAAAATATGGTTTATTATTGAATTCTAGATGTATGTGCTCAAATGGCATCCAAATTTCATACTGAACTCTTAACCCTAGTTGGTACCAGTGTGGATCTCATTTGACCACCTCCCAATCCACTTATTTAACAAACAAGCTCTTTATTTGTTGGGATTTGACTATAGGCACTCCACTCGAAGTGAATGTAGTGACCATTAATATAACCTGGCCATATGTTGGTTGATTATACTTAGAGGTGGATTTGACAAAGGATCTCCCAACTTGAATTAGAATATCCAAAAATTAGGAAGGTTGAATGGATTTTGGTAAAAGGTTTAGTATAAGTACTTACTAAGCTACTATAAAGGTTGTTGTAAGTAGAGACATGATATTCTCCACTATAAACATCCCAAGAATCAAAAAATCTCAACAAGGATCAAGTGGAATCTTTGTTCCCTTTTTTTTCTACTCCTTATATTCCTTCAAGTGTACAGACTAAAGTGAGGGTGGCACCTTAGATATATAAGGAATTGTTGAATGCTCGATTATTAGTTGTAAGAAAATCTCTTGAATAGAAAACTCTTTGATTAATAAATAGAAGAAAAGCCTTATGAGGGACTCTACAATTATTAAGGATTTTTATCTATCAAATATGCAAATAAATCAGGTTATGGACTTCAATCATCTTACCCATTAGATCACATATGATTATAATATTTAGCATAAGAATAAAAAAGAGTGAAAGAATGAAGTCTCCTCATCAGATTTTTAGGTGACTCAAAGAAAACACTCATAACCAAAGAATGATTTTCAATCATTTAAGAGGTTCAATGAGGATTTTCAGGAGAGCGCTCTTGGCTCTAGTTAGTTTCATTGTAGGGATGAAGGTTTTATAATAGTTTCTAGTAGAAGGGTAAAAAAAATAGTCCATATAAGCCAAAAAATCCTAAAGGCATTCGTAGAAGCTCTCGAGCAACTCAGATAGCCAATAACTTGGTCCAACATGTCTAATTTTCTTGTGGGATGTCATGGGGGTAGTGAATAAGGAATTGGTTAGCTATCTCAGCTCCATTATAAAATCACATAAGATCTTCTAATCACATAGATGAAACACATGGCTAATAAAAAGTAGATAAATTATCTCACTATGAAACTTGATTTTGATTTTTGTGAAGGAAATTTGCAAACATGATCTAAGTATTATAGAAATGATGCTTCTCTTGTCATGTAGTATTAAATGAAGAGCAATTTATTGACCTAAAAGAAAATCATGAGAAATGGAATACTTTAACTTATTGATTTTTCTACATAAAGAGTTTCTCTTTTGATAAAAACTTTCTCTAACAGGGCCTCAAACAAATAGTTGATACTTCTAATAAGCCTTCACTAATTGAAATAGATTTTAATGTAGTTACATCATTAGATGAGTATAAAGGTCACTCTATATTTGGTGTTCGTGAATTTTTTGATTGCATTAACTATTGTTGGCTTAAGGAGCTTCCTTTCTTAGAAGGTTCCTTTACTTGGTTTACAAAAAGAAAGGTAGATGGGTTTAGAAAAGATTGAACTTGGTTCTTATGGGTTAAGAATGGAATAATATTTTTCCATCTACAACAATTTAGCACCTCAAGAAAACATCTTTAGGCCATGTTCCAATATCATTACACTTCCCAAAGGAAGTTAGTTAGCTCCTAAATAGTTTAAGTTTCAAAACATGTGGTTAACCAATCTAACCTTTTTATCCATTATGTAGTAGAATTAGAAACTCTTTGTCATTGATATTGGTATGAGAGCATTATCATTTAAGTTAAAATATTTTTACTTAAAAAATAGAACAAATTGACTTTTTGTAGCATGTTTAACACAATAAGGCTTGTTGAAGATTAGGGCATTCAAAAAGAGAGGCAATTTAAAACATCTCAAAATGAAGAATAAAGGATGGAATTGTTAAAAGTGCATATGTATCTTTTCACTTCTATTACAAAGGAGTAAGAATATTGTCATTAAAAGGTTAGAAGTAGTGGTTAAAGGAGAGTGAAAGAAACAAAAATTTCTTTCATACCATTTTTTAGGAAAAGAAATCCAAGATAATAATCCAAAGGATAAAAGATTCTAGGGGCAACATGGTTTAGGATGAAGCTAGAATTATTAAGGTAGCAATTAAACACTACCAAATGTTGTTGGCTTCCTTATGGCTGAGAATGATTCAAATCTATTTCTTCATTAATAAGTTTAGAGAATAATAACTTGCTAATGTAATAGTCACCATAGATAAAATCAAAGGTTTTGTACTTTAGATGGACCCTCAAAGTGCTCCAAAATTAGATGGATTTAATGATGTTTTCTTCATATATTGCTGGCATATAATTACAATTGATGTTTTCATTGCAACAAATGAATTTCTTATTGGGACTTTGATTCTTAAAGGAAAAACTCATGCTAATTTAATCTGTATTCTAATGAAGAAAACTCTAGATACATTCAATGAATTTAGGCTCATATGTTTGTGTAACTTTGCTGAGAAATTCCTTTCCAAATTGTTGGCTACAAAACTATAGAAGATTCTACCACATTTAATATCTCCAAGCAAGTAGGATTTGTAAAGCACAAGGTCATCATGGATAAGATTCTCTTAGCATAAGAACTGATCAATGCCATCAATAAAAGTGCTAGAGGAAATAATTGCATTATTTTAACTTGATCCAAAAAATGTTATAATGCTTTTAATATCCTTTTGTAAGAATTCTTAAGCAAGGTCCTATCCAAGTTTAACTTTGAGGATAATTTCATCAAACTGATCATGAATGTTCTATGTAATTTGTTCTCCATCATAATGAATTGTAAAGTCAAGGGAACTTTTTAGTTTTTTTTATGGGCTCAAGAAAGGTAATTCAATTTCCCTCTCCTTTTTATCTTATCTTCTAAAGTATTTTGTCAAGGGTTGAATGATCTCATCTCTAAAGGAAAGATTTTACATTATACACTTCCTAGAGATAATCAAATTATGTCTTACTTGGTAGATGACATTTTTATTTTCAATAGGGGTGACAATAAGTTGGTTTCTATCGATAAGAGATTTTTATTTGATTTCCAATGTAGCCCAAGTCTGCAAATTAATCCTCAAAAGAGTACTTTTATATATAATAACCAAATCAAATAGGGTCAAGCTAGAAGTCAGAGATTTGGATTTATGTAGAGTAATTTCCCAATGAATTATCTAGGATGCCCATTATTTAGAGAAAGGAAAAAAGTGATTTATTTTTTGCAATTAGTGGAGAAGATCAGCAAGAAGATGATAAGCTAGAAGAAAAATCTTTTAATTATGGTAGGGAGGTTCATTCTAGTTAAACATGTGCTTGCTTCAAGTCCAATATAGTCTTTGTTGTTTACTAGCCCACCATAGAATATTCTTAATAGAATAGAGAGGATGATGAATGGTTTCTTATAGGATGATTTAGAGCACCACTGTTCATGTGTGTGGGTACTGTTCCTAGGTTTAGATAGCCCTTTGTGAGCACAAGCACCTAGTGTGTACTACCCTTTTGTGTGTGCACCTGCACCTCTATGCATAGGCTTTATTGCATGTTTGCAGTGGGTTTCTATAAGAAGAAATGTTGCTTTGTGTTGTGTCGATGCTTTTTAAGTTTTCTTTCTTCCTTTGAGTTTTTATCCATTTTTGATTCAATGAGCTTGGAAGTGATCTCCTAATTACTAGAGTTCACATTAGTACTAATCTTGTCATCCTTTGAAATATGACCCCCCAACAATTGCAATGGTTGATGCAAATTAAGAACTTTTAATTCTTTAAATTGATCAAAAACAACTTTGTCCTTTGTGTTTATGCTGATAGTTTGAGTAAGCTCATATGTAGTATTCTTTAACTCTTTTAAATTCCCTTTATCCTTTCCACTCAAAGGTAATTATTATGCTTTTTTTTAAAACACTTATAATTCTTATAATGCACTTTTAAAGTTGGTAATTAATTTAAGTAAATTATTCTCTAATTCATTATGGGAATTATCCCATCATCTTCATACCCAGATGATGCACGATTTATCATGGGACAAACTACTTTCTCTTATTCACTTTGTACGCTATTAAAAAATCATTCATGCTTAGCCATGAGATAACAAATTTTATTCTTCTCCACTTTCATCACTACTTGAAGATGTTGCACATGGATCTAAGTCACACCAAGTAGCTACCATGGCCATCTTCTTCTTCTTGTCCCTCTTGAATTTGTTCTTCTTATTCTACTTCTTTGCCAGCTTTATACAATGGAGGTAGAAGTGTTGTTGTACATAAAAATCATGACAATGTGCCTTTATGACTCTTTTGTCTTTTTTCATATGGCTTATCATATTTTTCTTAGATTTTCTTATAGCATACTCATTAAAGATTTTGGTTAGAATTTGTGATAACATCTACTCTGTTGTTGCAAGATGAGTCATCTTTAGATTTGGATACAATATCCCTTAAAGTCAAGTCTTCTTTGTTCTTTTACTTTGGTTGTGCTTCCTATTTTGTTCTTCTTAGCATCTTAGTGTCATTAATCATTATATCCCTAAGTAGCTCATCTAAAGTGAGATAGTCTAGGTTTTTGGAACCTTTAATTACCATAACCAAGGGATCAAACTCCTTTGGTAGAACCTGTAGTATTTTCGTCACCTATTTATCAGTGAAAAACTCTTCTATAAGATTTGAAAGTTCATTCATAATATTAGTAAATCTCATAAATATATTTATAATGGGCTCTCCAACATGCATGTGGAAATGCTCAAAATCATGCATAAGTAAATTTAGTTTATACTTCTTTTCTTAGTGCTTCTTTCATAGGTGAACTTAAGCTTTATCTAAATTTCATGGGAAATTTTGAAGTTCATCTCCTTATTTGATTATGTGGTTGAGAAACCATTAAGAAGACTATTTCAAGCTTTTGCATTAAGCTACACTATTATGCTTTTCATGTGGCATAGGTTCACTTAGAGATTTCTAACAACCACATCACAACCTTCATATTTAAAAATTCAAATATATTCTCCTTAATTACACATATAGAAAGATCAATGCACTCAAGAAAGGTTTACATCTAGCTTTTAGAGAAAATCAATGTTTGATAGCACTTATTGGAAAATGGGTTTTAAATGTTCACACAATAGGGAGGTGAATTATAAAAAAAATTAATTTGAAGAACACAAAACTAATGATTTTATCTTTAAAAATGTTTTATTGCAATACCTTTAAAATCTATTTAGAAAAACTCTTATTATCTTTAAAATTCTTTTGTGTAAGAAAAATAGTAAAATAATTAAACTAATGAGTTTTAAGTGATTTGATTCAAAATTAGATTTACATATACCCGCATCCAAAATTCTCAGAAAACACTAACAAATGACTTTCATAGATGTGGATAAGAAAAACCCAATAGAGTGACTAAGAAGAGCCTAATAACACTTGGCTGGAGGATCATACAAATAATTAGCCCAAATGAGCCTATGTAATGGGTTAGAGGACCTTGCAATATTGGCTCAATTGTGCTTACACAATAGGCCAAAATAACCATACAATTATTTGGTTAAAGAAAATTACAAAGTGGTCAAAAGACCAACTAAAGAACCAAAAAGAAAGTCCAACAATTAGACAATCATTATAATGTAAGGACAACTCGTAGGCCAATAATACAAGAAATAAGAACACTAGATCGATATTAAAGCAAAATAGAAATAATTTTCAACATAGCATAATGCTACAATTTGTATGGAGGCTAAGCAAAGATGAACTGTCTTCATTATTTTTATAACTGGCACTTCTCTTAGCTTCTTAATGATGTTTTTCAAGAATAAAAGCTCTTAAGTGATTTGAAATTACTCATTATCCATCATATGATGTTTGGACCTATCATATAGCTTTTTAGGATAGCTTCCAACACTTTAAACACCCTTAATTTCTCTCTCATAACTATATTAGAATGTTCTAGATTCTTCTTAAATTGATTATTACTCATAAAAATGAACTAATCATATCATACATTCTAAGTATTGTATTATATGTTAGGATCTAAATTTTACTATGCATACTGGTTCACTTAATCTTTGTGTTCAACTCTTTACATATACATATGCCCAAATGAACTAAATGTACATATGTAGTGCACAAATATTGCATTGGATTTTTACTCATATTATAGTATGTGTATTATTCAAATACTATTTCAATATACTTCATAGATCTTTTAATTATGATTTTAGCTATAAAAATTATGCACAATAGGTATTGACTACCTTATATTGCTCTTCTACAAAAGATAAAGCTATGAATTTTATTTGTACTTAACCATGAAATTTATGAGTTTCCAAAGGCCTAGATTGTATTGATGATTAATTTATGATCTATAATACAACTAGGAAAGTATACATCTAAATATAGAAATAAAATAGATTCATTATTAACACTTTATGTTGATTCATTTTTTATGTTTTTATGATACCATAACCAATAATCTTGAGTATTTACTAAATATAGAAGTATTCTTTTGGTCACAATTATGATATCTTTGGATTTTATTAAACTTTATCACATAAACATAAATAATACCTCATTTTCTATCTTATTGTCATTAAATATAATTGTGACCAACATTCCTCTAAATAGAATTGACATTAACCCTTGTTATTCTCATTATTATTGAATTTTGTTATTATACACATAGGTGTTCTAAGTGCTTTGAACTTTTGAAAGCTTTTCCATCATGCTTATTTAAAATTTATTTTGCATTATCTTAGTAGAGTTTTCACATGGACTTTCATTTATTGCTCCAAAAAAATATCATCTATGTAAAATTGTATTATTATCATAACATTTCTAAATTTTCTTGAAAATAAGGTTTTATCCACTTTCTCTTTTTGAAATTTTATTTCTAATTGAAGATTACATTAACATTCATACCATACACTTGGTTCTACTTTAGTCCATATAATGCCTTATTTAGTTTGTAAATATGAGTTTTAAATTTAGGTTCAATAAATCCATATAATTGTTTCACGAATATTTCTTCTTTTAAGTATTTATTTAGAAATATACTTCCAAAATCCATTTGGAATAATGTAATATTTTTAATGCATGAGCATGCTAATGAGAGTCTAAATGCCTCTAAGCTTGCTACTAGTGTAAATGTTTTGTTAAAGTCAATTCTTTTTATTTGCTTGTAACCTTTTTGTTGCTAACCTTGATTTATTATAAACCACTTGTCCTTTATCATTAACCTTATTTTCAAAAACAACTTGGTTCTTATAATTTGCATATCTTTTGGTCTTTTGACTAATTCCCCTACAATATTTCTTCTAAATTAATTAGGTTCCTCTTCCATAGCAGTTATCTAAGAAGGATTGCCTCTGAATTTTGCTATAGTTTTAGGTTCAATTTGAGAGGTAAAGGTTGTGTTAAATCTTCTAAAAATAATGATCCAATCCTAACTTCGAAAAATAGATCACCAATTATTAAGTCTTGAGGATGGGATTTGGAGAACCTTTAATCTTTTAGAAGAATACCCCTTTCTCCCCCTCAAATTGAATTTTACATTTAATTCCTTTTCTTTTTGTTACTCGTTAGTCATATTGATATGAATTTTGTCTAATGACCTATCATATCATTGGTTCATCAACTAAGTAAGTACAACATTCCTTTATTTTCTTCGATATAGAGACACTCTTATAAAATATAAGTTTTCCATGGCTTTAATCTACCAAACATAATTGGTTCTAACATTAGGATAAGTAGAATTTACTTTTATAAAGCCCTTTGGCACCCATTTGTATGCTAAAATGTCATTAAATATCACCTTTCTTATCATTAATATTTAATAATATGACCTTGCATGAAATAATATTGAACAAGAAATATGAGATGATGTAATCATTGTAAAAGAAAAGAAATTTTTTGGGGAAAGAGAGAAAATTGATTCAAAAAAGCATGATGAGATGTATGCATATTTC
This sequence comes from Vanilla planifolia, assembly GCA_023846275.1. NCBI lineage: Eukaryota > Viridiplantae > Streptophyta > Magnoliopsida > Asparagales > Orchidaceae > Vanilla > Vanilla planifolia. The sequence goes on from CM043866.1 coordinate 506,153, forward strand.
TATGCATGTCAGTATGTGAAGCAACCAAGTGTTGAGCATTTGCAAGTGCCTTTTTTAGTTCTTGATTTTCTTGACTAAAATTTAAACTAGCCACTTCTAATGTTCTTAAACATGAAGCTACATTTACTATCATTTAAATGTTCACACTATCATTTGTATCCAAACAAATTATTTTTTATTTTTATATAATCACTTTTTGCTCCAAGATATCTTTCTTTCTTTTTTCATATTCTAAAATTAATTGATTAAAGCCTTGAAGTTTGTCATCAAGTGTTTGGTCACTTACATATACTTCTTATAAGTTAAAATAATCATGGGACATGAAGCAAATGGCCATAGTTTTGTTGTTCTCCTACTTACAAGAGCATGTATTCTTGGAATCTCTCTAAGTTGCTACCACTTGAGAGTTGGGTGATTGGTCAAAAGTGGCTGATCTTATTACACTCAAAGCATTAAAGCTCCTCCTCCTTTTCTTTTCTTCCTTTCTTCCCTAAAGAGTAGAAGTGTTGGCCTTTCATTTCTAAATAAACAACAAACTTATGAGTTATCATTGCAACTTGTTTCCCAAGGTCCATTTCCCCCTCATAATAAAAATCAAGGATCCTTCATCTACATATGAGATGGAGTTGGCTTGAAGTGTCAATGGCAATAACTTTTACTTAAATTTTCTTTTGTTTAGATTTTTGCCCAATTTTATAAGTGTTATTAGGCTTAGGAAAGAGTTGTCATTTTGGCAGTTGCATCAAATTACTTTGAAATAATTTTAGAAACCTTTCTTATAATTCATCATTTGTAAATATTTTTTTCTAAGGCAATCAATGCATTTTTTATATTTATAAATCTTTCGAACATCTCCTTAATTGATTATTCAAACTTCATTTCAAAAAATTTGTATTCTTTAATAAACATATTTGTCATAAACTTATGAACCTATGGTGTTCCTTAACCAATTACTTCTATTTTATTTTCCAAGTTTCATGGGATTTAGTAAGAATGCAAATCTGATTAAATTTAGTGGATAAAGGTGTACAATAAATAATATTTATCACCATATGATCTTTTTTAATTAGTTTCTTTCCTACAATAATGCATTCATAAAAACCTTCGATACTCCTTTCATCTATTTCTTTTTCTTGGAGTCTCAAAACCATTTTGTATAGCTTCCTAAAGTTCAACATCTATTTCCTATAAATAATTCATCATTCTTGATTTCCAATAATTAAAATGAAAGACCTTAAAAAGTGATGGTTTTATTAACAGATTAAACTAAATATGATTAGAACTAGGCTTTGATACTAGTTGTTGGCTAGTAGCACACTCATGATAGGGGTGAATTTGATGTTAATGAAAATTTAAAATTTTAAAGTTAAAAAAAACCTCTAATGGATGAAAATAAAAACTTGTTTTTAAAATATTTTGAATTTGAAACCATTGAATCTAAGAAATCAAAAAGTTTACTTTAAAAACTTTATTTTTTTATATTTAATCTTTTAGAGCTATTGTATTTGTTATTTACATATAGTTTAAGTATAAGGCTGCAATATGTAAATAAGAGAGTAACTAGAATAAATTAGGATAATGCAATGACATAGCTTTCAAGGGCTAATAGTTGGCAAGTAAAATATGTTTCTACGAAAAAGATAAGTTTAAAGAAATTAGCTTAGAGGTGGCTTAGCTAGCCTTCACCTTAACTATTTTAAAATATATACAACATGCTTGAGATACTTTAATTAAATAATCAAAATAAATAAAATGTGAATCGAGAGAACCAAAGGTCCACTCAACACCTTGGAAAAAAAGAGGGAGAAATAAGAAAAATTAAAACTAAAAATTGGTAGGTAATTCAAGAATTATAGAGAAGTAAAATGTTTAAATTTGATGAATTTAAATTTATAAGTAATATAGATTGCAAGAAATAAAAGTAAGTAATTATTAAATGTTAGAATGATAGTATTGCGTTTTAATTAAAAAGATTGGCACAATCTAATCACAACCTCTATGTTCCAATGTTTAGAATTTGCATAATGCTGAGAGAATGAAAAAACCTTATGTTCAATTCCCTAATATGTTTTATAAAATTCATAATAATAAAATCAAAAAGTTGCCAGAGAAATAAATCATGAAATGTGTGTAAATAAAGGATGAGTAATTGAGAGAAAAGTAAAATTAAGCATAAAGAAAATTATATTAGTTTGACAATCTACCGACCTACTATAGTCCCTAAACTCCTTCATTATGTTGTCTACTATTAGAACCAAACCAAAAACACTTTATAAGGAGCACAATGTGCTCTTTAGAAGCTCAACATAACCTACCTTCTTAGAAGGGTTTAAGGGTAACCAAAGAAATGACTACAAATAATGCAAACAAATAGTGTTGCAAGAGGCTTTTAGGCTAAGGCTTAACCACTTACAATACCCTTTCCCAAGAAAAGAAAAAGAATAAAATCATAAAAATATTAAAACATTTTAATTATCATGAGCAATAAAATCTTACAAGCACGCACTAAACAAGCCCCTTCAAACTGTAAGTTGTAAAACTTCATTTCAAATCAACCTTTTTGAACATATAAGGAGATATCGAAAGAGTAGAAATACTAAAACCAAATATAAAAAAATGAATAGAACTTTTAAGGATTGAGCTAGAGAAAAAGAAGGAAGATACAAAAAGTAAAAGATGAAAATGAAGAATGAACTTATTATGAAACCTTGCCTTCGAATGCTAAGACGTAACCTCTCTAGAGAAACATTTCTATGTTAGGGAGAGATTGAAAGCACAAAAAAAGCTTTGAACTTCGAGAGAAAGAGAGCATGAACTTGTGAGTAGTACAAAAGAGTTGTGAGATAGAAATAAAGGGATACTTATAAGCATAAAAGTCATTAAAAGTTTATTAAAATATAAAAAATAATTTAGAATTAGGTAATATAATTTAAAGTATGTAAAGGTATTTTGTAAAGCTATGAGATAAAGTGTGTAAATAGAAAATTATATTTTCAAAATAAAGCAATTTGTTAAACTTTATGATAAATCTAATTCAAAATACTATAAAAAATCAATACTTATTCAAAATACATAAATATACATGGAACTCAAATGTATTACTTTTAAACGAGTTGATGTAAAAAGGATTTGAGATTCTATTAAAGAGAGGTGATAATTATTGATGGATTATATTAAATGAAATGAAAAGTTGGTAGGTACATATTGAAATTTCATTAAAAAATAGATTTATAATCCAAACACATTTAATAAATATATTTGAAGCTATGAAAGTCTACATGCCAATAGATTAATTTCATATATTTGGAGATTTGAGCTAAGATCTATAGCCATTAGGGTGTAATTATATTAAATATAATAGAATATTGGAATAGAAAAGTTGAATTTTTTTGCAAATTACACATATTTATGAAAGTTATGTATATTTCTTTTTGAAAAGGTACAAATATCTACTACTTAAAATAATTATTTCACATTTTCTAATTTTTATTAATAAGTTATAGTTATTTATCTAGAACTTATCAATTTGTTTACAAAAATTCCTATTGTTTAATAAAACAAAAGTTTTTTCTTTTTACTTTTTAAACATAAATGAAAATATATCTTTATGGAAAATTAATGAGATTGAGATTCTATGAATTTAAGAATTTGTATTTTGAAGTCTTTAGATAAATAGTGATATTAAATATAATGTTTGTTTTTTTGGAACCCTAAAGTAGGCTTTTGTTTATTACAAAACAATAAGGATTACAACATTGGAACTACATTACAATAAAAGTTGTGGACATGGAGCTCTTGTCCATGGTGCACCGTAAATATAAGCATCCAATGTGATTAACCTTGTCTTGTATGTTGTTCTTAAATATGGAACCTAAATATAGACTAGCTCATTGAGAGTCTTTCAATAATTTGGAATTTGATGCATGTTAAAGATGCTATATTGAAGGCTACTTTTTCCCATTTGTTCAACATTACTTGCTACTTCAATGCCCTCTTAGAAAATATGTTAAAAGTGATTTAAATTCTAACAACTGCTTCATTTGTTCGATAAAGCTGAGCAACTTCCATGGAATAAAAACCTTATCATAAATTATGTCAAATATTATTCTACAATCTAATTCCATAATAATGTTGAAGGCTCTTAGGTTTTTACATAATTGTAGACCCAATGATAAAGAGAGACTTTAGTTTTGACATTTAATTTAAGTCTGATGAATGTAGAAAAAACTTTCAATGTATGGCCCATATAATCTCAAATAATGCCACGCAACTAGTAAGACCTAGGTTTCCAGGAGTTGACCCATCAAAATCCAAGTTTAGAAAAAAGCATTGGGCAGAGGTAACCATTTCACAATTTGAATACATTTACATTTTATCTTGGAGAAGGGATAAATTAAGCCAAATCAAACAATTTAGGAATCTAAAGAAGATGTATGTGTCAAAGGGAAGCTCCAAAATATGCTATAACAATTTGATAAAGCATATTCTATGATTTTGCTTATGGATAGATCTGTCTCAGTAAACATCTCAAATTACAAGCTTTCCAAATATTCCAACAATTTAGTGAAGGTAATGATTGTATGACTTTAACTTTAGTAGAATTTTTTTAGCTATACGGTCACTAATGTTGTAGTATTGGATGAATGTTGCTTAGCTTTGCATCATGAATGCCTTGGTGGTTTGCAAAGGATCTCCATACTTTACTTGATCTATCATAGCTAGTAGATGCATGATCCAATATGTCTTCATTGGGAAGAAAGGACACCTAGTTTCTTATTAAAAGTTAATTTTGCATAAGACCTCTAAGAAAGGAAATAGTTTGATAAAAATTCTCCACATTAATATAGAAATTTTTAGTGGAGTCTTGTTGTTGCATATTCTCTACCTTTATTTTAGAATCAATCCTTTACTTTTAAGTACTTCTTAATTTGATTTTGATCTAAATTTGCCATCATTTGTGAGCATCCAATAGTTAGAATTGATAGATTTAGTGAATTCGATATAACACATCACACTACGCTTTGATTCTTTCCAAGATATTCTAAGTTGGAGAGGTTCCATTTTTCCTATTTCTTAAGTAATATTTTTATTGCATGAGGGCCCAGAGTGAGGTGGAAGTCTGAAACATCTAATAAATATTAGAACTAAATGCTTACATTTCAACATCAAGGTTTTTTAATCCCAAGCCATTTTCCTCAATGAGGAATCAAAATTTATTCAAACTTAGCCTTAAGATGTCTTGAATCTACTTTGAATCTCCCCATAGAAAGTCATTCAAAAGTTTCTCTATTCTTCAGAGAATTTTACTTGGTGATTGAGAAGCCATCAAAGAATATATTAGAATTGAAGCAAGCACATGTTTAATTAGAATCAACCTCCCAACCATGGAAAGTAAATGTTTCATCTAGCTGGTCATCTTCTCACTTATGTTCTCTATTAAATGTTGAAAATGCATCACTTTTTTCCTTCAATTGAGAAGAATGCAACATAGATAATTAATTTGAAGTTTTCTTCTCTTGAAACCTAATGTCTAACAAGGTATTATACCTTTCTCAGATTTGAGATTATTGTTGCATATGAAAGAACTCTATTATAAGTAATTGTTAGGCCCAAGACATCTTGGAAATCTAAAAGGATGGTCATAATGTTAGTAACTAATTTTGTATCTCACCTAGTGAATATATTGAAATCAACTACAAAACTCAAATGAGATATGTTCATATAATCTCAAGAAAGAGAATAATTTAGAACTTTATCTTCGATTAGGAGATTTTTAACCCAATAACTAAACCTTTAAGCTAATAAAATGAAGAGAAGAGGGGATATACAATTACATTATTTTACACCATGACAAACCTAAACGAAAACTAGCTGTAGCATAGAATGCTCAAAATCACTTTAATGAATTTTTTTAACAAGGTTGAACTTAGAGAGAACTTACCATATAACAAGTTATCAAATATGTTTCTTATATCAAGTTTTGATAATACAATAATTACCTCTAACATTCTTGTTAATGGTATTGACCTATTTCTACATAAGGAGGATGTTCTCAATTATATCCCTATCATTAACAAAATTTGATGCCTTAGTAGACATCAATAAAGGAAGAAATTTCTGTAATCTAGGTGCTAGTAGTTTTAAACACACTTTCTTGGCAAACCTATACAAGCATATATGTTTGTATTCATAAACGTTGTTGGATTGTCCTTTTATTGGAATTAGTACTATACGTTCACTAGAAATTCTATTTGGAATTGTGATACCCACAAGAAAATCCTTTGATGCATCTATACATCATGAGAAATCACATCCTAAAATTGTGTATAAAAGACCCCATTAATTCTATATAATCCCAAAGCATTTTGTGAGTCCATGTGAAATATGATTTGCTTAATTTCATCAAAGGTAACATCTGGTAACAGATTCTAGTTATTCTCTAAAGTCACAAGAAAATGAATAGATTTCTGAATAATGGCATTTTTACTCCCAAGGGAAGTTGGTAGTATAAGTTGGAAGTGTTTAATTGCTTCCCTAGTAATCATATCTTCATCCTCAACCCAATTTCCCATGAAGTTTTAAATCTTTTAGATTTTAAGCTTTTATTACTTGCCTTTAGCAATATTATGAAAGAATTTTATGTTACCCCCCCTTCAATTAACCATCTAACCTTATCCTCTTAATGTCAATATTCTTCATCATTTTTTACCTAGGATGAAGGTGATCTTGTGCTTTTAGTAATTCTAATTGTAAGTCTTCATTTTGAAGTAATTTGAATGAAAAGCTTCTCTTTTAAAATAACCTTTTCTTCTGTGATCCTTAGTGTGTCAAAAATGTTCCTAAAATTAAACTTGGTCGTTCTTTAATATAGGTTTAAGGCATTTTAATTTAAATGCAAGTTCAATCATACTATAACTAGAGGTAGGCAGCTTCCAATTCTACTTACATTTTACATAAATGATTGATTGCCAATCCACAAATTATAAAACTTGAACTATCTAGGAGTCAAATTTGTTAAGAAAATGTAAAAATAAAGATGCATGGATGGTTATTTTCATTTCCAGAATTCTAAATTTCAAAGTTCTAACTTTCTTCTTACATCCTTCTTACCCTTCTATACAGAGGATTAGATATAATATTTAATTATAAAACAAAAATATGTGATTTTGATAAGGAATATAAAAATTCCACAAATTTCATAAATTCTACAAGATTAGCTTGATCCCTCATGCATGCTTGCTCCCCAAGTTACATACGATCAACCTAGAGCGTCTGTTTAAACACATGGGTATTGTTCCTACTCATAAATAACCATCCATGCATGTTTTGACTATGGATATGTGATAAGTGGCTAACAGAATGCATGTGTTGTGCATGCTGGTTGTGTCCTTATGATCGTGCATGTCTATGCTTCCATGAACATCAGTTAGCCAGTGCATTGCAACATGAGCTCCAACGTGCTTGTAGTGAGTCTCCATGTGTCTCCCAGTGTGCAACTACTTTTGTTTCTTGTTTCATCAATGATGTTTATTTTTGTGCCCTTATTTTTTCATCCTTTTTGGATTCTATGAGCTTGGAAGTTGTCTTCTGACCATTCTTAGATTTTTTTTATTGAAGACAAGTGTAAATCTTTCTTCTTCAAGTTAAAAGAGGACAGAACCTAATGTTCTTTCCTAAAGATCCTCATTGTAACTTTTTAATGTTTGTGTCACATTTTGATTTGTTAGAAGTCATCATGAATAACAAAAATGTCTAATAGGGAGGCTTCCTTTCTAGATTTTGTTTGATTAATGCATATGAGTTTATAATTATTAGAGATTAGATAAATAGGATGGCTATGTTCTAGAGCTTAGATTAGCCCCTTAGTGAAGCATTATGAAGCTTCAATAATTTCATTTTTTAACACATGAATTTTCTTCTATTACAGGTTAAAAGAGTTGTAAGGAACTTTTAGAGCTTTTTAGCAACATATAATTGAGCAGTAAGATTTTCCTTGGACTTGAGGTTCTTGAAACAATAAATCCTCTACATTTATAGGCAACTAAGGAGAGGTTGATAAGGAGGATCCTGCTTCCTTAGAGTCTCACTAGGTTCTTTGTTTGGAAGTTTCTTATTCTTATTTTGTTTGCATTGGTCTATAGATGCTCCTATTTTTAGCATCTCTTATAATAACTTGGTAGATTATCATGTATTGCTTTTTGCCAAAAAAATATTATTACTCTCCTATTTTTTAAAAATTCTAATACTAGCTTGGAAATATTTTATCAAGTCTACAATGATGCAAATCCTTTTACAATGTATTGTAGTTATAATAATTGTGGTATTATCCAATTTGAGTAAAGTTTTTATAATTGATGTAAGAGAATAAAGTGCCAATTTGATGGAAAGATGGATTGAAAAATGTTCAAACAACATACACATAAGTTTGGCCAAAGGGTTCAAATTTAAGTTGAAAGTTTGGGTGCCATTAAAGAACATGCCTTTGGAATTCATTTATGATCCAACTTCTATGCAACTAACAACATAGATAATCTTCTTCCAAAGAGAAACGAATGAGGATATGTTAATGGACTAGAAATCCCACTGAGCACAAACCACTTAATTAAATTTTCCTAAATTCTGAATGTATAGATTCCATCTTGGACTACTGTAAGAAACCTTCCCAAACAAAGTGAACTTGAATGGGGCAGCCATCTTTATAAAATACCCTTCTTTGAATACAACTTTTAGTTTTCCTTTGAATAAAGTCATATGCTTGATTTTGATTAGAGAAGTGTTCTCTATAGAGCAAAGCACCTGCATGAAGGAATGACTAAGAGTAGAAAACTCACTTAACCCACAATAATTAGTCTCTCAAGGTCAAAAGCCTAAGAGTGAGCCCCTAAGGAATTTAAGCAGAAAGGAGAAATATTTGCTTAGCTCAATGAATTGTCAGCATCGATGATTCATTGTCAAACTCATCAAAATAACTTTATCACCAAAATCTCCTTTAAATTTCCCACCAAGATATTAATTTACAATAAGGAGAGGAGTCATATCTCTTCTTATTCATTCTTATTCTCTTTTTTTGTTGTTCTATTTCTTCTTTTTTGTTGTTAGGTTATGTAGGAAAAATTTGAAAGAAATAAAGTTTTGAAAAATTTCATAAAAATAAAATTTTAAAAAATAATTTAATTCTTAAGCATGCGTGAACCCTACTACATATAACATTTTTTTTGGAAGATTTTCATATCATTCTCTTTCTTCATCCACTATAGTTCTTCCAAAGCACTTTCTTGATCTTAAATTCTTCATCTAATGTCATAACTCTCTTTTTAAATTGATTACATTAACCTTAAACTCTTTGTAACATGTTATAGGTTGATCGTCTATTGTATTTTAAATCTTGATCCATACCTTTGAATAAAATATTTTTTTGCTAAAGGAAATTCAAGAAATTGATTAGACAAAGAATGAAATTTTACAATAATAATTATTGTTATTAAAATTAATGAGAGATCTAATAAAAGAAGTAGAGACAGTTAAAAGAGAGAGAGAAAAGGGAAAAATTAAAGAAAGGAATTCTTAGAATTGAATAAAGAAATCATTTGAAATGAAGAGACAAAAGATAATGCTATGAGAATTTTTCCTTTGAATATAAATATAATTTTATTTGGAGAATTTTGCTAAATTGAGTAATGTTGATTTCTTGGGTTTGAATTTACATGAGTAAAGTTCTCTACATTAAAATATGCTTACTTATCAAATGATTCATCAATCCTTCTGAATGATAAAGGATCAAGGTTGAAGATGAGGGGTCATACAATATGGTATGATTAGATGGACCAATTGAAGGAATAGATAGTCTCTAAAGTACTTGTAAAAAGTAATTAAATAAAAGGGAATTAGAGAAATATGAAAATAAATGTAAATAAAATATTGTAAATATGAAATATTATAAAGGAAGATATGAGGAATGTAAAATTGATGAAAATTTTATGCTTTGGTTATGTGTAAGACTAGAAAGGAAAATACAAGCAAGAAGTTGAGTAATAAAAGACTATTCAAGTAGATAAATTTAATAATTATGAAATAAGTATAGTGATTGCTGTCATAATTTTATGATATGTTGTATAAGAGATGATGTTTATATGTTACCATGATATATGGCATGCAATACAATTAAGATGTTAGTCATATGTTATCAAGACAAATGATATGCGATTTATGTGTTATGTTGTTATGGTATTATAAATTGGCACAAGTGATACCGTTGTTTTGAATACTACAAAAATATGAATATGAAATATGATGATAGAGCTTGATATGTACTGAAAGAAAAGAAGTAGAAAAATATGATATGAAATGACATTATTATAGACTTAAGTATTATAATATGTGTAAATGCATGGTATCACGATATGATATAATGAAATGCATTAAACAGTTTCTTATGATATTATCCCCTAATTGATTATTATAAGATTATTATGATATGGTATCATGTGAGATATTATATGATGTGTTCTTAGGGAGCAATATCCCCTTCTATTATTGTTGTTATCTTGTTGTCCACATTTGCAAAAGAAACGAATATAAGTATTACCCTTGCTAGATTTGTCTCTAGCTTTCCTTCTAGTTTGCAAGAGAGATGAGTATGGTTTTGTTAGAACATGCTAGATATGATATGATGTAATTGTTGTTTATGATGTATATGCCTACAAATAAAGGTCTATCTATTCGGGGTCTTCCAATGGTATGAGTTTTATGAATCTATGACACAAGTGACATGTTATCATTAGGATGGGAAGAATAGTCAAATAGAAAATAATAACCTAGATTAGAAGAAGTGAAGTAAAGGTATGAAAAATAAAGGAGCTAAATAATAAAATGGAGAAAAATTATTTTATTATTACTTATTATGGAATGATAGCTTATGTTTATCTTTATTTAAGCTATCATGTGTTATTTTTCCCTTATGATATTGCTATAATGTTATTGCTATATTATCATGATTTATTTCATAAATTTACTAATTGAGTCAGCTAGAGGTTCACTTCATACTAATGTCATAGGACATGTAGTTCCACCACATTAATTTGAGGGAAACAGTGAGTGTGGATGAACCATGCTTTTAAAACATTTTTGCGTTTATGAGACTTGAGATAAACTAAAATATTATTATGGTGATGTCATTGTGATATTATTATGTTGAGATACATTTAATCTTAAGCAGTGGCATTCTTTACCCTTTTGGTTAGTTTTCATATTATCATAGTATTTACTGCCATTCTTATGATGAGATGTTATTATGATATAACTACAAGTGATTATAGTTTTAGATGTGAACTATAATAATGATTGTGACATCACCTTCACCTATGTTATGCTATTTTTCTACTAAACCCCAAGTTAGTCTAAATGAGGTGTGTTAGGGTGATACTAAAGTGAGGTTTAAGAGTATGTAAGGACACTATTGCATATTCATATGTCCTAGCATACATTGACATGAAGTTGTTTAATGATGTGTTAATTATACATGCATATGATTTATTATAAAAGTCAAGAAGTTATAGATGAGTAGGACCATAAAAGAGGAGATGGAAAAGTAGAATCCTAAATGTTATCATCTTTACTTTTGCTTGTTGGAGTTGATAGTTGGTATGTTGTAGAATCATCAATAAATAAGATGGTGGAGCAATTCTAAAGAATACACCCAAAATATTTTATATGTGTAATGGATCTAATAATGATAAAAAATTGATTGAAATAACTAGGAAGAGGATTTTACGATTTGGCCTACCTAGAGGACAAGAAGGTGCCTCTAGTGGTGATAATTCTAGATGGTGGAAATTGTTTTTGGTGGGAGACTCAACATAGAGTTTTGTTTGGAGGTTGGGACACTCATGGAATCACATAGGAGAAATTTATCTAGGATTTCAAGAAGTGGCATATCCTAATTAGCAAGGGGAAAGATGAGAGATAATTTGGCTTTACTATTCTATAGTAGAATGATGTGATTGAGTACAAGTATAAATTTATAGTACCATCCTAACATAGTCTACGTATGGTGAATCATGTAAAATAGAGGTTCTATATATTCTATTGAGGATTTAAGATTCTATTAAGTTTATATTGATAACGTTATAGATGACATAATATGTATAATTTATGGAAAGTGCTTAATTGATAGAGCAAAGTTTGTTAGCTATTGAGTTAAGTAAACAAGTAAGAAAGAGAAGGAAAAATATAGATATTTAAAGGTTGATCCCTACTTAAAAGTGGATGCTTTAGAAACAACAATAGTGGTAGTTTTGGTAGAACAAACTTTAATAGGTATGGTGGAGATTCACAACAAAATATTAATAAATCTATTACTAGATCTATGGGTGCACTTAGATGAGCTAATTGTAGATAATGGCATTTAATTGTGTGTTGGAGTGGTTAGGGAGGAAGACAATGATGTTTTACTTGTGGAGAGTTAAACCATATCTATAATTTGGCTATATTTGAGATAGGAGCATCAATAGGATTTCAAGATTGTAGGGATACTTCAAGTTGATGTAGATGGCCTACTTTACTACTAGAGTAGGTTATACAACATTAAAAGGCTTACACAAAGGTTAAAGATGAGAAGGATAGCAAAAGTTTATGTTATTACTTTGGAAGAACCTCCAAAGTTAAAGCATGTGATTATAGGTATTTTATATTTATAGAGTTTACTTGTAGTTGTTCTTTTTTAGTATCAAGCTTCACAACTATTTATTTTATTGAGTATGGTAGAAAAGTTAACTTTAAAATTATAGGAATTTAAAATTTTATTTTTTTTATCACATTATCTAATAACAATAATATTATGTTAGAAAAGAAATTCCATGTTTAATTAATTTTTATACTTATAGTGGAGTTTGATGTTATATTAGGAATGGATTAGTTATTTAAACACTAAGTATCTATAGATTAATGGATAAAAAGGTAACTAAAAAATTTTAGTGAATCGTATTTGATTTTGGTTTTGGTAAAGGGATGTTCCTAGTATGTCAATAAAGAAAGTGCAAAAATGTTTAAAAAAGAAATGTGAAGGATATTTAATATCCATGATAAATATAGATAAAAGAATTCCCAAAGCAATAGGTAGTGCCAATGGTATGTAATACTTTGTATGTATTTTAGAAGGAACACTAGAGCTATCCCTTAAGGAAAATGTAGATTGAAATTAAATTTTTTTCTTAGAATTAAATAATTTCTAAAGCTTCTTATTAGATTATTCTAGTTGAATTAAGAGGTAAAGCTTTAGATGCAAGAATTATTAAAGAATGCTTTTATTTACATTGAGTAGTGTTGAACCTTTTTGTTAAAAAAGGTTGGGAGTTTGAGGATGTACATAAATTACAAAGAGATCAATAAAATCTTGAATAAGTATCTTCCACCAAAGATGATTGATTTATTTGATGAACTTCAAGGTGCAACAGTAGTTTTAGCTCATAGAATGAGGATATAAGAGGGCCCTATGGAGAATATGGTAAGAAATCCATAATATAACCCGAGCACAATGACCGAATTGATTAGTTTGTGAGAAGAATTTAAGTGTCTATAACAATTTGTCATGATATTTATTAATGATATGTCATTTCTTTAAAAGATGCAAAGGAGCATATAAAGTATTTTCATGTAGCATTATCAGTCCTAAAAGAACATATATTATATCCTAAGTTTTTAAAATGCAAATTTTGGTTGTCAAATGTTGTCTTTTTAGGACTTATGGTTAGGCAAAAAGAGTATTAGTGGACCCTTAAAAGATTTTAGCAATTGTTAATTATCCTAGACTTACCTTAATAGTAAAGATTCATAGTTTCAATAAAATGGTAAGGTATTAAAAACATTTTAGAAGGAATTCCTCAAGTAGCATTAACATTGCCACTTTTGACACAAAATGTCATAAGATTTGAATGGAACTCTATTGAAAAGTTCTTTCAAAATTTGAAAAATATATTGAATGTAGCTCCTATTTTGATATTGTAGAAGGGACAATGAGCTATAAAATTTATAATAATGCATCCATTTAAAAGTTACGTTGTGTTCATACATAACTTAAGAAAGTTACTACTTATGTATCATGATAGTTGAACCTCATGAAAAGAATTATCCTATGCATTATTCAGAATTGACAATAATTATGTTTACATGAAAAATCTAGATAAATTATCAATTTGAAGTTAAATGTGAAATATATATTGATCATCAAAGTCTAAAGTATATTTTTTCTCAAAGAATTAAAATTGAGGCAGACACTGTAACTTCAACTTTTAAAGATTATATTTTGAAAATTGTCTATAACTTAGGAAAGGAAAATGTTGTAGCATGCTATAAATAGAAAGACACGTAGTACCATGTAACAAGATGAGGATTGATCAGTATTTGAATTGAATAAATTGTAGTTACAAACAAAAATATAGAAGAATGTTTATTTATTACATCAATTTTTGTGATGCCAACTTTTCAAAATCAATAAAATAAGATGGAAAGGCAGTTCCAAAACTATAAAAGTTAATTCAAAAAGTACAAGAAATATGAGCTTTTAATTTAAAATCAAATGAGATAAGAGTATTAATGTTTTAAGATAGATTATGTGTCTCAAATCATAAACAACTAAGGTAATTATTATTAAAGGAAACAAGTAATTCATATGTTGTGCATATCTAAGTGAAATTAAAATGTATCAAAATTTCAAAAAAATGCTTTGGTAGTTAGATATGAAGTGAGATATAGCTACTTGGGACAAGATATGTTTGATTTATCATTAAATTAAAGAAGAATATCAAAAATTTGATAGATTATTACAACTCTTACCTTTAATAAAGTAGAAATGGAAATGATTACTATGGATTTTATTTGTGGTTGTTGATATAACAATATCAAGACATTATTCTATTTGGGTATTGATTGATAGGCTAACTAGGTTCATTTTTTTGCCAAAAAAAGAAAAAATATTCTATAGAAATATTGGCCAAAATTAATATGAAATAAATAATAAATTGCATAGTATGCTAAAAGTTTTTATCTTAGATTGAGAGCTAAAGTTTATTCAACATTCTTAGAAGATTATGGTCACACCACTAAGATTTAGAACTACTTTATATCCATAGACAAATGGAAAGATAATGAGAACCATTAAAACAATGAAAGATGTATCAAGATTATGCAAATTAGATTTTGGAGAAAAACGAAATCATTTACTATTGGTTGAATTTACATATAATAACAACTATCGATTTAGTGTTAGCATGGAACCATATGAAGCATTATAAAGAAGGAATGCCAAGAACCATTTAACATATATAATAGTGAAGAAAGTATAGTTGATTGACCTAAATTTGTTGATGAAGTAATAGAAAGCATAAAGATTATTCATGAAAGAATTCAAATAACCCAAAATAGACAAAGAAAGTATTTAATGCAAGACATAAAAATTTTGAATTTCAAGAGAAGGATCATGTGTTCATAAAAGTAAGCCCAATGAAGGCTATTATACATTTTGGTGAGCTAGTATAAAGGCAAAGAAAGAATGGTTATTGGGCTTAAATTTGTTGATGAAGCAATAAAAAGCATAAAGATTATTTGAGAAAGAATTAAAAAATCACAAAATAGGCAAAGAAATTATTTTAATGCAAGATATAAAAATATTGAATTTCAAGAGAATGATCATGTGCTCATAATAGTAAGCCTAATGGAGGGTATTATATATTTTTGTAAGGTAGGTATATTGAAGCACATGAATGTTTGATCATTTCAAAATCTAAAAAGAATTTGCTACGTGGTTTATTGTATAGCATTGCCACCACAGTTAGCTAACATGCATAATATGTTTTATGTTTCTTCATTGAGGAAGAATATTTTAGATCCTCATGTTATAAGTTGCCACAAAAGTTTTTGAGATTTAACAATAAATGATTTATGAAGCAAAGTTATTATTATGAATTCGATATAAGAAAGAAAAGATATTGAGAAATAAAATCATAATAATGGTTAAAGTTGAATGAGAATTCTAATTTAAGAGATAAGTCACTTAAGAAGTTGCATCACAAATGATAGAAAGACATTTCGAGTTTTTTTTGAAATTTTGAGGATAAAAATTTTCTTAGTTGAAGAGAAGGTAATACCCTAAAATGTTCTTTTTTGTACAATCTTTTAAATGAAAAAGGTGGTTCAAATATATCTTATTGAGATGAGTCAAAGGTGGTTCATTTGTAATTTTTGGAGATAATATGAATTTATTTTAAATTATGGAAGAAAGATACTAGAAACTATGATATTTTTGTTGTAAAGGTGTAACAAAATATCATATTTGATTACTTTTACCCTTAACTACCCCATGCTTAAGGCCTCAACCCTTATATTTGGTGTTTTTGGCTATGGCAATTTGAGGGAAAGATAAAAGTTAAGATTAGAGAAAGGAAAATGGGGAAAGTTTTGAACAAGTGAGAAAAATAGGAAAATTGAATGAAAGGAATCTTGGAATTGAAGAGAGAAAGCATTGGAAATTGAGATGAGATGCAATATAATTCTATGAGAATGTTTCTATTGAATCTATACTTAATTTTATTGAAGAATTCTATGGAATTGAGTCATGTTGATTTTTTTATTTGGATTTATGCTAAGAGAATCCAAGTATTGTTTTGAATCATAAGTTCGTTATTCCTTTGAAAAAGAAAACATGAATTTTATGTGTATAGATGATTAGATCTTATGGTTATGTTAAAAAGGAACTATTTGGATGATGAGGAATTTAAATGTTGCAAGAAAACTCGATTCCAAATTTCTATTAAAAGATTAGATGGACTTATTAGATGAATTGATTATCCATGTGATTAGTCAAGTTGGATCAAGCTTGAAAATGTGGTATCAAATAATTCATTATCAGTGGATCATTTGGTCTAATTAGGGATTAGACTATCTAATCATGGGACTAGATAGTTTAATAAGAGTAATGGAAAAATTTAAATAATTAAATGGAAGTTATAGAAATAAATGAAATGGGATAAATATGAAAAAAAGTATAGAATGTAAGGAAAATGATGAGAAAAGTGAATTGGTAGAAATGTGTTTCATTTATGCATAGAACCAAAAGGGAAATCAAAGAAAGAAGCAAAATGAAATAATTGCTTCCGGTAAACAAATTTAATAATTATAATGTATGTATGGTGATTTCTATATTAGTCATATGATATATTATATGAAAAATGATGGTTATAAGTTATAAGGCTACATAACATGTGATATAAGTCAAATGTTAATTATATGCTATCATGATACATGATATTTGGTGAAATCAAATTCTTTATTATTATTAAATTGTTATATTGGTACATGTTAATATTATTTATTTTATACATTGCATAAATATGAATTATTAAAATGTGATGATAGAGCATGATATCTAATAAAAAATAATGTGATAAATATTATATGAAATGACATTTAAGAGATTCATAAGTGTTATGATATGAATGAAATGAAATGGTATCATGGTAAGACTTGATGAGATATGATAAATTTTCGCTTGTTATATTGTCCTTAGATTGAATGTGATAGGCTTATTATGATATGACATCATATGACATAAAATATGTCGTGTACCTATGGGTTGCAACTCATACTAGATGAGTTGCTAGCTTTCCATTTAGTTTGCCAAAAAGATGCATATTGTTTTTGAGACAATGCTAGTTATGATATGGTGTGATTTTTGACTATGATGTTTTGTCTACTTGCAAAGGTTTGAATTTAGAGGTTTTCATATGGTATTAATTTCTTGGATATGTTATACATGTGACATGTTTTCAACTTGGATAGAGATAATAGTCATATAAGAAACAAGCATCTAGACATGTTATGTTAGGAGATGTGGAATGCACAATCATCTAAGTTGTTATGATATGGTGTATTAGTTATTTCATCATCATCATAGTATAGAAAGTGTATTAAAGCCTTTCCAACATTTCATGACCCACAATCACTACCCAAAGGTGAATAAGGAAGTTTTGAAGTTTGTTATGCTAGGAGATGTGGAATGCACAATCATCTAAGTTGGATTAAATGATTTCTTTATTTAAAAAATTGGTATATCCATAAATTGTTTTTTGAACCCCATGAACCCAACTAGCTTAAAGAGGTTTCAATGATAACAATCTAATTAAGTGACATTCTAATGTAATCATCTAGTGTGGATAAGTTTTAACTAGATAGATGATAAAGAGGAGCTTCAAAGGGACTTTAATGACTAGTGCAATCCTACAAAGTATGAATCAAAAATCTCATTAAAGGAGTTGACATAAAATGCATATTCAAAAGTTGAAGTTAGCTATACGGATTGTACTTAAAGGAAGAAGCTCAATGAATCTTAGTGATAAGACAACCATGTTAATGCTTTCCATGAATACTTTGAAAGCATGGGTAAAACTTGAATAAGCTTGAAGATAACATGGAGAACATGTCAATTTGTGATATTAGAATTTTAATAAATTTATCTTGCATATGTCTCTTTTCCAATATTCATGTATTCTTGGATTTTAAAAAATATCAAAAAGTGAGATTTACATTTGTATTAAATTACTTCATGCACTAACTTAGTCAAAGTTTTAAAAAGAAGAAAATGTAATATTTTTGTATAGAAATGTATGGTATGTTGCATGCTAATATATGGTACATCAAGTACATGTACAAAACTTCACTATTAAAGTATAACACGTGGAATCTAAGGCTAGAAAATCAAAAATAGCCTATGGCATGTTGAAAAAAGTATAGTTCACTGAATTGAAATTGAGTGGTACATTGAGCACAATGTTTGATATGTAGAGTCAAGTTTTTCAAACAAGAATAGTGAACCATATTTGACTTATTAAATATGATATATCTAGTTTATAGAAATACCAATGGCTACAAAAATTACCATAATTTGACAACATTTTAGTAGTTTAACTATTTCAAAACATTTTTTGTGAACATTTTAGTGGATCAAAAACATCTTAATGTCTCCCAGAACAATTAGGAATGACATAAGAAATCTTAGGGAGTGATATAAAAATGCAAAACTCTATTAATGGTCCTTAGACCTTGGCACAGTACACATGAACTACATTTCACTTACAAAAGCTTAAATCAACATTCTAATTTTCTCATTCAACTAAATCCTTATTCTACCATGTTAGTGAACCTCTAGAGTTAACTTTCAACATCTTCTTAAGCTTCAAAAGTCTATAAGAATTTTTTTAACTACTTCATACAACTTATAAGCCATCATTGAATCAATCTTGGCAAATTTGTAATTTTTTGCTAAAAATGATATGGTAAAAGTTTTCTTTATTTAAGAGAGTTATCAATGGTTGAGTTTGAGCCTCGCAAAAATTCATGAGAGATTGAGTTTGAGCCTTGAAAATCCTTAAGAGAGGATGAGTTTGAACCATAAAAAAATCGAGGTTAAGTATTAGCCTTGAAAAGACTCAAGTGAGATTGAGTATGTGCCCTAAAAAGGCTTGAGAGAGGTTGGGCTTGAGACTTAGAAAGAACTCAAACGTTCTTGATCTTTATGCTTAAAGAAATTCAAAGGAGGATGTTTTGTTTTACACTCTTGGAAAACACAAGATATAATGAATTTTCACTAATTATGGTGAAATAATGAAAGGGAAGGTGAGGCCTAACTCTATTTGGGTTAGGGGTGGATATAAGGTAAGAAACAAATCACCTAAAACATTTGAGGTGGTATTTCTTTTCTTAGACATTGCCTCTTATATTGTTGCAATATAATTGAATTCAATTATTGTTGTTTTAATTAGGTTTTTTATTTCATATTTTTGGTTTGCAAATGGTTTGATACACTTAATTCAACCCCCTGCCTTAATATATCATGGCCAACAAATTGGATGCCCAATGCATTAGTAATTAAAAAAAGAATTAGACAATTATTATTATTATTTCTTTTTATGTTTGTCTCGTTAGGCTTGGTACAATGCCACTAAATTTAGCAGAAAAAAAAAGAGAGAAGAATTATTCTTGTAACTTGGTACTAATGACAAGAGTTAGTCATGGAGGAATAATAGTTATAAAATTTTCTTCAATTCTACTTTTGTAATTATGCATTTGTACCTCTTTCATCCAACTTAATACAACATTAAGGTCAATAATGATCACTTAAAATTCACCTCATCTAATGGCAAGATGAGTAAAACAAGATGGGGACAAATCATAGATATTAGAGTAGTATTCTTAACTATGCATTATAGAGACCAAGAAGTCCAAAGGTAGAGAAGTCAAATGCACTTATGCAAATTAGTGAGCAAGATTCTATCAAAACCAAATCCATGGCACATGAAAGAGAGTCTAACTAATTATTACAATCGAATATGGCACAATTAAAGGAAAACATGTAAGGCTTGGCAAATGTTATGATGAAATAACAACCTATTTTAACCACAATCATATGAAAAAAAATTGCTCATGGAGTTAGCCTATGAGTTTGAGAGAATCTTGAAGAATTTGATCTACAACCAGTGGAGAAGACAAAGATAATGTCAACATTATTATTCTAGTAGTTTTATAATTTTAAGGATGACATTAGTCTTTCAAGTTCAAAGACAAGGTTGTAATTCCAAAGTACGATTCAAAAGTCAAAACTAAAATGTCGGAAACCTTAATCAATCAATTTTAGATGCCTTTTTGTTTTTATGTGTATGCATTAAGTGGGAATGTCTCATTTACTAAGATGAAATTTACCAATCATGCATTAGAATGATGGAATGCCCTTCTGTGAAAGCATGCAAGAAATACTATGAGGTAACTTTAAGAAAATGTTACATAAAGAGTTCTATCCAATGAGTTATATAACAAATAGGTAAAGAATATATCACAATATGTGACATTGTAGAGGAAAGACTACTTAAGAGTATAAATCTAAGTTTAGATGATATCTTATGAAACTTAGGATACCTATTAATGAAGTATCAATAATGATGAAGTAAACTTTCGTATCGCATCATAGTATTTCTTGCTAGGGAAGTTTATTTCATCATTGTTGATACAAATTTTTGTAAGAGGACATTCTAGAGATAAAACTTAATGGGTTGAGAACATTAAGTACTTAGTGAAACCTTAAGCATATTTGAGATAAGGATATGATTTTGTGAGATTCTTGGTTAGATCTTGGATGACGGTTAGATGAAGTAGAGAGCTCAATTTTGGCCTTAGAGTGGTGTTAGACTTTGCCAAGGGTCTAAATATTCTCTTATACTTTTCCTCTAAATCTTATATATCTTGGTTTAGTTAGTAGGACCATTAATAAAGCTTAATTAGGGTTTATAGCCATGGATCTTTGCTTTAAATTGTGATCTGGTAGGTGTATATGTCTCAAGAGAGGATTTTAGGAAGGGTATGTTGGCTTAGGTTTGTTGTAATGCATAAGAGTCATTATTAGAACATATGTAAACCTAGGTTAGAAAGTTTGTGCTAAGACTTCAAGGACTTAAGCCAATGATTTGGAACATGAGTGTGTACTCAAGTGATGGCCTAGATAAGCTAAAGGTTTTATTAAGGATGCCATATAAAATTTGAAAAGAATCAAAGATAGAGATGAAAACGTTGATAAGGGAGGATTACCTAAATAAGTTGATTAGGGAACATAAACCTTATCTTAGCTTGACCTCAAAGTAAAGTTTTAAGGAAGCCTAAATAGGAAGACTAGGGTTTGACAAAGACCTTAAGTTAACACAAATAATAGTGTAAGATTTTAAGGAAACTAAGATAGCTCAATTAATGACTTATGGTTTTGATGAAACCCTGAGATTATTCAAATGATAGTTCAAGGTTTTTTACCCTAGATAAATTCAAATGAAACCATGTGAATTAATATCATAAGAAAGTCTATTTAATGATTACATAGACATATATGTGGTGGACCAAAGTTAATGGACCCCTAAACCAAAGTTTTTGGGTTGGATATACCAAATGGTAGGACATCATGGGAGGATCATGGGTGTGTCTAAGCATATGGTCATGGAATGTCATGCATTGTTTAGGTTTGGATGTTATTGACAAAGCCCTTGTGTACAAACTCATGTGAGAGGAATTCTGAGATAGTTGTGTCATTATAGGACATCATAAGAGATCATGGATTGGATGTTGTTTCCTTTCTCTGAGGCATTGGATGTTATTTCCTTTCTATTGAACTACTACTATATTTATTAATGTTTTTTCTTCTACTTCTTATTACTCCAATTATTATTATTTCATAAAAAGTTTAAAGTATCATTAAGACTTTCTCATGTCTTCCATTTTTCTTCTTCTCAATCACCACAACATATAAACTTCCCAACAACTTTGGTTTAGGGTTCCATTAACTATGGTCCACTAAATATATGTCTATGTAATCATAAAATAGATTTGCACATGACATCAATTAACATGGTTTCATTTGCATTTGTTTAAGGTTACCTAAAAAATCTTGAATTATCATTTGAATAATCTTAGGGTTTCATCAAAATCCTAATTCAATAACTGAGCCATCTTGGTTTCCTCAAAATCCTACACTATTATTTGGGCTAACTTAGGGTCTTTGTCAAACCCTAGTCACCTTATTTAGGCTTTCCTTAAAACCTTGCTTCTATGTTTGGCTAAGCTAAGGTTTTTGTTAAACCGTAATCTATTTATTTAGATAATTCTCCTTTACTACTTTCTATCTTTATTTTTTATTCTTTTCAAATTTTTTATAGGATCCTTAATAGAACCTTTAGCTTATCTAGGCGATCACTTGAGTACACACTCATGTTCCAAATCCTTGGTTCAAGTCCTTGAAGTCCTAGCACAAACTTTCTATCCTAGGTTTATAGATGTTCTAATAATGACTCTTACGCATTGCAACAAACTTGAGCCAACATACCTTTCGTAAGTCCTCTCTTGAGACATATACACATACTAGATCACCATCTAGGGCATCAATCCATGGCTATAGACCCTAATTGAGCTCTACTCATGGTCTTACCAACGAAACCAAGATATATAAGGTTTAGATAAAAAATATAAAAGAATATTTAGACCCTTGGTAGAGTCTAACACCACTCTTAAGGCCAAAATTGAGCTCTCTATCTCATCCAACCATCATCCAAGTTCTAACCAAGAACCTCATCAAATAATATCCTTATCTTAAATATGCTCAAGGTCTCACTAAGTACTTGATGTTCTCAACCCATTAATTTCTATCTTTAGGATTTCTTCATACAAAAATTGTAGTTCTTAAGAATTATTTAATCTATATATATATATATATGCTTGATTCTTAAGCTATCCTTAACATCATCTAAGGTCCATTCAAGTCATATCTTACTTATAACCCATATTAAGGTTACTTGGTACTAATCTTATCCAAGGTTCAAGCTTTAAGCCATAGGTATTAACTTTTAAAACTTAGATATTCAAATTTTAAATTAACAAAATCCAAATTT
Source organism: Vanilla planifolia (assembly GCA_023846275.1). Classification (NCBI taxonomy): domain Eukaryota; kingdom Viridiplantae; phylum Streptophyta; class Magnoliopsida; order Asparagales; family Orchidaceae; genus Vanilla; species Vanilla planifolia. Next base: position 529,618 of record CM043866.1, read on the forward strand.
CAAGCTTATAGCTTTTAAATTTTAAATCCTTATTTAAATTATAATCCCTAGGTTATCATGATTAATCCAATAATTTTAATAGTCTAGTCTACACCAACTATGCCTATTAGTTACTCTAAAGTTTTTCTTAATTTTATACACCAGTCGAATAGAACCAAATTCTCTTTGCTACACCTTATCAAGACCAAAGCCTCACTTAGCCTTCTTTTAAAGCAAAGCTAAGCCTTCCATCTTAAACAAGGAATCCCAAGGGCTTTGTTTTCCATGGAAGCCATCTAAGGTCCTTTCCAAGGTTTCTCGTTGCATTCCAAGCCAATGGACGAGCTTTACACTTAACCCCCAAGTCTAACTTGAGGCTTTTAGTCCCTTTTGGCAACAAATAATCACAACTAAGGTTTGATTTTTCAAGTAGGAAAGTAACACATGTTCTAGGTGATGTTTTATAGTGTTACCTAAAAATACTTATCACAAGGTTTTGAGCAAGATTTAATCTTAATACCTTCATTACATTTTAGTTAAGTAGTAGTTTCTTATTTTAAATATTAGTTTTGTCTAGCATAGATAGAAAAGTCACAAAGTTTACAATAATTTCATCAAAACATAAACTTCAATTTTGTCATCAATATCAAGATGGTAAAATTGAAAGATCTCATAGTGTATTGCATATAAAAGTCTAGAATACAATTTATAATATTAACATTCAAAGAATCCATTTTGAATACATGTAGCATTGCAATTGAAACATATGTCAGTTTATCTTTTTGCAACTTCCACATAAATGGATTATGGTAGGAATAGACTTAAGCATAAGATCAAATTTTTAATAATCATGCTATCTTTATAAACAAACCACCATGTGTGCAATTTAGTTTCATTCAATTGTCTAATTTCCTTTACATGAACATATATTACAATTCCTTTAAGAACATTTTAGAATTTAAAGCATACATTTTACTAACCAAAATAGCAAAATCATGGCTAAATTTCAGCATGGAACACTCAATTTTATGGAAGGGGAATATCATATGTTATTCACCAATATTGTCTTTACAAGTATGTTGAGAAATTACTTCATTTCATTACCTAGCATTCTTCTAAGTTTATATCCAAAACAAGAGGATCACTTACCTTCTTAAACAAGTAGAGGTCTACACCAAAAAAGAAGTATCTCCTCTTCACAAACCAAGCTTGTAAATTCTCGCCTTTCTTTCTTGCTCTTGGCATATCTTCCTTGGCTTCCTTAGATCCTCTTAGGTAAGTCATGGTTAGAAATTGTGGTAAATTTCTAACCCTAGAACATCTTAAAGTAATATAGTTGACCAACCCATTCTAAAATCTTTATAAGATGGTCAATATAACTCTATCTTATACTTTGGTACTTTTTTTATACATTTAATTTATCTTTTACTCTCACCAACACTTGATTCCTCTTTAAGCATTCTCACAAATTCCTTAATATATATATATATATATATATATATATATATATATATATATATAAGTTAGAAGTATTCTAATTAAGCATTTAACTTTTAAAACATCAATGCAAAGCTCCCTTATCCTATACTACATGTTATCCATAAGATAGAATCCAATTCCTTATCCTTATTGATCACAATTAAATTTTAAATCATCATTCAAAATTTAAAATGATGAATTGAGGAAAAAGTGCTAAATCAAGAGGGCCATACCTTGGTTGCAACATTCTTTCTCCTTAGATTAGATTTCAACCTCAAAATCATGAAAATTACTTAGGCCACTTACTACGAACCTTAGCTTCCATCCCTCAAGTAGCCTCTCATTCCTTTTATGTATTCAATAAAACATGTACCTTTGGGAAGCTTTCATTTCTCAATTTTCTATTGCTAAATTCCATAATATAGATGAGGTGCTCTTGATAAGAACCATCTAGCTATAATTAAAAATCTTCAAGCTCCTCTTGAAGAATGTAAGGAGGACCTAGTACATATATTTTCAAATTAAATATATAGAATACATCATGTCTCTTAGCTGATGCCTAAGGAAACTAGAGATGATATGCCACTGACTTTATCTTCTCCATAAATTAATATGGCCCAATATACCTACATCTCAATTTAGAAACTTTCCCAACCTAAAATAAGCCTTGCATTTGATTGACCTTCAAAAATACCTAATCTCCACTCTTAAATCTTGCCTCTTTGTGCTTACTGTCAAAGTATTTCTTGAATCTCTTATTTTCCTTTTGTGGCTTACTTTTCAACTATATTCTTCTTTACACCTGTCATTAATGTTTTATCAAAACTTTATGATACCAAAAATAGTATGATTTGTTTTCAAGGTATTTTTTTATTACCCTCATTAGCAAATCCTTTTTTTAGAGTAGTAATAATGGAAGTGGAAGCATGATAATAAAGAGGTACAAAGAAAGAAGGAGAAGAGGGTTTTCATCATAAGGAGATTTAATTATCTAATGGGTTTCTCTTAGAGGGGTTTCAAATTCATAAAATTCTAATTCTTAGAGTTTTAAATTTCAAATTTTCAAATTACTTCATACATCCTTCTTAACCATTTATATAGAGGTTTTGATACAATATTTTCTAATAAAATAAAAAATAAGTGACTTTGATTACAAATATAAAAATTCTCCAAATTTTTTAAATTCTTCAAAATCTAGCTTGAATCTACTCTTGTTTATGTGCAAGTGTCCACACCCCACACTTTGCATGCATACTATCATGCTAAGGTAACTATTCACATGTGCGAGTACTGTTCTCATGCGTAGATAATCCTCTACGAATGAGTTGATCATGACAGTGCACTAAGTGACCAACAGGGCATATGTGCGCCTAGTTTGTGCAATTGGTGCAAGGGTACTTGATGCACTGTGCCTTCCACATTAGCACCCACACCTCCACACATGGCACTCAATTAGTGTGCTTATAACTAGTCTCCACATGTGGCCTCTACTACTTTGTGTTGCACTATTCATTTTTATTATTTTATCTTCTCTCTTAATTTTGTTTATCTATTTTAAATTCAATGAGCTTGGAATTTACCTTTTGATCATAAGTTTTTTTTTGTTTGAAATTCAAGTTCCATCAAATCTTCTTTTCTAAACTAATTCACTCATAGATCTAGTTCAGTTATCTTCTTTAAGTGATTGAGATTTTTATTATTCCCATCAAGTAATTTCATTATTTTTCTTAGCAACACACATCCTTTGCAAGTGTTTACTAGCATCTCCTTTTAATTAGCATTAAAAATGCCTTTTGTTAATATTTTTTTATCTTAAGTAAAAAAGAAGTGTTGTCCATCCTTCGTGAACCAATATCATTATGCTAGTTAATAGTAAATGACATCTTGATCTCATAAATTTAGATTTTCTAGTAAAATTTGGCAAACACTAAAGATACTACTCTTTATATAACCTAATCAATATAGTCTTTAGTGATAGTAAATTTTACCTTACATTTCTTTTTACCCTTACTTCGATGTCTTTATGAATTTACCCTTACGAATAGGTCTTGGATGTGATTTAATCTCTAACTTTAGCCTTTTTATAAGATTTTTTGATAATAAGTTTTTCTTACTTTTAGTGTTGATGATAATATTGATAATCATTTTCTTCACTTGTATTTATATAATAAAGAGTTCTTTTTGTTTTACTTCATGAGAGATGTCATTTGCATTCACCATAAGTGATAAACTTTCAACAACTTTTTTGTAAATAGCTTATGATACAATTTCTAACATTTTTCTTATATGTTTCCTGTCTTGTTTCAATGATCACAATACTTTTAATTTTGTTTAGTAGAAGGAATATTGTTACTTATGACTGTAATATATTTTTATTAGCAAATATGCTTCTTTTTTCCCCTAATTTTTATACTTATACTCAAACCTCTTGGTATTATATCTTTTCAATTGTGTTCCTTTGTATTCATTCATTCTTTCAATAATCATTACAAATATGTTGGCTAACTTTAGAGGTGGAATAAAGAAAAAAATAATTTAATGGAAATAAAATAATATATACTTGTAATGTACTTTGACATTATCTACATATCTTTGATAGGTATCCCAAGTTCAAAACTTGTCAAAATATTGTGGTGTATTCTTGTACCTTTTGTTCTTATTAGTGCCATAGACTATGTTTCTTTCTTCATCTTTCCTCCATATAAGCCATAGGATAAATATCTTCTTGGATGAATTGCTTAAATTTTCTCCATGTCACTTCTATAATAGTGATATTTCTTTAGTGGGTATTCCATAGGCTAATGCATGACTCATCATTTTCAATCGAGCATATGCCACATTTTTAATTAATTAATAGTTATACAAAGAGAAATATGTCTCTAGTTACTCTAACCAAGTATCTAATTTCTTTACATCTACTATTCCATCATAATTTGCTAAATCAAGTATAGCATCTACCTTCAAAGGATGCTATTGATTCCCTTGCCTCGAGAAAGTAAGATTGATGTCATCTTTATTTTTATCTCTAATTATTTAAAGATTATTACTTAATATATATTTTTTATTAAGAGCAGTTTTTTTAATAGATTGTCTTTTAGATTTATCATAGGAAGGGTTTAAGCTTTTAGCACCATCTTTATTAACACATGTATTTGTTAAGTTAATAGAGGTACTTGTTTCTCTAAGTTTCATGGTAAAATAGTTAATACAATTATCTCAACTAAATCCTCATCAATCTCTTAATTTCTTTTTACAGTTTGCTCTTTAACTATCTTCTTTTATATCTACTATTAAGAAAATTTTTGTCATAAAGAGATTGAATTCTCCATGAAGTTTTCTTTCAAAGAATTCTAAATTCATAAAATTCTAATTCTTAGAATTTTGAATTACTTCATGCATCATTCTCACCTATTTATCTAGAGATTTGGATATAATATTTAATTATAAAATAAAAGATATGTGATTTTAACTAGAAGTATAACATTTTCCAAATTTGACAAAATTTTGCTTGATCTCATGTCAATCCTATTGTAAATTGTGCAAAAAACTTACAAGAGGGGAGCAATGAATAATGAATTTAAAAAATATTTTATTTTAAAAAATTAAAGAAAAGTTTTTTAGCTTAAAAGTAAATTTGATTTTAAGAAAATTGCCGATGAAATGAGATTGCTCAATAATAAAAGAAATGCACAGATAATTTTTAAGTGGTTCAGTCAAAACCTATGCCTACATCCACCCCTAATCACCAATTAAGCTTTTACTAAGCACTCCCTTGTGTTAAAGCTGGTATGGGTAAATCTAGTATAAACAAATGCTATAATGAGATACTAAAATTCACAAAATTTGGCTATACAAAAAAATTGAAAGCTTTAAAAACTTTTTGTGTACAAAATTCTTATACCTTTAAGTCTTTAAAGTAAGAGTGGCACAACTAATTAATGATATAGATGTTACCAGGATGATGCAAAATAGATTGTAGATGGGAGTAGAATAAATAATAATTGAAAGAGCCCATAGCTCTCATAAATATGCTGAAATTTAATGCTCTTGATTTTGGACTTCACTTAGGCACTTATGAAATTTTCAAGTTGATTCAATAATAATAAATATTAGTAAATTAAACTCTATTTATAATTGAAATAAAGAAACTCTCAAAATAACTTCCCCAAAGGCTAAACTCAACTTATCTAAAGCTAACCATTATAGGTGATGAGAGATAAAGATGAAATACAACTACCATCCAATTCTAGGTGAACAGAGTAGGACCTATCTAATTGCAATAATCGTTAAAGGGTCCAAATTTAATTATAGTGAGATAAGATCTAGATCATCAAATCCAAAAGCCAGATGGATGGTGATGATCATCAGGTTATTATTAATAAAGATAAAGAGGCTCATAGCTATTTGATCAAACATTCTAGATGAATCATTTGAAGAAAGAAATTTGTTCACAAATGTAAAGGAAAATAGAAGCATTTGATCATGAAAATGCATGATCAATTAGAGCAGATTAACACTCAAGTTTGGAATAAAAATAGAAATTAGTTTATTTAGTCCTATATTACAAAATAGTAAATATAATTTGTCTTCATATTTCTTCTACTACATGTAATAAATAGCCTATTTTGAGCTGGCTGCTTCTTAGTGCCATTAGGATGTCATTACTTAAGGCACCTACATGCAATATTAAAATAGGTTTGACCTAACCTGAATAAATTACTTATTATTAATGAGTTTAGCTTGACTCGTTACACCTAAGTCAGGTTTAGGAGTCATTCCTTGACCCAATTGGCCCAAGCCACTATAGGAATCATCCCTTAGATCTATACTTTAATTTGCTCTGACTCGATTTCAGTCAGGCTCCTGACCTATAACTCCTTAAGACTTAGTTCCTGGCATTATAGTCCACTTCACCTGAGCCTTCAGGCTTGCTAGAGGGGTTGGGTGCTTAGGTCAAAAATATTTTATTAATTTTTATTTTATTTTATATAGTTTTCTTTGAAAAATTATAAGATTTTAAAAACTCAAAAAACTTAATTTTTAAAAACCAAATGCAACCTACTACTAACTCAAATATGTATAAATCATGATAATCCTATGTGCTATAAATGTAAAGAAAATAAAGATTTAACATGCTAATCATAGAGATTTAGAAATATAATTCTTTGTAAATTAGCCACTCCACAAAGAGCATGGTCCTTGGCTCTAAAATCAGTAAGTTGAGTCATCAATCTTTATTCATTACATATGCTATAGTCTTTTCTCCAACAAACCCAAACTGTTATAGTATATCTTAAGATTTAACTAAAATAAAACTAAGCTTAACAAGAAATTAGTAATATTTAACTTAGTCTTATGATCATCACATTAAAGGGTAAAACAATTTCTCCCTTAAAGATTACAAAATACTAAAATTGAATATATGGAAATAATGTAACATTAATGAACAAGTCGTGTAATATAATTTTCAACATTTTAACACACCCTATTTGATGGCCTATACTCATCCAAAATTCTAACAGTAAGTTTTCACCCTTTTTTGTAATCATTCAAAGGGATTAATTACACCTAAGCTTAATCTAAGTCTATTAAAAACTTTCGTAGCTAATTTCTTAGTAAAAATATCAACTAATTAAGTAGTTGATAGAACAAATGATAACTAAATTACTTTCTTTTACATATGCTCTCTAATAAAGTGATATCTTAACTCTATGTATTTTACTTTTCAATGATGAATAAGATCATTAGATAAATAAATTATACTTAAATTATCATAAAAGATTAGAATTTTTGTAAATTATAAACCATAATAAAAAAGTTGTTATTTAATCTATAAAACTTGAGTAACATAATTACTTATAGTAATGTGCTTAGTCTCCATTACTGATAATGCCACACACATTTGCTTTTTATTATCCCAAGAAATTAGTAAACTACCAATCAATTGATGCATACTAGAGGTACTCTTTTTATTACTTTTTCTACCAATAATATCAACATTTGTGTGAGCTATTAAATCAAATCTAGACTCATATCTAGGGTACCATAAGCTTAGAGTCTTAGTACTAATAAGATATTTAAAGATATGCTCGATTACTTATAAGTGTGATTCTTTAAGACTAACCTAAAACCTTACACACAAACCTTCAATAAATATAATATCAAGCCTACTCATAGTTAGATATAATAATGATCCAATAATTTCTCTGAATAATTTTGTGTCAATAAATTTTCCAACTTCATCTTTATCTATGATAGTGCTTAACTAATAAGAGTCTTCTTATGATTCATGTCTCATAGCCAAAGCTTTTTAGTAACATAATCAAATACTTGTTTTGAGAAATAAAAATTCTTTCACTTGTTTATCTAAACTAAAGTCTTGCAAAGAAGGTTAATTCTCCCATCATACTCATTTCAAACTCATTTTTATTGAATTAGCAAAATTAATACACATTTTTTATTGAAGGATCCAAAAATTATGTCATCAGCATAAATTCAATGAAAATCATTTGATGTAAGAAAAATGCATAATTTTTCATACCAAGCTCTTGGAGCTTATTTTAAACCATGAAGTGTCTCCTTAAGTTTGTATACATGATCTATCTTATCATACATCTTAAATCTAGGGAGTTATTCTATATAAATTTTTTTATTTATATATCTATTTAAAAATATATTTTTAATATCCACTTGGTATAATACAAATCCTTTGAGGCATGCATAAGTAAAATCATAATTGCTTAAGTCTAGCTTTAAGAGCAAATGTCTTATTCAAATCTACTCCTTCAATTTAACAATAACCTTCGACTAATAATTTAACTTTATTTTTAATAAGTTTGCCATTTTTATCTTACTTATTTTTTAACACCCAATTTTTGTGAATGATTATTTTATTATTTGGCCCTAAGTACAAGATTCTAAACTTGATTTTTCTTAAATTATATTCATTCATATTTATTGCAATAATCTAGAACTCATCTTCAAAAGTATTTTTTATAGAACTTGGTTAAAAATTAGATACAAATGCTACATGATTAAAAGAGGCTAGTCTTAACTTTCTCTCTTACATCTCTTATGATCAATTCACTAGGATGATTCTTAGGATATCTCAATTATTTCTTAATCTAGTATTCTTCTTTTATTGATTCATTGCCTTTAATTATATCTTTCAAATTTTCTTCTCTAAAACTTAAATCTTCTAATTCATCAAGATGGTCATCTCGATGATGACTAAAAGATGCTTCAACAAGAGTTTTGCCAAATTTAACATAGATTGGCTCTTTCACAACTAATGTTATCCTATTGTATACTCTAAAGGCTCTACTAATAAGTAAGTATTTTAGAAAAATCCCTTCATTAGACTTAGCATGAAACTTATTTAAATCCCTTTTTCTATTATTTAAAATAAAACATTTGCATCCAAACATATGAAAATGGGATAATTTGGAAATTTTATCATAAAGTAACTCAAAATAAGAAATATATAACAATGGTCTACATATTCTATTAAACACATAACATGTACTATTGAATACCTTAGTCCAAAACTACTTAGGGACACTACATTCATTAAGCATACATCTTATAGCATCTACCAAAGTTCTATTATTTCTCTTGACTTCACTATTTTATTGAGGGTCTTAGGTGAAAATAATGTACGCAACACTTCATGTTTGCCACAAAAATCATCAAATAAATTATTCTTAAATTATCTTCTATTATCACTACTAATAGAGACTAACTTAACTTCATACTCTTTTTCAATCATATCAATAAATCTTACAAATTTTTCAAATTCTTCACTTTTGTTTCTATTAAAAAGAACCCAAGTAAACCAAATATAGTCATCTATGACTACCAATTTATATTTGTTTTTACCAAGATTCTCTAAATGAATTGGATCAAATAGATTTAAATGAATAAGTTCTAATAATTTTTTAGTTATAATGTCCTTAAGTGGTATTAAATTTTCTTTAGTTTATTTTCTTAATTGGCATAGACCACATAATTTATCACTTGACAACCTAAGGTTTAGCAAAGCTCCAATTAGGTTAAACTTTGAAGGCTTTTTAAAAGAAGACTTTCCTAAGTGATAAAATCTTCTATGTCATGAAATAGAATTATTATCATGTGTCATTAGACATTCTAGACCATTATCTCTAATCATGTGTAATAATATATATATATATATATATATATATATATATATATATATATATATATATATATATATATATATATATATATATATATATATATATATATATATATATATATATATATATATATATAATCTTTTTTATTTTTGAAGATAAGTGAAACATTATTTTTACTAATAACATATTGATTTTTATTAAGTAAAATATTAAAATTTGAATCACATAATAACTAATGCTAAAGAGATTATACCTTAAATCATGTACAGTGAGAATCTTTCTTATAGAAATGTATGAGTTGTCCATAGTTCTAATTTTACTTACTTTCTTCTTAGAGTTATTGCCAAGAGTAACTTTACCATCATAAGACTTCAAGTGGATGAATAAAAGTGCATCTCTAATCATGTCTAATCATGTGACTTGAGTATCCATTATCCAAGTACCACATACCTTCCTCAATCCTTGAAGAAGGCATGCTTACAAATCAAATAAAACATTAGTTTTTGGGACTCAAACCTTTTGGGGTTTATATGTATTAACTTGATTATTAATTAAACTATTCTTTCTAATCCATACAAATCTAGAAGATTTATTATCAATAATATTTCTAAATATATAATAAGAAGAAATATGTCTAACTCTCATGCAATAAATATAAACTATATTTAGAGCAAAAGATTATGCAATAGTTTTAGCAGAATCAATCTTATGAAAAGAAGTTCTATAATGAGCATATAAAATTTTTAAATCATTTAATTCTTTAATTAAGCATATATATTTTTTTTATAATAAAAGAAGCTTGTTCATCTCTCTTAATCTTAATCTCATGCATAATTACTATTCAACTCATTCAAATATTCACACAAACCTAAAAAAGTTTTCATGATCTTCTTTCAATTTAAAATATTTAGAAGCTAATGTTTTGTACTTCATGCAAAACAAATTATTCTAATTCGTCCGCTTCTACTTATCGAACAACATTTTTGACAAATTTTACGAACAAAAACTCTTATTTTTATATTTTTCATCCCATACCTTCATTCAGAAGCTGCGGAGACACATTGGTTTGTGGTCAAATTCATCAGCCAATATATTTCCGAAAAGTCAAAAACTAAGAGATATTAAATATTCATATAAAAATAAATATAAAAATATTAAAAATTTTATTTATTTATTTTTCTTTTCTATTTCTCTATTTTCTCTATTTCTATTGCACCTTCGCCGAAATGTCTTAAGAGCTTATCCAGAAAGAATCTTTTTTTTTGAATCTTAATTCAAAGGGATCTCCTATTCTAAGTTCATAGCTTTCACGGTAGCTTCCTCCTGGTTCTCCTGTACCTAGATTCTTGCGATAAAGAATTCTTGAATGGCAAAAGGGCCTATTACTATCAAAAAATCTCGACTAATGAAACCTCCATCGGAAGCATGTCCGCTCCCCAAAAAAACCTTCTTTTTTTAAACCTATTTATCAAGAATTCATCAAAAGAAAGCCACATCAAATAGAGATTTTTTCTTTCGACGAGAAGTTAGCTCAATAAGTTCAAAAAATTCTTCATCGAAATGAAATAGAATATATAACCCATCGTGTGGGCCTCGCCTGCTATGCCACCCCGTAGACATTCATAAACTGCTCTACTTCTCGAGAAACAAGTGCGGTATTTCTTTGCATGCCAAAACTCATATGAAAAAAAAATAAAAATAGAATAAAAAATCCTTAGAAAAACAAAAACTAGTTAAAAAAAGAAATAAGGCTGGAATCGACACATTAATTGTTTTCAAAATTCTTTTTCTTTATTCTTTAAAATCGAATATTGGTAATAATATCAGCAAAAGAACGTTCTCCCGTGCCCAATTAGGTGAAATCTTTGAACTAGACCGAGCAACTTTAAAATATGATGGTGTTTTTCATAGTAGCCCAAGAGGTTGGTTCACTTTTGATCATGCTACATTTGCTTTGCTCTTCTTTTTCAGACACATTTGGCATGGTGCCACAGAGTTAGCCGATGCTTATTCCTCAAATACCATCATTGCTTCTTCTTCGAGAAAAGAAGTTCACAACCCGTGGGCCTTCTTCCTCCACGCGGCATTGCTCAGAATATACTATTCATCATAATAAACCATAAAAGAAGATAATTAAGAGGAGGAAGAATAGAATACATCATCTACTGATGTTGTAATCAAAACATTATCCTTTGTTATAAGAAAAATCAAGCTCTCCTTGTTTTTATCTATAAAGGAAGAACTAGCTAAATCATTCCAAGATATCTTCATAGCTTTTTTTTCTTCTTTTTTTGTTTTTGAAACTATTGTACTCTCTTCTTATAGTTGGGGTGATTGGGTCTTTTATGCCTTGGTAGTTTAGATTCATAATAAATTATTTCTTCATGAGAAACCATCTTTCCCTTTTATTCCTTATTATTTTCAAATCATTTACCTATATTTCTTTTATTTTATAATCTAAATAAACCTTTTGAGATTAGAGCTACCTCACTTAAGATCAAGAAATTTAAGTCTGTAGAAAAATTGGGTACAAAGGTTGTCGTTTCTTCCTTCTTCTTTTTTAGTCACAAGTTCTTCATCTCTTCTACTTGTAAAGTTAATTTTATTTATTGAAAGCTCATCTAATAACCAATCTAGTGACATTGTCAAAATATTTTTTGCTTCTTTCAATTTCATCAACCATATCCTATTATTAAGAAAGAACTCAAAAACTCTTTCTCACCTATTCATCGATAGAAAAGTCCTTACCAAGGTTAGATAAACCATTAAGAATATTTGTAATTCTTGTAAACATGTCCTTAATACTCTCATCCATATTCCTTCAAAATAATTCATACTCATAAACAAGTATGTTGATTTTATACTCCTTAACTTGAGAAGTATACTGATAGGTGACTTCAAGTTTAGACCAAATCTCATGTGTCATTTTCAAGTTCATGATCTAATTATATTCGAAGGCACCAAACCACAAAACAAAATATTCATAACATGAAATAAGTTGAACTCCATTTATCTAAGGAGTGAGTTCACCTAATGATTTTTTTATTTTTTCTTCACCAATAGTCTTAGTCAAAACTCAAACGTATTTTCAACAATATCCAAAATTTTCAAATCAATAGATTCTAAAAATAAATACATACAATTTTTCCAATAAAAATAAAACTCATCTTTGAAAAAAGGTCATCGATGTGACAAAGCTCCTTTGGATATGATTATATTGTCCTCAACACAAGGAAGAACCATCAGGATCTTGTCTTAAAAATTTTTTTCATAAAAATCTCACTCTAATACTAGTTGTAAATTGTGTGGGGGCAAAACATACAATAGAAGAGGGAAGAATTATGTGTTTAAAATATTTTTGAATTTGGAAAATTAAGGAAAACTTTTTACTCTCAAAATTAAAATTTGTTTTTAAGAAAATTATTAACAAAATGAGATTGCTCAACAATGAAAAAAATGGACAAAGAGTTTTTAGGTGGTTCAGCTAAAACCTATGCCTACATCCACCCTCAATCACTGATTATACTTCTACTAACCAATCTCTTTTGCCAAAGTTAGTAATGGTAAACCCAATAGAAATTGTTGCTTTTATGAGATACCAAAATCTACAAAAATTGGCTATACAAAAAAATTGAAAACTTTACAAAGTGTTTGCATGCAAAATTCTTACACCTTTAAGTCTTTAAAACAATAGTGACACAATTAATTAATTATGTAGATGTTACTAAGATGATGCAAAAAAGATTTTAGACAAGAGCAGAAGAAATAATAATTGAAAGAACATGTAGCTCTCGTATGCACGCTGAAATTTGATTCTCTCAATTTTGGACTTCACTTGGACGCTAATGAAATTTTCAAGTTAATTTAATAATAGTAAATATTAGTAAAATTAACTCTAGTTATAGGAAAAATGAAAAACTCCAAAAATAACTCCCTTATTGACTAAGATTAGCTTTTTTGAAAGCTAACCATTATAGGTGGTGAGAGATGAAAACAAAATACAGCTATCATCCGGTTTGGGTGGACAGAGTAGGACTTGTTCAATCAAAAAACCTTTGAAGAGTCCACATCTAATTGCAGTGAGATAAGATCTGAATCGTTAAATTCGAAAGTCAAATGGTTGGTGATGATGATTAGGTTAGTTCATGAAGGCAAAGGGGCTCTCAACTATTCAATCAAACATTTTGAATGAATGACTGATAAAAGAAAACTATTCACAAATGTAGAGAAAAACTTGACTTTTTTATCACAAAAACATTTGATCAGTTTGTGCAGATTAACTCAAGTTTGGAAAAAATAGAAAGAAGTTTATTTAGTCTCACATTGTGAAATAGCACATGTAATTTGTCTTTATATTACTTCCATTATGTGTAATAGATTACCTATTTGGGTTTGGATACTACCTGGTGCCCATGGGATGTCATCACCTAAGGTACTTGTGCATAATATTAAAATGGGTCTAACCTGACCTGACCTGACTTGAAAATTTTCAAGTTAATTCAAATAAGAATAAATGTTGGTAAAATTAACTCTATTTATAATCAAAATGAAAACTCCCAAAATAACTCCCTCATCGACTAGGATCAACTTTTTCGAAAGATAACCATTATAGGCAACAAGAGATGAAAAAAATACAACTATTGTCCAATTTTGGGTGGACGGAGTAGGAACCATAAAATCAAAAGAACCTTTGAAGAGTTCATATCTAATTGCAATGATATAAGATTCGAATGGTTAAATTCAAAAGTTGAATGGTTGGTGATGATGATCTGGTTACTATTCACAAAGGTGAAAGAGGTCTCAACTACTCAATCAAAGATTCTGAATGAACAACTAGATGAAATTAAACTATTCACAAATGTAGAGGAAAACTTAAACTTTTGATCATGAAAACATGTGATTGCTCTATGCAGACTAACTCAAGTTTGGAACAAAAATAGAAAGAAGTTTATTTAGTCCCAAATTATGAAATAGCAAATATAATTTATCTTTATATTACTTCCACTATGTGTAATAGATAGCCTATTTGGGGTTGGATACCCCTTGGTACCCTCAGAGTGTCATTATCTAAGTCACTTATGCATAATATTAAAATGGGTCTGACCTAACTTGAATCAATTACTTATCATTAAAAAGTTTGACTCAACTCATTATACCTAAGCTGGGTTCAGGGGTCATGCCCTAACCTGATTGACTCAAGCTACTATAGGAATCATCCCATAAATCAATACTCAGGCCTAACCCAACTTGGTTTTAATTGGGTTCCTAACCTGCAGCTCCTCAAGATTCAGTGCCTGGCATTACAGGCCACTTGACCTAAGCCCTTCGAGCTTGACAAAGTTTTCTGGTTTTTATTTTATTTTATTTTATATATTTTTATTTAAAAAATTATAAGATTTTAGAAACCCCAAAAAAATAATTTTTAAAAACCAAATGCAACCTAATGCTAACTCAAATATGCATGAATCATGATAATCCTATTTGCAACAATTACAAAGAAAATAAAAGTTTAGCATGCTAATCATAAAGATTTAGAAATGTAGTAATTTGTTGATTAGCCACTCCAAAAAGTGTATGGTCCTTAGCTCCAAAATTAGTAAGTTGAGCCATCAATCTTCATTCATTAGATATGATATAGTCTTTACTCCAATAAACCCAAATTTCCACAATAACTTGAGATTTAATTGAATTAATACTAAGCTCAATAAGATATTAGTAACATTAAAAGTGATCATCCAATCAAATAGTACAATAGTTATGTGTACCACTAGTGCCCTATATGTGCATGTTCATGCCAAAGGAATTTTTCATGCACTCATGTATGAAAGTAGATAGCCCTACGTGTTGACCACAACGGTGCTGTAGGTCTGCCATACATGTGGGGAATGTTAATATTGTAAGTGGCTAATAGGGTGCACACGCAATGCTTATGCACCCAATCTATGATTTGCAAATAATGGCACTTGGTACATTTTGCCCTTTCATGTGCTCTCCTATGCCTCATCACGAGGTGCTCAACTAACACACTATAACATGCACCCCAACACTCTAGCAGCTAGCCTTCATGTGTTGTCTAATGTGTGGTTTCTATTCCTTCATGCTACATCAATGATTTTCATTATTTTATATCCTTAATTTTGTTTCATCCATTTTAGTTTCAATAAGCCTAAAATTGATCTCCTAATTAATAAAAGTCCTAAATAATCATGCAACACTCTAACAAGCACTCTAACACATTCATAGTCTCTCATAATGCCCTATAATAGCACTCAACCATCTTAGAATCCTTAACACATGATTTGAAAATTTATTTACTAAGGATCCACCATTCACATGGACTACACTATTGGGCCCAAGGATTCCCAAAAAATACATGACAATCTAACAACATATTACTAGGCACACCTATGATCCCCTTGTGATGTCTTAATTAACGATGCATGCAACCTCCATATCTAATGAGAGTTCTACCATACGGTATATCTGACTTCCCTAACTCTAGTCAATAGGTCCATCAATTGGGGTGCCCTAGTTGTCATCATTAAATAGACTTATTAATGATATTAATCTATATGATTTTATTTACATTATTAAGTTATCTTAACAACCCTAAACTATCATCTAAGTTACTTTACTAAGGTTTCTTCAAAATCATAATCCATTAATTAATCCATTACAATTTTCGCAAAACATACTCTACTATCTAAGCTAATCTAAGATTTTTATTAAGCCCTCATCAACCTGTACAATCTTCTTCAAAACCCTACTCTACTATTTGGCTAACATAAGATTTTTATTCAACCTATTTGGAGTAATCCTCACTTATTAAGTTTTCCTTGTCCATGTCTAGTTCTTGCTAAATTATATGTAAGATATTTACTAAAATCTTTAGCCTACCTAGCCAATCACTCGAGTACACACTCAATGTCTAAATCCTTGGTTCAAACCCTTGAAGTTTTTGTCCTTACTTTTTAACATAAGTTCATAAGAATTTTACTAGTAACTCTAATGCTTAACTAACAAACCTAAGCCACCACAACCTTCCCAAAGGCATCTCCTAAACCATATACACCTTTTATATTACCATTTGAACATGAATCCATGGTTTAAGAGTCAAATTTATTCCTATTCATAATCTTACTCACTAACCAAGCAAAATCAAGGTTTAATAAAAACTCTAAAAGAACATTTAGCCTCATAATAGAGCCTAGCACTACTCTTAAAGCCAATATCAAGTTCTTTATCTCAACCAACCCTCATCAAACCATAGCCTTATCCCAAGTATGCTCAATGTCTCACAAAGTGTTTGATGTCCTTAGTTCAACCCTAGTTTCTCTCTTTAGGATATACATATGCATAAACCATGATACTTTAAGAATTATTTAATCTAAATATATACCTAATTTCTAAGATATCTTTATTCTCATTTAAGGCCATTCAAGTCATAAGTTACTTCCAACACCATACGAGATTACTTGGATACCCATCCTCATCTAAAGTTCAAATTTCAAACCTTAAGTATTTAAATTTCAAGTCCTAAATATTCAAATTTTAAATATAGAAAATTAAAAGTTTAAATGTAATTCTTTTACATTTTAAATTCCTAACATTCAAATTCCAAACCCTATATTCTCATGATGAATCCAATAATTCTATAAACCTAATCTAAGCCAACTAAGTCTATTAATAAGTCTAAAGCTTTTCTTAATTTCCTACCTACTTAATCAAACCCAACCCTTTTTGTTACAACTAACTAAGACTTAAACATCCCTTAACCTCCTTCCAAAGCCAACCTAAGCCTCCCATGACTACCCAAGAGGAAGCTTGAGAGCATTATCTTCCTTGGAAGTTGTTAAGGTCCTACTTTTTAAGATATTTCCTTGTATTCCAAGACAATGGCTAAGTCTTACACTTAGTTCCTTGGTCAAACCTAGGTCTTCTAGCCCCTCTTGGTAGTAAAAATCACAACTATGTTTCAATTTTTTTGGTAGGGAAGTGCCATATGTTCCAAGTGAGGTTTTATAATGACACCTAAAAATACTTATTATAAGCTTTTTGGGCTAGATTCATCAGATCAATTACTTTATTACACTTTAGTTAAATAATAGTTTCTCATGGTAATCTCAATTTTTTTCCAACATACATAGCAAAATCACAAAGTTTACAATAATATCATCCAAGCATAAACTTAAATTTTGCCATCAATATTATACTTGTTCATGGTTTGGCAAAAATCAATAATATTCTTTATAATTTTAGATTTTATTAAGATTGTAAAATAAAAAGGTATCATGAAAAATAAAATTTAACCATGGGTTTACATATAAGATCTCATGGGTTGCTGCATACAAAAAGCTAGAATGTAATTTTATAACATCAAAATAAAAATAATCCATTTTAAATTCATTTAATTCCAATTGAATCATAAATCATTTTATCTTTTTCCAAATTCCACATAAATGCAAAATGGATCAATAAACTTAAGATTAAGATTTTATTTTTATTATTCATACTATCCATCCAAGTAGATCACCACAAGTGCCATTCCATTTCTTTCAAAAAAACAAATTCATGTCTAAATTTTGATAGAAAATAAAATTTTAAAGGGAATAACATATGTTATTAGCCAAAATTTCCTTTACAAGCATGCTAACAAGTTACTTCATTTTGTTATGTAGCATGCCTTTAGTTTTAAATGCAAAATAGAGCTCTACACTAAAAAGGAAGTCTTACCTCTTCTCAAACCAAGCTTGTAAATTCTCCTTTTTCTTTGTTGCTCCCAGCTTATCTACCTTTCGGTTCCTCAAATAGATCTATTTAAGTTATGGCTAGAAGTTGTGGAAATTATCCCACTTTTGAGCATCTTAAACCTTATATAGTTAATCAACCCTTCCTTAAATCTTGTTTTGTTGGTTAGGATAATTTTATCTTATCCTTTCTTATGTTTTTGTTACATTCAATTTATTCTTTACTCTCGTTGATACTTGATTCAATCTTCCAGGGATCTTAGGCATTCTTTAATATATATCTTAGTTAGAAGTAGTCTAATTAAGTATTTAACTTTTAAAGCATCAACCCAAAGCTCATTTATCATTTATTACTAGATATCTATAAGATAGAATCCAATTACTTATCCTTGTCAACAACATTTCAAAATTCAAAGAAGCATTACATCAAAAATTTAAATACATTTAAATTTCAAATCATCAATCAAAATGTAAAATGATGAACTAAGAAAAAGATGCCAAATCTAAAGGGCCAAACATTGTATGTAAATGCATAAGACTAAACAACCCTACAATCACCTGGTCAAAACACCTTATAAGAGACTAAAAGACTATAAATAAGTAAAAGCTAATTCCCTAATAAAGGGACAATATATAAAATTAAATCTCATAATACATGAGTCTTACAACCTAAAATATAGCTAATAGGCACACAAAAGTGTTACAAAATAATAAAGGGATGATTTTCAACTTACGTCAATGGAATAAGCAAGGCACATAATTCTATGGCCTTGAATGTATCTCTTAATTCTTCATTAAAGATAAGGTCTTCAAGTACTAGTCTCTTCATATGATATGAAGTATTAAAAAGGTCTCCAATGGCTCTAATCATTGCTAGCTGCTCTTTAATGGCTATATTCCGAAATCTCAAAATCTAGTCAAATTAGTTATTACTAATATAAAATGAACTAATCATATTATATGATCCAAGTATCATACTATATGTTAGTCACCAATTTGTACTACCCATATCTTATATTGAATAAGAGTGTATCATATTAAATCATCAAGTTGGCTCTCAACATAAAAAATTTATCCCAAATGGTTAATTGTACTATATGATAAAATAATCATTTCATACAAATATCAACATTTTAGAATTCAACTTGCAGTTGAGTCTTTAAATTTATTTTATATTAAATGCATTATAATACATAAAATTATACAACCTAAAATTGAAATGACCAGTATTGTATCATATCAAAACAAGGTATTAATAAAAAAAATCCAATGGCTAGATAATGATTTCTAAGTGACATGATACTCACACATCATATTATCACATTTAACCAACTAAGTATTTACTAGCATAATCACTTGAGTGAAAAGGTTCATACGTGTATTGAGAGCTAATCATGCTTATATGAAATATATACTAATTCAAATCTCAAATTAAAATGGTGCATACTCATATAAAGGGAGTGTCATACATGTATGACTAACTATAATAAATGTTATATGCAATGCAATACTCACTTTTCCTATTTTATAAGTAATTTGAACATAAGTGCATCATAATTTTACCTTATTCAAAGAAAGTCCTTCAAGATTTTCTCAACAATACTTCCATCATTTGATTCTTAGTATGGCAAATGGTTTTAGTTTCTTTAGTCCTAAATTCTTCAATTGTTCTTCATTCATAGACTATATATATATATATATAACTTAGGTAATTAAAATTTTCATTAACTTTATTAAGGACTATTATTCATTTCAATGAACACATATTTCGATAAGGCTAATAAGCAAAGGATTGTCTCCATAGGTCCTCATTATGAAAACATTCATAACTACCTCAACATTATTCTTAGAAACCCAAATCACTTTTGGTTCACAGGTGGTGGTAACGTGAGAGTAAGGTGATTTTGCTAACCTAGTATGCAAGGAGCTACCAATAGCAATCCAAATAAATTTATTTACTTTTATGATTATGGATCTCCTAATAAGACAATCAAAAAACTTAGCTAGGTTTGTAATAGTAATTACACACAACCATAGAAGAAACAGATGAAAATGTAGGTATATGAAGATGAACATCATTCCTTTTTGTAGGAGTATGTAATGAAACATGAGGAAACACATGTGAGCAACAATAAACAAATTTTTCCTTCAAAGTATTTAATTCATATTCACCAAAGAAAGCACTTTAATTTCTCTTTCAGTTCATAATAAAAAGTTCTTTCCTTTAAGCAATAAAGGATAATCCATACCAATAATAAACTTTTGGATAATACAACACACAAATAAAAATGATAAATGATGGATCTTCTCTCAAGAATTTCTTCTTTTGATGTAACCCACTTTAATACCACTTGTTAAGAATAATTAGAATTGAGTATCACAATAGGGAGGGTTGAATTGTGTGATTATAAACTTTAAATGAATGATTGAAGATACTATAAGAAAAATTATAATCACAAATATGAATTGATTGAATTATTTCAAAAATGTTGAATACTATTGAATAATGCTTTAACAAAATTGTTTACTTTTCAAAAAAAACCCTTTTGTGATAAGCAAGAAAGTAAAAGGAGTAGTATAAGACTTTTAGATACTTTGGCCAACCCCTAGTCAACCTAACTAAGCTTTTACTAAAAAAAACTATTCCTTTTCATCAATAGGGGTAAATATTATAAAAACCACTCCCTTTTCACTAAGCTTGGTAAGGGTAAACAATAACTCTAATGAGTTAAACCATTCCTCAATTAAATAATTTAATGCACTTTTTTAACTCAAAAGACATTTTTATATTATGATTTATAAATAGCAGAAGGGGACACTAGCTTATGGAACATCTCAATCCATGGGGATCATACATTGTATGTAGATTTTGATGAAACTAATCATGATGATGGGCCCGATCACATGTGTGAACGTCTCTTCCTTAACACTTCAAATGGAATGCCATGCATACTTAGTTAATTGATCATAATAATCTAGTGAATTAGAGCATGCATGATATATTAAAGTGATTGCATCATTTCTATTATAATTAAAGTATTTGTTTGATGCATAAGTAAAGCATTTCATTTAGTGATGATAAGTATAAAAGTAAATAGTACCAACTCCATATTGTCAAATTGACATTCATCCTAGTTTAAGGACACAACATGTTGAATAGTTCCATGGAAAGCTCTATCTTCATGAGACGAACAATGATTTTCCAGATTGATGTAAACTATTATCACACTGATTATAATTGAATTTTTTTGTTTGATTAGTGGAGTAGGCCAAACATCTAGTTATGATGAGAACAAAATCTTAATAGTATCAACCCCACTTTGTAAGAGATCAAGGTGGTAAACGATCAAGTCCAAAAAATCCACCTTTGTGAACAATACCACCTAAGGCTCATTGATCCATAAAGGATCATCAATGGTATCAATTTGTTGTAGAGTATGAGTGGGTAGAGAGGAAATCAAATATCGTTTGTTAAGGTGTGATAGGTGATTTTATACATTGTTTTGGTAGTGACATCTTTATTTTTGAATTTAAGCATTGTATTAATGTTTCCCTTGAGTGATCAAACTATGTACTTTGTAAGATGGATGAATGTAAGGAGGGTAGGCTTTTTCCATGTTTCTTAGGGCTCTACAATAAAGTGGAACATTAAAACTATCACATGTTTGTACCTTCTTCAATTGATCTACTATTTTAGCTACTTTTGGCTATTTTGTTATCCTCCTTATAAATGAAATACCATTGCATTAAAATTTATATGGACTCTAGCTTGATTTACTATATGCTATCACTAAAGTTTCTAATGTGATTTTAGGCTTAATTTGCATTAGAATCAAGGACTTGAATCTACTATACTAGTAGTTGATAACATTATTGATAATGGTTATATCTAATTGACTATCCTTGTTTGCTTTCCTATTTCATGCCTTCCATACACTCCAACATTGGAATAATTTAAAGTACTTCAGATCTTACTAAGCTTCTAATTCTTTTCTACCACCAGTTATTGAGTGGTTCATTAATGTTATGTGGCTTCACCTACTAGATTGCCAATACATTGGCAAAGAAAGACCACACCCTCTTTACTAGAAGACAAACTACAAAAGCATGGTCTAAAAAGTCCTTGCTAGGATAGTGAATACACTTAAAAGACTACTAAATAAGGACTATGTGTAGTTTCTTTAGGAAAGGTAGGAGCTTGTTTAAAAATCTCCAAACCATCATTGAGATCTTAATGGGGCATTTGACATTTTAAAACATTTTTCTTAATTTCATGATAAGGAACTTGCTTTTGAAGACATTCCATGCAGATTGTAAGGTGAAGGTCCCATCTTTATTAAGGATTCAAATAAAGGAACCCAACTTTGTGCATGTATTTGAGTGGTTTGACATGAGATCCCTAATTTCTTCTGTACATTTCCATGTGCCTGACTTGATGTTCTTTACAATTCTATTCTTGTATTTGTCTTTCATGAATTTAGCCCAAAGTGACTGGTTAGTAAAGAGCTTTTAGTTTAGCTTAACTAAAATAGAAGTCATGATAGCCTTTAATTTTTAGAAACCGAAACCATTTTCCTCCATAAAGACACGTTATCCCAAGTAACTCAATGTTGTTTATGTAAATTATCAACCTCCCCCCAAACAAAATCATAATGTTTTTATTTTTATCTATTATTTGCATTAAAAGATTAACTATTATAAGTGCAAATATTGGAATAGAGGTTAGGACAAGCCACTCTAGAATCAATCTATCACCCTTGGATAATAATTTCTTCTTCCAACCTACCATCTTTTTGGTTAGTTTATCTAGAATTTGCTAAAAATATATTGCTTTGTTCTTTCAAGTAAATTAATGCCATCTAGATATGTCATAGGAAAGGATGCATTTTGAAAACCCATAACCATACTTATCTTTTTAATTGATATTGGTTTCATTGTTCTGCTAGTATAGAAATTACTCTTCTTAATATTTATTAAAGATATAATGTATCTTTGAACCTTTTTAGGAATTTTCTTTGATAGTTTATTATTCTCGGATCTCCTCTAGTAAAAATAATTATATCATTGACATAACTAAGATGTGAAATTATTAGGCATCCTTTAGGTCATTGATAATGTATTACTTTCTTGTTTATGAATGGATTATTTAGTACCCTACTTAAAGCATCCTTGGATAATATGAACAAAAAAGGAGAGATGGGATTATCTTATTTTAGCCTCTTTTGAGAGCTAAAAACCCTTGTTGGGAATGCTATTAATCATGATGGATAGCCATGAGCTTCCTATAATGTTCCTAGTTAGTTTGTTAAATTATGCTAAGAAGTTGAACTTAACTAATGTATTATATAAGAAATCCCATTATAAGCTATCAAATATGCTTTTTAAGTCTATCTTAAGAATTCAATTCCTACCTCTAGCTTTCTTATTAAGAGATCCCATCAATTCTTGAGCAAGAAGGATAATACCAACTTTTCTCTTCCTTTAACTAAATAAGCTTATTCAAGTGATATGATTTAGATAGAAAGCTTATTTGCTAATAGTTTACGTAGTATTTATTTTTGTAAAGTTGCATGCACAAACTAGCCTAAAGTCCATAAATGATCCTAGTATCTCTGCCTTAAGAATCAACACTAGATTTACACTTATAATACTTTTAGGAATTGAATTTTTAGTTATAAAATCTTTGGAAAATTCTAACACATCATAGATTATAATTTTTCAATAATTTATGAACAAGTGATGATTAAAGCCATCTGATCCAAGAGAACTATCTTTGTCTAATTGAAATGTCACTTCTTTGGTCTCCTTCATTATGACCTCGTTCACAAGCAATCGACTACCTTCATCAAATACCAATGCAAGTATATTGTTTAGTAATTCCTCATCTAGTTCAACCTTATTAAAGAAGTGCAGTGTTTGAAAGTGTTGTACAATCACCTCTTGATTTTCTCCTATCTTGTTATCATTTTCCCATTCAAATCTTTAATGCAACTAATGTTGAGCTTGGACCTTTTATCCATGATGATAGAATGAAATAATTTAGTATTCTTAGCACAAACTTTAAGCCATTTGTTTCTAGCCTTCTAATGCCAATACATTTCTTATTCAATTCCTCAATTAATTGATCATTTGCCTAAATTAGGTTGACCTTATCCTCCTTGGATTTACTTTTCTAAAATTTCTATTCTCTACTTTAACTTCTTCTTTAGCCAACATGATTGCTTGAAAAATATTGCCAAATATGGATTTATTCTATTGATTTAGGCAATCCTTCAACCTTCTCAATTTAAATGCTAAAGGTGCCATGCTAGAGAGGTGTGTAGGTATGGACCAATTACTTTCTACTAAGTTGAATGAATTGACCACATATTTTAATACTTGAATTATTTTGGTCCAAAATTATAATCTTTGAGAAATCAGAGCAATAGTGGAGAGTGATCATACCCATTCTTTAGAAATGCTATATGTTTGTTGGGGAATAGGTTTCTATTCAATCTTTATTTATTAGAATTCGATCAAGTCTTTTCCAGACACATTTCCGTTTTCATTTCCAAACCCATTTCCCTTTTCATTTCCAAACCCAATTCTCTTTTCATTTCCAAACCCATGTGAAGATCATGCCTGAGTAAGGGAGGTCTTTCAAGCTAAAATAGTTTATATAATCCTTAAACTTATGTATTATGGTTAGGCTAGGAGTGGAAGGACCCATATAATCATTCATAAAAGAAAAAACATTAAAGTCTTCCCTAACCATCCTTTGAGATTTATTGTAATTTGAGTTAAATGTTTCCATAATGTTCTTCTCATAACCCTTGTACACACTTATCATAGACTAAAGTATAGTAAACCATTAGTTTGCTTCCAAGTTTGTAAATTAGTAGATGAATGAAGTGTTCATCATCAAATAACTTTTGCACTTCAAGCTTCCTTTCTAAAGAGCCAAGATCTTATTGGAGGAATTTCATGTATAATGTTCAAAACCTAATGATGTAGACAAGTTGGGTAGCTTCTTATCTTGTGACATTAGTCCTAGTAAGCCAACAAATGTGATATTATTGGATGAAATTAGATGTTTGAGGCAAGAAATTGATCTTGTATTTATGATCCCTCTTATGTTCTAGGAAAAGGTGGTATTGATGTAAGACAATAATGAAAAATTTAACATGAGCATAAAGAACATAAAGTGCATAAAAGATAATACAAGTTAGGCTTAAGTTACAAAGAAAATGTGTTTATCATAGGCCCATCATATAAACCATGATAAAGAGAGATAATCATGGCTTAATAGAGTTAATTATGAGCTAATTAAGGAGAAATAAATAAATAAATCATCAATTTTATTAATTTAAACTTTTTTATAGTATAAAATAAAACTTTGAGAATAGTTAAATAATTAGAGATATGAAATCAAAGTGGTGGTAGGCGGCTCATGATAGATGACTCATGATAAGTGACATATTTTAGATGGTATATTAATGAAAGTGTTCAAAATATTCAAAGTTTTCAAAAAATAAATAAGTATAAAAACATGCTTTTGTATTAAAGAAGTACATGGGCATAAAAGTCTTCAAAAAGTAAGTAAGAAGCTTCTTTTTTGTCTTAAGTAATTATTTATAATCTCTTATTTAAAAGGTCTCTTGTTATTTAATAAATGATGAATTGGTTGTGACTAAAGAAAATGTATTGCATTGTGGCTTGAGTACTTGAGTTGGTTTGGTGGTCTTCTCTTGGGTTCACTTTAGCAAGTAAATAGCAACTAGAGTCATAAGAAAAGAACAAATAAAAAGCTTATCAAATTTAGTACAAAACTTGTTTCAAGTGACAAATAATAGTAAGAAGAAATAAAAAAAAGAATTAAAAGTTTTTAAGTATAAAATGAAAAATCAGTTCCAAACTTGGAGAAATGGCTTACAAACCTATGGAGCTCTCTAATATATCTTATTGAAGGTATTCAATAAGTGAAATTAGTTCAATCCGATGAGAGGTGAGGTAACATATATGTTTTTGAATTGTCAAAGAATATGTCTACTGACCTAGTATTCATCACTAAAGATGGCTAACCACACAAAGTAAATTTTAAATATTATGATTTGAGAAATAATAATAATACAAGTGATTCAAGAAAACTATTGCCACAATCGATACATTCAAACTTTCTTGAAGAAAATAGTGTTCTTATAGATGAGATTTTTAGTTTAAATTATTCATATAAATATATTAAAAGATGGTTAAATAAATCAACCATTGAAGACATATGCTACACAAATCATAAACATGTTAAGTCAACATCAAAGTTCATGAAAGATTATTTACACTTCAATTCTATAGAGTAGAGTTTCTTTTAGTAAATGAGAAATGATGTATGACAAGAATGAGTAATTAAACATAAGCATAAAGAACATGAAGTGTATAAAAAATATGTTTATCATAGGCCCATCACTTAAACCATGATCAGGAGAGCATGGTCCAATGGAGTGAGTTATGGGCAAATTAAAGAGAAATAAATTATGAAATTATGAAATCATGAAATATATTAAATTAGCTTTTTATAGTCTAAAATAAAACTTCTAAAGTAAAGTTATTAGAGGTATAAAATTAAAGTGGTGATAGATGGCTCATGGTAGGTGACTCATGGTAGGTGGTGCATGTTAGGTGATACATTAATGAAAGTATCCAAAATATTTGAAGTCTTAAAAAAGTAAGTATAAAACATGCTTTTTTATTAACAAATTATGTGAACATGAAAGTCTTCAAGAAATAAGTAAGAAGTTTTCTTTTTGTGTTAAATAATTATTTGTAATATCTTATTTAAATTATCTCTCATTATTGGATTAATAGTGAATTGATTATGACTAAAAGAAGTATATTGCTTTGTGGCTTAAGTGCTTGAGTTAGCTTAGTGGCATTCTCTTGGGTTTACTTTGGTGAGTGAATTCTTATTTTTTTATTTATCTTCTAAAATTTACTCCACTTCTTTTAGGCCCTTTTGTCATACTTTCCATTCTAATTAATCCACATAATTACATCTTTCCATTCTGTAGCCTAATCCCTACTCTATCTACATCAATTTGGTATAGAACAAAGATCCTTATCATTTTCTTGGGAGAATAAAACACCCTAAAGAAATAGGGGAGATCCCAATAGCTTCATCAAATCAAGGTTTATTTTTTTGGTACTTCACTATTCATAATCTCCACTTGAGCAAATGATGGCTAGAGTCACAAGAAAGGAACAAATCAAAAGCTTGTTAAATTTAGTGCAAAACTAGTTTTAAGCAACAAATCAATGGTAAGAAGAAATAAAAGAAGAATTGTACCTTTTCAAATATGAAATGAAAACCCAATTCCAAATTCAGAGAAATGGCTTACAAACTCATATATAGAGCTCTTTAATATTTCCTATTGATGGTATTCAACAAGTGAAAGTGGTCCAAGCCGATGAGAGCTATAGTGACATATGTTTTTGAATTACTTAAGAATATGTCTACTGGTCTAGTATTCAACACAAAATATGGCCAACCACATAAATTAAATTTTAAATATGATAGGTTTGAACTAATAATGATGTAGATGATTCAAAGAAACTATTGTCATTATCGATAAAATCAAACTTTTTAAAGAAAGTGATGTTTTCACTGATGAGATTTTAAGTTTAAATTATTCATACAAATATATTAAAAGATGATTTAATAAACCAACCATTGAAGATATATGGTGGACAAATCATGAATATGTCAAGTCAACATCAAAGTTTATGAAAGACTATCTATACTTCAACTCTATGAAGCAGAGTTTTTTTTAACAAGGAGAAAATGATGTAAAATAATAATAATTAAATATGAGCATAAAGAATATGAAGTGCTTGAAGTGATAATGTAGTTTGGGCTTAAAATGTATAGAAAATGTGTTTATAATAAGTTCATCATACAAGTCATGATAAGGAGAGTTAGTCATGTTCCAATAGAGTTAGTTATAGGCTAGTGAAAGAGGAATAAATTAAGAAATCATAAAATAAATCAACTCAAACTTTTTATATTCTAAAATAAAACTTCTAAAATAATTAGATAATTAGAGGTATAAAGTCAAAATAATGATAGATGACTCATGATTCGTGACTCATAATAAGTGGCACATGTAAAGTGATACATTAATGAAAGTTTCCAAAATATTCAAAGTCCAAAACAATATAAGTATGAAATATGCTTTTATATTAAACAATTATATGGGCATAAGAAGTCTTCAAGAAATAAGAATCTTTCTTTTTATATTAAATAGTTATTTATAATCTCTTATTAAAAAGATCTCTCATAAATAGATAAATGGTGAATTAGTTGTGACTAAAGAAAGTGTAGTGTTTTATGGCCTGAGTGCTTGAGTTGACTTAGTGGCCTTCTATGGGTTGACTTTGTTAAATGAATCCTTGTTTTCTTCTTTATCTTCTAAACTATACTTCACTTCTTTGAAGCTTTTTTACTCTACTTTTTATTCCATTTAATTCATGTAATTACATCATTTTATCCCACAGCCCAATCCCTACTTAGTTTACAGTAGGTATCCATTAATGTTTTTTTAATTCATAATTTGCAAGGATTTTAAGCTTCAAAGTGTCTCTTTTGTACTAATCTAGCATTCCAAGTCTCTATTTACTCTTTTTTTTATATCTTTGTATACACGAGAGTAAAATCATCTTGATCAAGTGATATTAATCCAATGTTTACTACTCTTTCATGCTTATCATTGCTAACTTCCTTGAGCACTTGGTGATCAAGATTTCTTTGAAAGTTTTCTTGTGATGCTTTTGAATTAGAAATAGAGCATCTACATTTGTCCTACCTCAAGCCTTTCTTAAATATAGCTTAGTCATCCAAAACCTTATATAAAGTTGTTTTTTTATTTCTTTTTAGCAAGCTAAGTGTACCCTTATCTTTGTTCACACATTCATTTAAAGAGTCATTTAGGACATCATAACTATTAGAATTGCAAGCTTAGTAAGGGCTTATGTATTAGAGTTTGTCTTCCTTAATAGTGCAATCTAAAGAGACCATAGGTTCTGATGTTGGTTTCGTCATATCCAACCCATGCTTAATGTTGTTATTAAATTTCTCATTTTATTTAGTTAGAGCTTTAGCAACTTCAGTGGGATCTTGTGCATTTGAATTCATTATATTGTGTTTACTTTGAATAAAAGAATGACCATGTTTGTAGCATACTAAGCAATAACTGAGTATATTATCTCATTAAATTCTTTGCTAGAACCCATTAGAACTACTACTCTTTTATGTAAGTTTAGTATATTTTGGTAGTTCTTTTGCTAAATCCACATTGACAAAGCTCTACCTAGCATCCACCTTCAGTGGATTACCAATTACTATAGCTAAGAAATAAAGAGCCACTTTTGTTATGAAAGTGAATAGGTGAATGTTTGAATGAAATCCATATTGAGGTCAAGGACAACTTAGTATTAAGATGAAAATCTAAATGCACTTGAAATTTCTTAATTAATAATTTACTACAACCTAAGACCTATGAAGCTAGCATCTTAAAAATCCTCCTCGTCAAATCTAATCATGCCTGTTGTCCAATAATCCCATTTTATCATCACTTTGAAAACCTAATTTTTCTAAAAAAAACCTTCCTTATGATTTCCATGCTAGGTCATCCATATGAGAATTTTCTTATCAATGTTAGCTTAAATGGTGTAGTCATTTTTCCTGTTTCATCTTCTTCAAAGATAATTTCTTGTTCCCTTTCAAATATTGATGTAGCTTTAATTTGAATTAGGAAAGAATAAATAGGTATACCTAAGTCCATAGTAGATGAGTGATTAAGGAAGGGAGGACCACAAACCCACCATTAAATCAAGAAATCCAAATAGTTAATTAAAAATCTAAATCAAGATGAACCCATACTATTGCTTTGGAGCTTGTTCAATTGATTGAATGTCTATTGATGACTCCTTCATTGAGTTGTACATCACCTCTCTTATCACCCGATGTCTTACCCATCACCCATTGCCCATTGCCTTTCACTCGATCTCCTTATTTTAATTCATTTATCCACTAGAAATAAGTTAAAGTACTTAAGAAAATAGAGATTACAAAAATTCTACACCTTTTTTCTTTAAGTAAGAAGGGGCACAATAATTATATTATATTAGTTTGTTTCCCTTTTTTGGTTTGATTATTGTTTCCTTTTTCTGTGATCAACACTTCTTATCAGTTGGTCATTTTTTCGTCTTCAACATTTGGCATTGATACACTTGTCTCATATGCTTGCATGTGAAGATATCATAACCTTGCTTATAGTAGTGAGAATAGTAAAGTGGTAAGTTATCATATTGGGCCATTTGCCATAAATTGGTTGAGTAACTACCCTTCATTGTTATTTTGATTCTCTTTGAAAGTTCCTTCATCATATCCACTTCCACATAAACCCTTGTAATGCTTGTTCTAGTAAGATTTAATTTTTTTTGCATCTACTTTCAAGGGTTTCTTGATGGTAAAGGCAATTGAGAATAGTGCCACTTCTTGAAGAAATAATTGGACAAATGCTCTAAAGAAATCCATACAAGTGTCAAGGAGGATTTCATATTCAGGTGGAAGTTTTGATCCCAATTGAAAATTTTCATTTGGCAACCTACAACCTGCCATAATTGGTGTAGCCAGCATTGAAGTCTTCTTTTATGAATCACAATAGTACATGTCTTGTGTCTAAAACTTTGATTTTTATCTCACCTTGAAAATTGATAGTATGCACTACTTTACAAATAAGTTCCAAGATTTTCCTCCAAAAAGAGAATTTCCTAATCAGTGTCAATTTGGAGGATTCTACTATTTTTTTTCAATCTTTGTTGCCTTGAATACAACTATGCCTTCTCCTTTGTAGAAAGATTGTGATTTGAATTTAATTGGAGACTTTTTAATCTAGCCTCCCAATACATCGACAAATGACCAAGTGAGGGAAATGACTCTAGCCCCTCCATTCCATCCTGCAATCAACTTGATAAAATCATAATGCTAATTAAGAGCATGCCTGTTAGCTCAAAAACATGTTGAACTACACAAATTTCCCTAGCAATGTTAAGCCATAAAGAAAAAGTACCATCCTGTCATAGCTTTGACCTTTTATAAGAAGGAATTAATAAGAAACAAGAACTTAGTTTTTGTAGCTTTAATACAAAGAGGAGTCGTTGGAAGAATTTTTTTTGAGAGTTTTGCATTATTTTTGCTCCAAAATGTTTAGGTGCATGCTTAGAAAACTTGGATGCAAAAAAGTTTAATTTTGAAATTCTAAGTGAAATTACTTAAAACATTCTTGATTTCTTGATATTTGTAAGTATTTTCTACTTCTTTTTTACACTTATAACTTTGAGATTTATCTTATAAAAGTGTTTAGAATTGAGTTAGATGCAAAATAGAAAAGCATTGGTTGTAGAGAGCTTGTCATCCACTTAAGTGCATTATATGTCCCTTCAACATACAACACAAGTCTGAATGTATGGTATGTCAAGCCAATGTACATTAAGCCAAGATCAAACCTACCATATGTTGGGTTGAATAAACTAAATGTCTGAGTAGCTTAATTTTGGTAACTTTGATGTTTTACAAAGGGAGCAATAATGAATATGGTGAATTTTTTGAATGGCAAATTGAGCATATTATGATCAATTATGCATGATTATCATTATGTAGGAAGCCAAAGAAAAAGAAAAATTGACGAAGGAGGAATTTAAGCGAAAAGGGTAAGTAAATTAAAGCAATTATGATATAAAAATGTTATTATAAGTTTTTTGTGAGTAGTGAATTGATATGAGTATTACAACTTGACAACATTTTCTTTATGCATATATGTTCTAACAATATGTAGCATGTTATTAACATTATTTTTTTGTATTCCATGTGAATGAGATAGTTTATGTGTCTATCAAAACTTAAAAAGAGAAAAAATGGTACAAATGGAAAAGAAAGAGATGAGAAATAGGAAATATAAGAAAGCACACTATATGAGTCTCTTATAAGATAGGGCATGATATGATGATATATCGAGATGTCATGATATGATGATATATCGAGATGTCATGATATGATGATATGATGTGATAGTATAACATAATGACATCATAATTCTATAACAAGTGGATATACATTGATATGATATGATGTAAGAAATATCTTATTTCTCCAATGACATTATCCTCCAGTTGCTACACGTTTGTTTCATTAGTACTTTGTGCTAAGATTGTAGATGATATTATACCACTAACATAAATCTCCTTCTTAACTATTATCATAAGGTGGATGAGTGGAACTCAATTATTACTAGTACATTGTGTAAGGCTTAATATATAGAGATGATATAATATACTCCTTGCTCACAATGCAGGGCTTAAAGAAGATGAAAGGTCCATACTATAATATATTATCGACTGACCATAAGGTCAAAAGATATGATATGATGAGATGCTAAAGCCTATAAAATGGTTATTTAGGAAAAACTAAGAACCTTGATTGTAAAAAATATGAATTGTATTCAAATTGAGAGAATTAAAAAGAAAAAATATATATTGAGTGACAAGTGATGATGATATGCCAAGGAATGGTTATGTTTATGTCTAAGAAATAGATATTGTTATGTTTCTTCAATTATTGCATACTTTTACATGATCACATGTTTTTACATGATTACTACATGGATGCCATATTTTTATGAGCTATCCCATCATTTTATTTCATTCAATGTTAATACTTTACCTACTAAGTTCTATAAATATCATTACTTACTTGCATTATAGATTATGCCATTGTTCTACAAATAGAGGCCAATCAAAATGGAAATTGAGATGAGTTGTGAGAATTTAGTTTGTTGAGATGTTAATGCTATATATTACACTTTTTAGAAGTTGAATTTAGATAATTTTTGTATGTAGATATATAGATGTATGTATAATCTTATTTTGTAGTTATTATACATATGCCAAAGACATTATTATTATTTTATGCCAATAATGGTTTATTTGGTTTTGGAAGATTGATTTTGAAATTTATTTTATTATCGCCCATAATTGTTATATTATTTTGTGTCATTCACCTTGCGTTATAATTTGATATCTCTTGATATGAATGTTGTTTTATGTATGATCAAGCAGTAGGACAATCGTGTTGTGATGTTGTAGGTTTTCTCTTTCCACTTCTTTAGATATCCTTCAACTATAAAGGTATTCCTTAAGTCCTACTTGAAATCTTTCACCTAGGTCTCATTAAAGTTTTGTTTAATTCTTTGAATATAGAAATTAGCATCAACACCATTAATAGAAGCATCATTTGAGAATTGGATTTTTGGCGAGGCTTCATAATGATATCTCTTTGTAGGGTTTTTCAAGTTTTTTAAGGTATGATACATCCTTAAATCTCTCAGAGATATAATAAAAGATGAATTAGGAAGAATGGCTTAGAATAATATATTAGTTGTTAAGTATAAGTAGTGATTCTTAACCTTAATCAAATATGCACCAAATGTAATGGTCTCTAGAACTAGGGGATTCTATTTTTTTTAAGAGAAAACTAAGGGATTCATTAGAGGCATAATGGCACCATTACAGATAATGAATGACATATGAAGAATTCTTAGAGGCTACCAATAAAGTGGATCATAATCATGTAGTAGTGATAATAACAGTAATGGTTCTCAAGGTTCTAATTAACTTTACAAAATATGGCAAGTGACATTAGTATAATTGTTTATTAGAAATGCTACATCATTGTTCTTTTTATGATAAGCTAGTATGTATAGCCAAATTTTATTATCACTCATTAATAGTTGATTTTGAATTTTGTGTACTAAGTAATGATATTAGACTACTATCTCAAATGGGTTCTACTATAGTGGGACTAGTGGTATAGCTTTGATAGTATTAGGGAGATGTCATAATAGACTATTCAAAAAGCCTTGAGGATAGGTTGTGTTGCTTAGCCAAAGGCTATGCTATATCCCAATAGGGGGCTCTTAATTCTTTATTGTGATCATAGATACTTTATTATTACAAAATGTATTTATTGTTGTGATATTTGATTATGGTGTATCACATTATTTATTTTTGAGATTTTCATTATGAAGTTATCTCTACAATTGTGTGGACATCAAAATGTTTCTCTTATTAAAGGCCCTACAAGGTGTAAAAATAAGATGAATATGTATAATAAGGAAATTATTAAAATTAGGGTGGAAAGTTTTTTTTGGTAATTATGGAGGGTTTTCTACTCAATTGATCTTTCTTCTTGTAGTCGTGTTTGTAGCGATTTGGGTATTTGAATGTTTATCATGACACCAAATGGAAATTAATTGTTGGAAAAAGAAGGTAAGATCTAAAGAAGATTCTAGTATGTTGGTAATGAGAGCATGGAAGTTAATAAAAAAAATGAAATTGATTTAATTGCTACAAATGATTTTAAATAAAATTATATTAAATTATAGATTCTCAAATATTGTGTGAAGATTTATATGTGTTTCCTAAGTTGTTACTTGATCATCCTCCTAATAAGGGAATTTAATTTGTAGTTGATTCAATGCATAAAGTTGAACTTATTTAAAAAGCTCTATATAGTGTGATAGTTTGAACTTAAAGAGATCAGTTTCAATTGTAAGAATTTTTAAATAAGGGATATATTTGATCCATTGTTTACTTGCATGTGTGATTTGATTACAAAGCACTAATCAGATTATAAAACATAGCATATATTTACTACTTGAGATTATTGTTTATTCAATTAGCTAAAAGGACCATCTATTCTATCTAACTTAGATATTAAATCAACTTATCAATAATTAAAGACTAAAAATGATACAAGAAAATAGCTTTTATGATTTTATATGATTATATAACTTTTTGGTTTTACAATTTTTTTTATTAATGCACCTATGATGTTTTGAACATGGTGAGCAAAGTCTGTAGATAGTATTTAAAAGAATTCATGATTTTTTTCATAAATGATACCTTATTGTATTCTAAACAAGATGTGCATGCAGTTTATTCACTTATTATTGGGAAAAATTTGGAAGATCATAAATATTATGAAAAGTTTCTAAATATGAATTTTGGTTTACAATGATATTTTTTATGCATATTATTTGTACTAAGGTATACTTGTGGATCCTCAAGAGAGTTTGCTATTGTTAATTAGTCAAGATCAACGAATGTATCTAAAATTTGTTATTTACTAGGTATTGGTAATTATTAATGAAAATTTGTGAAGGAATTCTCACATATAGATTTTTCTATTACAAACTTCACTCAAAAAATGAATAATACTAGACAAAAAATTCAAAGTATGAAAAGTGTTTTAAGTGCTAAAAAGACTAACTAATTTCACCTCATATTGTAGTGTGATCAAAAGGAAATAAGGGGTTTTAGGTACATCATGAAGCATTTGTCCATTGTTTGAGAAGTTGATTTGTCAAATGGAAATGTTATTTTGTTTCCAATAATATTTTTAACTTGTTATGAAAAGATTTATCAATCCATAATTTAAAAATAATAAGTTATTATCTACTTTGAGAATTTAGAGGCATTATTAATATGGAGTGAAATGTGAAGTGTTTACAAATAGTAAAAGAAATAAAATACATTTCACTAAAAAATGAATCGAACTTAAGATTTGGATGGCGTTAATAAAAGATTTTGAATTGAAAATTATTTATAATTTGTTAAAACCAACATCATTATTGATGAATTAAGTAAAAACACTAGCTTAGGCATGTAAATAAATGAGAATAATAATTTGAATTAAAAAGATCACGTCTTGGAATAATTATGAAATGATGTTTTACTCAATTATCCCAATAGGTTGTCAGTCGTTATTGGTTAAATAACATAAATGTGAATTAATCTTTGGATCCAAAATTTTGTAAATTAATTTAGAAGGCACATGAAAAAAAATGTAAGAATTTTAGTTGGATGAGAATTGAATACTTCAAATATGAAATGGATTATGTGTACTGAATGTAAATGGAATAGGACAATTATTATTAGATTAAACTCACGATGGCAAAATGTTCTGTTCACTATAGTGAGAATAAAATTATGATGAATAGGATAATTACTTTTGTGGCCAAGTCTGAAAAGAGATGGAGTATCTTGGGTGAGAAAATGTTCATCTAGTTAGCAATCAAAAGGTGAACATTAGCAATTGGTTGAAACATTAAAACCACTTCCAATTCCTGTAAAAGTTGGATAGTAATGGATTTTGTTGTCATTACCTAGATCATCATAGAATTGTTGATAGATTAACTAAATTAACTCAATTTTTTTAAGTAAAAGAAATTGATTCTATGGAGAAATTGGTGAAAATTTAATGTAAATCAAATTACATATTTGCATGTAGTACCAAAGACAATTGTATGAAGTCATGATTTAAAGTTACATCTTATTTCTAAAGAATTGTGTTGGACCCCATAACCCCAAAAGTTAGTATTTGATTTCAATGAAAACAAACCATTTAGGTGTTCATTGTGATGATCTAATATGTCCATTTAGAATATTCTATAAGTTATATTCAAGATGAGTAAACTTGGCAATCACCTACCATGAAGTGGCTTAAGAAGTGCTCAACTTGTTAAATCTTTACTAAGCTTCAAGGACATTAAGGATGAAGGAGAAACTCCAATATCATACATAAATCCATTCCTTGAAAAGATGGTTTTACACTTTATAAGGACTTATGAAATATTGGTTTGATGTTTATCATAATTATTAAGCATCACATATGCAAACAAAGCCACATTCATACACATCTTGACATGTCTAGGAAAACACATTTGATAGCATGTTGGTAATAATTTTATTTCATAACTTCAACATTTAAGAAAAAATCTATTTGAGAATTGAACTATTGGATTTCTTAAGATTGTTTTAAAAATCATAGATCATGCTTAGAAAAAAGTAAGAATTATAACTTGCATTCACAAATATGTCTTTATCATAACTAGATTAAATTGGTTGCAAGAAGAATTTGAAAGAATATAAATCATTAGAATTCATACCTAATATCTTGAACTCATCACTATGCATTCTATATGTGTGCTGCATTAAGCCTTTTACTCAAGCATTACACAACACATCCTACATGCATGATGCACAATACTTAGCATTCACCTACATTACTCTGTTACATGTGCTTGTCTCATATGTTAACTTTTTATTCCTAAACCTATATCAATATTTATGTATTATACATCTTGTACATT
This sequence comes from Vanilla planifolia, assembly GCA_023846275.1. NCBI lineage: Eukaryota > Viridiplantae > Streptophyta > Magnoliopsida > Asparagales > Orchidaceae > Vanilla > Vanilla planifolia. Next base: position 567,217 of record CM043866.1, read on the forward strand.
GAAAATGTTATAACTAGTTTGATAGAAATTGAGAATTTTGATATAGTTATTGGAGGTTTTTAGGTATTTTTTGAGATCTTTTTCTTATAATTAAGTCTCCAAATAAAGATAATATGATAATGATAATGGAGAAAAAATTGTAGATATTGATCCTTTTTGCTTTAGCATTTCCATATTCTATCAAGAGGAACTTGAGAAAAGCTACAAGTCCAAATTCTTTTAGAGTATTTCATGTGCATGCAAGGACTTTATGTAGCATTTTTACACTTACATTCCCTCATCACATATTCATAAAAGTTTGGTTATATTTGGTAAAATTCTTACCTAATCTCTTAGTGCTTTATTGTGCATCTATTAATTCTTCCCTCATCACACTGGCGCATGTGGGTAAATAGTTATGAGTTTTTGTAGAATTCATAAAATTTAAATTTTTAGTCAAAATCATAAGTTTTTTCTTTGATAATTAAATATTATAACTTAACATCCATATAAAAGGATATGAAGGATGTACAAAACAATTCAACAAATTTAAAGAATTCTAGAAATTAGAACTTCATAAATATAGAACCTAATAAAGGTAATCTTCTTAAGAAATTCAATCTTCTTATTATAAAAATCTTCTTCTATTTCTTCTTCTTTTGCTACTTACTATAATCACACTTCTACTTCCTCTACTATTACTTTAAAAAGAAACTCTATTGAATATGGCTCAAGGTGCAAAAATCTCATAGATAGATCATATTATATTTGGTATTAGAGCATTCCTTGATTCAACTTCGATGGTAGGTGCAAAGAAGAAGATAGTTGAAAAGTAAGCCAAAAAAGAGAATCAGGTGATTAAGGAGGCTTCAATCAAAATGACTGCATCAACTATTTTATAATCAAGTCTAGAAGCACAGGTAGCTCAATTAATTAAATAGATATAAGTATTAATAAAGATAGTGCTAAAATCTTAATCTCTTCTTATGATAAAATCTAAAGAAAATTCATCAAAATAAAATATTTTTAATTAAAAGAGTTTTGTATTACATGGTAATTACAAAATAATTGAAGATAAAGATGACATCAATCTCACTTTTTGAAGCATGAGAATTTGCTATATATTTTCAAGATAGATGCTACACTAGACTTACCAATTTATGATGAAATAATAGATGTAAAAAAATTAGATAACTAGTTAGAACACGTAAAGATATATTTTTCTATATATGACTATTCAACATCAGATAAAGTGATTTATGCTCAATTAAAAATGATGAGTCATGCATTATCCTAATGAAATGCTCACTTAAGAAATAATATATTCATAGAAGTAACTTGGAGCCAATTTAAGAAATTAATTTAAGAAGAATTTTATCCTATAAGTTACATGGAGAAAAGATAAAGAAAATGATAGTCTATGACACTAATAAGGATAAATAGTTAAGAATATATCACAAAATTTTGATGTCAAGCCATGACTTTGGAAATATCCATTAAAAAGATATAGACATTTTTAAAATATATTATAAGTCTATACTATCTTATTACTATAAAATTATCTTTTTTCTTTATCAAATCTTTAAATCAAGTTAGTACATTCATAATGATTATCAAAAAGAAAATAAATATAAAGAGATAAAACTAGAAGAATAAAATACCATGAGATCTCAGTATAAGTCTTAAAATTAGTGAGAAAAAAAAATATTCTTAAAAAAAGTTTCTTATGGCACAACTAACATCACTCCTACTAATAAAAATCAAAACTATTATAATCATTGCAAGAAGATAGGACATATATAGGCTACAAATTGCACCTTGAATCTTTTCTAAAAAAGTTTTAAGAATTATTGCTTATAATGAGTGCAAAAGATCTCTCTCTCAAAGAAAAGCAAAAAAGAACTCTCACCATCTAAATATAAGTCAAGAAAGAGCTTATCATGTAATCATCAACACTAAAAGTGAAAAGATCCTAATGTAAAAACTTCTTGTAGAAAGACTAAAGTAAAGGATTATACAATATCCAAGACCTTATTTCTTAGGGTGGATTCATAAGTATTTTAAAGAGAGAGTTGAAATACAATACAAGGTGAAATTTGTCATCATTAAAAACTACATTGATGTGGAAGGATGGACAAAATATCTTTTTGACTCAAAGCAAAAAAGCATTGACAAAGTGCTACTAACATAATCAAATAAACCACTTGATGGGACAAATGAAAATCTCAATCTCCTAAAAAAGACAATCAAACTACATATACAAAGAATCAATTCAATAAAGAATATTTGATAAGACTCGAATCTCAAAAAGAAGAGACTTATGATCAAGAGATCAATTCTAGCTCATTGAATCTAAACTTATTTAAAAAATAAAGAAAATAAAATGATAAAAAGTGATGATGTAGCATGAAACAATAAGGTTATGCATAGAGATTTCTTATAGACACGATGGTCGAGCACCATGCATGGAGGCATAGGTGAGCAAGTGGAAAAGCACGATGCACCAAGAGCCCATGCATGCTAGTAAGCACACCTATCATGTGTTGTATCCTTTGATGTGATGATTACAAAACAAAACTAACTATTATCAATATCTTGTTAAGCTTAGTATTATTTTAGTTCAATCTTAAGGTTTTATTATAGTAGTTTGGATTTACTAGAACAAAGATTATAACATCTAAAATGGATGGAGATTGAAAGCTCAACTTATTAATTTTGGAGCAAAGGACCAAACTTTTTTTGGAGTGGCTAGTCCACACATAACCTATATTCTTAATCATTTATATGTTTAGTATATTAAATTATTCTTTTCTTTACAATTTTGGCACCTAGGATCATAATCTTAGTTTATGCATTTTTTAGTTTATTTTTGGTGATAGGTTGTATGCATTAGGTGAGTTATATTTGGAGTTGAAAATTAAATCTTTTAATTTTAAATCTATATACAAAAATATTTTTAATAAAAAAACAAAAATAAAAATTTAACCTAAGAACTCACTCTTCAACCGAGCCTAAAGGCTCGGGCTAAGTGGCCCAAAGCACTAAGAATTGAGGCTTGGGGAGCCATGGGTTAAGGACGAGTTGAAACTGAGTTAATTCAAGCCCAAGTCTTGGTCAGGGTATAGTCTTATAGTGGATTCCATTAAATCAAATCAACAAATCATTTCTAAACAAAGATTAGGCTTATTGAGTTGAGTCAGACTAGAAGTAGTCAAGCAATACGATTAAGTCAAGATGGACTAGTATATGCATAGTGACTTAGGTCATGACCTCTCAAGAGCACCAAAAGATAGCCAACCCCATAAGGCTGCCTTAAATATACTATGGAACTAAGATTTATTGTAAATTGCATGTTTAATTTTGTAATGTGGGACTAAAGTCATTAACGGCTATTGCTTCTAAATTGGGAGTGAATCAGTGTTGGTCAATCACACATTTTTGTAATTAAATGATGGAGAACACATCTGTCATTTTGAATAATAGAATCCATCTTACCATCCATTCGATAAGCTTAATCAAATGGTCATAATCAGTTCTGTCATTTTGAATAGTAAATTTTATCTAATGTCCATCTAATAAGCTTGATTAAATGGTTGTGATCTACTACACCTTTGTGAATAGTATTCCTATGCATCTCATCATCCATCCAGCACACAAGATCTAAAAATCCATATTAAATCTCACCTGGATTAGATTTGGACCCCTTAATCAAACTTTCGATTGAGCAACTCTTGTTTTGTTTGTCGAGATTAGACAAAAACAAATTTTCTTCTTCCTTTTTTATTTTCAACAATGGCTGTCTTTTAGTAAAGGCCATTTCTAGTAATTAAAAGAATTATTTGGGTATGTTTTTGCATGGATTATAAATAAGGATCATTTAATAATATTTAACATTAATGAATCAATTTTAAAAAGCTAAAAAAAATGCTTAAGAGAAGTTTAAAATTAAGAGCAACATATTTCACTGTATGCTTGTAGGAGTTACAGATTCTCTATTCATTGCCTATTTCTATAGCTTTTCTATTCCTTTATTTTGTAGCATTTGATAACCTTTACATCTATAGTTGTTGTGCCACTCTTATATGAAGAATTTAAAGATATAGGAGTTTTGTATGTTTTATTCTTATAATGATTTCACTTTTTCTTACAGCAAAACTTTTTTCTAGTTTTTAGTGTCTCATTAGAACACCTGATTATACTTTATTTACCCCTACCAACTTTGACAAAAGAGAGTGGTTACTAGAAGTTCAATTGAGTTATCAGAGGTGGATGTAGGCATGACTTTTCTTTTGACCACCTAAAAATCTTTGTGCCTTTCTTATTTTCTTGTTGCATAATTTTTGTTTTTTATTTCATCAATAATTTTCTTAAGGCAAAATTTTTACTATTAAGCATAAGATTTTTCTTTAATTAAAAAGTTTTGTTAAAATCATAATTCACCTCTCCCTTTTTTCATTAAATCTCACATAATTTACATCAAGTGGTATTAGAGTAAGATGTTTCTCAAAATAAAGAAAATACTAAGACAAGATCCTCATGACTTTTCCATGTGTTGAGGACAATGCGATCTTATCCGAGGGTGTGTTATCACACAAACCAATATTATTCAAAGGTGAGTTTTATCATCATTGAAAAAATAGGATGCATATATTTTTAGAATCAATCGATTTGAAAATATGGGACATTGTCGAACATCTATTTGATTAATTAAATAAGATTGTTCGTGGTGAAAAAGTAAGAAACTTTTGAAGTAAACTCACTCCTAAGGAGAAACTTAGAATTCAACTTAATTCTTAGGCTATAAATACTTTGTGTTGTGGATTGGGTGCTTTTGAATATAATTGTATTGTGAACTTAAAAATAGTAAATGAGATTTGATCAAAACTTGAAGTTATCTATGAAAATACTTCTCAAGTTAAGGAGATACAATCAAAAAACTAATTAATGAGTATGAATTATTTTGCATGAATCTAAATGAGAACATTAAAGCTATGTTTATAAGATTTACAAATATTTTTAATGGTCCATATAACCTTAGTAAAGAGTTTTCTATTAATAAATAAGTCAGGAAGATTCTTTGAGTATTCTCAATGACATATCCTCTGATGATAACCTTGAAAGCGATAAAGAATATTTTAATTATGTCACTAGATGAGTTATTGGGTAAGCTCTTAACAAATTAAATTAAGCTGATAAGCAGAAAGAATGAAGAACTTATGGTTGAAAAGAAAAAGAAAAAGAAAAAGAAGAAAGAAACAATTATCTTTGTAATTGATTCCTTAATAGATTTAGATTTTTCCATTTCAAGTAAGGTAGCTCTAATTTTTAAAGTTTTATATTGATTATATGACAAAAGAATTATAGGTAAATTATTTGACAAGAATAAGAAGCAAAAAAAAACAAAATTTTTTCTCATGAAAAATCCATTTGCTATGAATGCAAATTACTTAGGTATCTAAAGCCCAATTGCCCTTAATACATGGAGAGAGTTGAGAAGTTCTAGAAATAAAAGAAGAAGAAAGCTATGGAGATATCATGTGATGATTCAAATAGCTTTTCTTCTAGTGATGAACACAAGAATAGGAGTTTGATTTATCTTATGGCAAAGGATGGCATTCTAGATGCATTGTTAGATGATGAGGTATATTGCCCTTTCTCTAATTCTTCATCTTCTTCTATGAATGATTATGAAGAACAATATATTCAAGTTTACATCAAGTACAAAAAATTAGCTTCCAAGTATCTTAAGTTGAAATAAGAGCATATAAATTATTTTGTTTTGTGTGAACATTTGAATGAGTTGAATGTTTGTTATTTACATAAGATTAAGAATAAAAGAGATAAGAAGCTTCTCTTATTATCAAAAATACATGCTTAGTTAGAGAATGAAGTGATTTGAAAAATTTACATGCTCTTTGTAGTACTTCCTTTCATAAAATTGGTCATGTTAAAAATATTGCGTACTCTTTTGCACAAAATGTTGTTTATAATTATTGCATGAGATTTGGCATATTTCTTCCTATTTACAAGTTCAAAAATATTGTGGATAATAAATCTTCTTGGTATTTTTGGATTAAAAAGAATAGTTTAAATAATGATCAAGTTAAGACATGTACACCCAAAAAGAATTGGTTCCTTAAATCCAACATTTGATTTGTTTTGTAAGCATGCTTTCCTTCAAAGACCAAGAAAGGCATGTGGTATTTGGATAGTGGATGCTCAAGACACATGACTAGAGTTGCTTCCTTATTCATCCACTTGAAACCTTTAAGGTGGACGTGAAGTTACCCTTAGAAAAAACTCCAAGAAGAAGGTGATTAAAATTAGAATTATGGGCAATTCACACACTTCTATAAGAAAGGTCCTCCAAGTGCATGATTTAAGATACAATCTTCTTATTATTAGTCATTTATGTGATTCTAATTTTAATATTTTATTTAATAAAAATTAATGAATCATTTAAAAAGATAATACTTCTCTTATCATAAAATATAACAAAGACATACCTATGTTTTATTCTTACACTGGTTAAGAATGTGGACTAGAATACTATCTTATAAAAGATTTTGACATTTAAAAAAGTATTGTTTTAATAAGCTTATGAAGTTTAACTTTGTTAGAGGTTTACCAAACCTTAGTTATTTTAGAAATTATGTGGTCCATGCCAAAGAAACCATTATAGCTTACTAATCTAGATCTATTTGGTCATATTCATCTAGAGAGTCTAGGTAGAAGCAAGTATGGGTTAGTAGTTGTAAATGATTTTATTAGTCTTACTTGAGTTCTTTTTTGTTAAAAAGAAGAGTAAAGTATTTGAAATTTTTGAAACTTTGATTAATAGGATTGTGAAGGAGCATGAGGTTAAGTTAGTCTTCATTAGGAGTAATAATAGAGGAGAATTCAAGAATAAATTATTTGATGATTTTTGTAGCAAAAATAGCATATTACATATCTTTTCTTTACATAATGGTGTAGTTGAGAGAAAGAATAAAACTTTATTAAAGTGACATAAGTTGTATACTTAATGAGTATAATGTTTTTAAATATGTTTGAGTTGAGGTAATTAGTTATGCCTATTATATTTTTAATAGAATAATATGTAGATCATTGTTAAATATTTCTTCTTTTGAGTTGTGTTATGATAAGAAGCCCAAGGTATCCCATTTTCATGTATTTAGATACAAATATTTTATTTGAAATAACAGAAAAGAGAATTTAGATAAGTTTGATTCCAAGTCTAATGAAGGGATCTTTCTAAGATACTCTCACCTAATAATAGAGTATTTAGAGTATATAATAAGAGAACTCTAGTTATGAAAGAGACAATCTATGTTAAGTTTGATAAATCTCTTGTTGAAGCATCTAATAGTCATCATCAACTAGATCAACTTGATTCATTATAAGGTTTAAGTCTTCGAGAAAAAAATTAGAGGATATAGTTGAAACCAATAAACTAGTAAAAGGAGAAAATTAAATTTAGAAGTAAATGAGATATTCTAAGGATCATCTGAGTTAACATAAGAGATATAAGAGAGAAAGTTAAAACTAAAAACTCTTTTAATCATGTAGCAATTGTATTAAACTTTGAACTAAGTTCTATAGAAAATACTTTTGAAGATGAGTCCTAATTACTACACTGAATGAAGAGTTAGTATAATTTAAGAAAAATTAAGTTGGGATCTTATACTTAAAACAAATGATAAAATAATCATTTCTATAAAATAGGCTTTTAAAAATAACCTAAATGAGAATAGAGAAGTTATTAAGGATAAATTAGTAGCCAAAGCCTATTGTTAGGTTGAAAGAGTAGATGTGGATAAGACTTTTACTCTTATGACTAAACCTGAGATAACTAGGATCTTACTTACTTTTGTATGCCCCAAAAGTTTTAGATTACTCTAAATGGATGCTAAAAGTGAAATTTTTAATGGATATATAAATGAAGAAGTGTACATTAAATAACCTCAGGGATTTGAGATACATGACAAAATTGGTCATATATAAAAACTTAAGAAAGCCTTTTATGGTTTGAAGCAAGCTCCAAGAGCTTGGTATGAAAGATTATGTATTTTTCTTACTTCAAATAGATTTCATAGAGGAAAGTTATATAATATCTTATTTGTTCAAAATTTAGTTGAAGGTTAACTAATATGTTAAGTGTATGTGAATGACAATCTTTGGAGCTTCAAATGAAGAGATGTGTATGTAATTTGCTAATTTAATGAAGAATGAGTTAAAAATTGGTATGATGGGTGAATTAACCTTCTTTTTAGTCAAGTTAAGATAACAAGTAAATGTATATTTATTTTTAAAACCAAATATTTGATAGAATTGTTAAATAAATTTTATTATACAAACATAAAGCAAAGGAAGACTCTTATTAATACAAGTACTGTAATAGATAAAGATGAAGCTAGAAAGCTTATTAACACAAAATTATATAGAAGAATGATTAAATCATTATTATATCTTACTATGAGTAGGCTTGATATTATGTTTAATATAACTCTATGTACAAGATTTCAAACCAGTCCTAGGAAATTATAACAACAAGCAGTCAAGCATAACTTTAAATATCTTATAGATACTAAGACTCTAGGTTTATGGTGACCTAATTATGAGTTTAGATTTGATTTACTAATTGACAAAGATGCCAAAAAAAGATTGATAAAATGTATCTCTAGTATGTGCTAATTGATTGGTGGTTCATTAATTTCTTGGCTAATAGAAAATAAAATTATGTGACACTATCAACAACAGAGGCTAAGTACATTATTATAGTAGTTATGTTGCTCAAATTTTATAGATTAAATAACAACTTTTAGACTATGGTTTAGAATTTATCCAAATTTTAGTCTTTTATAATAATTCAAGTATAATTTGTTTAGCTAAGAATCCTATTTAGCACTCATGAGCTAAACGCATAGAGTTAAGATAAGAAAGAAATTTAGTTATCATTTATTCCATCTACCCAATTATCAAATATTTTTACCAAGCTATTAGCTATTAAAGGCTTTTATTGATAGACTTAGATTAAGCTTAGATGTAATTAACCTCTTTGAATGATTACAAAAAGTGGAAGAGAAGTTAGTGATAGAATGAAGGTGAGCATAAGCTAGAATTCAGGGGTAATATAAGCTATTAATTAGGGGGAGCTATAATGTTGAATATTATATTACATAGTTTGTTATTTTCATAAATATTAATTATTTTTTATTACATTTCTTTAATATTATATTTCAAATTTTAGCATTAGTGTTGTAATCATTAAGGGAAAGATTATTGTACCATTCGATGTGGTGATCACAAAACCAAGCTAACTATTACTAATATCTTATTGAGCTTAATATTATTTCAATTCAATCTTAAGGTATTATTGTAGCAATTTTGGTTTATTGGAATAAGGACTATAACATCTAAAATGAATGGAGATTGAAGGTTCAACTTGTTGATTTTGGAGCCAAGGACCAAGCTCTATGTGGAGTGACTAATCTACAAAAAAACTACATTCTTAGTCATCTATATAATTAGTATATTAAATATTTCTTTTTTTAATTATGGCACTTAGGATCATAATCATGGTTCATATTATTTTAGTTGACTTTTGCTAATAAATTGTATGCATTAGGTGTGTTATATTTGGGTTTGAAAATTAAGTCTTTTTAATTTTAAAATTTTATACAAAAATATTTTTAATAAAAAAAATGAAAATTTAGCTTAAATACACATAATTTAGCAAAGCCCTTAGGCATAAGCCAAGTGGCCCAAAGCATTGAGCATTGGTAATGGGATTAGGTCAAGTTGGAGGTGTGTATATATAGGTGACATGGGTTATGACCTCTTAAGAGCAGTAAAGGGTAGCCAACTCCATTATGCTATCTTAAGTGCATGGTGGAACTTAGATATAATGCATGTGCATTTTTGTAATGTGAGACTAAAGTCATCCACAACTATTGCTTCAAAATTGAGAGCGAATTAGTATCGTCTGATCACACATTTTTGTGATCAAATGGTAGAGAATATGTTTTATAATTTTGAATAATAGAATCCATCTTATCATCTATTGAATGAGCCTTATCAAATGGTCATGATCTGTTTGTCATTTTGAGTAGTAAATTTCATATAATCATCCATCTGATAAGCCTAATTAAACAATTGTGATCTGCTTCACCTTGGTGAACAGTACTCTTGTGCTCCTCACCATCCATCAACACATAGGATTTAACAATCCAAATCAAATCCCACTTGTATTAGATTTGGACCTTTTAATCAAAGTTCTAATCAAATAGCTCATGTTTTGTCCATCCAGATCAAATGATAGCTACTCTTTTTCTTCCTTTTATATTTCCATCAATGGCTATCTTTTAAGAAAGACTTATTCTAGCCACTGGAAGGGTTTATTTGGACATCTTTTAATATGAACTATAAATAAAGGTCATTTAATAATATTTAGGATGGATGAATCAACTTGAAAAAACTTAAAAGTTTTAATGAGAAATCTAAAATTGACAGCATCATATTTCATTGTGTGCTTGAGGGAGCTGTAGATTTTCTATTCATTACATTTTTCTATAGCTCTCCCCTTCATTTAGTTCATAAGATTTGGTAACATTTACATCTATAGTGTTATGTCACTCTTGCTTGAAGAATTCAAAGACATAAGAGCTTTGTATATGTTATTCTTGTAAAGGTTTCACTTTTTTTAGTAAAATTTCTTGTATTTTTTGGGTCTCATTGGAGCATCTAATTGCACTTGTTTTATCCCTACAAACTTTAATAAAAGAGAGTATTTAGTAAAAGCCCAATTGGGTGAATAAGAGTGGATGTGAGCATAGGTTTTGGGCAAACCACTTACAATCTTTGTGCCTTTCTTGTTTTGTAATTTTTATTTTTCATTTCATCAAAAACTTTCCCTAAAATAAAATTTTTATTAATAAGCATAAGATTTTTCTTTAATTAAAAAAGTTTTTAAAAATCAAAAAATTTTATAAAAAGCATAATTCACCCGTCCCCTCTTGGGTTTTAAACCTCACACGATTCACATTGCCACATTGCCATAGTCAATGTGTGTGTGAAAGGCTATCCACATGCATGAATGACTACCTTGGCATGATCATATGCCTGCAAGGCATGTGCACGCACTAACAGACAGGTGTGAGATTTTATGAAATTTGTAGAATTTAAGGAATTTTAAATTTTTTGTCAAATCATATGTGTTTTCTTTTGTGATTAAATATTATATTCCAACCCTATATAAAATGGTGGGAAAGATATAGGAAGTAATTCAAAGAATTCAAAGAATTTTAAGAATTAGAACTTCATAAATTTAAAATCCCTTAAAGAAAATTCTTTGAGAAATTTCAATCTCCTTGTGACAAAAACTCTCTTCTCCTTCTCTTTTTTCCTTTGCAGCTCGCCATAATCATGCTTCTACTTCCATTACTGCTACTCTAAAAAGAAGGCTTGCTGATGACAACTTAGGGTAAGAAAACCTCTCAAACATATCATTCTAGGTCATTAATAAAGTAGAGAAAAACAACCAAGGTTGGGCATTAAAAGTGTGAAAAATGTGCCTTAGAAGGTCGAAGAGAAGTCCCTATCTTTGGACATTAGTAGTGTGGAAAGAAGTGTCCATCCTTAGGCATTGGAAGTGTGGAAAGAAGTCCTTATATTTAGTTATTAGCAATGTGGAGGGAAGAAGGCTATGTCTAATCATCTTCATTGTAAAAGACATCACTGTATCAAGGTTTCTCCATTGGCTATAGCAAAAGAGGGAATCAAGAAAATATGACCAATATAATATGGATTAGGGGTAAAAGTCGAACCACCTAAAAATGTAGGTGATAGTATCACCTTTTACTTCTATTTGCATTTATATTCTTACTCACTTGTCATCTTGGATAGGTTTAACATTTTTAAAAATAGATATACTTATTAAAATTAATCTTAAAATCTTACACTTAACAATTAAACTCCTCTCCCTCCCCTTCCCCCCCCCCCCCCTCTCCTCCCCTTTTTCTTGGTGTCTCATAGACTTGACAAGGTGTACATCAAACACTTGACACTTAATTGAAATATAATAAAACCATTGCATTCATACACAAATGATTAGACATAAAAAAAACTATAAAGACTTAAAATTATTTGATATAGTTTTGTTCTAGATTTTGTTAAATTTGGGAAATTCATTTATCATTAGTTTGAATATTTTATAATAATAATCATCAATCTATTATTGGTTATAGCTTTATATGAAATAGTGTAAAGAAGAAAATGTTAATCACCTTTATATTGAATAAAGTAAAAGAAAAGGCAATAATGGTACAATAGTTGATACAAGAAACAAATAAGAAGTTCACGATCATTCATGGAAGATTTTACATTGCATAGGATACAAAAAAAAAGTATTTTGATGTGAAGCATAAGAATATGAAAATTCAATAAGGTGAACACATGTTCTAGAGGGTAAGTCCAATGAAACAGGTGGCTTATTTTTTAAATTAAATAAAGTAAAGCTACTTTTGATAAAACCATCTTATCTTATTGAAAGAATTAGGTAAGTGGTTTATTGGTTGGTTTAATCTTTCTAGTAAGTGGGGCATTCATGATGTGCTTGATGTATAGATATGTGTCTAATCCCTTGAACATTATTAAATTTGATTTGCAATTAATTGAGATTTAGACTCACTTGAGTTGGATAAGGGAGGAATCAGGAAAAAAGTATAGCAAAAAAAGTAGAGTAATTAAGAAGCACAAAGATTCTTATAATAAAGTAGAATGAAAAAATTGATTTAAGGGAAAAGTCACATGCATAACTAAAAAGGAATGATGTAGCAATATTTCAATTTTTATGCAAATTTTGTGTATAAAATTTCATGACACAAAATATAAAGGCTCAAAGCTACCCCTATAATTTCTTATAATTATTTATGTTCTGTTTCTAAGAAATAATTGTATGTGAAATTTATATGTTAGATGTTCTATTTATATGATATGAATATTGTGGTGAATTTGGACACATTATTTGACAGGTTTTTAGAAGGTTAAAAATAATATTGCTTTCGAAACATTTTTATTGTTTCGTTTAAGCTAAAGGTAAATTGATGGCCTAATAAATCATTGTGTGTGTGTGTGTGTATATATATATATATATATATATATATATATATATATACATGAAAGGGAAAGCAAGGTATAAATTGTTGGGTTTTGAATTTAAAAGTTATTTATAAGAAATATTTTGAAATCAATATTAGATTATAGTGTAAGATGTTTAGAATGTATTTTATGAAGATTTGTGAAGTTTTGTACTTAAATTGGAGAGAAAAAGAGATTTTTGGCAAGTAGAAATCACCTATATTATGATTGTATATTGATTTGACAATTTAATTAAATGATCAAACGGTTTGATCCTAAAAGTGCATAAACAATTCAATCAATTGATCGTTAATTAAAAAAAATAAGACTTTATTATATAAATAATTGGATAATCTATTTAAAAAGATTAGATAACCTAATTTTGACTCAAATAATGAGATTAATTACAAAAATCTCAAAAAATTAAAGAAATTTTAAAAGATAATTTCATATATTAAATTAAATTAAGTAAAAATTATATATATAATAATGTTGAAATTAATATTTTGAAGTAATTTGATAAAGAGAAAAATCAAAATAATAAACTGAGATAAAGGATTTTAATTTTGTATTATAATTTTTTCTTTTAATGTTTAACCACTGTATTGTTTTATACATATAAGAAATACATATATAATGGGATTTATTATGGAACCATGTTATTATCACTCTCCATTATTATGGATTGTCATATGCACAAATAAAAAGGAAATATCTACTTTTTCTTATGTAAATCAAGTTATGAAAAATATTGTAACATCAAAGTTGAAATGTAAGAGTAGATATTGTGATAAATTATAATATGAATTATGAGAATGAATTAAGCTTTTATGTTTGCTTTTGTGATTATTGAACCCTTGTTTGATCCATTAAGATGAAATAGGTGGATAAGCATACTGCCTCATGTTATTAGATAATTGATGAGTTAATGCCATTAAGAGGATGACATACTGCTAATGGGCTTGTTATCAAGTGGCATTTATCATTAATGGGATAAGCATATCTTTAGCGAACTAATGAAAGCTTATATTATGTATTGTTGAGTGGATGAATATACCTTAAAAAATATTTAATGATGCAATCATGATAATGTGAAAATAGAACATTATAATTAAGAATTAATGAAAAAAATAATATGTATTAAAAAAATGAAAATTTAGATGATTTTTGTTATAATAGCATGATGATTATTGTTCTCCTTTACTTTCATTATAATTATTTTAAAATATGTTAAGCTTATCAATAATATCTTATTATTTGATTTTTTTTTTCCAATAAGTCAATAATTAGCTTATATTCTACTTTACTCTTATTTACAAGTTTGCCACTACACAACCACATGAAAAAACTTATGTAATAGTTAATAAAGTTGGATTATTTATGCATATTGTAATTATGAGTGACAATACTGGTGTAAAATCATTTTTTTTATTACTTAACTTTTATCATGTTATAGTTAATTATTTATATTTAGAAACATAATTTAAAATATAAGTAAAGAATAATATTAAGATGTAGTTATTTGTCTTGAGCTACTATTGGTTCTTAAGATAATTTAGTTTAACAGATTGATGTATGACAATTATCTTATGACCATTATGTTGAAATACATACATTTTAGTCCTAGTATGTTTGTAACATTCACATCAAAATGCCAATTATGAACAAGGATGGCATGAGAAAAATGCAAATAGCCAACACATCACCTTATACATGATCATCACATGATCCAAGTTAAAGTAGGACTTGAAATTGCTAGGTAATATTTATCATCAATTTGTTAATCAAAGCATCTTTAATCAAGCTTATTATTGGCATGGAAACTTGCCATTTTGACTTCAAGATTCTCCTCAACATTATATCAAATAATTAGTCCTTCAAACTTTGTCATGTATTTAACAACAACCAAATTTCCATGCACATTAGATTAAATATCTTTTCAAAAGTTTTTCATTGTAAGTTTGATAAAACAATGTCTCATGTGATATCTTTCATCTCCTCTTAATTTCCTATTAGTTACAAACTAGAACAATAAAAATATTGCTCCATATTCACCTAATACATCCTTGCTTTGCATATAAATTTTAGTTTTGCAAATTCCCCATATTACTTAAGTATCGTTGATTATTATGTGAAATAATTGTTCATGTGCAAGAGAAACAAAAAAGGCTTTCAAATTAGTTTTCGATCAAAACTAAGACCCTCAATGCTCATCTTCTTTGTAATATCATTATTACAACCTATTTCTTATTGCCTAGCTTGAAGTTCGAATCCCATATGGGGGTCCAGATTTTGTTGCCTTAGAGTTTGCACACTAATAGGTTCTTCCTCCTTAAAGTGCCTACATAAAGATTTCTCATTGAATTGTGAGGGAAATACAAATCCTTTAGGACATAACATATTACAAAAGATTATGTTGTTTGCATGAACTTGGGTGCCTACGTAAGAAATTAGATTCCATTAATAGTCTCATTTTGGGATTCCTCCCCAATTATGAGTTTTTCCATTTGACCTTCCATGGTCAACAACTAAGGAGACTTTTAAGGTAAATTTAGATTATTTTATGACTACAAAAGAGTGTGGATAGCACCACCTAGAGTTATCTCAATAATTCTAAACCATTCACTCAACTTAGTGATATTGTCATTTCTTTTTCAATGCAAGCAAACGAGTTCCTCTAGTTGTCCTTAAGATTCATTTGATCATCACTTGGTTGATCACAAGCATATCCATGACACAAATTTCTACCAATATAAGCTATAGAAAGTTTATAATATAAATTTGACATGATAGTCATACAAATAGCAAATTTAGGTCACTAAGAGATAATGCAACAAAACAAGTTTTGTCATGGACTACACATTAGTGATGTTACAAGTGACGTTCTTCAGAAAGCATGAACAACAAACAAAATAGTTTTTACAATGTGTTCTATGCAATAATAAAAAACAAATGTGATCCACTAGTTCATTTACGAGCTTGTTGATACCATGGTTTGGTATATCAAAATGACAAGGTTGTTATAATCATTTTGAGTAGAAAACTAAATTGACAATTACCTAAATCTGAGTGAAAACCTACTAATAAAACATTGGACCACAAATCCAATCAAAATTGGGAGTAAAATACTCATATATTGCTCTCAAAATAGGAAGAGAAAAGGACAAGATTAAAAAAGAATTGGAGAGTAGACATTGATGGATCTTACCTTTGATCATTTGTGCATCATGATCAAAATCTGGGCATTTCACCATCAATTTTGATATGAAGTCATCACTATATCTCAAACATTATTCATCTAAATAGATATTGTAGCTAAAGACTAATATATGTCTCTAATAAGAGGTATATATATGCTCAAGAGAGCAAAGAAACTCAAAACCAAAGATTGCAAAATAATTAATAATAATTACATGTTATGGATGATCTAAGGTAGTTCCTAAAGACCATCCAAGATAGTCCCAAAACTATTGAAGGTTGTTATTCTATCTCAACTACAAAAAAGAGTATAGATTAAGCTATTGAAAGTATCCTATCTTTTACTAATCATCCATGATAGGATTCATCTTAAAAGGTCATGAAATCATCTAAAACTTAAAATAATTGTCAAAATACATTGCATGCTAGTGGGAAACAAAATAAAATAACTAAGATAACATAAAAAAAATATATGATGCTTATATAAACCCCATAAATCTTAAATACATCAACATCTTAAGCTAACAAAAAATAAAACAAAACAACACAAAAAATAAAACCCAAATATAGAACAAACTAGAACAAACATGACCTCGACCAAAAAAAAACATGAAACATGCCTCTTATGAAAGTGGAGCCTCTCGATGACGCAATCTAGTAAGCTATTGCAACTATTAAATGTATTTGTATGTCAATGTTGGATCCACCTAGATCCATACATCACCTTCAATCTACACCTTTTCCTGTGCTCATTGTGCACACCGCAAAGGAAGTAAAACAAGATCCAACGAATTGGAGGATTAAAATCTCTCTAAATAAATCCTTCAAAAGTGAAAGGATGATATAAAGTCATGGATTTATCATAGTTGCCTAATATATATATATATATAAACAATGGACACCCATTTCCTTTGATTCAACCACATATAAATACAAGCTTCTATTCCCTGCAACATAGGTCTTCAGCAACTACGCTAATTAGAAACACAAACAAACATGCTAGAAACGGATCATGTTGCTTCCAGTAAACAATAAGCATGAATTCCTTCTTGGCAATGGATGGCAATGAGCTACTAAATGAAGCAGAGACATGCATGGATGTTCTGATCCTATTGTGAGGAATGAAGCTGGATATGAAGTTGTTCTCCCCAAGGAAGAATACCTGGATAAGGAGCTGTACCACAGTAGCTGAAAAGATCTTTCAGTTCAGAGCAACCAGTAGGATAGGAAACAGAACGGTGAAATGGATCCCTCTTCAGTCTTTTGTAGTGAAGAGAACCTATGCAGCCATAAGGATCAACTTGAAACTGAGCCATGACTAAAGCTTCCCCTCGAATGGCTGCCTCCCTTGAATCAGCTGTTACCGGGGTGCCGAAGAAGAAGAACCTTTCTTTTGGGAATCTAATTGCAGCACGGTGCAGGTCAGAAAAGCGCTCCTTTTTGAAATCGTAGCTCACAACCTGGCAACAGAATGTAGCAACCCATTATTTGCCACAATTGAGCCACAACATAGTTCATTTAATGGGGTAACATAGAAGTGCCACATAAGAGATAGCAAATGCTTGGTTGTTAAATGTGGGGATATGAATTAGTCGCAAGCATATAATGCAAAATACAGACCAATATCCCAGCTACCAAGCCTGCTTCATCCTATTGTGTTGCTCAATATGATTCGACATTTTTAAGCTTATATTTTGATTTGCAAGTCACTTAAGAGAGTGGTTAATGTACTATTATGTTCAAATTTGTATTCATAATGCATGTATCAATTTCAGGATTACAATTTAACAAAAATGATGAAATTATTCTCCTGTCAACAAATAGAAAGATGTATGGCTTTCTTACACGCAGTTTAAGCACATTATAGTTAGTGCAAGAGAATTTATGAGTTAATGTGTGTATTACACTTGATAGTCTTTTTAAACTGTTTATATATTCAGAATGAGCGTGGCTCATGATAATTCGGAAAACGATGGGAAAGAACATGATAAAAAAGGGCCAGAGAAGAACAGAAAATCAAGAAAAAACTTCCATTAACGTTGTTAGTGATGAGTTTCTCAGACATCAATTTCTACTTCGACTTCTAGCCAATGCAGACCACTTCAGAACTGAGTTCCATGGCTTTAAAGCCATACTTGCCTCTAAATTCTTAATTCTCCATGGTGTACAACAATGGTGTATGAAATTTCTTGAATTTTACAATAGCGGAATAAAAAGAAACCATGAGAACCCATGAACAAGAGTGTAGTAAGAAATAACTTTTTAACACTTAGATCAGATAAAAAATTTCCTTCTTAGATCTCAACTACCCAATGTTTTATATAGGAGTATCTATTGACAATTAGTTCTTTCGAACTGCGGTAATGCTGGTAAAACCAAACCCAAAACTGAAGCTCACAATATAATAAAATGGACAACACCCCAGGTCATTGAGAATGAAACTTATAAAGAACTCCAGATCAGTGTGATCTAGGAGGACCTCTCAAGAGCAAACTGCATCGGCAAGTATTTATATTTCTCCATTTGCATCCCCCTCAAGATTTGTATGACCTCCTGGGAGAATCGCTCAAGGGAAACTAACTTGAGGTTTTAACTTTTGAATATTTTTTTCTCTTGAAACCTAGATGGTCTTTGAACATAAGCTCAAGGATTTGCATGCCTCAAGGATAAATCCTTGTGAGCTGGATAAATATGGATGTTCTCTTGAGAAAGATGATGGGAAAAGTTTAGGTTAGTATGGAATTAAGCATCAAGAGATGATAGCAGACAAAAATGATTGTGGCTATTTTAGCTAAGGAAAGAAAGCATGGGTTTAAGAGTAATAGAAGAAGGTTAAGAGAAAGTGGGAGTTTGATTGATTCAAACAAATTTGGTTCAATTTTGGAGTTAATTTTGATTTAGTTTGAGTTGTAATAGGGGTTGGTCGCATTTGGAGAGAGAAAAAGAATAAATCTCACAAATAGAACATTTAGGAAAGAGATAGAAAGAAAAACAGGCTTCATATCAAGGGATAAAGAGAGATATGCATGCCATATGCAAATTTGTATCCAAAATTATTTATTTTATTTCATTATTTCATTAATTCATCATATATATATATATATATATAATATGAAAAAATCAACTAAAATATCTAAAAAAAGTTCAAATTTTACAACAGGTGAAAGACTAAATCTAATCTTACAGACTTATACCTAAATGAAATGAATGCTTATTTCTACTTTGGCAGTGAATTGTTGTCCATCTTCTAAGATGGTTCTATCTTAAAGAATATGAGAGAGGCTTCTAATGCTTTTGGTATATCCTATAATAACTTAAATGACTCATTAGACCCAATAAGTGATTTGAAAGCTTTTAACATATTTTAGAGGCTTTTCTCATTCATTTGATTTCAATTTATCTCAAAATTAGTTTTGTATCAAACTTAGCAAACATTGTCATGCAACCTCTTTTTGATGCAACTATTACGTATCAATCAATCTCTTCACAAGAAACACTATTTTACAAAATTGTATTCTAAATTTATATTTATCAAACTTAATACTAATCTATTTAAGTCTTTCTTAATAAATAAAACATCAAATGAGAGATGCTCCTTCATATACATGTGAAGGAACCATGTGAAAATAAAGACAATAATCAAAATATTTGAATAAAAAAATTCAAAAATTGTTTATCAATTTTGCAACAAATAAAGTTTATTTATTATTCTTTGTATGTATTAATTTTTTATAAAATATTAAAAACTTAATATTAAAAATTTTTATAAAGAATATATCATGGCAAATTTAAAATGTGTTAACAATGCTCATGTTCTTACATAATATATAAAAATTTTAAATAATACAAGGGTAGAACTTTTTAGAAAATAAAAAATTATAAAAATATATGATGATAAATATAAAATGTGTTAACAATGATCATATTCCTACATAACATAAAAACTTTTTTAAATAATAATAGGATATAATTTTTTAAATAAATACATATCAATAATTAATAATTTTATTAATGTTTTTAAGAAACTTTGTTTTATTTATTTAGAACAAATCTTTTGTTTGATTAAATAAAATATGTAACAAATTTATTCTTATATGCATATGAAAAAGTAATAAAAACATATATAAATATTTCTAAAATATTTTTTTGATTTTTAAAAAGCCATTGGTCACCTTAACTTTTTTTAACTTAATTTTCTTTTCTTATTCATTTTTCTCCTTATCAATAAGGGGAATATCATTATTTACCAATTTAAAAGAAGGCTTAATAAGTCATATTTTGAGATTTCATTAAGACAATAACTTCTAAAGTTAAAATTAATAGACATAGATGAATTTGTGCCTAAAAATGAAATTAAGAAATTTGTAGAATTTTTAAAACTAGACCTATAAATATTTTGATAATTCTCTTCAAGACTATATTTGATCTTTAATAAATTCATCATTTGAAACCAACCAAAACTCTTCTACCCAACCTTTGTTTTCTTTATCTTTATTTAAAATATTTAGCTAAAATTTTTTAGTATGATTTACTAATTTTGATTTGACAAAATTTAATCTTTGATAGTCATCCATGTCATGACAATCAAAGAGATAATTATTTTAATTTAAAAAATTAAAAAGAATTCAAAGAACTATGTATATCAACAAATATGAGCATCTCAACCTCAACATTTTTTATAGATCATATTGACTATTTTTATGATTTTTACAAATGGGGATGTGAATACCTTACTTTTGTGATTTACCAATTTTTTACTCTCAACAAACATAATTTTTATTCTATCTAATCTATTAGAATTGGTTTTTTCCAAGTAATATAATGATTAAAATGGATATTCAAAATACAAAAATCATAATTTTAAGTGTTGTTTAACTACAATAGAAATTCAAGATGCTGGTTGGGCATCATATAAAGTAAATATAAATATACTTTTTAATGGTGACACTCGTGTTTTTAGCAAAAGAAGAAAGAAAAAATAAAATTTTTTTTGTATATTTTTTAGGTATTAATAGATTAAATACAATAATAAGACTATAACATATTAACCAAACAATTCTTTTAAAAAGTTTAACTCAAGATCCAAAATAAATGACATTTTAGATGAGCTAAAAAAATTAAGATGAAATTTTACCTTAGTGGTTACAAATTTCATGAAAGGTCTACTCAAAGTTTATAACTTTATCTTCAAATTAAGCACAATTTAATGAGTATCATAATCATAATCTATAGATTTGTAACATAATATAATAATTTTCAAGTTAAAATGATTAAACAAAATTTAATGAGTATCATAATCATAATCTATAGATTTGTAACATAATATAATAATTTTCAAGTTAAAATGGTTCTAACATAAAAAAAGAATCTGTATTTAAAAATTTTAAGATTCTTGTAAGCTTACTGAGTACTAGAATTTTCAGGTATCACCTAACATTTGAAAATCTTCAGGGATCTTAAGGAATCTTTTGAGATCTTTTAAAACCTTTAAGAATTTCCAAGGATGTCAAGGTCTTCAAAGATCTTTATGTACCTACAAATCTTTAATAGTTGCTTGGAGTTCTTCAATTAACTTGAGAGAGCATAAGGGACCTTCAAGTTTCCTCGTGCAACTTGTAGAATTTTTATTTTGATACAAAAAAAAATAGTACATCATAGAAGTCAAAAAGTGATAAAGGTGAGGTGAAGAAAATGACCTCACTAATGGTGAAGGTAATGAACCAAACTATGCAAGAAGAAAATAGTAAGTAAAGCAAATGACATTGTGAGGAATCTTATGGATTTTGGCTAGCCTTCAAAAGAGAATAAGAGGTGTGTGATTAAATGACTTGAGGTGACCAAGATATAATTTTAATAGAGTTCAGGATCAACTAGAGAGGTAAAATTGTGTTTCTTAATGACCTGATTTTAAGGTTTCTTATAAGAAAAGGACAGGGATGTCTTGTAATGATGTGAAGGGAAGGTTTAGAAATTTTGGAAGTGGCATCCATGGGTTTAAAAGAAGTTTAGACTAGAGAGAGAAAATATACTAATTTAGACTTAAGGCTTAATTTAAGATATTCTCTTGAAAAATATGATGTGAAGGGTAATTAGTATAGAAATAAGATCCAAAAAATGAAAAGAGGTGAAAAGGAATGTTTGAGGGTGTCTAGACAAGTGAGAGAAAGCTTAAACCTTTTAAGAGGTAATAAAAAAAGAAGGTTAAGAGAGAGCAAAGGAGAATAGTTGGCTGATTGATTCAAAGAAATTTGGTTAATTTTGGGCTATTATTGAGCTAATTGAAATTATAATGGCATTGATAACATTTAGGGAGAAAAAAGAACTATCTTATGGACAAAAGAAAATCAGGAAGAAAGACGAAAAACTAATCTCCTATTGGGAGTTAGATAAAAATAGGGCATGCAATAAAAAATTTGTATTCAAAATTATCTATTTCACTTCATTAATTCATCACATAAAATATACATAGAGCATATGTGTATACATATATATATATATGAAGAAATCAAACAAAATAATTCAAAAAACAACTACAATTTCTATAAAATGTGAATGCAAAGTTTAAGACTAACAAATTCAAATTCAAATAAAATGCTTGCCAATTTTAACTTCAGTGACCCTCCATCCGTTGCTTAAAATAATTATTCCATCACAAAAGCATCCGAAAAAGCCTCTAATGCTCCTAGTATGCCTCACAGATGATTTATATGATTTGTTAAACCCAATAACTAATCTAGAAGCTTTTAAACATGTTTTGGGGCCCCTTTCTTCATGCGTTGGGCTTTGTTTAGCCTCTAAATTAGTTTTGGATCAACACTGGTAAACTTTGCCTTTCAACTATGATGCAATTGTTTTGCATCAATCACCTTATCACAAGCTACATTTTTTGAAGTTTGAAGTCACTTCAATCTTCTATTTTTGGAACATAACTAGATGCCTTAGTTGCTTTTGACTCCATTAGTGTGAAAATTTAATCATTAAAATGAAAATAAGTAAACTCCACCTTACCTTTGTTTTGATTGAATTATTTAATTGTAGCAAACTTTTAACCCCTCCTACCAATATGATAAGATGCATTCATTCCTCAACTTATGGATACGATTTTCTTTTCTAGATATTGTCCTCTAGAATGCTCTAATTGTTCCCAAGCACAAGGACATTCATTGATGACACTCTCTCATGTGGTTTCTTATTGAGACTGATGGCTCAAAGGGTTTAATACTATTGATGTTGATTATAGAGCAAATGTTCATGCAAGTGGTAACTCAAACTAATAAGCATAATTGGTTTTAGCTTTCTTTATACTTCAATCTATTCTTATATACATGCAACCAAGAAAAATTGCCAATTCCAAATTTCTTTAGGATCAAATCGGCTGCTTCTCAATATATGCATGCACCTTCATAATTGACTTGAGAAATTTTATTCTCTCTTCTAACCTGATTCCTTAACACCTTAGGTTTTGTTGAACTTAAGTTCATCTTGAATGGACTTCAGGGCAGAAAACCAAAACATGACTCAAATGAATTCCTTAACACCTTAGGTTTTGTTGAACTTAAGTTCATCTTGAATGGACTTCAGGGCAGAAAACCAAAACATGACTCAAATGACGTCTTCTATGTTGAAATAAGTAGTGTCCAATAAAAGCAAAGCTAAATATATGGAAGATTCGCATCCCAAGATCTTGGATGCTATGAATTGTACCCTCATAAGAGTTGCACAACAATTTTGTTCACAAAATCAATACAACCTTTCATTTGTGGATAAACAAATTTTCTCTTTTTTAATGTGGTGTCCATCATCTACCAAAGTGCACATCAAAACCCACCTAACAAACAACCATCCTTGTATGAGACAATCAAATAAGAAAGCTCAAAATGCACAATCATTTTAGAAAAATATAGTAAGGGCTTTTTCGTTGGAGATTTTATGATAAAGTGGTATCAGAACATAACTCGTCAACCACAAAGTACAAATAGCTAAAGGACTTTTTGATGTGGATAATCACTAATGAAATCCATGGATATATTCGCTTTTGGTCTTGAGGGAACTAGAAAAGGTATATAAAATCCTTTCTTCATCTTGACAAGTTCAGTCATGTAGCATAATATGCATCATTGAATAAACCATTCAATGTCAACATTCATTTGAGGCTAATATATATACCTTTATAAGCTTTAGAAAATCTTGGATTGTGCTAAATTGGCCAGCAATTTTTAAGGCATAAGATTCTTAACGACACCTCATCTTATCACCACCTCAAGCAATGCAAAACCATCGACCCTTGCATAGCAATCCACTATGGATAGAATACTTGGTTAGCTTTCTTTTCATCACCTCTTCAAGAGTAAATTTAATGTTTGGATTTCAAAATACTTGATGAATTATTCCTCGAACACCTCAAGCAACACCTACATTATGGTTGTTTAATAAAACCAAGGGTAAAGGGAGCTTATATGCTCGTTGTTTTTTACTACACGTACAATCCACTTTATATTTCAAAGTTTTTGTAAATTAGACCAAATTTAGAGATATCATAGAGATTGATAGTTCAAGCGTACTATTGTTTATTTGTCAAGTAGATAAGGATGCCAATGCTTGATAGCTTGATATAATATTAATAGTTCTTTATCATATGTAGGATAGTATCTTTGTCTCTTGTGGCAATTTAGAGTAATCTGCTATTGTTCTTCCTGCTCACATCAACATGACCCTAAAGTCATACTCAAGGTCATCTAACATAATGGTGGTTGAAGGTTGGATAGTGCTAATACAAGTGCTTGGTTGATGATTTTCATCAATTTAAGAAATAGTCTTATGGTTACAATTCTTTCAAGTAAAAAAAATGGAGTGGTGTTGTTATCTTAAGAAAGCCTTTGCTAAAGGTATTGACAAGCCTTCATAAAGCTTCTTACACCAATAATATTCCTAGGTCTTAACCATTCATGGATAATTAATCTTTCTTTGAGCCAATGTGAATTTATTTATATCTTGCCAAAGTAACATTTCTTAATTTTGACTAAGTTGATTGCCCAAAAGCATTAAAAACACTTGCCTTCACATACTCAAGTTATTCCTTTAAGCTTTGCCTATAAATTAGTATATTATTGAGGTAAACAATAATGAAATCCTCAGTGTAAGCTCTAATTATATAATTTATTAATCTTATGAATGTTGCTAATGCATCACATAGAGAAAACGCATCACCATCTACTTAAAAACACTTTTTGGCCATAAAATTTATCATCCAAGTTCTCCTTATGTCAACACAATAATACCCTTATTTGAGATCTTATTTCAAGAACACTCGAGTATATCAGAGTCGATTAAGTCGGTCATCAATTTGAAAGGGATGGTACCTGTTCTTAATAGTGATATTGTTGAGTACTTGATAATCGATACAAGTTCATCATTCACCAACCTTCTTCAACAACAACACCATTGGAAAGCCATAGGGTAAACTTATTGGTTTCAATGCTTCAGTATGGAATAGTTTCTTGACTTCTTTATCTCCTCATTCTCCATTATCAAATTTCGACAAATTTCTGCCCAAAACAAGATTAATCTTGTGCTCTAGGACTTATCTTAGCAATAGTCCTAATGGCTCTTTAAATAGATCATAATAATTGTTGATGAGTTCCAACAATGGTGTATTTAGAGTTAAGGGACACCTCTACACTTCCTTCGGGCTTCTCTAAACAGATAAGAAAGCATAACATAAAGGAGCATTCATGGTCCAGTCAATCATGAAACAACTAAAAGTTCCATTGCTGATCTCCATTTGGAATGAATTTTTGCTAATCTTTGGTAAATCGATATTGCCAAGAACATAGTTAAAACATGGTTTCTTGATCCCACAAATATGAAAGCCCCTATATCACTTGGAAATATAAAGAGGAACCGCTTCATAGGAAAATATTAAAGAATTCAATATAAATGTAGAAAGTTATAAAATAAATTATATTTGATTTGTGATATAAGAAACAAAAAAAAAAGAAAGCTTGTATTAAAATCCATCACTGACAATTTAGATAAATAAATCTTACATTGATAAAAATAGTAGAAAAGAATAGCTGATTTAAAAGGAATACAATGGTATGCGAATATGTCATCATGATTCATATATATTTCATGACATTATGATATTGAAATGAATGATTCTATATACATTTGATATTTGAATCACATAATATAGGATAGTATATATATATATATATATATATATATATGAAGGCCAACTGTGCAATACAAACTCGATTCATACTAAAGTGCTTGTTAAGGCTTAATAATAGAAGCAATAATCTACTAAACATTTAAATGATATATCAATCATGTGACATAAACATATTTATTAGAATAAGTTAGTTTAATGCAACAAATATACCATATAAGCTCTCATTAGGATTTACATCTCCTTCTCTTTATAATTGAAAAGAGTGATATTTGAGGAATGGCAAGATATATTTGGCCCAAAAGATAATGCCCAGGTAGCACCACATTCAAAATGCTCCAATTAAATGACCATGCTTACAGGACAAAACATATTGTACATATGCATTGATGATTACATTGACACTTTAATTTCAAGTGATATTTGATAAGTAGTTGTTAATAATTCCGATTTTAACATATACTTCGACATTATTCTAGTATTATAGTCACTTATGCATAATATGGTTTCTTTTAGTTTTTTTTTTTTCTTTTTTTTTTTTTGTGACTGTACACCTTATTTCCAGCTCACAACATGCAGATTTTATGAGTTAAGATTTGATTCTTTAAAAAGTCTTGACAACTAGAACATCAAATCTACTAGCTTTCCGAAAGCTGACATTCTTTATTTAAGAAGCCTGCTATTTAATTGCTTATAGCTTACAAACTACAACTTTTACCAGTTTGAGGCATCCTAGTTACAACGTGGCTTAAAGCATTTGATCAACCTAATAGAGCAGGTTAAGGCAAGAGTAAGGAGAACCTGACCAGACAATAATTTATTAAACTAGTTACATAGTTCAGAAGATTAAATTATCTAATCAGATACGTTCAGTCCAACTTAATAAAAGGGTCAGACCAGTTTAAAAAACAGTTCAGACTTAGGAAGCTTATGAATCATTTTCATAATATGCTGATTTACACCAATCCAGCCTATCAAGCCTTTTAGTCATCTCACAAGTATGTTTAGGAATAGTGAGATTGCAGCATAAAACTTATTTTCTAATAGAACTTTGAAAATTCAAATAAAAGATATTACCAAATGATGGCACACTGATGTAGATGAATGCTAATTTTGTGTTTAGTATGAAACCTTGCTTATATTCTTCACAACTACAAATATATCGTGCAGCAAAACTAACAATCACAAGTCTCACTCCCATGAAGTATGGTCAATTATAATATCAATCCTTTGTTGCCATTGTAGGATATCAAGTATCAAAACCTTATTTAAGCTCTAAGAACAATAATTTCACAGTTAATTCAATTCCTTTTATTAGCTAGAGGACTATTTCTTGAACAATACCGACAATCCTTGATCCCAATAATTATGGTTGGTTATATGAATTCATTCACAACAGTATACCTTATAATGAAGGAACTCCTTATTAAAGATCCAAGTAAAATATCCAATAGAAACTAATTAAGGTGATGCTGGGTTTAGCAGAAAAATTTAAAATCAATCTGAACTAAACTCAGGCTTAGCTCAAGCTTTGGCACATAATATCTTATGAAGATTGACCATATTTGTACCTAGAATGATTTTAAAAATTTGTTAAGGCTTGTTTACTTATGTTGTTATAGACGCAAGCTACATGTATAGCTTTGATTAAGCCTAGTAACTAATAATTTAAACAAAATATATTAGTAGTTCCATGAAGTTGAGTAATTTTCCTAGCATGTATGTTAGCAGTTTTCTACACAAATTTAGGCCTTGCTTGTATCGAATCGGTGGTAGCAGTTGAAACACAATGAGATAGGAACGTGGTAAACTGGAAAAATGTAATGAGATTGGTAAGATGTGAATGTATGACCAGAATGCAAAGACATATTGTTAAGTAATGGTGGGAACACTATATTGGAAGCCAATTGGCTGCATAAAGCAAAAATCGTCTGACCTTTCAAGAGTAAGATAAAATAGAAGTGTACTGTCAAAGATAGTGAATAATAGTTTAGTTTTTCTATTTTTGTGTTAATCATGGCAATGAACCTAGGTAAGGTGTGCCACCATGGATCAAAACCAAATTTCCTAAACTAAACTGAATCCAACCATACCACTATAGGAGTTGGAACACCAAAACAAAAAAAAAACCTTAAAAAATATTAACCAAACTTGCAAACTTATTTCCATTCAAAAAGTACTCACCAAGCATTGCCATTTATATGAGTCTTAATAAAAGCTTCTTGCCAAGCCTTGCTTATGTATGCTCATGAATTCTATCAGATATTCATTAACGCAGGTCAAGCCAAAACCTTTTCAAGCCTTTCATGTTATGAGGCAACTATTACAAAAATGTGTATGATAATCTTTGCTTAGTTATAGCAAGTCAACAATAATTGACCAAGTCAAGAATACCTTCAAGCATATTAATTCATTTACAATCATAATTTTGTCTTTCTTTTCCTCTCTTCAATTGGCATAATCAAATCACCTCTCAATAACATTTGTCCCCCAGGATACAAAAAAAAATAGTTTTTAAAATAGCATTTGTCTTTAACAACAAAACTACGCAAAGCAACCTTTGTCTATTTCAAAAGCCTCAAAGAACTTTCTTGTAGGTCTATTCCACGTAACATAAGCTAAATGTGACATCTTCTTTTATAACCTAATGGCAATGAAGAATAATTATGGAGTTCAAATTAAATGATGTTGATGAATAATAACAAATGATGATCTAGACCCAACCCTAAGGAACAAATATTAAGAAAATCTTATCAGAACTTGCATAGACAATAAAAGTCCAAATTCAAAAAAAAAAAAAAAAAAAACTGAAAATCGATTCCAAACAACTTCCACCATGTTTTTGATGCATTGCACCATGAAGTATGTTCATGCTAATGCAACATATTGTCAACAAATTAGTATGGTACTCCAGCAGTCATACCTGTCTTTTGACCCAGTATGGTAGTAAACACCCATAAACCTATTTTTGCTAACCAATACCACTCCATCCCTACAAAGGTAAGCATCCAGCAAGATTGAAATATAAGCCAGACATCACATTGTAGACCTTACGTTTTAGGTCTTTGAGGTGAAAACCAAGAAATATCTTGCCACCTTGCTGACCTACACAAGAATATCATTCAGCCAACAAATTTTGCTCATTTCTTTGTTTCCGTAGGTTGGTCAACTCCATTTCATCATGATGAAAAAAATCTTATTTATTTTTGTATTGCTAAGCTCTCTTATATCTATCTATTGTCAAATTATTCTTTGAAAAGCTTATGAAAACAATCATCCAGCTGAACATGGTAGTTTATAGGTTTGTACTTCTGTAAGATCCTTCCAGCAAACTATTAAAACAATCTGCTCCTGCACTTGTTAGGTCCAATAGCAAGTTAACAAAAAGCTGGAATATGGTCTACTATATAGAATAGTCACCAACAAACCAATACTCTAGCTAAACTAATTGTAGATTTTTAATTCTGGTTAAAAAAAGAACACTTCTAGAGCTTTAGCCAGTGACTAATTGTGTCCTAAGTCAAATGTAGCAATTCCACGACCTTCCACAAGCAAGGGGTATCATGAATGGCAGAAGCTTTGGTTTCTTAAGATAAGCATGAGCAATAGCTTTAGGTTTTTGTGTAAACCAGCTGAACATAAAATTCTTGTTCAGCTCAGCTAACTAGCTCAACCAAAATTGAACCTAAATCGATCTCATGAAAGTTCAACAAAAAATTGTGCAAGAAATAAACATATTTTTTGATGCAGAATAATTATCAAGGAAAATAAGATAGAGCTAGCTGCAATCCATGTTCAACTAGTTGATAAATCAAGCTCATGTAGTTTTTCAAGGCACAGTCTGCGTAGTTAATAACAAGCAAAACTTGAGCTAGCTATTGAGCAGAACAAGAGATGTTCACAAACAAAGAAATTGGTTAGCAAACCAAGCTTGAGACAATGAAACTCTCTTCATTTATATCCAAAAACTGTAAGTTTCACTAATAAACCATGCAACAATATCCATTTATTTAGTCCAATTTTAAACCCAACAGGTTTTGCAGCCTGTTTCCAAACTAACTTGAAAGGCACTTGCATGAAAAAAAGGACTATTCAAGAATAGTAGGACTCACGGTAATATTTTTAGGGTACCGGCCAGTAAGCTCTCGAAACCGACATACACTAAAAAGAAGATTCTCAAAGCTGTCCCTTGCATGCTCTTCTGTAAGTGCTCTACTTCTCACACTATTTTGTTTTCCTGAAAACAGATAAGACAACAAAGGATCAGTGAGACAATATGGATAATTAAATTTGAATTCATCCAGGACTACAACTTGCATGTGAGTGAAACCAACAATAATAAGTTATTAAGATTGTGATCACCCATCCTTGTTCCTCAACCAAATGTACATGAACTAAAAAATGAATATTTCCCTCATTGCAAAACCTTTGCGATAAAAACATGATAGCAAACACCTAAATAAAAGTATAAATGCATATGATATGTTAAGATTAGAACGGTTAAATATAATAGTTTTGACTAGTGTCTAACTACTAGTTCAATTGGCAAAGACCTTCGAGTTGTTCCAAGATTCTGCATTTGATTATTAATCTATTATTATAGCTTTGTCCTCCATTTCAAAAAAATTAAAAAAGCTTCTGCGATTGAACAATAGCAATAGCAAGAAAATTATCATGGCCATTGTAATGAACTCAAGGACTTTCCAATAGCTGCATTACAAAAGTAATGATTGCTTTTTCCATGTAATGCCTAGATATCTAAAAATTTTGCAGGAGCCAAGGAAAAGAAAGTTAACAGAATTACCAATTAAAAAAAACTAGCATTCATGAAAAGAGCTCATGACAACATTTATGGATACAAACATTAACTTAATGTTCACCTTGTCAATGGAATATATCATTATCATTTCATGTCTGGGACATCAATGACATCAAAAGACCAATTGTAGATGGCATAAACAAAGTCTGAAACAAGCTCCCGCAGAGACTTTTCTCAACAACACACTTCTACAAGTTGTCATTAACTGCGATATGCATAAAGCAATGCCATCATGGGTAAAACCTCTCGTTAACCTTTCTAAGCTAAACTTTCATTATGGAATGTAAGCAAAAGTATTGATTCCAAAATAAGTTAGATTTTCACAATCTAAATATGAAATTTTGATTCAGGAGCATAAAGGACCCATGAAATTAGAGTTCAGAATCATGTTGCATTTGAATTTATTTGAAGTATTGAAAATGCAGTTGAATTTTGTGGTAAGTTTGACCTTTAAAGTTTGAGCTTATTTTACATTATTTGGTATTAACTTATTTTAAATGCACAAGATTATCATCAAATTAGTTTTCTTAATACGGTTTTGTTAGATATAAAACTATAAATAAGGCTTCTCATCATCACGTGCAAAATCATTAATTACTAAATTAAAAGTTGTAATCATGAATTTATTCTTTCTCAGTGCTGATTCTAGTGCAGATTTCAGAAATTAGCTGCTGGTATTCACTAGAGAAATAGACGTTTGTGTTGCTATAAAGTCTTGCACTCTTTATCTCCTATTACCCTATGTCACTAGAAGAAACAGAAAATTGAGGTCCTTGAGTTTATGAAAATAATCCGGACCTTTGGGAAGACCATCAAGCCATTTAGCACCATATTTCCAAATCTGATAAGCATAGAAAACTAAACATAAACTTGAAAACTTCCCTAATCCATGATATAATATAAAGCATGACTGTTCAGTGAAACTAGTGCATACTTTTGTGCATACAGCACAATCACCATAGGCATTTAAGCTAATTATCATCTAAAATAATACTAGGATGATCAATTCATGCAGATACAATGAGATCAGTAGACTTCCGAGCATTATCACAAAGAGAAGTACAATTAAAGATTCATACATCAGCTTCCACAATAAAAGTTAGGATGTAGAAATCACATTGATTAACAGTAACTCCCTTAGGTTTGGACAAATTTAGATAATGAGACAAGCGCATATGCATCAATTTTAATTTGATCTACAATTTGATGTCTCCACCACCAACTCAAAGGCTCTTCAATGATCATCTCTTGCATCATGTCAGGAACAATGATGATGACATTGACTGTGATAGCAAAGGCAGCCACCCGACCTGCATAGTAGAGTTGCTTCAGGCTGTTTGCCACAAACAGTCTTAGCGTTCCAGACAGTCCCCTAAAAGCCAAGTATTTTATCATTTTTCCCATGCATATGGCACCGTGGAGCTTTTTTATGATGTAGATGAGCTAATGACCAAATATGAACTCTATCGATGTCCTTTTGCCCTTCAGTTTATTTAGTTTAGTCTCATACATATAGAATATTCCTTGGCATGTGAGGAGACTCCATGTGTGGATTGTTTTAAAAGGGTTATGACAATATCTATTTATAGATGATTGAGCTGATCCTAAGCACATTCGGGTTGAGTTTGAGTTCAATAAGTTTCCAATTTTTAGTGAGTGGATTCTCATTCAAAGGCAGAGACAAATCCTAGTTGGTGGAATCCAATTGGGTGCTCAAGATGGTAAATGGAATCTCAAGGCAGTGGAATCCTAAAATTATCCCAAATATTTAGAAAATCCAAAAATATGAAGCTAACTTAGCTAATTTCTAAGCCCTTAATTCAGCAATTTTCCTTATTTTGTTCATTATTGACCAAGTTTAATGGTTTACTATGGGCAAACTACTGCATTGGGTAGTTAAGGACAGAGCAAGCAATTAAATTCAAAATTTATTTGAGTTTAGGAACTTTCTCTCCATTAGTACTTAACATTAGAATGCTGTAGTGAATAATTACTTGACTTACTATTTTGATTTCAATCTTTTGAGCAAATTGAATGATCTTTCTACTTGCAATTAATTGCTTGCAAATTTTAGTACGTTAGTGGTTTTACTTATGCTGCATATCTGATTATCTTTTTTTAATCTTAGATTAGGAATGATTCTACCCTCTCTAGTGATTCCTTAACCATCCATGCCTGATGACTCACTTAACCATGCCCATAACTCACCTTCTCTACATGCTAATCTGTACCACTTCATCTTCTCGTACCCATGCCTCACCTAATCATGCCTATGCCTCACTTGACCATGCCCACATCACACCTCCTCAAGCAAGAACAATATTGTGCCCCTTACCCATTTTAAACTATAGCCAGACCTAAGGCCAGTTTCCCAAGTACAACCACACAAGTCAAACCAGGCTTGAACTCCACTTTCAAGCACATACTCCACTTACCCATTTACCTTAACCATGACTCATGCATGGCCCTCATTTTCTTCCAAAAAAAAAATCTATTTGATGATCTTAAGTTACCCATAGTGATAAATGGATTACCATTCTTTGTCCTTAATCATCTTATAATATGCTCTTATAAACAATTGTGATTACAAATTAGTACAAACTTGTATTAGACCTCAGGTACAAAAGTGGGCACAACCCATCTACATAGAATATGATGAAGTTTCTCAATCTCAACCTAGTTACAAAACAAGTAAAATTAAGGATTCATTTGCATTGTAGTATAATAAAAATAATAAGATAATTACAATGGAAATAAAAAAGAAGCTTATCTTTATTTTTAAAATTTAAATATAACAATGATAATACTAAAAAAAACATAATTATTCAAATATCTCATATTAACAAAAAACTAATTAAGACAAGATAATCCAATACCCAACCCAAATAATACTACTGATGTAGCTCCTGTGATGAAGGTCTTTCAATTAGCTTAGAGGGATTTGAAAAGCATAAACCACAACCAACAAGTTTGCAAGGCAAAACAATGGGTGAAAACATCTATACTAAAGCAAAAGCAACAATGATTAGAGTAATAATAAGCTAATAAAATAATACAATCATATAAAATAAATAGTGTAAAACTATATGAACATATCGATATAAGAAACAATATGTATTCAAACTATAATAATACTTATAAAATAATTATAAAAATAAAAAAAAAATTGTAGCATACTATAACATAATTTGATGTGTATATCATTCTATTACCATGATCTATCCATTAACATGGATACAAATATACTAGTCTTTTAAGTCATAATAAATAGATGTGTCACTCTATAGATCCGCGCCAAGCTAGCTAATCTCATCATACATCCAACATCAAATCTCATCTCCAATATAATATCGCATGTCCAATAAGATAGCATCAACCATATAATCATACAAGGAAACACATAAGCACATTGTCCATGAATATAACTATTAATAGTAAACTTGTTATGTTAAAAGAACTCAACTATAAGTGATCACAAAACTTATTTTTGGTAAATTTACAATAATTTCTAAAGTGTATAATAATTAGTTTAATTAAATCATATGTTTTAAGCTTAATTAAAATAATATTAAAATAATTTAAAAAATTAGTAAAAGGATCATGATCACAATGGTGATTTAAGTAGCAAAGATCTACCTTGATGACAATAAAAGAGTTTTTCAATCCCAAGCACACGATGGTTGAGTTTTTGGTTAGAGAGCATGTCTTTGAACATCATCATTGTGATCACCAATATGAGCACAACACTTCTTCTAGTTTTTTGAAATTATTAGTATCATTTTGGTGAAGCTTAAAACATATGATTTAATTAAATTAGTCATAATTCACTTAAAAAATTATCATGGACTTACCAAAAATAAGTTATGAGATCACAAGTCTTAATAATAACATTTAATAATTGATTGACATTTTAAACATGTTGGGTTGCTTGGTTGATCATGGATTATGAGTTGGTAAAGTTTTTATTCGAGTTGCATACATTAAGGTACTTTACTCTTGCCTTTTATAGGATGGATGTCCCATTCACTGTTGGGGGTTTTCTTTTAGAATTTGCTATAGTCTAGTTTGATTTTTATATAATTATTCATGCATAGTAGTACCTCTTTGTAATTGTCTTTTATGCATTGTTTCTTTAATTGTTATCCATTAGCACATTGTGGTAGTGCATGGATTCATGTAGCATATTGCTATTCAACTTATTTTATTAGTTATTTTGTTTCATTTGGTGCATGATTTGAATTGTAGTTTATTATTTGATGCACATTATGATATCAATTGTGCATGCATATTTTATATTATATTATAGTTCTATGTTTTATGATGTTTTTTTCTATTGATATGCATATATATAGAGAGTGTCTGCATGTTTATTTGAGTAATTATATGGTCAAAGTTACCTCTTTGGGTAGATATTACACTATACTACTGATGAGATCAGGCATTGGAGGTGTGATGTGATCCACTAGCTTAACCGACAAGCTTGCAGAGTGAAATTTATTCATTTAGATTGGCAATTGCCTTCCTCTAATAAGGCACATTAGTATATCAACATAATAATTATATTATTACATCCTTGACATTGTATTATACCTTTGATGTGCATAGGTATATTCATGTTGATAGATAGAACATAATAATAAAATAATACACACATCAAATTGTATAATAATATATTTACAATTCTCTTTTACTTTGCTCACAATTGTTGTATAAGTATCATCATGATTGGATATGTATTATTAGTTATATGGACATGTTTATATAGTAATTGCTTTATTTATTCCAGTACTATTTTATTTGCATCTTATTTCCTCGACCTTTGTCATTCATGCTTAGGTAGATGACTTCATCTACAGGTTTGCATGGCAAACTCATGACTTGTGGTTGATATTTTTTAGATCCCATAAAACTAATAGAGAAACCTTTGTCATAAGAGCAACATCAATAGTATCATTTGAGATGGTTATTAGATTCTCTTATTTTTATTTCAATAGTAAGATGATAATTAATACTTAAAAAGAAAAGTGCAACTATTCAAATATCCCATCTAAACCATATCCCAAACCTAGGTGTGACAAATTAATCTAATTCTAAAACTTATGACATGATATTGGCATCCAATGAAATGAATGCTTTGATTGTATTTTGGCCCACATCATTTTTGGTATTAAAGCATGGTGCGTGAGAATCATATTTTACTTTTTTGGCAATTGATAAGTAATAATGTTAGAAATTTTATGTTTTTTGCTTCATACTTTTCTGATTTTTTAATGATTTTTAGTTAATTAACCAAGTTCTTCAAATTTAATTGCATGATCAATCTTATTTTGACCACTTTACCAATTTAACTCTAACTTTCCCATCATTTCTCACGATTTGATTTCTTGTTGTTTAAATTTTTATGTTGATTATTTAGTTCTTTGTTTCAAGTGTGTTGTCTACTTTAGAAGTAAACCATTTATTGTAGAATTTGTGATCAATACTATATGTTCATTTTAATAGTACTTTTAATTTCATTTGTTTCTTGCAATTCCTTTATGTATTCCCATGCCTTACATTAATAAATAAATTTAGAACAAAACCCTATAGTATCTAGCTTTCATTTCCAATTTTAGACTTTTTGGTTGTATTGTAATAATGCCGAAATTCCACACTTCTATTTTCCTTCTTTATATAAAATCATTAGAACTTTGTGTTTTAGCAAATTTAAAGATTACATTAAACACAATCAATGGAATTAATATCGATACATACATGACTTTAATACTCTATTCCTTGAATTTCACTTGTACATGGTACCACTTGTGCTAATAACCATTCATGTTTAAACCTTTTTAATAAGGTGAAACATTTGGACAGTTAAATTAATAATCAACCAAAACCAATCAATTTGTTAGTTGTAAATCTAAAAAGAAAACAAAACCAAACCTACCAAAAATTGAACCAAACAAAAACACAAGCTTTTCATAACCAAACTCCTTGTACGGACTTCAACTAATGGATCAAATCTAAGATCCAAAATTTTAATTCTAATGTAGATCACAAACAAAAACCAAAAAACAATATCGACCATACAAAAAAATTGAACCAAAAAACATGCCATACACAATAGTTCAATTTTTTCAATTGGTAAGATTTTTTAGAATGAAAATCCAAACCTAAAACCAAAAATTGAAAAATATTTGAATTTTCGAATGAAAATCGAAGAGAACCTTTTTAAGTTGAATAGAACCAACCGAATGTCATCAAGTCGGTTCGGTTTTTCAATTTTAACTGATTTGAGCAAAGATATTCAAATCTTTTGAGTATTCATTACTTAGATTTGAGGAAGCTAACATTATTGATGCAGAGGTAACACAATTTCTTCTGTGATAATAATCTTAACCTTAAGCCTATAAATTACTCAATTAATATCAAATCATCATCTAATATAACTATTTGGTATATATTGTTGGTCTTGTGGCTACCAAGCACGTACAGTTGTAAACTGAACATCACCAATGACCACATCAAATTACTTGTCCCATATAAGAGATTTAAACACCAAGTGTCTATCCCTAGTTTTGAACGAAAAAGACTATCCTCAGTTCAAACCTTGGCACCCCTCCCAAACTAGAAGGTGCCTCCCAAACTAGAAGATTAGGCACCCCTCTTCTTAACCATTACCTTTGTTCTCCATGGACGTAAAGGGTTAGGACAAATTCAAAATTCATCCTACCAAAATGCCAAAAGCTGAGTCAATAGCTAGTTTCAAATGCATTTTTCATACCAACTTCAAGGTTTGGAAGGACTTATGAATAGAGTAACCATCTTACCACCTTAACCTATGCCATCACATAAGGAAGTTGTAAACAACTCACATCTCTTTGTTCACATGTATCAATATTAATCTTGTTCCCAAACTGATCCCATCAATTAAAAATATGCTCATAGTACTTAAAGACTTCACTCCCTCAATGGAGACCACCTTCCCTCAACCAAATTGTAACATGTCCCCAAAAAGGGACACAGAGAATTAGATTAATGCAATCAAGCATACACAATTCCACAACTTTGCTTTGCTAGTAAAAACTTTAAGGTGTATAGAATTTGTTCTTTTAGTAAAGATGTCATTCTTGAAACTTGTCATATAAGGAGAAAGTAAATTATGAAGATTTTAAAAACTTTTGGATTTCAAATACAAGATAAGATAGTAATAAAAAAACTTTTGCTTTGTCAATCAAGTTCAACCAACTCAAATAACTTTTCAAAGTAATTTAAATATCAATCTTAATTGCTCTTAAACACTATTTAGAAACTTTTTAAAAATTTCATAAAACCATTTGCAACAATTATAATATAAAATAATGAATCAAGTGAAACATACAAATCAAATAAAACTAGAGGATAAAAGATTTTTAAGTAGTTCGACCCAACCAATGCTTACATCCATCCCTGGTCAACTTAACTCAACTTCTACTAACGATTTATTCTCTTTTGTTACAATTGATAGAGGTAAACCTTATAATATCGTACCTTTTTAACAAAATCATTAGAAATACATCTTACAAAAAAAATAAATATAACAACTTTACAATTATTAGAGCACATTAAACACAGTAAAGCTCACAAATAATTTATCATACACTTGTAGAACCTATATAACACAAACACTAAGTAATGTAAAGGATATTATCAAATAAGATGAAGCTTGATGCAATGTAAAAGAAAGAGCAAATTGAGAATAGAATTATTGAAGCAATAGAATGAATATTCCTCATATTTAACACAGCCCGTATTCAAATGTTTTGCCTATTGTGATCTTTTAAAAGATTTAATAATTTGTGCATCATAAATCAATTCTTCTTAAATTCCCTTTTTATCTATATGAGAGAGCGAGTTAAATGCAAATAAGCTAATACCAATGGCTATAATGACATTTCCAAGACACTTCAACTAACCGTAACAGGTTTTGACATGTAATATTAGTATGTCAAAACTATCGTATTAGGACGATGAGCGCAATACTCTGATCACCCCAAATGATGCAACAATACGATTAGCACAAATTGTCTCTAAATGGCTTATTGAACATGTATGAGAAGTGCTTTTGTATTGTACAACATTGATTCTTAGTATAGTGCTTAAGTCCTAAATAGAACATACTAGATGATCACAAGAATCATATAATTACAATGTAGTTTAATTCTACCATTCAAATAAATCATTAGAATATGATAAGTTGATTGTCACCATAGGATAATAATTTTCACCAAGAGTCGAGCTCTCAAGAAACATTATACGATATAGTCGTCCAAAAATAAACCATTGTACGATCATGCAGTAATTAGCTTAACTAGACTTAATAAGATAGTAATACATATACAATAAATCTATCATAATTGTACGATAGCTTTGTATCAAATTTTGTTCTAAGTCTTCTATAGCAATAAAACATATAAGTGCAATATATAAATTGTCATCATAAGTTAATGTAAACTAATAATATTTAAACTTATTAGTTAATGATTGTACCCATACGATATAAATATTGTATTCGTATGATATGTTAAATGCATTTCTATCATAAGTAGTTTAAGTTATCTATAAGATAAAATAGATCAAACAAATATGATACTTCATACTGTACATTATAAAAGTTATAGTTGCCATAGAACTTGGTCATCATATAAGAACTATTGGTTATACGACTAAGTTATACTTTCATGATTTAAATTAAACATAGAGTTTACCAATACAACATACTAATCATACATATCTAACCACAACAATTGATATATAGATATATATGACAAGTTATGTAAGGAAATAAGCCATATACTTATATGAAGAAAGCTTAGCACTCATACTATAGAAATGAAAATCCAACTCTCAGAAAATAAACGATACATGTACAAGGTCGATAGCTTGTATGATCAAAGTTACTTGTTCTAAGTTCAAACTGGAAACATCTATACAATGGAGTTATCGTAGCTATACGATGCCTTGAAAAACTTCAACTATCCCTATAAGCTTGAATGCAGACTATATAAGTATGATATTAATCATCATATTATACAATCATTAAGTGGT
This sequence comes from Vanilla planifolia, assembly GCA_023846275.1. Lineage (NCBI taxonomy): Eukaryota > Viridiplantae > Streptophyta > Magnoliopsida > Asparagales > Orchidaceae > Vanilla > Vanilla planifolia. The sequence goes on from CM043866.1 coordinate 607,593, forward strand.
GAGAAACATTACTTATTTTAATCTTTTTTTAGTAACTTAAAGCTTAAATTGAATATAGAATACCTTTTAATGATATCACCAATAGACTAAAATAGTTCTATAAGATTTTATCTCAGGAAACTAATTTGTCATGTGTATGCATGAGTTAAATAAATATAACCTAAGTGTCATATAAATCAAATAGTGAGTTAACAAATCAAACCAAGTAAATGACTTATTGATAAACTCCTGATAAGTAACCACTCTATCAAGAGTTGAGATAGTAGTTTCATGATATATAAGTTGAGCCAAGCTTAAACATAAGTCTTCAAATTTTTCAAATTCCAAGCGTATGATCCTTGCTCTTTCACTATATTCAATAACTAAGTTTGCATATACAAGTACTTCAATTATCTATTAGTAATAATGAGATTGGTTTTATGTTTTATCAATCTTAAAGATACAATAATATAATATATCCATCAAGAGAAATTGGAGAGGATAACCACGTTTGTTGAAACTCACAATCCTACAATCATATTAGTTGTACACCAAATTAAATTGTCCTCCCTCATGAGTTAAAGACAACTTGTGTATATCTTTTTCTTACTCTTCCACACCATGTTTTATGAGCTTGAATATAGAAGATACTTATTTTCCCTAAGCAATATTAGTCGTTACTCTCTACATTTTGGACAAGTCATACATAGTTTTTGGTGACCACACTTACTCAACGACCATTATTCTTGCCTAAAACCAACAATTAACCATGGAAATAAGAATTTATGATAGCTTGGTGTCAGACTAGACTTCTTTGTCTTTAACTACATATCCTTCAACTTAAAATAATTGTTGTTAGCATCACACATTGCATTAGATCATTATTAAATTGACTAAAACTCTAGTTTGAGTAACTAATCTATGCTCACATCTATCATCATGAGCTTACACTAGAAGAATAAATTAGAACAAAATTGAGTCTCTCATTAGTCAAGGTCTGCATAACAAAAATGTTAATTTCTTTATTCCTTCTAGAAAATAAAACATAAAAATGAGTTATTCACTCATCAAAAAATAATAAGTTTTATACTGTGTTCAATACTTCAACTCCAGTGGTTTATAAGCACTACAGAATAATCGAGCAAACAAATGAAGTTTGAATGGTCAAAACAATATCACCAAGACCTTCATTATCAAAAGGCATTTGGTGTTGTGGTGCGATTGTCTTATCTTGGAGGACAATAAGATGGCATGAGCAAGTCCTTAATACAAGAAACCCGAATTTAATATAGAATGCACCTATAGTTATTAAACATGAGTGTTTGCCACAGGGATTATGTGCACATCAAATGCATCAACAACATCTAATGTAGGCTCAATTAGCACCTATGATTTGGCATGCCTCCATCATCTCAATAGCTCTTCAATGAATATCTTTTGCATCATTAAATTAACAATGACATTAACTTAGACTTTGACAGAAATGGTAATCACCTAAGACACATGATGGATTTACTTCAACTAAGTGTCCTGGCCAGTCTTCAAATCACCTTGGGCAATCATTTCTAACTATCAAGAGCAATAACAAATACACTCAACTATTTTTGTATTTCCCTTATCCATATGGTACTATTGGGCCTATTTATCACATATAAGAAGCCATGACTTATAAGGAGATTCCAGAGACAATGGGCTTTTTATGTTTAGCTTAAGTGGTTTTTTAATCCTAATTTCTATGGTGTACTCAAGGCTTGTGAGAAGACTCCATCTTAAATATTTTATGACATTATTCATTGATTGATTAACAATTTATTTAATTTATTCTATGCCCATTTTAGTCAACTTTGAGTTCCAAATTTTTGTTACATGTTCTCACTCAATGGTGGAGCCCAATCTTAATTGATGGGATATATTAATAACCCAATAGAAGTAAAATTTGAATTATCCCAAAAAATCAAAAAATATGAAGAACAATTATGGTAAACCTTTTCCCCTTAATTCAAGATTTGTTTCATTATTTTCTAATGCAAACCATATTTAACAATTTTTCTTATTTTCTAATCAAGACTATCTTAAGATATTCATTAACCACCTAGATAACCACTGAAGACTACCCCAACTGATCAATGAAGTACAATGAATGACTAAGGTCAAAGAAAATAATTAGAAGCCCAACTAGAAGGAACTTAGGAGCTCTTGCTATTAACACATTAACTTCGAATATTGTGGTGCATAGTGACTCATCTGGCTATTTTTATTTCATTAATTTTTATAATCCAAGATACCTTTTTACATGTGATTAATTACCTAAATTATTTCAAGTGTGTATCTAACACCCAAATTTTAATCTATTTAGGATTAAGCAGGGTTTAACCTTTCTAATAGCATTTTAAATACCTGATGATCTCATACAACCTGTAGTTATTCTAATGTATTCTTATGAACGAATACATTTGTAGATTACTATGAACATTGGCTAATCTTAAACCAACAACACCATATTCACATCTAATAAACTAGCATTGTTTCATCACATTATGTTTGCATCAAAGTATCTTAAAAGAACAAATTTTTTTCCAATAACCTTTTTCCTTCTTTAGTCAAGCTATCAAAAAAAATTATATTAACTTTATATGCTCAAATAATAGACAACAAACAACAAAGAATGCATGCACAAACGAGAAGCAGGGAGTATAACCATTAGATTCAATTAATTAAATTGCATAAGAGATAAGGTTTACATTGTGAAAATCAAGAACCAAGTCTTCCAAGTTGTAGAATGAAACAGTTGATCTGTTATTAGTTATTTTTATGTACTATATTTTTTCTACTTTAGCTTCTGGAGGAATCATTAATTAGCTTAGATGATGTAATTAAACTTAGACATCAAACAATTTACAGCAACATACTGTAAATTTATATTCAAGCAACAATTAAAATTAAAACTAAAATTCTAAAACTAATACGAACTCAAAAGAAGTCCTGTAATTTACCAAACCATCCATTTGCATCAGCCACTGTCCAGTAGCTCTGGGCCTCACTACGAGGACCAGCTTCCTTTCGAGTTTCCCCTCCACTAAATAATAGAAGAGTACTTTCATCTTGGCCTGCAATTTCCACTCCTTTCTTGATATGTGCAACAAAAGTAGAAGCTTGGCCTGGATGCTTCTGATAAGGTTCCAAAAACCATGAATCCTCACTATCAAACTTCCCACAAGTGTTGCTAGTGTAAATGGAATGCCCCGCTACCATAACAAGGTTATGTAAATCTTTCATAGGATAAGAATCAGAAGCAAAATTAAAATCATCTTTGTGGTTCTTCATCACCCGAAAACTACTTTCATATACGGAAAGCACAATCAAAATAACCATTCCAAAAATCAAGGAGGTGATGAAGACAACAAAAGGATGCAGCTTATAGAAATTGCTGACTTTGCTACCAATCGACTTCATCATTCTAACAAAACTAGAAACAGAACTTCTAGATTTCCGAGACTTTCGAAGGTTTCCGGATTCCAAATCAAAGTCCCCTCTAGAATAAACATGAGAGGGCTTTGGACTTCCTGGCCCAAACAACAGGCTGCTCATGATTATACTCCGTAGAGAAGAAGAAAGAAATCATTCAAGCTCATAAGCAATTATGATTAGAGTGAAAAGAATGGCTAGAATAACATCCTTCAGGATCAATCCCCACGGGATAGAGTAAAATCAAAAGCCAACATTATTTTGAAGGGAAATTCAAGATAAAAAAAGAGGTGCACATGACCAAAACAAATCGAATGCAAACAATTCAATTGTCTCAGAACTGGCCAAACGGATAATTCATAGGCACCACCAGCTCCACAAAAAGCACAACTTCAGCGCCAAAAAGCGAAGAAATCTGCAGTCCGAAGAAGCCAGGTGGGCCTGCGGACACGAGCACATCAAAGATCTAAAACTACCTGATCGCCTTCCGTTCAAATACACGGCGGTCGGCCCTAATTACTACAAATACTAGTACGACAATAGATGGAAAGTTAAAAGCAGAGAAAAATTAGCGAACACGCTGTAGCCTGAGTTTGGCTTTGCAGATTATGAAGAACGTTCAGTTAATTTATCTTTAATGCATTAGACATCTTGTGTGAATTAAGCTATTATGTGTATATTAAAATTTTTGTAGAAATTAAATAAATTTAATCGTATTAAGAAAATGCTAAAGAGCTATCAATTTTGAAGTAATTTTTAATACCTTTGTGAAAATTTCTTTTTTTTTTTTTTTTTTTTTTGCTCCTCCAGAATATCACCTTTTACTAATATGCTCCTAATTGCACAGGTTCAAATACTATTCCACACTCGGAATTCAGCATTAGTATTCGAATACTATTTTATAATTTATTTAAAAAAATCATTTTTGTGTAATGCTAAACGACTTTATAATTTTTGTTAGCGTTTTAGATCTAAATATGTATTTTTGAAAAAATTAGATCTTTTATTATTATTTAAAATATTTAATATTTTAATACAAAACATTTTATTTTAGATTAAATTCTTTGCAACAAACTATGCCTTCATAATCACTAATTGCAAAATGTACCAACCTAAGAACACTGAATCCAAAAGGATTTTACGCAACCCTCTTAAATTAGTACTTCATGCCATACCTAAACTAAATGGCCATCACGACAAAGGATTTGACTTCAACTAAAAGAGTCAAACCTGAGAACACAAACAAGAAAAATCATAGCAGGAATACCACACTAGAGCTGGATTTAACTTAAATTTTACTTTTGTCGTAAGTATGTATTTACAAAATATTTTCTTTCTAAACTTTTTTATTCATTCCTTGCATTTTTTTTTTTTTTTTGAGTTCCTTTCTTTGCCTTTATAAAACTTTTCTTGGCTTTAGACTAAGCTTAACATGCTGACGAATTTCATTCCACACCTCAGCTATTCAAAGCATGAGTGACAATTTTTCTTTTCATTTTCTTTTTCAAAACATCTTTTCTTTATAAAATATTCCTTCATTCTAATTTTTCACACAATATAATTTTGATAAATATATTATACTACGTAATAATATTATTTTAATTTAAATACATCATTATTACATTTGTTTTTTTAAAAACTATAAGCATAACCAATTCAAATTCATAATATCAAACATATCTATAATTTTGTTATTATTTCATACAAATATTATAATACTAAAAACTTAAATAATAAACCATTTGAATTTAAATACAATCCAATGTAACATCATGAATAATCACTAAAATATAATAAAAGCATAATAATAACTATCAATCTAAATAAACATACTCAAATCTAATAAATATAACTGATGACAAATAATATTATGTCTACTACTTAATGTTGAAATAAAAAATATAAATTATCCAAATGTTATACTAACTGTAATAATATTCAGCTCAACTCTAACTCAACTTTTAACTCCTTAATTGTATAAAAATATAAGAAAATGAACAAAAAGACTGAATAAAAAATTCTTGAGTCATATTATAAAACTAACATATGATATCTAAATAGTATATATGTAACAATTGAATAAATCATGTAAAAAAATGATATTAGTCTTAACTATTATAAATATCACAACTATCAATTAAGCTAATATTTATTCTTATAATGAGACTAACCAAATGCCTAGTGTCATCTATTTAAACTATATATTTTTTCATTTAAGAAAGCCATGACAAGACTTGACACTCTTAGTATAACACATAATCCAACACTTCACAAGATAATACTAATCATATAAATCAACCCATAAGATTCTAAGAGTTCTTAACAACTAATTATACTCTCGTCTATAACACAGGACATCAAATGATTCCCTATGAGACTAAATATACCATTGTTCCTTACTAAGACTATTTATTTAATGACATTAAATTAATCTAAGAGATTTTTATCATAAATTTTAGCACTCTTCCAACAGACTCAACCATCCATATGTAACTACCTCTATATTAAGAGAGTAGGGTGACTAATCTATCTCCTAAGTAAGTGTGTACGATCAAAAGTCTATTACACTTGAATTCCTTGAGGTTTTACTAAACCTTAACTTAGTTATTTAGAATATTTTGACCCACAAATTTTTATTTTTAGTGTTGTCTTAATTTTATATAAGATCTTGTTTATTTAGATTAACTTTAATGCTCATAAAGTTTTAACATTTACCCTTAGGCTTCATATATAATTAATTTTCATTAAATCTAAGTTTACATAAGTATCACTAGTAACTTTCTTTTGTCTCATAAGTAACCTTGATTCGCCATAATCATCATTCTACCTCTCTTGAGCTACCACACATTTCCCAAATCACTATCTAGGTTGTAAATACAAAGATTAATAACCTAAATAGGATTATTCATGATCTTATGCAAGTAACATAATCATACTAAGAGCTTAGCCAACATCTTTATTTTTTATTTTTTTTAGTTGAACCTAACATATCTATAAGCTATACCCCAAGCTTTTCTATCTTCATCCAAGGTTTTAACCAAGAGCTTAGTTATTTAAAAACTAATTTACAATATGCATAAAAGCTCACAAATGATATTTTCTTAGCCTATTACTAAAACCTTCTATTGTAAGTTTTTTTAATAAATTATTCATAAGTCATTAAGTTTAATTCCAAGGCTAAACTTGTCTCACATTACCATAATCAAGAACCTTAAATTTTTAAATGAACTCTATTAAGGTTGATGAATTATCCATAAGTATTTTCATTTGTGGATTCCACCTTAGCATATCTAGTTATAACCAAACACGATACTTTTTAATCATATCTTTACTCAACCTAACATACTTTTAAGGCCTTAAACCAAGCCCTCTAAGGTCTCCAAACTAGAAACTAGGGCCCACCCATACCTTCCAAGCTATCTAGGTTTTCTTAAAGGTTGAACTCATATCTCTCATGACTTAGCTAAGTTATGATTCCTTGCTTCCCAAGCAAACTAGAGGCAAAGGGGATACTTAGCCACAACTTTAGTTAGGGTTTTACTTCAAATCTAAGTGTTATTAAATGGTTAAGGTTTATACTAAGGTGTGAAATATGTTACATGGCCTTTCATACTTTTTTCATTCATGGTTTGACAATATGTACACCTCATTATATCATATTATCAACTAAACTTATGGAAAGTTTCAAATACAACTTTAGTGTCTCACATAAAAATATGTATTTTAAACAATTAAATTCATACAAAATGCATGCTATAAATTTTAATTTTTATCAATATTTGTCTCATCTTATTAGGAAACACGTGAATAAGCATGTATTCAATATTACATACAATTTACTTAATAATGCATTTATTCTTCTTTAAAAAATAGAGATTTACTAGGGATCTTAAATTTCAAAAAAATATGATAAAAATATCTTATTTAGATTAAGAAGGTCAATCATAAACAAATATGCATCCCCACAGTTTGTTAAACTTTTTCTAGCAATTTTAATGATGTTCATGCTTAATCAACCAACAAGCATAAAATTCAACATGGTATTAAATTTAATCCATTTGAAAAGTCTTGATTAAGGGGTGTTTTATATCATTAATTTTCTATTCTACATTTATCTTTCACATGCATCTATAATCAAAATTAAACGTGCAACATTATGCAACATCATTGATTTTACTTTGCATTCACAAGTAAAATATTTATATACATCTTTTTAGCATGGTTTTATTAATATATATTACATGAAAAAGAAAGTTAATTATCCTTTTTTATTTGAAAATAAATCTACCATAGTCTTGGGTAGAAAGAAATCTATCATTAGAAATAATAATTCATAAGGAGAAGGGTTTTATTATCAATTTTTCTAAGGTTTCACATGCATTTAGCAAAGCATTTTATTTTTATCTTACTTAGATCTTAGTTAGGTTTTATGTATGAACTCAAGGGGCATCCTATTAGAAAAATAATGTAGAGTAGTTCTCTTAATTAGATCATTCCTTACTTTCAAGCTTGAGCCCACCACCTTCTACTTTCTTATGACTTGCCTTGAATTTTTCTCCTTCGTATGCTCTCGTTTGGCCTCACTTAAATCCCATTTTGACTAAGTTTTCTAGAACTCTTAAAAAAACATCATAAGGGTTTACATAGCTATGATGATACCCCTTAAATCGAGGTTTTAACTTAGGATAAACTAGTTTTATTTATTGTAACCATGACTCTATTATTTAAATCAATCCTCATTTAATGCACATATTTGTGTCCAATCCAATACAATTCCAAAAATTAGAAATCTCAAAAAATCTTTAGCTAATAGATATATTTATTTATTATTTTTCTTCCTCTTATATTTATTCTTTCTTAAATATTCATAAATATATCACATATATTATCTTTTTCTTTTGAATCCCTTTATCCTTAATTACCACTCCAAATTTTTAAGTCATACCCATATATTTTTATTCATTATTAATTAAATAATAACGAGGATAAGAGATAAAATAATAACATAAATAAAATCATAAACTCATTTTTCAATTTATTAAGCAGAATTAAGTCTAGTATGGTGCAACTTAGATCTTATCATTCAACCATACCTCTAATTCTAATTTCATAATTCAAAATTAAAATTTTATAAGTCAAAATAAAAATTTCAAACTTTAATTTATCAAATAAAGCATATCTTGATCAAATAAGTTTGTAATAATATGGGTAAAAATGTTAGGTATAATAATCATATCACATGAAAAATTTATTATGTTATAATCAAATATGTGATTTTTGAAAATCTATGAGCCATTAAGACTTTACCATTTGGAAACCCATCACTACTAAGAAAATAAGAAAATTAACTAAATTATAAACAAAAGCTCAACTCAACTAACATCTTAGTGCTCCTTGTTTGTAGCTATGCCAACTTATGAATAATATTTGGGATTAGTTTGTAATATGATGACATATATCAATACAATTTTCAATATATATAAATAATAATAAACTAAGAAAAGACTATAAGCACAAACTAAATGCAATAAACACATATTTGATATGTTATTTATGATCTTCTTATTCTTGTTCCATTATTATTTTCTTAAAAGATTTCATTATTATTTTATGCACTCATATATCATTCTTTTCATTATTTCTTATTGGGCCATGTAATTAATCATTCTCACATAATTTGTAGTAGTCACATCCACATGATGATAATTATCACCATCCTTAATCGATGTCATATGAAGTATTAGCAACACAAGTCCTAAGGTAGGATTCATAGTTGTGCAAGGTGATCATCATCTCTATTCAAATGTAGGAATAGGAATTAGACACTTGTCATATTGGTTATCATCATTCTTGACCAAAAAAAGATAAAGGATATAGGGGTAAGAGTGACACTCTAGTCATAGTAATTATCATTATTATTCCCACAATCTAAGTAATTTATTTGTGAGGTATTCTCACCCTAAGCCATTAATAATAGACTTTTTTTTTAGTCATGACAGTGGAAATTGAAGCAGAAAAATGAAGAGATAAGAAAGAAAGAAAGGAGAAGAGAGTTTTTATCATAAGAGGATGAACTTATTCAAGAAGATTAAATTCAAGGATTTTTAAATTTTTGAAGTTATGGTAAATTTCTTCACTCATTATTCTTATCAATTTATATAAAAATTGGATATAATATTTTATTATAAAATACTGATTAACTTAATAGAATTAAATATTAAATTTTGAGTTCTAATTTTAATTATATTTAGTTTAGTGCTCTAAAATTTAAATATTTAATATTAAAAGTTAAATATATATATTTAATATTAAATAGATATTAAAATATGAATAATAGATATTACATATGAATAGAAATAATATATAAGAAAAAAGTAAAAAAATAACATAAGAGAAAAGAAAGAAATAATAGTGACTTGGTCTACGACATCCACTATAATACCATAATTATTGGCCATATAATCACTATTCATAATGACAAAGAACATTTATCGATTTATATAATAGATTGTATGGTTGGTCACAAATTGAGAGAATTTACACTAGCTTACACTTTCTTGAGACATATAAGAAGAGATAAGAAATCTCATCATTTATCATTATTAATAATTCACTTAACACTTATCCTTCATTGTATGGGGAGAACTTTTAAGATAAAGAGCAAATATTCAAATACAAAAGCAAAATTGTTAGTTCAGCATATGTTTATTTCTAAAGCACGAAGAGTAAAAAATTAGTTTGAGGATGTTCTTATGAGGAAACACTCATGATATAAGAATTAATGCCTTATCAATTATCTTATCTAATTTTAAAATTAGTTTATTTTGTACTAGCAAATGCTAGTCAAAATATGGGATTAAATGAAGCTAATTTATTTTTTTAGTGAAGCAAAGGTTAATAAAGATGCTATTATTAAAAAGTCAATACTTAGGGCTTGAGGGATTAGTTTTCTAATTTGAAAAAAAACTTGCCATATAAAGATTTTTTTAAAAGAAAAATCTAAAAAATCTAAATTAAATAAATATAAATTTTATGTTCAAATAGATTCATATTTACATATTTCATATTTAAAAAAAATAATATAAAAATAATGGGGCAAAAAATAATGCCATTTGGTTTCAAACTTGGAACAAATAAAAGTCATCATTCTATTTAGTTTGCATAACACAATCATTTTTCAGAAGGCTAATGGAAAATTCTATAAATTCTACATTACAACAAACCTATCCACACACACATGAGCTGTTGCATGTATGTGAGAGACCATGCAAGTGCACTATTCATGTCATGAGTATTGTTCTCGAATGTAAACAAGCCCCGCCACATGCATGTTGGCTATGTTGGCATGGTATGTTTACCTATCACGACCTGTGCACTTTAGCACATGCTCTGGTATACCTATAATAAGCCTTCGTACACTCAATTCTTGTACATAGTGCTACTAAAGTGAAAATGAGTGCACAAATCCCACAAGAGAGTGGGGGGTGAATTATGGATTTTAAAATATTTTTACTAATTTTAGAATTATACTTTATTTAAAAATTCTTTATAAAAATAATTTTATATTTGTAGAGAATTTTGATCTATAAATATATTAATTTATAATTTTTATGATTACAAATAAATAAAAATAAAATTAAAAATAATATATTGAATTTTTAAGTAGTTTAATTCAAACTAAATCCTACTTCTACCCTTCAAGGTTAATAAAAACTTTACTAGTAAAAGAGTTACAACTTGAGATTTTTTCTTATAATTCACTTCTAACCTAATAGTTTTTATAGGTTCGACTATAACCTGAACTTTTATGTGCTCAACCCCAACTTAGTTTTTTTTTTCTAGATGAAGCTAAACTTGGGCTTCCACAAATGCTAGGTCGCTTAACCCAAAGGAAAAAGAAAAATATAGCAAGAAATAAATTTTTGATAAAAAAGTACAAATTTTTCTATACTTGTTGTTGAATATAAAAAGACACAAAGAGTTCAAAATTATGAATATAATTAAGAAAATAAAGGATTAGAAGAATTAGATTTAGTTGAAAAAATTTAGAATTTCAAGTAGTTGCAAGTCATAAGTGTTACTAGGAGAAATTTATGCTAATAGAATATGATGTAATACTTATTTGAGATGTTAAAATTTTATTCATATTTATTAGTTATTTTATTCACAAATTCTTAGGTATTTATAGAAAATATTTTGTTCATAGCCATTAGAAAGTCAAACAAAAGCTGTTTGAAAAGCCATTACTAAACAGCTTAAAATGCTTTTTCTAAATGATTGCCTATAATGACACATATAACAACTAATTAATTAATTGTTTGATAGGATTGATTGGAGCAGTTAGATCAAATTAGAGAAGCTTTGGTTGTTAGATCAATTGTAATAAAAGCATATGAGTTATGGACGATCCAATTAAGACATATTTGATTTAAGCCATCTGATCACATTGGATGATATCTAGATCATTTGATTCATCAACAATAAAGTTGGAATATATCTTAGTCATTGAATTCATATTGGATAATTTGGAGTTGCATGATTCAAGGATACAAAGAAAAGAATTCTAGTCATCTGATAAATTAGATGAAATTATGACTATCAGATCTATGGATAAAATATTTGAAATAGACGGAATCAATAATCACTATTAGATTAGTCTCACCAAAAAGATAGTGAGACGATTAGTAATATTCAAATGGACAGAGGCAAACTCTACTATTCAATCACAAAACATCCTAATTGGACGACACTGAATCACTTTTGGTTTTGGAAGTAGACAAGCACTAAGAGTTTAATCCCATATTATAGAGTAGGAAATGGATTTATGCTTTATAAATATTTTTATGGGGGTATTATGTGAGTTGAATTAGGATTGGATCCCTTCTTGTGCTCTCAAGATTTCATTACCTTGATGTGCTCTTATGGTTATGTTTTAGGTATATGTATGAGCTGACTCATATGCACATTTGATTTGATATCAGCCTAGATCTATCCTCTACCTTACCCCAGTCGAGTTTAGAATGCACAATAGTCAATATCAGGCTTGACATAATTTTGTTTCAGTTGTCTCTTGATCCAAAGTTTAAGAGTGCCCTTTCGAGCTTACTCGACTCGATAGTTTTGCATATGGGCACATGCTTGGGATTTGGTGGTATTTTTTTAATTTTAAAATTTAACAAAATTATTTTCTCTAATTTAACTAAAGTTTAATAATTAATTTAATATAAAATTCAACAAATATGCATAAGTACCACCAAAGAAAGAAAAATTAAAAAAATAGAATTTTATGTTTCTTAAATTAAGAAATGGTTTAAGTAGAATTTAAAGGGATTAAATGATTAAAAAAAGTGGAATATTATATGTTTTTTAAATTAAGGAAATGATCGAACAATCAAATGCTTGAGTTAAGATTTTAAACTGATATAGAGATATGACTTATAATCAATAAGCTAACATTCTATTTCATAACGAAAAAAGCTTTCAACTTCGATGTGCATGTTTTCAATTCTTGAAACTTATTGAGAACTCGAAGGTACTTTGAAGACTATCAATTCACCATCTTTTGAAGTGCATAACTTATTTTTTATATGTAAACCTATTTTATACTAAACAAGTCTATTAAAATAAAATAATAAATATTTAAGACTTGACTCATCAAACATAAGGGTGACCTAACACTCTTCCCCTTTTCATGATGACAACATATAAATATTTAGATAAAAATATAATAAATAAATATATATATTTAAGAAATAATAGGAGGTATTAAAAATAATGTATATATACTCCCCCTTACTTCATGCTCTCTTTAATTGCATGCTTCCCTTACTTTATCACTAATATAAATTTTATCTAAATCATGATCATTCCTTTTTACACCATCAAAAGAGAGGTATAATTTATATAATTTCTATTATATCATTGAAGGAGTTTTGTAAATACATAGGCCAACTCTTTCTTTAAAGGTACATACTCTAATTTTTTGATCCTTTAACAATGTAATCTCTAATAAAGTGAAATATTACATTTTTATGATTTTTCTTATAATGGTGAAGTTGACTATGACCTTAGCAATAAGCTTAATCATGTCTCCAATAGTTATTTCATTTTCATATAGTTTATTCTTAAGTACCCATTTAGCTCTAATAAATTACTGATCACTAAGCCTAAGAATTTAATCTTACACTTAAGTTTTATCAAGTTTTTTTAACTATCAATTCATGACATTAACCTATACCCTTTAGGACTTTTTCAACAAATATTATTTTTATGATAATAATAAATATACTATGATCGATTTCTCTTATAGAAACTCATTTTTTAATTCCTTGATTAATATATCATTTATTTGATTTCTATGAAATTTTATATTACCAAACTTAAGGTAGTTGTTGACTAACTTGTTCTCCATATTCTTTTATGTCTAAATTGTTTATTTTTTTAATACAAGGTTTATCAATGACTCCATCTAATCATTTAATTTTTTATTAATTATTTTTATAATTAACTCATCAAACACAACATGTATGTTCTTATTTATTTAGTTTTCAAATCAAATTAACAAAATTTTTAATTATCACTTTTTTATTCAAAAGAAAATAACTAATATAAATCTAAAAAATCATGATCAATATCAAATTATTAATTTCTAAAAATAAAATAAATTATCTTTAAACATGTAATATTTATTGTTTTCTCTTATACACTCTTACATACTTAGAATTAAGTGAGAGATATAAATTGATCTCATAATTTTCATTCCTTATAATAATCATAAGGATATTTGTTTTTAAAATTTATTAAATTAAAATTATTTTATCTTTTTATTTTTTTAATTAATACAACAAACCTTAGATGGTCACATTTTTATTCTTATAAAATTTAATTCTAGTAAATTTAGAAAAATCAATGTCAATCACAAATCCAAGTTTATTTTCATCTAAACATAAGATTTTTATGTCTAAAATAAATTCTCTAAAGGTCCATCAATAGTTAAGCAATTCTTAAGCTTAAAGGAAGATTTAACTTACTTTTTATTTTGGCATGATTCACATATTTTTCAATTAGTGTTGTTTGACTTTAAAGGACCTCTAATTACATCTAACTTGTTTTTTTTTAAGATAGAATAACAACATAACTTGGTCTTCTATGCCATAAAGTGTTCTCACCTTAATGTGTAACTAGGTATTCTAATATGTTAACTTCTAATTAATCAAACTTAATCACATAAGTATCACCTTTTCTTCTACCAAGTAATAATATTTGATCATCTTTTAATATTTTATAACATTAAGTATTAAAACTAACAAAATAACCATTATCACATGATTTAAAAATAAGTTTTAAATGATTAATATTGATCAATACTAAGTAAATTTAGAAAGATTTAAAATTCTAATTTAAGATAAATAAGCTAAAGATTGTAAACATTTTGCTAGTGAGTCACAGAAACTCACAAAGTAAGGCTTGTCTCCATAGGTCCTAAAATATGGGGACTCACCTACAAACTACCTAAGCTTTAAATTTAGTAACCTAAATCATCTTGGGTTCGATAATGGTAAGATGTGGATATTATGACTTTATAAAAAAAGTTCTAAATATGGTTCCCTTAGGAATCCACTCATATTTATTTTGCTTTGCATTTATAGATTTCTTAATTGGGCAATCAAATATAAGATGCACGAATTTGCAATAATAATTACAAATAATATTATATTTAACTTGATAATTAGATGTATACAAAGAAAAAATAGATGTATTGAACACATGGATATATGATTTTTTCAATCTATAATAATCATGTAAACATACATTGTTTTTTGTCACATGGTTGTGAAATGAAGCATATTTAAGCACAAGTGAATCATTCAAGTAAACATTACTCTTTTTTAAATTATTTAATGAAGTAGCATATGTAAGTACATAAGAACAAGTAGATACATGAGAAACTAAATTAGTGTACTTTGACATTAAATAATGTATTTCTTTTTCAAGTGAAACAAATTTCTCTAGTTTTTCTTTAAGCAAAAATTTTTTTGCTTAAATTATGATTTTTTAACTTTAAGGTATTATTGTATGTAATATATTTGGACAATTCATTTTCACATTCTTTATTCGAAGCTTTCAAAAATGAAACATGAGAAATATAGGCATGAACATGATTAGTTAAAGATATATTTTTCTCTTTAATGACATCATATTGTTCATGTAATTGAGCTATTCTAGATTCATGTTTTGCACAAACTTTCTTAAGATCATCATATATGTTAATTACTTTTTTATACTTAATAACTAATTTACTAAAAGAATTTCATATTTCATTACAAGATTCAAAAGTATACTCATAGCTAGAATTAGAAGTGCATGATACAAATTTATCTCCATGATTCAACTTTAAATTGAGTTTCTTCTTTTTTTATTCTTTCTTCTCTTCTTTTTTTTAATAGTTATCTCTTTCTTATCATCACCAATATCTTGAGATTCATTCTCACCATACGACTTATCTAATCCTTGCATCATCTCAAAGTAAGTTGTAGTCATACACACTCTTATACCAATTTGTTGAAATAATGTACAAAATAAATAATCACTCCTTTAGCATTTAATTAAATTAATATTCTTGATTTTTTATATTTTAGAAGTACAAAAAATGAATAAAAAGATCTCATAAATTATCATCAATCTTTTGAATAAAAGTTTTAAAGGTATTTTTCTAAATAAACAATTTTCACCCATAAATAATGGAGGATGACATGATGAAAATCTTTCTCCTAAAGTTTCATAATTACCATATATGGGTAAAGTCATCCTTAAATAACTAGATAAAATAAGGACATTGATAAAATCAAGAAATTTGATTATAAAGTAAAAATGATAATATTACAATCAATATTAATAAAATAACAAAATAAATAAATAATTAAAATTAATGACATAATTAATTTGCACACACAAATAAAAGATTACCCGAGAAATTTTATTCACTTTTGTGTAATGAACTCTCTCTAATACCAATTGAAGTGAAAATAAGTATGTGAATCTCATCCCATAATAGAGGAGTGAATTATAAATTTTAAATTTTTTTGCTAATTTTAGAATTATACTTATTTTTTAAAAAATTTTATAAAAATAATATTATGTATGTAGAGAACCTTGATTTATAAATATATTAACTTATAATTTTTATGACTAAAAAAAATAAAATAAAAGTTAAAATGGTACATGAAATTTTTAGGTAGTTTGATTCAAACTAGAACTTACCTCCACCCCCCAATCAAGATTGAGAAAAACTCTAATTGTAAATGAGTTGCAACATGAAGTTTTTTTATTATGGTTCACGTCTAACTTATTAGTTTTTATGAGTTCAATTCCAACCCAAAATTTTATGAGCTCAACTCCTACTCGATTTTTTATGAGATCAAACCAAATTCTTGCTTTCTTAAATACTAGGCCACCCAACCTAAAGGAAAAAGAAAAATGCAATGAGAAATAAATTTTTGATAAAAAAATATATAAATTTTTCTATGCTTGTTGTTGAATATAGAAAGGCACAAAGAGTTTAGAATTGTGAAAAGAATTGAGAAAATAAAGGTTTAAAAGAATTAAGATTAAATGAAAGAATTTAAAATTTCAAGTAGTAAGCCCTAGGTGTTTCTAGAACAAATTTATGCCAATAGAGTATGACACAACCCTTCTTTAAGATGTTAAAATCTTGTTCACATTTATTAGTCATTTTATTCACAATGGTTAGGTATTTATAGAAAAATTTTAATCATGATCATTAAAAAGTTAAGCAAAAACTATTTAAAAAGTTGTTACAAAATAGCTTAAAATGTTTTTCTAAATGACTACCTTCAACAGCATATATAATAGCTATTTAATTAGCCATAAGATGGGATTAATTAAAGCTATTTGATCAAATTGGAGAAGTTTTAGACCATTAGATCAATCTTAGTAAAAATAGATGAGTTATAGATAGTCCCATCATAGCGGATTTCATATAGGCCATCTGATCACATCAGATATGATCTAGATCATTCAATTTATCAATGCTAAAGTTGGAGTATATCTCAACTATAGAAATCAAACTGGATAATTTGGAGCCACATGATTCAAAGATAAGGAGAAAAGAATTATAACCATCTAATAAATTAGATGAAATTATGGCCATCAGATCTAAAGATAAAACTTATGAAATAGTTAGAATCAATAATCACCATTAGATTAAGCTCACCAAATAGACAGTGGGATGATTATCACTATTCAAACAGACAAAGGCAAACTCCACTATGCGATCATGAAACTGCACGATCAAACAATGTCGAGTCACTTCCAATTTTGGAAGTAGACAAGTACCAAGTGTTTAGTCCCATATTATGGAGTATAAAATGGATTTGTACTTTATAAACATTTACATGGAGGTATTATGTGAGGAAAATTAGGACTGGCACTGCCCTTGTGTGCTCAAGATTTCATTACTTGGGTGCTTGTATAGGATATTTTTTGGGTATGGGTCCCACCCAACCCATATGTACATTTGATTTGATGTCAACCTAGATCTATCCTATGGCTTATCAAAGTCAAGTTCAAAATGCACTGTGGTTGATATCGAGCTCAACCCATTTTGTTTAAGTTATCTCCTGACCCAAATTTTACGAGTGTCTTTTTGGGCATAATCGACCATATAGTTTTGCATATGGGCACTTGCTTAGGATTTGGTGGTAAATTTTTTACTTATAAAATTAAAAAAATATATTTTTTCTAATTAAATCAAATTTTAACAATTTATTTAACTTAAAATTTAGCAAGTATGCATAAATATGATTTAACCAAGGAAAGAGTAATTAAAAAATAGAATCTTATGTTTCTTAAATCAAGAAATGATTTAAGTATCATTTGAAGGGATTAAATGATTAAAAATTAGAATCTTATATGTTTTTAAATCGAGAAGATTAAACAAATAAATACATGAGTTAGGATTGTAAACTAAGATTGAGATTTGTCTTATAAGCAACAAACAAATATTCTATTTCATAATAAAAGAAAAATAATTTCAAATTTAATGCACATGTTTTTAATCCTTAAAGCTTGTGGAACACTCTAAGGAACTATGAAGACAATTAGTTCACCATCTTCTAAATTACATGACTTGTTCTTTATATGTAAACCTATTTTATACTAAATAAGTATATTAAAAAAATGCTAAACATTTGACTTGACTCATCAAATATAAGGAATGATCTAATAATCTCTCTTTTGATAATGATAAGATATAAATATTTAGATAAAAATATAATAAGTAAAAATATGTATTTAATAAATGGTAAGAGGTATTAAAAATGAAATATATATGCTCCCACTTATTTCATGATCCCTTTTACTAAATACTCCCCCTCACTTTATGACTAAACTAAATTTTATCTAAATTGTGATTATTCCCTTACTTTGACACCATCAAAAGGGTGGTATAATTTATGTAATTTTTATTGTACCATTAATAGAGTTTTGTAAATACATAAGCTAATTCTTAATTTAAAGGTACATACTTTAATTCTTTTAATCTTCTAATGACATAATCTCTAATAAAATAAAATCTTAAATTTTTGTGATTTTTTTTGTAATGATGAAGTTGATTATATAACCTTAACAACAAGTCTAGTCATGTCTCTAATAGTTATTTTATTTTCATATAGTTTATTCTTGAGTACCTATTTAGCTCTAATAAATTATTGATCATTAAGTCAAAGAATTAGATCTTATACTTAATTTTTCTCAAGTTTTTCTAATTATCAATTCATGACATGAACCTACATCTTTTAGGATGAATTTAACAAATATTATTTTTATGATAAATACAAATGTATTATAATCCATTGCTCTCATAGAAACTGATATTCTAACTCCTTAATTAGCATATCATTTATTTGATTTTTATGAATTTTGACACTACAAACTTAAGGTAGTTGTTGATTAGCTTATCGTCCATATTTTTTCTTATCTAATTTATTTATTTTTTTCGTTTTTTCAAAACAAGGTTCATCAATGACTCCATCTAATTATTCAATTTGCTTATTAATTAGTTTTATAATTAACTCATCAAACACAACATTTATGTTCTTATCTATCTAACATTTAATCAAATAAACAAAATTTTCAATTATCTCTTTTCTATTCAAAAGAAAGACTAATATAAATCTAAAAAAATCATGATCAATATAAAATTATATAAAGTTTCGAAAAACAAATAAATTATATCCAAAAATTAAATAAATATCTATATGATAATATTTAACTTATTTGTTTTATGGTAGAATAACAACATAATCTGGTCTTCTATGACATAAAGTGTTGTCACTTGAAAGTGTTACTAGATATTTTAATCTGTCAGCTTTTAATTGATCAAACTTAATCCCATTAAGTGTCATCGTTTTTTTACCAAGCAAAACATTTGATCATCTTTTAATATTTTATAATTGTGAATATTAAAACTAACAAAATAATTAATCATTATCACATGATTTAAAAATAAGTTCTAAATGATCAATATTAATCGATACTAAGTATGCCAAGAAAGATTTGACATTGTAACCTAAGCTAAATAAGCTAAGGAAAGTAAACATTTTGCTAGTGAGTCACACAAACTCACAAAACAAGGATATATGATTTTTTCAATCTATAAATATCATGCAAACATACATTATTTTTTGTCACATGGTTGTAAGATGAAGCATGTTTATGCACATGTGAATCATTCAAGTAAATATTATTCTTTCTCACATGATTGAATGAAGTAACATATGAAGGTACATGGGAATGATTACAAGTAGATACATAAGAAAATAAACTAACATACTTTTACTTTAGCTTATGTATTTCTTTTTCAAGCGAATCAAATTTCTCTAGTTTTTCTTTAGGCAAAGAATTTTCTTTACCTAACTTATCATTCTCTAACTTTAAGGCATCATTGTCTGTAATATATTTGGACAATTCATTTTCACATTCTTTATTCGAAGCTTTCAAACATGAAACATTAGAAATATAGGCATGAACTTGATTAGTTAAAGAAATATTTTTCTCTTTAAGAGCATCACGTTGTTCATGAAATTCAATTATTCTAGATTTATGTTTTGCACAAATGTTTTTAAGATCATCATACATGTTAATTATTTTTTTGTGCTAAAAAACTAATTTAATAAATTAATTTGATATTTTATCACAAAATTTAAAAATAGACTCATAGCTAGAATTAGAAGTATTTGATACATGTTTACTTCTATTATTCCTCTCAAAATTGAGTTTCTTCTTCTTCCTATTCTTCTTCTCTTCTTTCTTTCTACGGTTTATCTACTTTTTATCACCACCAAAATCTTGAGGTTCATTCTCAACATACTAATATAATCTCTATATTATCTCAAAATAAGTTGTAGCCATATAAACTCTTACACCAATTATTTGAGATAATTCACAAAATAAGTAATTTATTCTTTTAACATTTAACTGAATTAAAATTCTTGATTTGTTACTTTTATTTTCAAGTACATAAAAATGAATAAAAAGATCTTATAAATCATCATCAATCCTATGAATAATTTTTTTCAAGGACTTTTTCTAAAAACAAAAATTTTCACCCATGAATAATGGAGGACAACATGTTGAAAATCATTCTTTTAAAGTTTCATAATTGTTATCTATGGGTAAAGTCATCCTTAAACAATTAGATAAAATAACCAAATAAACAAAATCAAGAATTTGATTATAAATTAAAATTTTCAATATCACAATCAATATTAATAAAATGAAAAAGTTAGCAAATAATTAAAATTAATGATAACCCTAATTACACACACAAATAAAAGATTTTCCTAGTGAATTTACTCATTTTTTGTAAGGATCCTTCTCTGATACAAATTGAAGTAAAAATAAATGTTTGAATCTTAAAGAAGGGGAGGAAGGTGAATTGTTAACATTAAAATATTTTTACTAATTTTAGCATTATACCTATTTTTCAAAATTTTTTTATAAAAATAATTTTATATTTATAGAGATCTTCGATTTATAAATATATTAATTTATAATTTTATGATTAAAAAAATAAAAATAAAAGTTAAAATGGTACATCATATTTTTAGGTGATTTTGTTCAAACTAAAACTTATGTCTACTCTTAATCAAAGTTAGAAAAACTCTACTAATAAAAGAGTTATAACTTTAGATTTTGTGTTACGATTAACCTCTAATCTACTAACTTTTGTGGGTTCAATTATAACCCAAGCTTTTACGAGCTCAACCCCAACTCAGTTTTTAATGAGATCAAATCAAATTTAGACTTTTAAAAATATTTGGCCACCCAACCCAAAGGAAAAAAGAAAAATACAGTAATAAATAAATTTTTAATAAAAATATATAAATTTTTTATGCTTGTTGTTGAATATAAATAGGTACAAAGTATTTAAAATTATGAAGATAATTGAGTAAATGAAAGCTTACAAAAATTAGGCTTAAGTAGAAGAATTTGAAATTTCAACTAGTAGAATATGATGTAGCCCTTCTTTGAGATGTTAAAATTTTGCTCATATTCATTAGTCATTTCATTCACCATAATTAGATATTTATAAAAAATAGTTTGTCATAGATTTAAAAAGTCAAGTAAAAATTGTTTGGAAAGTTGTTGCCAAATGATTTAAAATGCTTTTTCAAATGACTCCCTATAATGACAATATGGCGACTAATTAATTAGCCATTAGGTGGGATTGGCTAGAGTCATTGGATCACATTAGAAATGTGTTGGATAGTTATATCAATTGCAAAAAAAGCGAATGACTTATGTGAAATGTGGTCTAATAAGAAAGGGGGATGAATTGCCATAATTAAAGAATTTAGTTTCTTAAAAATATTTTAATTTCTATTTTAATAATAAAGTTTTGAAAAATCATGAGAAAATAAGCTACAAAAATTTAAACATATACATAAACAATTTTTAGGTGGTTTAGCATAAAATCAAGCCTATGTCCACTCCCGACAAAAATAAAAAATGAAAAGAAATAATACAAGCTTTTTATCAAAAGATAGGTAAGCTAAACCTTTACAACAAGAACATAAAAATAAGCTACAATGATCTTATAACAAAATAGAATTAACAAAAAGAGAAAATAAGACAATGATGAAAATTCATACTAACAAATTTCTATGCTTGACAAAATACTCAATAATGTATAATTAATTTAATTTAATCAACTAAAAAATTAGAAAATAAGAGCTTAACTTATTAGAAGTTGAATCAAAAAGTTTGGAATTTGTTGAAGAAGGGCACAATGTAAGAAGACGATGATTAGCATTAGCTGTAAATTACTTTAAGGTCATGGCTTGAGATTTTTTCTTTAAAATTTTGTAAAAATTTTCATCAATCAATTTTGCTAAAAAATTCTGTTATTTATAAACTTCTTCTAACGACTAAAAGCACATACCAAACACTCAATTTAGTTTTTACATTTTTTATTTCTCAATATTTTAATTAGAAAATTAATATTTTTTTTAAAAAAATTGCTCAACGACTCGAAGTAATAGCTAAAAGAGCCATTGCATTAGAGTCGATGGATCAGACTGAACCATAATCGTTCAATTGCAAAAGTTATGCAATCAGATGGATGGAATTTAATCTGCACCCTTTTAGAAATAAAAATTTGGTATGAGTCATTAGATCTAAATCACGATCTAATGATTGGATTTAACTTATCTATTAGAAGAAAAATGGATAATGTGATCGTGAAATTGTGTGATCAGGTGGTTGATAGGATTAATACTTTTGAAAAATTAGATATGATAGTGATCATTCAATCTCAAAATGCATAATAAGACAGCTCACATCACTCCTATAACTTGAGAGTTCACGACACAATAAAAGCAATACTTTAGACCCATAAGATATATTCAAAAGCACTTTTCTCCATATAAAAAGTCTAGTGTGTGCTAGAGGCATCCTGATTTCAAGGTTGACTGCCTCCTACTTTGTGTGGGATTTAATCACCCATGCTTACCAGTAGTTAGAAGGTTAAATATGGATTCAAAGGGTAATGCCTTGATCCATGCTAAATTTGAATGTGTTAAACGGGTTCAAGATTCATGCCTCGACAAGACCCAAATAATATAGCTAAGGGTGCAAATACATGAATAATGATGGTAATTAGGAAAATATTTAGACAATTCAGAATTAAGTTTTTTAATTATTTTTATTTGAATTTTTTATTTAAATTATTATTGAAACAAAATTTTGAGGATATTGATCAAATAATTAGGAAATGTGAATTTCGGATATTGGATGATGATCATGGATATTAGAAATAAAATTTAATTAATTTTTTATATATCTTAAAAGAATAATTTTAATTAGGATTAATATTCTAAGAATAAAATTGAAATACCTAAAAGTAATATCAATAAGAATCTCTTGGTAGTTTGTCACTCCAAACAAGATAATTTTCATAGGATTTCACTTTTATATTTTTCTTTTAAATTCTCATATGAATACAAGCATCAACTATTTAGAATATAAAAATGATTAAAATAAATTAATTAAAAAATACTTAGGATTTGTTATCATCAAATAAAGCACTATGGCTTGGGGTTAATATCACAACATTATAGACAGTCCAATTAAGACATATTTGGTCTAGACCATCCAAACTTATCGAATAAGATTTGGTTTATTCAATTCATCAACAATAAAATTAGAGTATATCTTAGTTGTAGGATTCAAACTAGATATTTTAGAGTTTCATGATTCAGAGATGAAGAAAGAATTCTAACCATTCTATAAATTAGATGAAATTGTGATTGTTAGATTTAAGGATAAAACATATGAAATAGATGGAATTAATAATCACCTTTAGGTTAGGCTCAACAAATGGATTTAATACTCTTAAACTCAATCTAAGTTTTGTAAATTAATCACAACTTAAAAGTTTTATGAAAATGTCAGTCAGTTGATCATTAATTGGCACATATTCTAATAAAACATGATTAAGTTCAATATGCTCTCTTATAAAATGACATCTAATATCTATATGTTTGACTGTAGAATAATTAGTTATATTTTTACTCAAACTTATTATACTTGAGTTATTATAATAAATGAAAGTTGATCTTAATGTAATACCATAATCTCCTAGTTGTCATTTGATAATCTAATTCATAGTAGATTGTACAATACAATTTTTCTTATATTACTTTATGAAATTAGAGAATTTCTTAAAAATTGGCATGTACCACTTGTGCTCTTTTTATCAATTCTACTTCAAACAAAATCAACTTTTGAGAATACTCTTAATTAAAAATTTAGATCTTCTTTTAGATACCAAAGCCTTAATTTACTTGTTCCAGCTATATATCTAACTATGTTTTATAATTGTTAAATATGATTCTTTAGGATAGACTTAAAAATAAGTAGATACACAAATACTCTAAAGTATATCAGGTCTACTTACTGAAAGGTATAAAAGTGAACCAATTAGGTCTCTATACATTTTAGTGTATACTAGTTTTCTTTTTTCATCTTTATCTAAATATTTATTGGTAGTCATAGGTGTGTTTTTAAATTTAGCATTCATCAAACTATATTTCTTTAATAATCTTAAAGTATACTTAGTTTGTGATATAAAAGTTTTATTTTTAGTTTGTTTAACTATAAGACCTAAAAAGAATGTTAACTCTCCCGTTAAGCTCATTTCAAATTCATTTTCTTTAGTTCCAAAAAATCCTTAAATAATTCTTCATTGCTAGCCCCAAACACTATGTCATCTACATATATTTGACATATAAGTTGACATTTTCCTTTATTTTTAATAAATAATATGTTATCTATTTTTTTCTTATGAAACCATTTAAAACTAAAAAATTACATAAACTATCATACCATACTCTAGGTGTTTTCATAAGTTCATATAAAACTTTATTTAACTTATGTATGTGATCTATTTTATCATATACTTTAAATATTAGGGGTTGTTCTAAATAAATTGTTTATTTATATAACCATTTAAAAAAGTACTTTTAACATCCATTTGATATAATTTGAAATTTTTGTAGCAAGCTAAGCAAACAAAATTCTTATTGTCTCAAGCCTTGGTACGAATGCAAAGGTTTCTTCAACACTTATCCCTTCAATTTGACTATAATATTTTGCAGCTAACCTTACTTTACTTAGAATTACATTTTTATTTTCATCGAGTTTATTTCTAAAGACAAATTTTATTCCAATTATACTTTTATCCAATGATCTAGGGGTTAACTTTCACACATAATTCCTTTGAAATTGATTTAATTCTTTTTTATGGCTATTTGCTAAAATTCATTATTTTAAAATCTCTTATACTAAGATTGCTTCAAAATTTAATACAAAAGTAGGTTGATTATGGAAAGATATAATTCTAAAACCATTCATGATTTCATATATTACTTGATCTTTTTTATGATCCTTATTAAATTTTAAAGTTTTAAGAGTTTTATTTCTTCAATTATTTTCTTTTTCTTATTTATCTCTCTTGAGTCTTTTAAAGTTAATTTTTCAAATACTACTTATTCATCATCCATGTTTACATTATTTTATTTTATTGATATTATTTTATTAAAATTTATATGTATAGATTTTTCAACTTGATTAGTATTATTATAAACTCTATAAACTCTTCCATTAAATGAGTATCCTAAGAATTTTAGTGTAAGATGTAAGCACAACTTTTGTCCAAGAGAATTTTAGTGTAACATACTCATTCAACATATTTTTAACTAAATCTAATAAAGTTATATTTTTTTCTCTCCACTGCATCATTTTGTGTTGGAGTTCTAGATATCAAAATATATGAAAATTTCTATTATTGTTGTAATACTCATTGAATTCATCATTTTAAATTCTCTTTTATTATCACTTCTAATAGAAATTATGTTATGACTTAACTCATTTTGTAATTTGGTTATCAATATTTAAAATTATTTACATGATTCACTCTTATTTTAAAAAAAGTAATTCATATATACTTAGAATAATCATCTATTATAACTAATCCATATTTCTTACCTCCTAAGCTCATGAGCTGTTTTGGTCTAAACAAGTCTGTGTACAAGTTCTAAAATCTTTTTAGAGGGTACATCTTTCTTGGTTTAAAAGTTTGTTTTTGTTGCTTTTCCTAAATTACATGGTCCAAGGACAAAATCATCTACAAAAGTTAATTCTAGTAAGCTTCTTAATAAGTTATATTTAATTATTTTTTTAATATATGTGTATTAGCATGATAAAATCTCTTATATCATAAATTTAGTCACTAGCAAGTGATGCAAAATATTTTATTTGAAAATTATTTATAGTTTTCAAATCAAGTAAATAAGTATTGTTTCTTCTAGGTGCAATAATTACTATATTTTCATTTTTATTAATTCTACATGTAATAGTATCAAATGAAATATTAAAACCATTATCACAAAATTGACTAATGCTAAGTAAATTATATTTTAAGCCTTGAATAAATAAAACTTCCACAATTAAAAATGTAAGGTTTCCAATAGTTCTTATTCATTTGATAGATTTCTTTGAATTATCATCAAGCACAATTTTTCCTCCATCATGGGCCTTTAGTTAGGTGAATAGCTTGATGTTTCTTGTTAAGTGTCTTGTGCACCCATTATCCAAGAACCATATGCCCTTCTCAACTTTAGAAAGAAGATATGCCTATACTCACAAATTAATTTAAATTAAGGAACCCAAACCATTTTAGATCCAGCACATTTAAAAGTAGTTAAGTTACTATTTATCTTCACTATCCATGTATAAATAGGATAGTTTAAGTGAACATTATTTTTTATTCTACATGTATATGAAGTGTGACCTAAAAGCATGCAATAATAACATGTAAGTTTATTATAATCATGTGACAAATTAATGTCATCATTAAACTTATGCATATAAAATCTTCTAGCATGTGTAACATATTTACAAATTAATTTTGCTTTTGAGAATGAACAGGTAGAATGAAAAGATTTAAAATCATTAAAATCTTTAACGAAGGATCATGCTCATTAATGTTTTATACTAAGTCATCATTGGCCTTTTTCATTTCATCCTAAAGACCTACACATTCATAATATTCCTCTTTTAGTTTCTTATATTTCTTACTCAAATTTTCATACTTTTTACAAACATAAAATAATTGTTTAGCTAATTTTTCATTTGAATATTTTACATATTCCTCACTTGAGGATGCACTCTCTTCTTCTTCCTCTTCTTCTCTAACCATCATGCAAAAGAATCCTTCATTATTGTTCTCATTTTCACTAGTACATGTTTCTTCTGAATCACTCCCGAATAATGTATAAAATGGTCAAATCCTACAATAGTTTTTCTCTAAGGATGATCAAACAAAAAGTCTAAGTATAGACTCAACAAAAGGGGCTTGGGAAGGGCATACCCTAGTCCTAACAAAAATCAGAAGTAAGAGCTTAGTGCATTGCCCAATCTTTAAGAATATTCCCCTTTCTATAGATATGTGTTAGCTTAAATTGAACCATACCATTTATAAACTATAAAACATCTTTGTGCTTGCCTCCATAAGAGGGGTCTTCCAACATCCTAGCAACCTCCAAGATAGTTGTGGTAGAATCAGATTGAATTTTAGCAGCATGATAAGTATGGAACCTATTCTTTAATATATAAATAACCATCATGATAGCATTCACCTCTATAGTATTTCTCTCCTAAGAATAATAGAAATTATTAGTAATGAGTAAGAGCTTAAAGTACACCAATTTAAGCAACATCCCCCAAAATCATTGCATCACAATTGATCTTAATCCACCTTATCAGAGGAGGATTTTATTTTGATGTTATATTCAACCCAAGTGGGTTAGAGGAGCTCCTACTACATCATGGCATGTTGTCACCACCACCTCTCCTCAAGTCTAGTTGTCCTGTGAAAAGAAGTAATGAGTTACCCCAACTGATCATGCTTATAATGCATGAGACCCTCATTTGACTCATTAAGTTGAAGATGCTGAATCTCTCCCTTAAATTGGTAATTTTTCATAATAAAATTCTTTATCTCCATGTTACTCCACTTCCTCAATGTCATTAGAGTTCTATCATGTTTCATAGATAAGCTCCATTAGTTTCCCCCTGACCAATCTATTCCACACCTTTTGCATAATTCTCATAGTCTGAGAAAATTATATCCACACATTTTCAAACTGACACTTTCTTTTAGTAATCTATCTTATTACAAACACATCTTAATAAGTATTGGGTAGTGATTAGATCTAATGCATGATAGATGAGATACTTTAGTATTTGGATACATTTGAATCACCTTTAAGTTTATTAAAGTCTTATCCAACCTCTCAAAGATGTATGCACTTCCCTCCCTTTCATTACACCATGTATACTTATTAACCATAAAGCCAAGGTCCATCAGCTCAAGCCCCTACATAAGAGAAGAAAATTCCTATTGCTTTCAATGCTTTCTTCTTCTTCTTACTTTTCTTCATCTTATTCTTTTCTTTTTCAACTCTTTCTTACATAACGGGACATGCTGGTTTAATATATCCTAGCTTTTCATATTTATGATAAATTATTTCCTCTTTCATTCTTATTCTTCTCTTAGATTTTTTATTTTTTACTTTCTTATATCATTAAGAACTTTAGATAAATCCTTCAAAATTAAAGCTATACCATCATTATCAGCGGATTCCTCGTTTGAAATGCCATTGGTTGTTCTTTCTTCTTTGTTTTGTTCTTCTTAATTAGTTCTTCTTCTTCTTTTCTTCTCTTAATTTCTAGCTCATTTGTCAGAAGGTCACTTATTAAGTCATCTATTATCATCATAGAAATACTTTTAGCTATCTTAATGGTGGTAGTCAATGGACCATACTCTTTTTAGCAAGATTCATATTATATTCTTTATATATTCATTCACAAAAATTGACTTTTCCAAACTAAATGTATGAGTAATATTACTAAATCTTGAAGACATGCTTTTGATGGACTCATTTGAAAGCATCTTAAATATCTCATATCATGTGTCATCATATTTATTTTATTTTTCTTAACTAAAGAAGTGCCTTCATATTTTTCTTCTAATTTATCCCAAATTTTATAAGTAGTTTCTAAATTCATGATTCTATTAAATTCAATAGTATTCAAAGCACAATATAAAATATTTACTACCTTATCATTTAATTACATTTTACATTTTTTATTGTCATCCATTTTTATAAAAAGATTTAGATACAAAAGTACCTTGTATAATTTTCTTAATGAGAACATCAAAAAGAACTTGCATCAATTCTTATATTTCTCTATCAAATAAATTTTAAATGACTAATTATCTTTGTCTTTCAATAAAGATAGTAATCACTAATTAAGAGTGGTGGTCTATTGGAAGACACACCTTCACCCAATCTAGCTCAAGCATTAATTTGAACCATAGATCTCTTAAAGAATTTCTTCTCACAAAAAGGGACCTTG
Organism: Vanilla planifolia; assembly: GCA_023846275.1. Lineage (NCBI taxonomy): Eukaryota > Viridiplantae > Streptophyta > Magnoliopsida > Asparagales > Orchidaceae > Vanilla > Vanilla planifolia. The sequence goes on from CM043866.1 coordinate 637,539, forward strand.
ATCTAATACTAATTGAAATATGGTTCAATAAGAGGTGAGACAATTACTAGAATTAAAAACTTTAGTTTCTTAAAAATATTTTAATTTCTATTCTAATAATAAAGTTTTTAAAAATCATGAGAAAATAAGGTATAAAAATTTAAACATGTATATAAGAAATTTTTAGGTGATTTGACTTAAAATCAAACCTACATCTACCCCTAGCAAAAACAAGGCACAAAAAGAACAATATAAGCCTTTTATCAAAAGGTGACTAGGCTAAACCCTTACAACAAGAAGATAAAAATAGGATATAATAACTCTACAACAAAATAAAATTAGCAAAAAGAGAAAAGAAAACAATGATGAAAATCTATAAAAAAATTTCTATTCTCGAAAAATACTGAACAAAGCATAATTCATTTAATTTAATCAACTAGAAAATAAGAGCTTAACTGATTTGAAGTTGAATCAAGAAGTTTGGAATTCATTGAAGAAAGACAGTGTAAGGAAGAACTAATTAGTAATGGCTTCAAATATTCTTGGATCATGACTTGAGATTTCTTTTTTAAAATTTTGTAAAAGTTTTCATCAACCAATTTTGCTAAAAACTTCTCTTATTTATAGATATCTTCTAACGATTAAAAAAGCACCTACCAAAAACTCAATTTAGTTGGTACATTTCTTTTTTGTAATATTTTAATTAGGAAATTAATATTTTAAAAAATATTTCCCCAACGGCTCACAATAATGACTAAAAGAGCCGCTGCATTGGATCCATTGGATCAAACCAAACCACGACCATTTGATCGTAAAAGCTGCACAATCGAACATATGGAATTTAATCTGTACCCTTTTAAAAATAAAAATTTGATATGAGCCATTAGATCTAAATCATGATCTGAGGACTAAATTTAACTTATCAAGTGGGAAAAATGTGGACTGTGTAATCATGAAATTATGTGATTAAGTGGTTGATAGAATTAGCGCTTTTAAAAGTTAGATACAACAATAATTGTTTGATTATGAAATGCGTGATCAGATGGCTCATGTCACTCCTGCAACTCAGGAGTAAAGTGCATAATAAAAACAACACTTTTAGTCCCACATGGTATATTTGAAAAGCACTTTTCTCCATATAAGCATTCTAATGCATGCTAGGGGTAGTTTAATTTTGAGGCTATGTGCCTCCTGGTTCATGTAGGATTTAATCACCCATGCTTACGAGTAATTAGAAGATTAAATACGAATTCAAAGGGTAATGCCCCAATCTGTGCTAAATTCTAATGTGTCAAATAAATTTAAGATTCATGCTTTGACTTGACCTGAATACTGTAGTAAAGGGTGCAAAACATGAATTGTGTCAATAATTAGCAAAAGATTTAGGTGATTTAGAATTAGTTTTTTATTATTTTTATTTGAATTTCTTATTTAAATTATTATTGAAACAAAATTTTAAGATTTTTGATCATATAATTAGGAAATATGAATTTTTGATATTGGATGATGATCAAGGATATTCGAAATAAAATTTAAATAATTTTTTTATGTGTCTTGAAAGAATAATTTTAATCAAGCTTAAAATTCTAAGAATAAAATTGAAATGCCTAAAAGTAATGTTAAAAAGAATCTTTTGATGTTTTGTCACTCAAATCAAAATAATTTTTATGAGGTTTCACTTTTGCTATTCTTCTTAATTTTAAATTCTCACATGAATAAGAGCATCAACTATTTAAAATATCAAAATTCACAAAACCAAATTCATTAGAAATATTTAAGATTTTTTATCATGAAATAAAGTATCATTACTAGGAGTTAATACCACAACATTATGGACGATCCAATCAAGACATATTTGATCAAGGTCATCCAATCTTATCAGATAAGATTTGGTTTGTTCAATTTATTAATGATAAAGTTGGAGTAGATCTTAGTTGTAAGATTAAAACTAGATATTTCAACGCCGCACAATTCAAGGATATGGAGGAAAGAATTTTAGCCATCCAATAAATAAAATGAAATTGTGATTATTAAATCTAAGGATAAAACATATGAAATAGATAGATTAATAATCACCATTAGATTAGGCTCATCAAACAAACAATAGGATGATTAGCATTATTTAAAAGGGCAGAAGTGAACTTCATCGTGCGATTGGAAAATTGCATGATTGATTGAAATTGAGTCACTTCTGGTTTTCAAAGCAAGCAAGCATCAAGAGTTTAGTGTCATATTATAGAGTCAGAAATGGATTTGTGCTTTATAAACATTTGTGTAGGGGTATTATGTGAGACAAATAGGGGCTGGTTCCCCCTTTGTGTGCTTGAGATTTCAATACCTAGGCATGCTAATACAGGTTATGTTTTGGGTATGTGCCAGTCCTGACCCATGTGCACATTTGATTCAATATTAGCTTGGCTCTATCCTCTATTTTACCCTAACTGAGTTCAAAATGCATAGTGGCAGATAACAAGCTTGTCCTAATTTTTTTTAGGAATCTCCTGACCCAAAGTTTATGAATGCCATTTTGGGTTTGCTTAGCCCAAGAGTTTTACATATGGGCACATGCTTGGGATTTGGTGATAATTTTTTATTCTTAAATTTTAATAAAAATATTTTTTTCTAATTTAACCAAAATTTATTAATTAATTTAATATAAAGTTTAGTAAGGTGCATAAGTAAGATTTAACCAAGAAAATAATAATTAAAAATAAAATCTTATGTTTCTTAAATAAAGAAATGGTTTAATTAGAGTTTGAAGGGATTAAATGATTAAAAAATGGAATCCTAGATGCTTTCTAAATGAAAGAGATGATTGAACAATTGGATGCGTTAGCTAGAATTTTAAATTGAGAGGGAGATGTGTCTTTTAATCAGCATGCTAACATTCTATTTCATAACAAAAAAAGCTTTTAAAATTTGATGCACATTTCTTCAATCCTTCAAGCTTGCTTAACACTCCAAGGCCACTAGTTTACCATTTTCTAAAGTGTATGGCTTATTTTTTACATGTAACTTGTTTTATATTAAAAAAGCCCATTAAAACAAAACACTAAATATTCAAGGCTTGACTCATCAAACACAAGGGTGGCCAAATAGCTATTATGATAGTTTTCATAATGTTATCACCTCACTTGATTTTCTTTGCAATTTTTAAATTTAATAAACTTAAAATTGGGCTTTTGATTACTGAGTGTAGGCTGAACATCTCAATATAGTGATCATTTTCTTTATTTCAAATATAGTTTAGTATAAGAGTCTTAGAGGTAAGAGTCATACTCATGTATGATGATCGCAATCATCCCTAACTATGTTAATGTATCAAAGTTATGTCATCACTTGAGATAATTTAGGCATGAATATGGAAATGAAAAATTTTATTTTTGTCTTCTTATTCTAACACAATCTATGTCGTGTTCTTCTTATATTAACTCCCTTAAATGTTAGAAAAGAGGATGCTTGCAAGGCCTTTTTGAAAAATAGGGCAAATTGGCTCAAACAAGAGTTATTAATTAGAAAGAGAAAATGAAAGCAATGATAGAAATAAGAATAATTTTCTTTTATTTATTTAGAGTTTGAAAATCATGAAAATAATAAATGAACAACTTTCCTAATAAATCACATCAATTATCTTATCTATCATAGCCAATTAAATAGAGATAACAATAAACTCCTATAAATATGCCTACTTTATAGCATCTTAGAACAACTAAAATGTTTTGGTTATTTAGAATTAAGAGTCATAAGTTTTTACTAGTTGGCTTTGTAGGTCTTGGCATACTTAGGTAATGAATACTACTTTGAGCCATTTTCAATGCACTTTCTTCAAGCCCATGTGGTAATCAGTGATCTCTATTGAGGTATATTAAGTGTCTCTTAATACCTTATCATGTCAATCTCTACACAAGGTTAATTCCATTATCTTAAAGGTGTCATACATCTTATGCTATTTCTTGCGACATCCATAGGACATCTCAAGAGCTCTTGACACCATTTGAACTATTTTACTTCTTATTGAATTTAGATTCACTAGTTAAAGGCCTCTTTTATTTATATTCTTATCCTATGTGAGAAGATGTTGTAAATTATGTGAGGTAAAATATATAAGAGGGGAGGGATGAATTATGTATTTAATAAATTTTTTATTTTAAAAAATAAAAAAATAATTTTGTTAGAAAATAAACTTTGTTTTTTTAATAACAAATAATATTAATAAAATAAGATTGCTCCATCAATAAATGAATGCACATATTTTTTAGGTGGTTTGGTTAAAACTTGTGTCTACATTAGTTCTAACTATCAATCTGGCATCTACTAACCACTCCTTTTCATTGAAGCAGGTAGGGATAAACCAAATATACACTAGTACTACAATGAGACACTAAAATTAACAAAAAGTTTGGTAATAAAAAAATTCAAAAACTATACAACTTTTTCATACAAAATTCCTACACCTTTAAATCTTTAAAACAAGAGTAACACAACTAATAAATAATATAGACTTTACTAAGATGATGTACAAAAGATTGTAGATAGAAATAAGAAAAATAAAGATGAAGGAGACCCACAGCTCTTTAGTTACATAAAAATTCATTATTTATTGTCTTGAAATTCACTTAAGTTCTTATGAAAATTTTTAGGTTTGATTCAATAATTTAAATGATTAGTAAAAAACTCTATTTATAGTTGAAATAAAAAACTTTAAAATAACTCTCCCAATGATTGGAATCATTTTTTTAGAAAGCTAGTCATTATAGGTGACACGAATGAAGACGATGATATAGCTACCATCTGATTTTGGGTTTCGATTAGAATCATTAATAAATGGTCCAGATCTAATCATAGTGAGATAAGATCTGAAATGTTAGATTCCAAAGCTAGATGGATTGTGATGATAAATGTGTTACTGTTCACAAAGATGGAGTGACTTTTAGCCATTTGATGAACCATTCTAGATGAATTGCTAGATGTAAATGAACTATTCACAAATGCAAGCATGATTTGGACCATTCAATCACAAAAATGTATGATCGATCGATGTAGGAATACTCAAGTTTGGCAATAAGTTTTTTAGTCCCACATTGCGAAATAGTTCTTTTTGATTTGTGCTTAAATAATTTTCACTACAGTTAATATGCAGCTTACTAGGGTTGGCTACCCATTTGTGTTCATAGGAAGTCATGACCTGAGTCACCAATTATGTAAATAAAGGCTCAACTTGAAACAATTCCTTACTAGCCAATTCATGAGTTTCCCTTGACTCATTATGCCTAAGTTGGTTTAGAAGTTATGCCTTGAACTGATTCACCCAAAACTGCTATAGGAACCATGCCTTACACCGATACTCAGGCCTAACCTGTCTTGATTACAGTCCTGGTCCTGACCTGCGACTCCCCAAGCCCCGTGCTCGATACTACGGGCCACATGACCCAAGCCCTTCAAGCTTTGCAATGCAGTTGGGTGCTTAGGAAAAAAATATTATATATATATATTTGATTAATTATTTGAAAATTTGTAAGATTTTAAAAACTCAAATAACTAAATTTAAAAAACAAATGAAACTTAATACAAACTCAAATATACATGAAAGATGATAATCTTATGTGTCATAATTGTAAAAAAATTAAAAGTTTAACAAGATAATCATAAAGATTTAGAAATATAATTATTTGTGGATTAGACACTCCATAAAGATCATTATCTTTGGCTCCAAAGTCAGCAAGTTGAGCCATTAAATTTCATTCACTATATATGCTATAGTCTTTACACTAACAAACCCAAACTACTATAATATTCATTGAGATTTAATTAAAATAATACTAAATTCAACAAAATATTAATAAATATTTAGCTTAGTTTTTTTACTACATTAAATAGTACAATAATCTCCCTCTTGAAGATTACAAAATCAATGCTAGAATTGATATATATATATATATATATATATATATATATATATATATATATATATATATATATATATATATATATATATATATATATATATATATATATATATATATATATATAGAAAATATAATATTAATGAATAAAGTAAGTAATTCAACATTTTAGTATAACCTATTTGATAGCCTATACTCATTCTAAATTTTAGCTTACACTCTTCTTGAATTCAAACACTAACTTTTCCCCCTTTTTAAAACCATTTAGAAGACTTAATGACACCTAAGCTCAATCTAAGTCTATTAAAAACTTTGGTAGTTAATGGCTTAATAAAACTATAATTAATTAGGTAGAAGATAAAACATATGACAACTAAATTATTTTCTTTTACACATGGTCTCTGATAAAATGATATCTTAATTTTATGTCTTTTGTGCTTGAGTGTTGGATAAGATCTTTAGATAAACAAATTATACTTAAATTATCACAAAAAATTAGAATTTATGTAAATTGTATGCCATTATCTAAAATATATTATTTAATCTATAAAGCTTAACAACACAACTTTCTACAATAAAGTACTTAGCCTCTATTATTGATAATATTTCATAATTTGTTTTCTATTAGCTCAAGAAATTAGTAAATCACCATGCAATTGACACATACCAGATGTGCACTTTTTATCAATCTTGCTACCAATAGAATTAACATCTATGTGGGCTATTAAATCAAATATAGACTCACATCTAGGGTATCATAACTTTAGGGTCTTAGTTCTAGTATGTTATTTAAAGAAATGCTTGATTGCTTATAGGTGTGATTCTTTAAGACTAGCCTAAAATCCCACACACAAACTTAGATTAAATATAATATCAGGTTTACTCATAGTAAGATACAGGAATGATCCAATCATTCCTCTATATAATTTTATATCAGTAAGTTTTTAAGTATCATCTTTATCTATGATAGTAGTTATACTAAGAAGAGCCTTTCTGTACTTCATATTCTCATAACCAAATTTTTTTAGTAACTCCATCAATACTTAGTTTGAGAAATAAAAATTCCTTCACTTATTTATTTGACCTGAAGCCTTAGGAAGGAAAGTTAACTCTCCCATCATACTCATTTAAAACTTATTTTTCATTAAATTAGTAAACTTCATGCACATTTATTTATTAGAGACTCTAAAGATTATATCATCAACATAAACTTGACATGTTATTTGATCTCAATTAAATTTAAAATAAATAAAGTATATCTACCTTATCTCTATGAAAATCATTTGATGTTATAAAAATACACAATCTCTCTTATCATGTATCTTAAATCCTAAGGGGTTTTATATACACTTCTTCAGCTATATATCCATTTAAAAATATACTTCTAATATCCATTTGGTATAATCTAAATCCTTTATGGCATGAATAAGAATGTAAAATCTTAATTGCTTCAAGTTTAACTATAATAGTAAATGTCTCATCCATATCTACTCCTTCACTTAATATAACCTTTGGCTACTAATCTTATTTTATTCTTAATAATTTTACCATTTTTATCTAACTTCTTTTTAAATGCTAATTTTGTACTAATGTTTGTTTTATCATTTGGCTTAAGTACTAGATCTTAAACTTGATTTCTTTTAAGTTGTACTAATTCTTCATTCATTGCACAATCTTGGGCTCATTTTTAAAAGTATTTTTGGTAGAACTTGGTTCAAAATTGGATATAAATATTGTATTATTAAAAAAGCTTCTAGTCTTAATATTCTCTTTTATTTCTCCTATGACCAACATACTAGGATGATCTTAAGAATACCTTAATTACTTCTCAATCTGATTTTCTTCTTTTATTGATTTATTACATTCAACTATATCTTTTAATTTTTTTAAGACTTAAATCTTTTAATTCATCAAGAAGATCATCTTGATGATGACTATTAAATACTTCAATAAGACATTCATCAAAAATTAATATGAAGTATTTCTTCCATAACAAGTGTTCTCTTATTATATACCCTAAATGCTCTACTAGTAGATGAGTATCTCAAAAAACTTCCTTCATTAGACTTAGCATCAAATTTATCTAAATCTCATTTTTTATTATTTAAAATAAAATATTTGTATCTAAATACATAAAAACAAGATACTTTGGACTTCCTATCATAAAGTAACTCAAAAGAAAAAATATATAATAATGGTCTACATGTTATTTTATTAAACACATGATAGCAAGTATTGACTATCTTAGCCCAAAAATACTTGGAAATATTATACTAATTAAGCATAAATTTTATGGCATATAACAAGGTGTTATTATTTCTCTCAACTATGTTGAGGTGTCCTAAATAAAAAATGTTTACATCATTCCATTTTTGCCACAAAAATTATCAAATAAATCATTCATAAGTTTCCCTCTACTATCACTCATAATAGAGACAAACGTAACTTCATGCTCTTTTTTAATTATATAATCAATCTTACAAATTTTTCAAATATTTCACTTTTATTTCTAATAAAAAGAACCCATATAAACTTAATATAGTCATCTACAACTACAAACCATATTTGCTTTTACCAAGAGTCTTTGGATGAATAGGGCAAAATAGATCTAAATGAAGAAATTCTAATAGTTTTCCACTTGTAATATTATTAAGTGATTTAAAGCTCTCTTTGGTTTATTTTCCTAATTGGTGTGGACCAAATAGTTTATCACTTGTCCAATTAAGCTTTGATTAATCTCTAACGAGGTTAAACTTTAAATGTTTTTTTTAAAAAAAGCCTTTTCTAAATGACAATCTTTTATGTCATAAAAAAGAATTGTTATCATATGTCATAAGGCATTCTAAACCACTACCTTTAAATGTGCAAAAATAAAATTTATGTATTATCTTTTCTACTTCTAAAAAGTGAAACATTATCTTTATCAATATTACTTTTTTTATTAAATAAAATATTAAAATTTGAGTCACATAATTGATTAATACTAAAAGGATTATATCTTAAATCTTATACAAAGACCTTTTTTATAGAAGTGTGTGAGTTGCGCATGGCTCCAATTCCAATAATTTTCTTCATGGCATTGTTACTAAGAGTAACTTCACCACCATCATAAGAGTTCAAGTAGATGAATAAAGATGCATCTCTAGACATGTGTTTTGAGCATCTACTATCTAAGTACCACATACCTCCTTTAGCCTTTGATGGATGGCATGGCTACAAAACAAATCAAGTATCGATCTTTGGGACCCAAACCTTTTTAGGTCCATATGTCTTAACTTAATCATTTATTAAACTATCATTTCTAATTTACACAAAACTAAAAAATTTATTATCAACAATGTTTTTAAATTTGTAATAAGAAGAAATGTGTCTAATTCTCAACCAAAAATTATAAACAATATTTGGAGAAAAAGAATATATTGTATTTTTAGCATAATAAAAAAAAGTCCTATAATGAGTATGTAAATTTTTTAAATCATTTAACTCTTTAACTAAGCAATTATTTTTTATAATAATGGAGGCTTTTCATCTCTCTCAACCTTAATCTCATGCAAGTAATTAGCATTCAACTCATTTAAACATTCATACAAGCATAAATATTTTTTATTCTCTTCTTTCAATTTAAAGTAATTAGAAGCTAATTTTTTGTACTTAATGCAAATATTAATATAATATTCTTCATAATCAATTATTGAAGAAGATAATGAAAAGGAGGAAGAAAACATACCTCATCTTTTGATGTTGCAACTAGACGATAGTCCTTGGCTATAAGACAAATCAAGCTCTCCTTGTCTTCATCACTAGAGGAATAACTATCTAAATTATCCAAAGATATCTTCATAAATTTCTTCTTCTTCTTCTATTTTTAAATGTTTCTATTCTCTCCTTATAGTTAGTGTAGTTTGGCTTTATATGCTTTGGTAGTTTACATTCATAAAAAATTATTTCTTTATGAGAGACCATCTTTTTCTATTGTTTCTTATTATTCCCAAAACATTTCCTTACATTTTTTTACATGATCTAGATAAATCTCTTGAGATAAGAGCAATCTCAATTAAGATTGAGGAATCTAAGTCTATAGAAGAATCAACTATAAAAGCTATTATTTTTTTCGTCTTTTTCTTTCCTTTTTCAATCACAAATTTTTCATCCCTTCTCCTTAAAAGGTTAATTTTATTTGTTAAAAGCTCACCCAATAACTCATCTAATGACAGCCAAAATATTTTTTGTTGCTTTCAATGTCATCATTAATAGATCATATTATTGAGGGAGAACTCAAAGAATCTTCCTCACTTGTTCACCAGTAGAAAACTCCTTACCAAGGTGAGATAAAATATTAATAATATTTGTAAATCTTGTAAGCATAATCTTAATATTCACTTATGTATTCATCAAAAATAATTTGTACTCATAAACAAGCATGTTGATTTTAGCCTTTCTAACTATAAAAGTATCCTCATAGGTTACTTTAACTTTAGACCAAATTGTCAATGTGATGAAGCTCCCTCCAATAAGATCTCATTGTCCTTAACATAAGGATGAGCTATGAGGATCTTATTTTAAAAATTTATTTCTTTTGATAGAAATCTTACTCTGATATCATGTGTTGTAAATTGTGTGAGGCAAAACAAATAAGAAGAGATTGGTGAATTGTGCATTTAACAAATTTTTTATTTCAAAAAATTAGAAAAAAATTTTATCCTTAAAACTAAACTTTATTTTTTCATTAACAAATAATATTAATAAAATAAGATTGCTCAATCAATAATTGAAATACACAAAGAGGTTTGAGGTGGTTGACACAAAAGTTATGCCTACATTAATGATTTGGACTAGTGAATAAACATTCAGCATTACTATCAAGATTCTATCAAAAAAAATGATACATTCCATGACCTTGGAGAGTGCTTTGTTATGCAAAGTCATTGACATATCCAATTTTTTTTGGACCCCAAGAATGGATTGGATTGAGACGACTTTCCTACTTAGAAAGATGGGATCCTTTTATTGAAAGAATCTCTGATTGCATGTCACCTCCATAGCCAATTTTCCAAAGAGGATACTAAAATTAGTGACTACTTTTGGTAGTTCACTAACCACTCTATTTTATCAAAGCTGTTAGGGGTAAACCAAATATACATCGATGCTCCAATGAGACATCGAAATCCTCACAAAGTTTGGCTATACAAAAAAAAATTAGAAACTTTATAATTTTTACATACAAAATTCTTATACCTTTAAATCTTTAAAACTAGATTAGAAAAACTAATAAATGATGTAGATATTACTAGATAATGTGGAAAAATTTTGTAAATGGAAGCAAGAAAGTAAGGAATGAAGGAAACCAGTAGCTCTTGTAATTACATAGAATTTATGGCTCATGATTTTGAACTTCACTTGGACTCTTATAAATTTTTTCAAGTTTGATTCAATAGTTTAAATGCTTGGTAAATGAACATTATTCATAGTTTAAATGAAAAATTCTTTAATTAACTCATCCAATGGCTAGAATTAGCTTTTTTGAAAGCTAGCCATTACAAGTGAAGCAAACAATGATGACAGAACAACTGTCATTTGATTCTATGTGCACAGAGCAGAACCAACTGATTAGAATCATTGATAAGGGGTCTAGATCAAATTGTAGTGAGATAAGATTTGGAACATTAGATTCAAAAGTAGGATGGATGGTGATGATAAATTGGTTACTATTCACGAATGTCGAGAGACATTTAGGTTTTTGATCAACCATTCTAGATGAATGACTAGATGTAAGTAAACTTTTCACAAATATGAGAATGACCTAGACTATTTGATCATGAAAACATGTGATCGATTGGTGTAAAAATACTCAAGTTTGCCAATCACCATTTTCAGTTCCACATTGTGAAATAGTTCATGTGATTTGTGCTTATATAATTTCCATTACACTTCATATATAACATATTAGGGTTGGCTACCCTCTAGTGTTCTTAGAAAGTCATGACTTGAGCTAACAATGCATATATATAAATATGAGTTTGACCTGACCCAGTTCCTTAACCAATTCAGGAGTCTGCCCTGACTTGTTACGCCTAAGTTTATTTAAGACTTAAACCCTAAACTGATTTACCTAAAACTATTGTAGGAACTGTGCCTTAGACCAATACTGAGGCCTGCCCTATCTTGGTTTGAATCAGGCTGATGGTCTATGGCTCCCTAAGGCCCATGCTCAATACTATAGGCCACTTGACCCAAGCTCTTTGGGATTAACAATGGGATTAGATGCTAAGGAAAAAACTATTTTACATATATATATTTTTTATTTGAATAATTTTTTGAAAATTTATAAGATTTTAAAACCTCAAATAACTTAATTTAAAAATTAAATTCAATTTAATATAAACTCAAATATGTATGAAAGATGATAATTTTATGTACCATAATTGTAAAGAAATTAAAAGTTTAATATGCTAATCATAAAGATTTAGAAATATAATTCCTTATAGATTAGATACCTTATAAAGACCATTGTCCTTGACTCTAAAGTCAGCAAATTGAGCCATCAAATTTTATTCAATGCATATGCTATAGTGCTTGCTCGAACAAACCCAGCCTGTTATAGTACTCCTTAAGATTTAATTGAAACAACACTAAGCTCAACAAGATATTTGTAAATATTTAGCTAGATTTTTTGATCATCACAACAAATAATACAATAAAAAAAACATGATGATTTGCTAATATAGAAAAAGTTGTATCAAAAGGATGATTGTAAGATAAAACTTATCAAGCTTAATCTATGTTACACCCCTCAGGTTACCTAACCAGATAAGGCTTTTACAAGCTTAAGGCTAATCAAAAGAATGTCTCTTTCTCCTTCTTATTTAGTTAATTAAGTGCTTTTAAGCTAATTACTTAAGTTGGCTTTGATTCTTTGATGTGTTATATAAATTGTGAGCTAGAGTTCTATAAACATGAGTTTCATAAAAATTAGGAATTAAGGGGTGGATTTGAAAAAAGAGATTTAAAATTTAAGTTCTCTAATAAGCCATGTCAATTTTAAAGTGAATTAAAGGAGCTTTAACCATAACAATAGCTCTCATGTCACATTATTTTTTTAGAAAAGAATTAGAATTGACCATATAGGCATGACAAGTAGTTTTCTAAAGAAACTAGCAATGAAAGTGAGCTAAAAACCACACACAAATCACAAGAGAGGGAGGTTGAATTATGATTAATTTAAAAGTATTTTCAATAATAAAATAATACAACTTAAAAATAATCTAATAACTCTTATTTAAAGAATACATTTCATTAAATTTCAAATCATTGTTAATAAATAAGAACCAAATAAAGCTAAGAGTAGCAAATGAAATGATGGACAACAATTTTAAGTGGTTCAACAAAATATTGTTTTACATCCACCCCTAGTTAACCATATTGTACCATTTGAATATTACACACTTATTTGATAACAACAAAATTATTGTATTATATTTACTAGTGTTTTTCTAAATTATTATTTTAGATCATGCATCTTAAGAGCAATTAGTCTAATGACATGAAGAGCTTAATCATGGGCTCAAGGACCTCAACAAAGCTTTTTACATGTTAATTGTAACTAGCACTAGAAGAAAAATAAGCCCAAGCAATACAAGAAGAATATCATTATGAAGTCTCTTTATTTTAGTAATTAGAATATTAGAACCTATAACAATATATTAAAGGCACTTAGGATTTACTTAATGTATACATTTTACCTTGTTTTACATATTTTATCTACTATAAAATATTATATTCATAGAAAATGTTATGATGTATTAAGCCCAAATTAATTAGGAATTTAAAGGTGAATGAGTTGAGTGAAGATTATATTATCAGTGTTAATCATACTTGTATAATCTCAACTTTGCATAATAAGACTAGCTATTTCATAGGATTTGGCACAGCATCAATCATAATAAATCCTATAATTTATGCACAAGTTATATGGCTCACATTAATATGATATCTTTTTCATATAGGTACACTGATAGTTTACCCAAGAGGTCTAATTTGAGGTTAAGTTGCATTATTTTGTTATTGAAAAGACTTTCATATAGTCCCTTTCATATGATATATTATTTTGGAAGATCAGATATGTGATTGGATATAATAATGTGAGTTGATTCCTTGAGAAGTATGGAGCTAATAATGTCACACCTATTTTTTTTAAAACATGAGTGCAATCAAAATTTAATAAATCACATTATCAAACAAGCCTATAACATCATACAAATTTTATCATGTTAGATGTCTAATAATTTGATACATCCATAAGACAAGGGTATAAATAAATTATCCATGAAATCAAATAACCACTTGAATCTACTACAATTTGAGACAACACCATAAAAATTTACTAAAGTCCAATAAAATTCATAATAAGCAACTACTAAGTCTAAATAAGTAATATGATATAGTCTAATGTCCAAATAAATACAATGAATGAAAAGTTAGTATGAAATCTATTACTACTAATATAAAATAAAGAAGACGAGTTACCCAACTTATTATTTTGATAATCTCTAGCTCCACTCCTACATGACTCCCACTTCAATAATCTATAAAATTTTAAGGGGTATGTTGAGATGCTTAATAAGGAATCCTTGAGCTATACTATAAAAATAATATATAATAATCAAGAAATATATATAATAACTATGTAAATCATGTAAATGAGTGACATCAATTATTAACAAACATAAAACATCACCATATACCATCTAATTTATATATATCCTTATAATGCGACTATTTAGATACTTAGTGTTTCTACTTAATCTAATGCACTTTCTTGTTCATGAGAATCATAACATAGCTTATCACTCCTATCACATAATGTAATCTAACACTCTATAAGTCAATTTAATCATATGAGCCAACCTCATAGGGTTCTAGGAATCATACAACAATTATATGTACTCTTACTCCCATCCATAACATAGTACATCATGTAATTTTTCATGAGACTAAATGTATAATTATTCACTTCTAAGACTATTTATTCAATGCCTTCTAGCCAATCTTAGAGGTTCTTTCCACATAAGACAACACTCCTATTATAGGATCAACCATCAATGTGTACTTACCTCCAAGTCAAAGGAGTAAGGTAACTAATTTATCCATCTCTTGAGTGAGTGTGTATAGTCAAAAGATTCACTATATCTAATTACAAACTTGATCAATCAAGATTTTATCATGTAGCATCTTACTAATTCTAATCTAACACTACATAGTATTAGCTAGAATTCCTTATTTTTTAATCTAACAGTAAGGATTTCTCATCACAAGTAGTAACCAACAAGTCAAGGATTTCTCTTAACCTTAAATCTACTATCTAAGATTCTTTATGCCTTATTTAAGTCATTTTTTAATTATATAAGTTCATTATCCTCTAAATTCCTTAAGGTTTCCATTAAACCTTAATTTAACATATCTTAGTGTTTTTTTATATTTTGGGTTATCTTAATTTGTTTAGGACTTTGCTTATATAAGATAACCTCAATGTTCTTAAAGCCTTGGTATTTACCATTAGGTTCCATATATAGTTGATTGTCATTAAATCTAAGTCTAGATTTATATAAATATCGTTAGTGACCCTTAGGTAACCTTGAATCATAATACCCCTCTTATAACCTCTCTTGAGCCATTATACATCTTTCAGATCACCATTCAGAGTATCATTAAATGGTCTAAGAGCCTAAATACTATCACTCATGATCATATCCAAAGAACTTAGTAACTCAAGGGTCTAGCTAATATCTTTATCTTATTACTTCATTGGTCAAATTACTACATTCTAAAGTCTTATTTCAAACTTTTCTACTTTCTTCTAAGGTCTTGGATAAGAGCATAACTAATAAAAGATTAATCTATAATGTACATGATGGCTCACTAATAATATTTTATTAACTTATTACTAAGATATTCTATTATAGGTTTCTTTCTTATGGATTATTTTTAACCATTTAAGCTTAATTCTAAGGCTAAGCTTATCTTACATAGTCACATCCAAGCACCTTAAATTTCTAAATCAACTCTTCTAAGGATTATGACTTATCAAAAAAAATGTTTATCTTATGTTCTAACCTTAATCTTAGCACTTCTTTTCATAACCAAACTTTATTGCTAACCATATCCCTACTCAACCTAGCCTTCTTATAAGGCCTTAAACTAAGCCTACTAAGGCTTTCTAATTAGAAACCAAGGGACTCATACACCTTAAAAGCCATCTACATCCTCTTAATTATTGAACCCATGCCTCCTTTGACTTAGCCAAGCCATGGTTCCATGCTTCTCAAGCAAACATAAGACAAAGGGATGATTGGCCACAATATTATCTAGAGTTTCTCTTTGTTTCCAAGAGCAGTTATATGGTTTATGACTTAATCTTAAGTGTAAATTATATCAAATGAAAGTTATGCACTTTTCTTCTATGGTTTTGATAATAAAACACGCATTTCTTTCTTGTCATGCTATCAACTAAATTTATAAGTAATCTCAAACGCAATCTTAGTATATCACATGAAATATATATTTCAAACAAATAATTTATATGAAAAACATATAATTAAGACTTTATTTATCAGTTTATCATTCCATAAAACTCTTTTTCTACTCATGTCATAATCGATAAGTGAACATTGCACTCTATCTACATTATTATACATCAATTCTAGTTAGAAAGAAGAATTTTATTAGGGATCTTAACTTTTAATAAGATATAATAAGAAAATAAGGCTATCTTGTCTAGGGTATGAGAATTGAGTTCAACAAAATTTTTCATCCCCCATGGGTTGACAATTTTTCTGACAATTACTATGATAATCCATGCTTAATGCTTATATGCTTATCAACCAATAAGGCATAAAATTAGCATATTTTTAACTTTTTCCACATGGTAATGTCTCGATTAAGAAATTTTTGGCATAAAAATATTGCTATTCTAGATTTATCTTCCACATATATCAATAACCAAAGCCAAAAAAGCAATATATGATTATGGAATCTACTTTACATTCATGGCTAAAATGTTAACATACATTTTTAACATGGTTCAATTAGACATATTACATGAAAAAGAATGGTAATTGACTCATTTATTTAATAAATCTCCCTTAGTCACATTTAGAAGAAAGTTACTTCCTTAACGATGTTTATGAAGAAAAATGACTAGTTATCAATTTTCTAAGATTCTACATTCTTCATGGAAAAGTAATTTCTTTTATCTTACCTTAGATCTTGGTTAAATTTATTGTATGAACTCAAGCTTCATCCTACCTAGAAAACTTATGTAAAGGACTTCTATTTAATTAGCTCTTCTTTTATTTCAAAGCTTGAACCACCCTTCTTTCTTCCTCATGTTTTGTCTTTTTTTCTACTTAGTATCTCCTCAGTTAGCCTCTCCAAATATCCCTTTTATGTCTAGTTTTGCTAAAACCCTAAAATGAAAATCTTAAGAGTTTATATATCCTCATCCACACCTTCTTAAACCAAAGATTTACCTTAAGATAAACTAGTCTTTTGTTTTGTGTAGTCATAGTTCATGCTTTTAAATAAATCCTCTATTTATCAACCCCTTTGTGACCAGCCAAATCAAATCACTAAAAATTAGAAATTTTAGAAATTGTGGTAGTTAGATTCATTTATTATTTATTATTATTTTTAACATATTTTTTAATATCTTAATAAATTCTTAAATGCATTAAATTTATATTTTTTTAATCAACTTATCTTCAACCACCAACTTCTAAATTTTAGAAATCTTATCCATGTCACGTCATGAATTCACAATTAGATAATAATGAGGATAAGAGATAATGTTAATAATATGAATAAAATTATAAGCACATTTTTAGCATTAAGTCTAATCAAAGCTATGTGATGCCTACAAATCTTACCATTCAATCATGTTTCTAATTAAAATTTTAAAATTCAAAATTTAAATAATAATTCACAAAAAAATACACACCTTGATAAATTAATTTTGTAATAATATGGTTAAGAATGCTAGGCATAATATATAAGCTTTCTACAATACAATGGTCCATATCTTTTTTCTACGATAATCTTAACAATGAGTAACTTACTGAATTTTGTCTTGCTTATATGATATACTTTTCTTACCTATTTGATATAATTTACCCAAAAGCATAATATTAAGGACTTATAATGTGTTGAGCAATTTCTATCATAGGATAAGATATCACTTTCATACTTATGTGATATTATCTTACTCGAAAAAGTAGTATTGGGACTTCATCATATATTGGATGAATTTTCATCAATACTTAAGATTTTTTATTTAAATAGATTGTACCAACTATCTTAAGATCCCCAATAATTCAATTTGTTATGTAATTTATTATAAGAAAATTTTATTATCTGATCTATAGATCATACCATCTAATTGTCATAGAGCTCTAGTGAGACATAAATTTGATAGTTTGTTTCCTTATTCAATCATTTATGACAAACCTAACTACACCAACCAAAATAAATTTTGTATTGTACAATTAATAAAATCTTTCTACACTTCAATTTAATTCTCTCTTTCTTAATTTATCAAATATATGCACAAGATCATTTCATCTCATCTATCAAAATTGAGGAAGAATATTGGCATTAAAAGGCTTGCATTAAGTGGTTAAAAGATGGTGAAAGAAATACAAAGTTCTTTCATGCTATTGTTAAGGACAAGCATTAATGGCTTAAAATTCGCAAGATGAATGATTCATTCCTCAAGTAATTGGGTTGAAGATGACAAAAAATTGTAGAGGGTGAAATTAATCACTTCTAACTTCTACTATTGTACTCTACTAGGATTGGCAATGTCTTCGTTCTTAGTAGTATTCCTTTAGTGGTTGTAGAGATAAATTAGAACCAACTATAAGATGTCACCATGGATGAAATTAAGAAAATTATATTTACATAGATTAGCAAAGTGCAATAGGCCCTGATGGATTCATTGGGGGTTTCTATACACATTACTAGGATGTTTTTTCAAATAATTTATCAGAGGTAATAAAGGCTAGTCTCATAGGTACTCCAATTCATTCAATTCCTAAAGGAGTTGCTAGTGCTGATTTAGCACTAATTCCAAGGAATTACAATCCAATAGCATTTAATGAATATAGGCCCATATGTCTGTGTAGTTTTATTGAGAAGGGATTTTTTATACTACTAGCTACAATACTATAGAAATTTCTTTCTTTATTAATATCTCTTAAATGATAAGATTTTGTTAAGGATAATGACATCACTGAGAACATCTTTCTTCCATAAAAATTAATTGATAACATTAATAAGAAAGTTAGAGGCAGTAATTGCACTATCAAACAAGATATAATAAATGTGCTCAAAACCTTGTCTTGAAATTTCTTAAAGTAAGACCTCTAAAATTTTTGCTTTAAGGTTAGATCCATTAAGTTGATTATGAACATCTTATGCAATAACTAGTTTTCCATTATCATTAAAGATAAGATCAAGGTGTATTTTTAGGCATATCATATCTTCAAACAAGATAGCCCCTTATCCCCTCTCTTCATTCTTTTATTTGAAGTTCTCATCTATGAGTTAAAGAATCCTATCATCAAAGGCAAAGTAGTAAATTATGCACTTTCCAAAAGTTGTCTAAAATATATCTCATCGAAGAATTTTAGAGGACTTTGTCATATTCATTAAATAAGATAGGAAATTGGTTACTAACATAAAGTGTTTCCTACTAGAACTCCACGATATATTGATCCTAAAAATTAATTCTCAAAAATTTTCTTTAATATGCCATAGTAAAATCAAAATGAAATAAGCTAGAATACTTAGATATTAGGCTTCAACAGAGGCAAACTCCCACTACATAATAAGGATGTCATCTTCTTAAAGGATGGAAAAACTGATTCATTTTAAAACACTTAACAAAGAAGATAATTAAGAAGATTGTTGGTTGAAAGAAATGTTTTCTTTACATTGGTGGAATTCTAATTCTTTTTAGACATGTGATTGCTTCAATTCCAATGTATTCCTTAATGACTTTGTTTCCTCTACAAATAATTCTATGATGAATTGAACAACTTATGAATGGCTTTTTGTGGAGAGATTTAGAACATGGTCACAGATATCATTGGACCAACAGAAGTAGGTTTGCTTCTTAATGGAGGAAATGGCTTTGGCTTAAAGAAACTCAATGTGGTAATGACAACATCTAGTATTAAGCTCTATTGAAACACTTCCTCCTCACCATGGACATGCTTCATGTAATCTAAATGCCAATTGACAAGTTGGAAGATTACAAACTTTCTACATAGCATTGTATGGAAAGTGTCATGAAAACTATAATGAATTACATTGATTCCTCCAAACTATTGGATCTAGTAATTGGACACTCATCATAGATAAAAATTTAGTATAAAATTAGCCTCAGAAGTAAATATAAGAAAAGGATGACCCTCAGAATTTGAAATAGGTAGTCCCCGTTGAAAATTTTTATTTTAATGTGGAGGATACTCAAAGAACTACTACCTTTCTTGGAGGTCTTATGCAAACTAAACTTTTAGCTAACAACTAAATGTTCGTTTTACTCAAATGAAGATACTTTGGACCATGCTTTTTCTTGCTATCATAGAGCAAGTCAAGTATGGATCCTTTCTACAAATGTCCTAGGCACAAAAGATGTGAAATTAAATAGCACACGTCTTATGCTTAAACATTGATGGAGGTACCCATAAATTTGGCAGAAGATGAAGTCATGCAACTGCTACCTTCACTCAACTATTGGAATATTTGGAAGCCCAAAGCACAAGATTGTTTAAGGAGATTAATATATTATTAAGTAGTATTATTAGAAATATTGCATTCAATTATCATACCATTTTTTTAGTGCTTTCCTTTGACGCAATTATCCTCACTAGATTACTAAATAGTTCAACTTGGTTTAGTTTCCCTTCACTAAGATAAAATGCAATAGTATCCAAATTATGAAATGAAAACCTCCTCCACGTTTCTAAAATTGTATATCAATGGTTTCAAAAGTGGAAATCAAGGACCTACAAATTATGGTGGAATTATTCATGATCATTTGGGTAAATTGATGAAAGCTAGCTTTCTTAACATTTATTAGTTTTAAATCAAAATAGAAGTTTAGGGTCTGGCTTTAGCATTCAGGATAAAATTTTGTTAACATCTAGGAGGTTCAAGCATAATTATGGAATTAGATTACAAGCTAGTTTTGGATATGATTCAAGCCAAGGTAATTATTTCTTGGAAGATGCTCAACAAAATTCTCAAATAAAATAGATATTGGATTTTAAAACCATTCCATTTTAGCAAATTTTTAGAGAGGGAAATGAAGTCATTAATTATCTTTCTCAAATAGTAATAAACATCTTCCAAACTAGCACTTTAGACCAACAAAAACTACCAAACTACAACAATACTCTCATTAAACTAGGCACCATTTAGTTTCTCTACTAAAGAATAACATGCAAGGCAAGAGTAATCTCATTAATGGATTAGTATAAACAACATAGAAATTTTTCTTCTCCTTTATTACCTCCAATATAATATAAGCCCAAAGCAAAAAAGAATTTTCAATTTGTAGAAAAAACCTCATCAAATATTTAAGTATTGTGGACAAGTGTTCTTAAGACAAGTTAAGTTATATTTAATGCTCTATAATAATATGAACCTAAGGCAATTTGAGCGAGACCACTTATACATAATATAAGTGCATGAGATGAAGTTGAATGATCTATATGTAAGGTGATCTCACCTCAAGCACTCAATAGTAGGCATTCTTTTTTGAGTCATAATAGCAAAACTTGAATCATGAGAATGGTGAGGAACAAAGCAAGAATATAATGAGAAGAAGATTTTTGCCACCCTCAATAGAATAGAATTTCCCAAGAAGCTCAAATCCAAGAAGGTTTGAATTTTGTAGAGTTTTTAATTGCTTTATTCATCATTCATATCCCTTAATATTTTAATTTTCACAAGAAACATAGGTTTTCACTAACAAAAAAAAATTTTGCAAATTTTGTGCAACTAAGCTTGTTCGCTCACATTTGCAAAAGACTCACACCAAGGAATTGTTCATGCACTTTGATAATATTCTCACACATGCATTGACCATGTGCATAGTAGGTGATCAACGTGCACATATTCACCACACATGCATCAGTCCACATGGTCGCACGGGCTTAGCACACTCAAGAGTCTAACATAACGTATCTTCCTGGATGCAACCTTGCACCTCTATGCACGAAGAGTTATTTGCACACTATAACACTTGATTTGGCATACTTGTAATAAGCTTTTGTGTCATGGTGCTGATCCTGTTTATGCTGCATGGTGCTGTTACGATGATATCATTTTGTCACCTCCCTCAATTGTTTTCACTATTTTTGGGTTTAATAAACCTATAATTGAGCTCCTAATCATTTAACCTCTTAAAGATGTTAAACTGATATATATTCCTTTTATGTGTTCAAGAATGAAGAACCAATTGACTTTAAGAGGACATGCTTTCATCTTTCTTCTCATAATAAGTTGAATGTAATCATGCACAAGAATGTTTCAAGCTCCAATTATGGATATAAGTCCTCATAGCATTAGTTGACATCACTCGAAAATGAAGCTTCAATCCCATTAAATCACAAATAAATATGCCATAACGAATAAATGTTGTTGTGCCATATTACATAAACTTCTTCTTAGTTTAATCATCTACATCATGATCAATGAAGATCATCTTCTTAATGGATACAGTAAAGCAACATTTGCTTGTAGCTAATGTTATTTGGTCTTAGACTCATCAAATTGAGCCCCGTACAAGTTTTAATACTTTTCACATGCAATAACATTTTGGTTTCCAAAGTGTAGAAAGAGCTCACCACTTACCTACATATGGTTCACCTAATAACTCACTAGGTAGATAAGTTAGAATATAAAAATAACACTTAAATGGTTTGTTATCATGAAATAAACAATTATTTTCATAGAGTTATATTACATATAAAATGTTATTTCTAGGAATTGTTACCATGCCACACACATATTCTCCCTCTTTAATATCATTAAAGTGGATGATATTGACTAATACACATGTGCAGTGGAGTGTATACAAAAATTTTAAATAATTGTCCTCCTCTATAATCCAACATCTTTGTTTGTTAAAACAAAATTGTCATAAGAAAGCAATTGGTGCAAGATATTCAATAGCACATTAAGGCAATTGAATGCTAAAAATAGATTATCAAGGATAAATTCATAAGTAGTACAACTAATGATATTCTATAAGTAAGACAAAAAAGTACAATTTAAATGAGTTTGTAGTAGTCAATAGGATTTGTCAACATCACTTAGCACAATACAAAATCACTAAAGTTATATTTATATAATTTTTCAATACTTTTGACATCAAGAGTCCTTGAGCCAACCTTTCTTTTAAGTCTTTCTACTTGTGTAGTTAAAACAAATATTGCTCTTAATATGGAACATAGCTAGATTATTAGTCTCAATTGATTATCATCAAACCTTGTTTGAGTATCCAAGTACCTTTTTTCAATCTCAATCCTCAATTAATCAATCATGATGTCATGTCTTTTAAGCCTTTCTTCAATAGCAAAAAGCCTTGTTACAAGGCTTTGTTTAGCAGTCCCTAGTTTGTCTTGTTGAGCTTGAGCGGGATCCTCAAAGACAACCACTATCTATTATTTTCTATGATCTTTTGCTTCCTTTTTAGTTTCATCAACCTCAGGAGCATATGGTTTTATCCTCCTTATACCTCAGTTTTCAAAATTCCTTGGAATGCAATCACTATTTTTAGCCTCACATTATATTTAAAACTAAGGATTGATGTAATTAAATGACCAAAACATAAGTTCATCTTCCCTTTATAAGAGAGGCTCCTCATAACACTTATCTTTTTTGTTAGCGTTAATATTGCTTTTCCTAGGTCAGATTACTCTTTTCTCATTATTTAATAAGTTCGTAGTGATATCTATAGAGTAATATTTTACTTATCTCCTCCTTTAGAAACCATAGAATTTCTCAAAAAATGTTGGAAGAGATAAGCCTTATATAACAGATGTTTTACCTTATGCATGTTGAGTTTGGAGCTAGATTTTACCAAAACTAGATTTACCTCACTCTAATCAAAGCTGTTACCTTTACAATCTTGCCAGAATGAG
Source organism: Vanilla planifolia (assembly GCA_023846275.1). Classification (NCBI taxonomy): domain Eukaryota; kingdom Viridiplantae; phylum Streptophyta; class Magnoliopsida; order Asparagales; family Orchidaceae; genus Vanilla; species Vanilla planifolia. The sequence continues at coordinate 661,627 of CM043866.1, forward strand.
GATCTAGAGATATATATCCCAAAGAAACCACCTTTTATGATCTTAACCTCAACATTATAGATGAAAGTTATGGCTACACTATAGTCTTAATTGATTTTTACATTACAATAGAAGTGTCTTATTAATTTAGAGTTGAAGAGATGATTTATTCACAACACTTTCCATTCCTATCTCTTCAAACATTTGTAATATTGGCAACTTAGCATGGTATTTTGAGTTAGGTAGTATCAATTTTGCAACATTCATTCTGCATTCCAACATGTTCTCATATGCTTCAAAATCTACCTTAGATCAAAGAGATTTCATAACAATTATAAAGCTTGATTAGGCTTTTGATGCTTTCTTTGATATCTCTATGTATGCACTAACTTTATTGCAAATTTTTTCAAATAATTTTGACCCTATTTTTAATTCTAAAAGCATAATTTTCAAGTTAAATTTCATCATGTTTCATGCATTATAACTCCTAAGAATCTCTATTATAATCAAATTAGCATAGAACTTGTTATTTTTAATAGGAGAGGTCTTATGATGATGCTTAATTAAGAGGTAAAATGTGTGAGAACTGATGATAATAGGAAGGAGAGTTCAATGAACATTTAAAATTTAAATTCTTCTCTTTCTAAGCTTATTACACATCACTCAAAAACATTACCAAACATTTTTTTCATCTTCCTAAAGCATTTAAATGATTGATAAGAATCCCAATAGTTGAGTTGACATATATAGCTTAACATAATCACTTAGTTCAATCAAAATGAGTGACTTCACAAGACAATAACAAAATGAATAACAAATTAAGAATAAAAGGCAAGATAAACAAGTGCAAAAGAGACAATAGTTTTATGTGGTTCAACTAACCTCAAGCCTATGCCCACCATAAGCCACATGTTTGGGCACTACTAATCTAAAACACTCCTTCACCATAGCTTAGTGGAGAAATCCACTTAAAAACCAAGGTTTTTCATTTTAGAACCATAACCAATGTACTCCAAATTATTTTTGGATCAACCACAACAAAAGAAACTTAGCAACTATGGTTTTTCACGAGATCATCCAATGCTCTATACATCCATAACCTCAACTTGAGCCAAGACACATAAAATTCAAGAACTAATGAAAAATGAAGTTCAAAAAAAATGATCTAGCAATAAAAGTACAAAAAATATATCAGAATAACAATCTAGTCATACCAGAAATGTGAGAGCTTATGGTGCATAAGGATGCATGACTTGCATTGAATTCTACCATAATTCTCTTCAAATGTTTGAGTACTATACTCATGGATTTGTCTATAGCAACTATTCATACATGACTTGATTACTAATGTTGTATATACTTCTTCAATGAGTAGTAATCAAACACTTCTCATTCATTTCTCTTCTTCATATGTGTACTTCTTGTTTCTTTATATAAATTCTATTTTTTACCAAAGAATCATTACAAAAGTTAAAAAGAGGCTCAATGACATTACTAATGTATAATTTTTATTTCTATAGAAATTTTAAACTAGCCATTACCAATTTTCAATTCTTTTCATATAGATGAAAACATGAATCAAGCCATAATATATGCTTCTTTTAAATACTTGGTTTGGTATGAAGCAGTGTTACTACAATGTTTTAATTTTTAAGTTTTTCTTTCTTTTAATAGAATGAACTATTTTTACTAAACAAAAGAATATTTTTGTATGATACAAAAGACTTAATTTTCTTAATAGATGCTAATAATCAATAGTTTTAGATAATTATATTATCCAATATTGTATCAAATAATTTTTTTTACATTCTTCTTATTGTGAACAATTATCTTTAAACTATTTTACTATCCATTTAAATACGAACATTTTATATAAACCTTTCAAGATATCATGAATATGCTGAGTGATAATTCTATGTATTTTCAATGAATCATATTGCTTAATAGGCCATACCATATAGTTTGATAATATTATATTATTTGACCACTTAATCTCTGCTTGATGTTTCCCTTGATGAAATTATACTATCCACTAAATAAAATCATTTCATACAAAATTCTCAAGAATCATATTTTAAATAGAATGCACCAACTCTCTTAAGATCTCAAATTATTTAGTTTCTTATATACCACCCATATGACCAAATTATTCTTTTTAATCAATATATCACATCATCTGATTATCACAGTGCTTAGTGAGACATAAATTGATAGTCTATTTCCCTTGTAATTGATTTATAACAAACCTAACCATATCGTCCAATATAAATTTATACTATATGATTAGTTAAATCTTTTGAATTCACTATGATCTATACTTTAATTTAGTCATCTTTTGAACTCTTGAAATATTTAAGTATTATGGACTAGTGTTCTCAACACACGTTAAGTTGTCCGTAATGCTCTATAATAATATGAACCTAAGGCAATTTGAGAAAGACCCTTTAAAGATATTGCTTGTGTGTGAGGTGATGTGCAAGCTCTAAAAGATGATAAACTAAGATTTATTCCTTACATATGTTCTAGAATGTAGAACTTGTTGGCTCAAGCAGACATACTTCATCTTCCTCCTTATAAGATATTGAATATAATCATGTGCAAGGTTGTTTCAAGCTTCAATCATGATTATAACACCAACCATTTACTTACATGTGCATCACTCTACAACTCATTAAGCAGACAAGATAGATCGCAAGAAAACATTTAAATGGTTAGTTATTATGAAAACATTATTGATGCCTTAGGGGTTCATGGGTTCAACATTATCAATAGAATAAGTTATGTAATTGACTCATAGGTGCAAATTTAAAACACAAATACCATTCCTTCATAAGGAAAAAAATGTGATAAATTTTCCCATCCAAACACAACATGATGCAAAAAAACGTGCAACACAAGGAATTTTTAATGGTTCATACATCATAAAACAATTCTCACATAGATAAGCTAGGCTATTGCATCTTATTAGAATTGAATGCTTTAATGATAATGGATCACATACAACAAAGTATGTCAGTAATGCTATTTTTTGTGAATAATGCTTCATTGAGCAATAAATGTTAATATAACCTCTAATGCCATAAATTTGACCACTTAAGCCAAAATAAGTCATCGCTTTCGAGTTGGCCAGTGAGATATAGCTTAATGATGTTGTTCTTTGAGTAAAAGCAAATTTTGAACTATGATCACTCTAACTCTTTGCTAAGGTCATAAAGCCATATTGGTTTATGTGGTATAAATTAAAGATGAGTTTAATAGAGACCACAAAATAAGTTTGTTCCTCTTTATTGGTCTATTTCATTACAATTGGGAGTTATGACTTCCCATCAATGCCATCAATCATATAATCATCCAATTTCTAGACAACCATGACGCAAAAAAAATTGAACTTGTGGAGTAATTACTCATAATATTCACCTATTTGAAATTTGTGGAGGCAAAACTCTTATCATAGAAAAAATGGTTGAACAAGAGGGGGTCCATCATAATGCTACTTTTTATAAAACATGCTTATCAATTTGGTTTTAACTAGATTTGAAACATTTGCATTAATATGGCTTCACTTGTCATCTATTGCTCACGACATATCATTGTGCTACAATTTTTTGTCATGTTATATCCTTGATAGAACATACTTTTTAGAAAGTCATTACACTTGCAATATATAGCCATTATATGTCTATGCTAATGAATTCCTAAAAAAACAATTATTAATAAAATTCTACATCATTGGTCTTTTTTTGACAAGTTAATGGCTAGTCATCCATCAAAAAGAACTTTTCAAAAAGTTTTCAAACTTTCAATCTAAGGTTAGGTACGTTTCCATTGCCAGAAGGACATTGAGCTAACTTAGGAACTGATCCATTTTGTACTAGTGTAACATGCAGCATACAACACAATCCACATGCCCAAAATAAATTATCCACCGTCAAAATAAAATAAAGAAATAACATAAAATGCTAAATAAATATCCAATAATATAGTCCATCATCAATACCAAATACCATTCAGAGTCCATCTAGAAAATCTAATACAATAGAGTCCATTAATTACTTTATTAAAATTAAAAAGATCAACTTTACTATCACTAAGAAAATGCAAATAGCTAACAAATCCTAATGATTAATAACTAACCAAATTTGAGGCTCTTATGAAATCACTTGTCGCCCTAATCCCATATGTAAAAATAAAAGGATTGAGCCAAAGCACAATAGAAATCCTCTTATGAAAATAACATGTAAAGTCATTATATAATAACAAGTTTATATAATTAATATAAATCAATATTAGAACTACAAATATCATGTAACAAATACTAGAATGTTAAGTCTAAACTCAAACTAATGCATGATGCAACAATTTTGATGCCCAATAATTCACTAGAAATCAAGAACTCCCTCCATGCCCACGCAACCCATACTTGGGTCTATCCCACCTAAATCACACTAGAAGTATAGTCAAGAAATTTAACACTCTTCTACAAGTTATGCTAATCATGTTAGCCAAAGTCCAACATCTTCCTCTAAGTTGTGTCATCATTAAAAAATCTAGCACCCTACTTTCAGCTGTGCCATCACCATATAACCCAACACTCTCATCTGAGTTGTGCTACCATTTGAACTATACTATTTACAACATGTTATTGATTCAACCCATTAATAACCACTATCTAGATATTTTTAAGGTTTCTTTAAAATTCTTTAATCATCCATTTGGGGGTTCTTAACAAAAGTTAATCTTACCTTAATTAGGGCTTACCTGGTTCTAACCTAAAAAACAAACCATTTTCCTCAAGTAATTGAGTCTTATACATTCCAAATATATTATTTTGTAAGATCTACCTTAGAGATTCTAATATAAAAAATTTAGGTTTTTATCATAGTGTCCATTGCCTTAGTCTAGATTAGTTAGGCAATTAAGTTTGTTCTAATCTTCTTAACTACTATTTCAGTATGCAAGCATAATTTCTCTTCTTCCAAGTCATAATTAAAATTTAAATTCAAGTGATTTTGACTAAGTTGAGGGTATAATAAGCATGATATTACATTACTAAAGACTAAGAGTTTTACATGGAATTTATTCATATAACAAGATATTAAGCAACATGGAAATAAATCATATATGCTTTGTGTTGGACCTTTGGCCATTACACCACATGTTTGATGAAAAAACCATTGTGTTATATTTACTAATAATTTTTGTTAAGTATTTTTAGATCATGCATCTTAAGTATACATAAGCTAATTATATGAAGAACTTGATCAATTAACTTAAGGAGCCTAATAGAGGTGTTTGGTGTTAATTTTAACTATAATTAGAAGAAATACAATCTCAATAAACCCTTAAAGATGATGGTTATTGAGTTTTTTTTCTTATTTTGGAAATAAAATATTAAAACTTATAATAATTTACTTAAGCTAATTAAGATTTACTTTAGACATGCATTTCATATTTTTTCACATATATTATCTATCCTATAATATCATATTCATGGTGAGTTGTATCATGTGTTAAAGTTAAAACAAATAAAATTTTAAAAGAGATAGCATTAAGTGAGGCATGAATTTTGTCATCCTTATTCATAATGAGTTATTTGAAAAGATATTGAATTAAGTAAGATTTATATTGGCTAAATTAATCATACTTATATGATCAACCCATCATAAAATAAAATCAATTAATATTTGGATCAGATAGTGCATCAATCGTGGCAACTTATAGTATATACATAAGTTATATTATTCATACAAGTACAATATCACTATCCTACAAGTATGCTAATAGTTTGCCTAAGAAATGTCTAAGCATAGAATTACTAATCTTTGCCTAGTATGATTACATATTTCATACTTATTTGATCTAACTATTTGGAACATTAAACAAGGGAATAGACTATGCAAAGTGAGTTTAGTGCTTTGGGCTGACATGCTTTGTATAGCAAATAGCTTTTATTATCATTGTATGATAATCTTAATGAACGACTGATGTGCTGAATTCTATCACATCAATATGATACTCTCTGTATCAATAATATTTATTTGATAATGTAGTAGGAAGTTTTGATCATACTAGTACAACATAACTTTTATACATGTAAGATATCATATGTTATAGTTAAGAAAAGTTTGGTCATAGTTGTATGATATCACTGTCACTCTTGTATGAAACCATTTCACATGAGAACTAAGTATTAAGATGATACACCCAACCATTTGAATAAGTTTTGTTTTAACCCATGGGTGAACCAACACCCATATACAGTCAATGCATCTAGCTTGCTACCCTTTCACTTATCAGGCTTAACATTCAAACATGGAGTTGTGATCCCCTAATCTGATCATTATATTCATAGTATACAAAATGAACAATGTCCCTTCACCAACTAGTCATCCAACTAATTAAGGAACTAGTTCACCCTAGGCAAGGTAACACACTAATATAAATAGGCTTGTATATAGTTCCAAAATAGGTTACAAATAAAACCATGTTATTCACAATGCCAATGTAACACCATCTCACAGATAATCTAAAGCTACAGTCTAATATAAGAAACTATGTGAAGACTTAAATATCCATTATCTAGTTCACATAAAATAACATAAGATGCAAATATCTAACATCCACCTATAACAATCTTTTACAACCCAATGTTTATCTATCAATAAATGAAATGACTATGCTACTACTAATAATAAAAGGGCAAAGGTAGAAAAATTCGTCCAATAGTTGCACCAATTTGATGCTCTCATCTCTAACTCTTTAGCTACTCCTAAATCCTTACATCTACAAAAATGTAAAGGGGCATGAGCCTGGGAGCTCAATAGAGATTCTCAAGTCATATTGTAAAATTAAGTAGCAATACAAAGGATATATAACAATTTGTATAATAGAGCATAATTAGCATCAACTATAAAATCTCATCAAATGCATGTCAATCGACTAAGCTAAACTGATGCATGAGAAGTGATTCAACTATTCAAATGCATAGTGTTCCATTAATAATCTAGTACTTCCTCTAAACCAATGGGGATAATGGTAAAGTTTGGCAAACTATCTCCATCACATCATTTAGAACTCCACAATTAGAATGTCAATCACATACACTCCCTATCATACACTTTAGCATGTAGCCACACTAGAGTCTCTTACAATGTGATATGCCAATCTTATTCAAGCATTACTAATCACAAGAAACTATTACCTTATTATCTATTAGGAGTTTTAATATCTAACTTACCTATCCTTAAGTTAAGGGTCCAAATCTATAGAACACATCCTAACTCTTACCTTAATTTACCAAAATGTTAAGTCTAACTAGATTAATGCATCATGTAACCAATTGAAGCCTAGTGATGCACCAAAATATGGAACTACCTCCAAGCCCTTGTAACTCAAGTTCAAGTCTATCATTACATAAATCAACAATCTTTTCAAAGATGTGCCTTTACCATATAACTAGCACTCTTTTTTAAGAAGTGCCTTAGCCATAAATCAGCACTCTAATACAAAATGTGTTGTGAACATGTAAATTAGTACTTTTTTCAAGATGTGTTATCATTGGCTTAAGGGTCCAATCTTAAGGTTCACTAAATAAAAATACTACATGCCCCACAAGCATTACTTTGCTTATCACATTTTTAATAATTAAATCATTGCTATACAATAACTAAGTAATTTTAGAGTTTCCTTAAAATCCTTATATCCATTTTCTAAAGTACCTTAAATAATTTAGATACCACTTCTATGATTATTCTTTGCCCATATCCTTATCTTGGATCCTTTATATGATTTTAGTCTATATATGCTAACACTTGAGCTTCCACTTAAATCAAAATTTATAACTTTTACCTTCAGGTGCATTATGAAGCTTACGGCTACATCCAAGCACGTTCAAGCTCACAAAAGTTCCAGTAGTAACTCTTATGCCTCAAAGGAAATCCTAAGCCATTATACCCTTCCATAAGGCCTCTCTAAGCCACACACATCTCTTAGACCACCATCAAGAGTGATAACCCATGGCTTAAAAGCTTAAACAGAGTCACTCATGATCTTACTCAAGTCATACCTTAGCTTAACCTTAGGCATATTTTCAAAAATATGGAGACTCACTAATTCAGGTTCGCATAAGTTCCACTAATGACTCTTATGCTAGCTAATCTAGTTTGAGTCACTATGCTCATCTAAAGTCTCTTCTAAGCCACTCATCTCCTTAAACCAAATTTAGAGTGCCAACCCTTGCTAGAAGAGACTATAAGTTTACTTAGTTTTTTTACCAAAATTAATGAAGCCACGTCCAAGGTTTATCATAAGAACAAGCAAAATTTTCCTTGGTCAATCCAAGCATTTTTTTTCTTAGGCCTAGACTAAGCTCTCCTAACACAAGAGCATCTAACATTGGCTCATAAATAGACACTTGTTGGCATTGCACCAGTTTCATTAGTCTGTCAACACAAAATTTGGTTGAAAATTACTTTAAAAATACTTAAATTTGAGTTTTGTTGTTCTTTGCATTGCATATCGTCGTCAGCCTCCTTGTCATCGTGCAAGCTAACCTGCATGCCCACTTCACTAGATGTGACCTAAGAGCTTAACTGATCTGCTCGATCCATGTTGACCAAATACTTGTAATGACTCATGATGACCTACAGTAACCCATTAGTTCCATTGACCTGTTCTATTCTGGGGATCCATGCCAACTAAAAAATTGGACCGATGGCTCTACTACACCACTCACCTTCCTATTTGCCACCCACCAGTTTGACACTCATCATTATTGTTACTCAAAATACACAACAAATTTGGGAACTACTTAATTTAATTTATTTTATAGATTTTTCTCATTTGTTTTTTATTTTATTTAAAAATTATTAATAAATCTTTGAGGTCCCTATCAAATAGAGATGCTCATGAGATTATAAGAGATGAAAATGATGGGATAATTTTTTTATTTGTGTTTTTACCTTTGAGTAAAGAGTGTGTGCCTAAACTAGTTGAAAAGATTCTAACTTTTCTTATAAGAGATAAGGATTAAAGTTGAGAGACCTTCCACTGGGGAGTTAACAACCAAATCCCTTATGGGAGATAAGGATCGAAGGTGAGAGACCTTTCATTGAGAGAGTTGATAACCAAACAAATTCTTTCTTTTACTAAAACCCCCAAGCTTCTCTTTTAACCCAAATCATAATCACATCACCCTTTTACCCCTTTACTACTCCAAACACCAACACTTATGAAACTACAAGACATAATCACCAAAAAGATATGTATTATTTTAACAACTTTTATTTTTATATAATAATCTAAAATTAGAGCTATTTTTTTATTAAAATACTCTAACTAGAGTTTGTCTTAATTTATCAAATGGATATGACAAAAATCGCTTTGTAGGCTTTTATACTAAATACTGAAGATATTTTGACCTACTCAACTTAATAATATATACAATAAATTTAGAACACTAATTTTTGAAAAGTTCTAAAATATCACATGTGTCACCTAATCATAATTAATGCATAATATCTTTTCTAATTCCTTAATAATCTATCAAGTATCTTTGGTATTGTAAGTTCTAATTAAACCCTAATAAAAGTCTAAATATATCATGCATCAACTTTGATATCAAAGATTATCATTTTTTAGTAAAACAAAAAATAATTTTCTCTTTATTTAATGCATTCAAAACTCATATTAGAGACTATTATTTTTTACTCTATATCAACTTTAATATTAGATAACATTATCCACTAAAGAACTATTAATTAGTTTTGGGTAAAATTTATTTTAGGATGTGGTATAAAAATAGTGATATGACTCTCTACTATCTTTTTTAGGAAATATTTGGTTCTATCTAGGAGATGATCTGCAAAACTGAGGCCCTGATCACTCATCATTTTCTTAGAAGCACACTCTTTCTCAGCTTTGTGGGTTGTAACTATAATTGCTTTTGCTATCATAATTTTTTTATAAAAAAAGATTTCTTATTTTCCTTGACATCCTCTTGTGTGACCTTTTTATGATCACAAGATCTAGTAGGTCTTATCAAATATCTAATCAAAGTCAAGAATCAATTCAAATCTAAAAAAAATTTAAACCAAGACCCTATGTTAAAAATATCTCAATCAATAGCACAACTCACTCAAATGGTTGGACAAAACTTACAAAAGCAATGGTGTTAACCAAATCCTATATGAGAAAAGAATAATAAGAGAAGAAGTGACAAACCCCATGATTTAGAAGAAGGAAACCCTAGGAGTTTAAGAACCATAGAAGACATGATTAACCTTCTAATGAATTTGATAAAGATATCCATGAAAAAGATCATGATCATGAAAGAAGAAATGAACCTTCTAATGAGTTAAACCAAAATATTGATTTAGATATGTCTAATGAGGAGGAAAGTCCTAAGAGGCATCGAGATAAAGAGTATATCCTTAATATGAAACTCGATGCCACAATTTTTTATGGTAGTTATGCTCCTAAACGTTACATTGATTAATAGATTAGTATGGATGATTACTTTGATTAATAGCAAATGAGTGAACAAAAAAATATTAATTTATTAAGCCTAAACTAATTGGTATTACTCATAGGTTCTTTAGCAACTTAGAGTGATAATACACTAAGAATAACGAAGAGATATCTTAAGCTTAGAGAAATTAAGGTTAAGTTGTATAATAAGTTTGTTTTAATAACATATAGAGTTAAAATATTAAATAAATAGTAAAGATTTTCCCATAGTAGTGGATTCGTTAAGGATTATATTAACAAATTTGAGAATTATAAACTTAGATGCGATATAGATGATTCCAAGCAAGTAATACTTTCTTAATTTAGGGTAGATTTAAAGGAATACATATAAATTAAGTTTAACTTAAAAAATGTTACTACCTTAGATAAAACCTATCATGTCACTAGAAATGTAAAAAAAAGAATTTTTTATTTTTTAAAAAATGACAAGCTAGGCCTTTAAATACTTGAGCCATATTTCTCAACCCACTCATACTCGCACTTCATCTACCCCATCTATCATAGTTTTTAAACCTCTCAAACCCATATTATCACCCACTTCTTCAAAATATTCTTTAAGCCAACCCACCTAATCTAGAATCTCTTATTTTAAGTGCCATAAAAGAGACATGTAACTATAAACTACCTAAAAAGATCCATGACTATGAGCCTCGAAAGTGTTAATGAATAAGAAGAGTTATAATAAGAAGAAAACATAATGTCTGATGAGTCAACTAAGCAAGAATTAAAAAACATGAAAAATTTCATTATTAGGTGCAACCTTACAACCTCACAACTACAAGACAACTAAAAACACATAGAAATCTTTAGCATCAACATACAAAATTAAAGCAACATATCAGATGATCATAGATAATGATAGTTGTATTAATATAATATCTTATTAATCCATTAAGCAAATAAAAGCTTTTTTATTGAAACACCCAAACCCCTACTATATGTCATGGATAGATAAAAACTCTATACCTATTAAGTAATGATATTATGTACCCTTCAAATTGGTTAATTATAGTGATGAGGTTTTATGTGATGTTGTATCCATGCAAGTTATCTTATCCTTGGAAGACCATGGCATCTTTATAGAGACATGACTTAAAAGGGTAAGACTAACATGTATTCTTTTGTTTATGATAGAAAGACCATCATATTACATCTTACCCCACCTCATAAAAGCCCCAATCACTTAAGCCTAACAAATCTATAAAAAATTCTAACCCTATGGATAAAGAAAAAAGAAAGATAAAGATTTAAGTTTGATCACATTACCTCAAGTTAGGAAGACCCTTGATAAATGAGACTTAGTTTGATTTCTTATAATTAAGGAGTTAACCACCACCTTATCAGACACACCATTTATTGTATAGGCTCATGGTAATAACCTAATATCTCATATTGATCTTATTCCCTTACTAGTAAACTTTTAAACTTCTATGTTTGTTCATATCTCTTTATTACCTAAAATAATATTTTAAAAAATTAATCTAAATAATAAAAGATATAAGAAATAAGTAGATACTTAAAGAAAAGTTATATAATTTTATGAAAGACACTATGTTATAATTATAGGTCAGAATAGTTCTTTTTTAGAGCTTAAAAGAAATTATAAGCATGTGAAGCTAAACATTTTGGGATTATTCAAAAATTAGAAACTAACGCATATGTGTTGGATTTTTTATAAGAGTATTGATCAGTGCAACCTTTAATATTAATGATTTAGTCCTTTATAGGGCATCATACCCAAACCTAATGAACTATTTGAGCCTAGTTCTCTCATATTCAATGAACCAATTCCTACCATTCTATAAGCTTTGAGAGTAAAGATAATATGAAAAAAAATTTTGATCATGATATAATTGTAACTAAAGTTTATAAATTTAAAAAAATTTTAGTTTGTTGGAAGGGAAAATTGATGATCTATAACTCTTGGCTTACTTATGATGACCTACACTATATCACGTCACACCTGTGAGAGCACTACTATAAACGTCACCCCGATATAACTAAGCCAAGCTCTCTCCTACTAGGGAGGATGACATAGGAGGGTCTAATGGTAGCTCAAAACACATACTCATTAGCATCGCACCAATTCTATAAGTTTATTGATGCAAAATGTGGTTGAAAATAACTTCACAAAAAGCTTAAGAATGAGTTTTTTTGATGTTTTTTCCTACCACTATCTGTCATTATTTGTCACCATCATGTTATCGTTAGCCCCATTGTCATTACTCGAGCCAACCCAAGTGCCTGTGTGACCCAGTTTGACCTAGGAACTTGACTGATCCACTCCACTAGTGCTCGACCCATGTCGAACCATTACCCATAATGACCCGCACTAACCCACCAGTATTACTGACCTATTTTGTTATACCAGATAATCGTCTAACTGAAAATCAAACTGACACCTCTGTCATGCCACTCGCTCTGCTATTTCATAAGTTACTGTTTTGCAGCTCGTCATTACCACATCTTAAACATACAACTAGTTTAGAAATTACTTAATTCCATTAATTTTGTAACTTTTTTCATTTTTTTTAGAAATTACTAATGAAACTTTGAGGTCTCTATAAATTGGATACTCACAAGGCTATACGAGATAAAAAATGATGGAATAAAATTTCTTTTGATTGTGTATTTTTACTTTAGTGAACAAAGTGTGTGTGTCTATCTCTAGTTAGAGAGATTCTAACTTCCTTCGTAAGGGACAAGATCGAAGGTGAGATATCTTCCATCGGGAGAGCCGACGACCAAATTCGTTGTGAGAGACAATGATCGAATGTAAGAGACCTTCCACCAAGAGATCTGATAACCAAACAAATTCTCACTTCCACCAATACCCCCCAAGCTTCTCTACTAACCCAAATCACAACCACATCACTCTTTTACCCGTTTAGTGCTCGAAATACAAACCTTTATAAAACTACAAGACATCATCACCAAAAAAGTGCTTATCCTTTCAAATTCTTTTATTTTCTAAGTAGTAATCTAATGCTAGAGTTACTTTTTTATATTAAAGTATTTCACATAGAATTTTTTTTTAAATTATCCATTTTATATATTCAAAATTAGATGTGACAAAGACCACTTGACAAGATTTTATGCTTAATTCTTAAGGTATTGTCGCCTACTCAACTTAATAATCTATACTACAACTTTGGAATGCCAATCTTTGAATAGTTCTAAATACTAGACACACTACCTAACTCTAATTAGTGTATAATATCTTTTCATATTTATTAATAATCTATTGAGTATCTCTAATATTATAGACTCCAATTTAGATCATGATAAAAGTCTAAATCTTTCTTATATCACCTATTATCCTTATCTAAGGCCTTACTTGAGAACTTCTCCATGCCATAACCTTATTTTAGGCATGCATAAGGTTCACCATGCATTAATATTTATGATACCATCCTAAGTTCATATCTAGAATTCTTTGTCACATAAATTACATAAATTCTAATTAAAGATCACAAATTACTAATAAACTCAATCTAATCCTAAGATCTTCTATAAGGATTATTTGTTATCATAAACAAAGTAAAAAGCCTAACCTAAGCTAGACTTATCTTATTGAGTTTAACCAAAATTCAACTAATTATAAACTAAGGATTAAAATAAAGAACTCCTTAGATCAACCCTACTTCCATTCTTAAGGATTCTTTATGCAAAAAAACAAAATTAAGCACCAATTAAGCCTAACCAAAAGTAATCTAACTCTTACATCTATAAGGAAGTATGTACTAGGGCTCATCTAGAGCCTTAAATCTAATAGAATCTCAATTAGGGATCAATCATAAAGTCATGGTAATCTATATTAATACTACTTTATCCTTAGCCTTAAGCATACCTAGCTAAATCCCATTCGTCCTTGCTAGTCAACTTCACCAAGGCTTAAAACTAAACCCTTCAAAGTCTCTCCTTCAAAAGCCATCTAGGTTCACGTAAGGGTCTAAATTGTGCCTCACATGACTTAATCGATCCATATCACAAGCTTCCCAAGCATATGCAAGGCAAGGATAATGCTTAGCCACAAGAATCCTTATGGTTTGGCTAAGTTTCAAGTTTCTAACTTAATGTCATAGTCTAAACCACTATTCACTTTGCACAATATGCCAGTTTTAATTTTTCTTATCATGGTTTTAATGTAGGCATAATCTTTATTTGCCAAAGTTCAAGTTAAAAGTTTCAAGATTATCTTATCTAAACTAAGAATATCATATAACATGTATGGATTATTCCTTGGAAAAATTAACATGTAAGCAAAAAAATCCAATTTTCACATTACATGAGATTCTTGGATAGAATAAAAAGAAATAAATCTGATTTCTATCAATCTCAATTCAAATATTTCTACAACATTTATTAATTGAAATCATGACTTTCACTATCATAGTTTGATCTAAAAATTTTCTTGCAGCTCATCATTACCTGAATCACAAAATTCCATGTTCAAAATGTAAGCTAAGCTCTATCAATCATTGGTAAAGAGATCATGCTAACATATACATACAAAAATTCTTAATTTTGTATGAGTATTCATGAGATCAATAAGAAATTCAAATCTAGTATTCTCTTAATCTTATAAGCACAATATAATGTCTTGGAAAGAAAGCATGCCAACATATGTCATTTTAAAATTCAAATTTTAGATATAATTCATGAATTAACAAAGAGAGCATATCTTTATCAAGCAATTAATCTCAAAATATAGCTTCAACCTTTTAGGTAAGGAAACACGTTAAACAATACATTGTTCTATCATACCTTATGTGGAGAAACATAAATTGATCTCTTAAGCATGTAATTTTACAAAGCATTTAACCAATATGGCTTGGGTAAGGTGAATCATGCTAGCATAAATGAATCTAAATTTCAAATTTTAAATATAGTTCATGCCTTAACAATGGATCTCAACATCAAAAATCAATTAATCCAAAAACCAAAGTATTAACCTCTCAGGAAAGAAAGATTTTTAAACATGCATGAACTTATGAAAGCTTAAGAATAATTTTTTCAAGTAATACCTAATCATTATTTGCCACCAAATTTTAGTTTAACAATTTAATAAGAACTTATCAACATAGTTAAGGTTCTTTACTTAGATTAGGATTCATAAGAAAAAGGCTTAGCAAATCTCATCATATTATTGTTTAAAAAGTCTACATGCATTATATCAAAGTAATTGATTGAACTACCTATAATTTAACTAGGTTTAGTTATATAATGTCAAGGTTTGTCTTTCCTTTTAATTTGATTAAAGGACTTCTCTAAAGGATAAGTTCGTCCTTCTTCAAGTATTGAGATCTTCTCTTTCATCTTATTACTCACAAGGCTCCTTTTCTTTCACTACCTCTCAATTTGCCTCCTTGCTACTTTCCATGGCTTGGGTTTTTAAAGCAAAATGAAGCCATATCATTACCCTTAAATAGGATCGACTAAGCATCTTTAAATTAAGGGATTATCTCAACAAACTAGCTTAAGATTATATCATGATGCACACTGCTCAACCTAAAGGTAAATTGCTTCTAATCAAGTCATTTTCTAATCCTTAGATCTAAGGTCCCTTAATTCGAAATGGCTACGATAGAGGAAAACTCAATTACAAAGAAAGGTTTATTTAGCATCTCTGTATTATATTAGTATCATACTTAATCATATTGCATGAAGAACCACATCCACTCTTATAGACTAACAATTCCTTTGATCATAGTTGTATAATTCAATATTTGTGCACATACAATACATTAAAAACTTTAGTTACTAGTTGTAACTTGATGATATGTACCACATTTCCCTTAACTTGATCATACTTAGATGATCGTGCTAATTATATTTTACAATATACTAGCTCTTTTGATACTATTTCACTTGACTAAGAATACTTTTCTTCTCTTGTTATCATACTAACATAATGCATGTGTTAATACCCTTACAATCATAGTATTACTCAGACTAACTCTCTATTTTCTATGTTGACATCCTTGTACAATAGAGTTATCCATTATGATCACTAGTATGTTTTGTGCTTAGCTTGAATCCTTTATTTGAGCATGCTATAATCTTTTATCATATTGGTATAGTAAAATCATATTATCAGACTTTACATTATCATAGTAATATGATCACATATAATACCTTCACAACATGTTCATCTAAAGCTTTTTTCTCCAAATAGCACTCTAATTGATCATCCTATATGATCAACCAAGATCAATTGTATTACCAATAAATGTTCTTACATAATTGCTTACACTGCATCCTAATATTTGCTCTCACTGATCATACCATATGATTTTCTACCATGGTACTACAAGATCCTCATAATTAATCAAACCCATAGGAATTTTAAATAATAAAACTAAGAGCAAAAAACCTAATATGACAAAATAAAAGTGTAACATAGAACTTAATCATATATTGAGTTGATTTGTATTGTAATAGTATGATTCTTCTTGAGGATAACTGAGGCAAGGAAACACATGGCCATAAAAAATTCTTAGGGTTTAGAAAACTTTCAAGTTACTATCTTAATATTCAAACATAGGTTCTCATTATACCATAGTTCAAGTTGAAGTTTAAGATCATCATGTATAAATCAAAATGTCTTAAGAAAGAATGTTAAATTTTTATAACAAAATTTTATGGATTTCATCATAGAACTATCTTTCACATAACATGAGATCTTAGCAAAATTGAAAAAAAATCAAGCATTACACATAATAATTTGGTACGAGGTTTATTCCAATAAATGCTATTTCAAAATCATGATTTTCTTTATAGAATGGATTTTGTTCATACTTTTATGCATTAATAATAATAACTGAGCCATTAAGAACATGATTACATTTGGTTAGATTTATTCCATTCTTGGATAAGAAGATCATGCTCATTTTAATCATTCTAAATCTCATAATTTAGTAAATATTTCATGAATCAACAAGAGATCCAAACATTAATGAGCAACTAATACCAAAATCCTAACATTAACACCTTGTATAAGGAAGTGTATTGAACATTCATTGCTTTAACAAAGCTTCATGAAGAGATTATTCAAGAGATAACTAAAACATGCTCTTTAATAATTACCACAACATTAAATCATTGTTTAATAATCTTCTTTTTATTATAATAAAGTTCAAGAGAAGGAAAATTAACAATTTTAGCATGATCATGTACCCACATCATCACATATAATTTTAATCAACATAGTTGATTCTTTCACCTACATATATCTATACTTAAGTGTACAATCTCAAGGTCCATCCTACCTCTCTACTATAAGGATTGGCTTCTCTTCCTTCTAGTTGTGAAGTCTCATCCTCCTCTTTTTGCTCATAACTAAGCTTCCTTTGCCTCTTGCTTGTCTTAAGTATTGCCTCCTTCCCATGACTCATGATTAGTGTTTGTAAATGTAACAAATAAGGCTTAAAGACTTAGCTAGTTCACATTCATTAAAGATCTTTCCAAAGGGTTAAATGATTAGGATTGGGATCAAGAAATTACATGACTACCTCCTTAACTTTTGAAAGAAAATTTCTAGTTTACTAATCTTGGACTTGTTACACATTAAAATCCTTGGTGCCATGTGAATCTGATGGTTAGGATTTAAAGTAATGTAATTACATTCCTTTAATACAATAATTAAATTCCAAAGATTTAAATTCCCCTTTCCAACCCTAACCACCATAATAATTTCCATATTTTAAGAGTTCATGAAGCCACTAAGGTTATGATTTGGGTGAATGAAGTGTGCATGATCAACTTAGTCTTATAATTAGTTGCTCATACCTTAAGAATGAACAAAACATAAACTAGTTAACATCTTCGACGTCCACTAAGCCAAAATGTCTTATTTTGTTGATAAAAGTCCAGTTAGTTATGAGCTAAATAATTTCTTCTTTTAACCTCATATCTCAAAAGTCCTTAGTAATGAAATATTTATAGCCATGTAGATATCCTTAGTTTCCATTTATGTCACCACAACCTAGGAAGAAATAAGTCAATTATAATACCAAAAGAATGAGTCAATGGGAATGATTAATTACTCACATTCTTGTCAACTTAGGTATAATCATCTCTTATTAATAGTTGATACTCAGCTTGCTGAATGGTCTTGGACCAAAATTTTTTGCATTATCATTCACAATTACAACATGCCTTGAATCAATTCCTCCAAATGATTTTTTTGGAATTCTTCTCAACCATTAATTTCTATATCATGAGATTTTCTCTCTTATTATTCTTCTTGCAAACATTGCTAAAAAATGTAGAAGTATCCACAACAAATATTAAAACATTCCAAGGAAAAAGGAGCCATTATTTTTCATCTCTAAAGTCAACTTGATCATATTTCATTGTAAAACTTCCATTGTTATAATCATATTACTTATCCTCCTTGTCACTCACCTCTTTTTCCATTCACAATTTACCCTAGAAACACTACAACAAATTCAAGGGCACCTAAATTTAGGAGCAACTCATCACTTCACTAAGGATTTCCAAAATTTCTATTTATGGTAAAGAAGTGGTCAAATTGTAATAATTTAGATATGGAAATCTCTTAAATTTGCTGTTCATGTATGACATAATCTACCTAATCATGAAATATTACTAAATAAATTTCTAAATTCATACTCCTTTACACCAATAATTAAAAAAAATCATGTTTTGTATAAATTTCTAGATTTCATAATCTTTTACAATAATCATTTAGTTTTATAAGCACCCTTACACCAAAAATGGAATCACATGTTTATCAATGACATCTTCCATATTGTATGTTAAGTCTCATCCAACAAAACCACAAATTTCCATGCTTTGAGCAACTTTCTTCCATCTCTTATCAACTAAGATGAATTAGTCATCCTCCCCTCCTTTATTCAATTGGTATTTATTCTTAGGCATAACTAATATGCTCTAATATTTGAGGTGTTACTCTAATCATAGCTATTAGATATTAGCCTCCCAAAAGGTCTTATGTAAAGTCATCTCTCAACTAGTAGTTAAGTGTTAGTTCAA
Organism: Vanilla planifolia; assembly: GCA_023846275.1. Taxonomy (NCBI): domain Eukaryota; kingdom Viridiplantae; phylum Streptophyta; class Magnoliopsida; order Asparagales; family Orchidaceae; genus Vanilla; species Vanilla planifolia. The sequence continues at coordinate 681,154 of CM043866.1, forward strand.
TCCAAATAAAGAGACACTGGATCATGCATTTGTTGGCTTTCATAGATCAAATCAAGTATGTAGCTTCTTTACAAACCACTTAGGCATTCATGATGTGAAATAAAACAATATTCATCTAATACAACAACATTGTTGGAGCCATAGCTCCAAAACTTCTATAAAAGTAAAGTCATAATTTCTGCCTTCACTAATTTGTTGGAATATTTGGAAAACTTGCATTTGAGATTATTTAAGGAGATTAACTTATTCATAAGCAACATTACAAATAATATTTTTTTTCTAATTATAATAGCATATTTTGAGGCTTCCCATTAACACATTCACAATTCTTTAAATTCCTAAAGAGCTCAATTTGATTTAGTTCTTCCCTTCTCTAAGATAAAATGTAGAAATATTCAATTTGTGAAATGGCTACCTCCTCTTAGCAATTCCCTAAAATTGAATGTCAATGTATCCACTCATGATAATCGAGGTCCTGCTAGTTGTGAGGAGAGTATTTGAGATTATTTGGGCCACACATTGAAAAGCTTTCTCTACAATTGCTAATCTTAAATTGAATATGGAAGTTGAAGGATCGACTTTATCATTAGGGCTACCATTATGTAAAAAAAAGTGAGCCTTTAACATTATTGTGGAATCAGATCACAAAATAATGTTGAACATGGTTCACAACAAGGTGTTTATTCCATGGAAGATGCCAAACTATATCCAGTAAATCAAATAGTTGTTGCACTTAAAAGCCATTTGCTTGGAGAAGATTTCTAGAAAGGACAATGGAGTGATTAATTATCTTGATCAAATGGCAAGTAGTATCCAACAATCTAACATCTTTGAACCACACTAATTAACAAATTACTACAAGGTTCTTATCAAACTGGGCTATATGTAGGTTCCCTGCCTAAGAACAATAGACAAGGCAAGGTCAATACCATTGGATGCTTAGTATCTAAGATGAGTCATGGAGATTAAGTTCACCTCTAATACATCTTAACGTATGGTATTTCCAATTTTGTAATCCCTATCATTTTTTAGTAAAAATTTATTCTATGTTTCTTGAGTTTGAAGTATTGTCAACTTTCTTGAATTTTAAAATACAAGTGAATATTCTTTTCAACTCAAGATTATTCAATTTCAATGATACAACAATCTTACACAAAAAACTTAATAATTGTGATGCATGTTGTTATTTATAATTTTTTTGTACTATATATGACATCATAAATTGACGCAGCTAGACATAAAAAAATTGTTGAAATTGGTTGAACAATCATTTATCCCTAACAGCATTGGCAATGTGCCTTCAAAATAGCAAATTGCATAATTAACCACTTGCCTTCTTAACACATTTACTATCAATCACTATTTCAATTATTATACCAAAAATAATAGAAAATATGGCTTATTAAAAATATTCATCTGCTTATATTATCCATGCCTCACCCTTATATAGAGTCATATTAGAGAATCAGTATAAACTATATACGTCTCTAGGTTATAGTAGAATAAATCTTGCACATAATGCACTACATATATGAAAGGAATCCACAATGTAGTAATATAATAACTAAAAATAATAATATAAATATAGCACACTTATACTGGCATATGTAAATCAAGAATACTCTTGATGAGCAATAGCATAATCCTTTGGCAATTCACCTCCACCTACTAGTTAATCTAAGCCAATATCACTTAACCCTATAGAAATTGAAACACCATTACATCTTGCAACACCTCTACTACTATTCTATGATATGGATGCCATCTTATACCCTATCTTAACTCAAGGACATACCATGTCCTTATGATTAAGCTTTAAATAAATAAAATAACTTAATAAATACCTTTTAACTAAATTCCCATTATCACTATTATGACCAAAAAATTTCTTCAATTAAAATCCATTTATAACTCCTATAAATCCTCTTTTCTTTTTATTATCCACAAGTTAAGATTCATATACCAATTGATCTCATTCAATCAATCTTATAAGTCCTATAGCTCCTACTATTCATTCTTATTACACTTCAATTGCACACATATATACAAAAATATTTCAATGAAAGATAACACTCAATACCATCTATTTATGTAAATGTCTATAGAATGATTGTATTTTTACACATAAAATTCCTTAACCTATAAACCTTTATTTTGACTATAAACCATGTTTTGATCTTAAGCCATACTTTGATATGTAGAGCATTACATTTAATTAATTCTACTTATAATAATATCTAATTTACTCTGATATAATATCATTTAAAGTTTTTCTCTCTAGGATTTTAATTCTTTGGTAGCACCTTTTCACAGCCTACTCAATCTATACCCCAACCTAGGTGGGGATGATAATGAAACCATTCTATAACTTATCAAAGTCCATTCAGTAATAAAAATTAATTAAAATGATGAAAACTCAAAATTTAAATGGATATATTCTTCGTTATAAAAGTCTATTTTTCTCTATATAGTTATTCATACAACTACATCACATAATTTCATATACAAACTTCTATATTAAATTCTAAATCATAAATAATGTTAGAGAGAATATAATCACATTTGTTAGTCCACATAAACCCAATATCTCCACATTATAGCTATAGATATTTCAATAATAATATAGATATAGTTGACACATCATCACCTTTCATCTAGCAAACCCAATCACAAAACACACTTATCAAGATATTTAGTGTATACCTAAATTCTCAAACTCACTCTAATCTTGATCTTAAGTTGTGTAGCTATATAACCATTAATATAAGTATAAAATGAGCTTAAAAAACTTAGTAAGTAAATAGTAAATAATCAAAATAATTTAATAACAATGTAACAATAATAATAGAATTAATGATTGTCATATTACATGATTAAATAAAATCAAGATATATTAATACAACAAGTAATAAAAAAACTTTTATTCATTTTTATTTCATTTTACTTCTTACTTATATCTTTTCTTATTAATCTTTTTTTAATAACATTTATTAATCCATAATTAATCATTTCTCATATTAAGTGATCTAATTTTTTTAATAAGATCAATATCTTATCTCATATCTAATTATATCATATCATGTCATATATCCATAGACATTTGTATATAGGCATATATTTTGTGACATCCTGATCTCAATATATTGAGATGTTGTCTCCTTGAGTCATCCCAACCTAATCCAAGTAGATTTTTTTTCTTCACATAAGAACCCTTTTTTGAGTTCTCATAGGATCCCACATAAGTTTGCCCCTAAAAAGAGTCTCATTTTAAGACCATGGTATTTTATATACAAGCCAAGATCTATACCACCAATGATGTACTTATAGCACAAAACCTCCTTACTCAATGATTCCTCTCTCTTAACACATGATGTCCACTCTTTACACTCTTTTAAAATTATATGTCTACTAGTTTATGTTTGGTTTATCTTAAAATCATATGACAATAGTTAAGATATTATCTTTGATACCAAATTATGATATCTCAATCACATTAAGTTAAGATATTATCCTTATAGGTCAACCCATCTTAACCCATGTGGGTGTTGCCTTCATATAAGGGCCCTTTCTACATGGTCACATATCTTTAACTACTTTAAGCCCAACATACTTAACCATGAGTTCTCATTGCATCTTATGTAAGTTGGTTCCTAAAAAGCACTTCAATATTTTAAGATCATGGTATCTTATAATATAAAATATGATCTACCCCATAACTAATCACTTGACATAATTTATTTTTACACCTCTACAAGCCTTGCATATAAGTCATTCAGTGATTCCTTTCTCATAAGACATCATCAACATCTATGCATTACCTTCTTTAAGTGTTATGTATATATTCAAATACAGTCGATAACATATCTTAGTATAGATCCAAAGTTCATACCTTAACAAAAGACTTGAATAGAGTGTCAATAACAAATCATATCATATCTTTGTATTGTCCTAAACTTGTGCTTATTAAGCCCTAAATAAAGTTCTTATGATGATAAAAGATGTCATGTTATATCATACATATTCCCAAACCTATGCTTGCTGAGTCTTACATAAAGTGCTAATAACAACTCATCATGTGTATGAACAATAAGATAATGCAATAGAGAAAACTACATCATCATAAATTATATCATGCATCATGTGATATACCATATCCTATCATTATCATATATGAAACACACTATAAAACTCATATAGCCTAGTATCATATCATATAGTTTCTTTTTCATATCATTTCCCTTTTTCATTCTCTTATCATTTATTAATTTTTCCCTTTATCTTGTAATATATTCATCATAAGCCAAATAACAAATATTTTTGTACATTTTATATATCTATATATCTAGATATCATATAATATAATATAATTTCTATCAATAATCACCATAATAATGATCAGATTAAGTAATATTAGAACATATATGTCAAAATATAAAGATGCCATCACATAAATTTCTCATTTTTCTCTTTTATTCATATTATATTAAATTATCAATTGTATATGTTTTCTATTCATGCAAATTTGAAAAATAAAAAATCATGTTAATCTTAAAGATAAATCACATGTAGATAAGATGTCATAATTTTAGTTGTTCACCATCTATGATAATAAAATGTTCAAAGATTAATATAGTAAGCAAACATACCTACATCATAATTATTTGATTTACTTCATTTATCTAATGTTGCTCAAACTCTTTGGACTTACCTTTATGATACTGCATAATAATAAAATACATATTTTCATAAATCTTACATTTCATATCATATTCCTTATTTTCTTATCATTTTTGTGTAAACATATGCTTTAAGAATTTATTTAAACTAAATCACATGATTCTAAAATAATTACTTGAAAATCATATTCAAAATAAAGCTATCCTTTCCCACACATGCTTAATCTTATTAAATTTTATATATCTCAACTCCTTTAGGTTTTGGAAATGAACTTGCTTTCAACATTATGGAAAAATATATGCACATGTTAACTTGAATTCTTCACTCATTCTCTTGCCATTCTTTGAGGATCCTAACTTTCTCTTTCCTAAAATTCTTTCAAGACTTACTAGTTTTTTCATCACTTCTCCCTTCCATGGTTCAAACAAAAACCTAGGGTTAGGGTTTTTGTGAAGTTTGTAAGCTTTTCAACTATATGAGAGCACCTATACTTGGTAGAGTTTGGCAACATAAGTAAAAGTGCAAAACAAATTAAACTAAAGTTGCAGTCAAACGAGAGGATTAGAGCACTTATTCTCATTGAGATTAGATGATGAAGAAATAATAATGTAAGATGATATACTAAAACCTATCTTTGAATCATAAACAATAGAGAAATTCTTAAGTTTAAACTAATATATCATATAAGGACCTACCTAAGTTGCATTTTTTTTCAAATTGAAAAATCAAAGGATCATAGGTAAGTAAGAACTTCCCTAAAATCTAAAGGCTTACACAAATCTTTAACTCAAGAAATCTCAACCTGAAAGGATAATGGTTTAGCTACCCACAACCAATATACTCAAGTTGGTGGAGAAGTGACAAGATACAAACAAATGGAGTTCTTAGAATACAAACAAAGAAACTTAAATGTTTACTCTGCAAACAAGAGAATAGAATGTGATAATTAATTTTCTCATAAAAGTTGAAATAAAGGAAAGTACTGTCAAGAACTTTATAAGAGATTTAACACTCTTATGAATGTTAGATAATGGGTCAGGATCGCCATTTTTAAGCTTTCTATGGCCTTCTCAAGGTACTTTTAGAATCATACCAATGGATTGATCGCACATGATACACTTGTATTAAGAAAATTTGGCGACAACACTTCATTCAAAATTTCATTTACATGGTGAGCATCATTATTTATAGAGAACTCAATGGTATAATAGTAATTTACTAAGTCTAAGAATACAAAAAGACACTTAGTTATTTAAGAATTCTAAATGTCATTTAAGAATTCTAAAAATCACCACAAAATTTTAAAATACTTTGAATTCTTGCAAAAAAAATGCCTTTAAAAACTACAAACTTAAATGCAATAAGTAATACCCAAATAGTTTACATGTTTCAAGATGTGATCCAATTAGTGATGAGGTGACAGGTAGCATGATCAATGCAATGCAGGTAGATATGCACTATGATGCCTCAGGTCTAGTTTACGAGTTAGCACGAGTCGAAGTGAATCAACAAGGGTTGATGAGTTAACATGGGTTTGTGAATTATAGTCGGTATAGGTTAGAGCAGATTAGTGTGGGTCAAAGTTGGTTGACAGGTCAATCTGGGTTGAGTAGGCAAAGCAGACAGCATAAGTTCATAAGGGATAATAAGGTGGAATAGGTCATAAGAAATATAGTAGTGATAAAAACTTTGGAGGACAATGCCAAAAGTGATCAATAATAGAAACAACCTAAAAAAACTAATTTTAGATCGAAATGGAGCAAATTTTGCATTGTTAGAACCAAAGAACTATTGTAGGGATGTTCAAACTAAATATTAAGTTAAAAATATCTACAAAACTATCAATTGACATTCTAATAATTCAAATTAAAGTATAAATACAAATAACTTGATGAATTGATAAAAAAATAAATTGAAATGTGTAAAAAACAAAGGACCCCAACAATCACAATGATATTAGAAACAATAAGAAGTAACAGAGCCAATCCTGACACTACTCTGAGTTCGAGTAAAACTAGTATGCCTCCAAGTGAAACCTCCACATGATATGTAGGATGCTACTATGCCAAACAATAAAATTGGAGGCTAGATTTTTTGAATCTTATGTACTTATGGTTGATAAAAAAAGAGAACAGAGACAAGGGATTGCCAAAAACGTGTGGTTAATTAGATTGGGAATGCTTTTGGCCTAGTGTATTTAAATCACCACTTTAAATACATTAACTAATGATTAATTCTTTATTAACCTTTAAACTTTAAAAGTCATAATAATCCCAAATGGACTCTAAATAAAACAAAACAAATGTTATTTGACTTATCTCCAAGAGCTTTATAAACAATATAATAATTTTCAAATTTCTAAAATTTTTGCTTCATGATACACTTTACGAGACATGTTACAAAAATTATTATTTTATTTTTTAACTCAAATAGTCATACCCCGAAAGGACAAAAATCGTATACTAAAATAATATAGACTTTATGTACACATTAACATTACCAAATTAGGTTATTACAACAAATTGGATTTCTAAGTATTATACCATATGTGTGATAAAATTTCTCAATTTGTTTTATTTTTGAAATTCATCTCCACCATCAGTTTAGTATGGATCCCATCCTTTCACTCTTTCTTTTGAGCCAATGACTAATTCTATTACTTTTATACCAAAGAAGTTTTTTATTAAGATAATTTATGTCAATCTAAAAGATAGACATGTGGTAAGCATTAACAATGGTGTTGTTTAGGATAGAGACCTTGGGACCCTAGAGCTCTAGCTTAGGCCCATAAGACCCAATGTTAAAGGCTAAGCGCTTAAGACTCCAACACTTAAGACTGAGCCTTCTAGAATCTAGAGCTTATGACTTGCATACTTAAACTTAGCCAATTGTTGTCAAATAATTGTATTACAACTACTAGATTTGAAATTCTCAAGTCCTAATCATCATGCATTGACCACTCAAGGTTACTCTTTAATGATTGAACCCAATTTACTTAAAACCAATGGAGCCACATCAAGACACCTTTAAGTTACTTGTAATGTCACACCTTTCTTGGAGTAATCAATAATTTATCAAGAATTTAACATCATCAAGAAGGGGATGATAATAATAAACAAACAACACATCTTAATTATCAAATCACAATTATCAACAATAATATTATCATAGTATCTTTCCATTAAAATAGTAATAAATATCATGTTATGTGAAATAAAAACCACTCAATAGAGTAAGACCATACTACTTAAGCTAATATGTAACTCAATATGACCAGAGTTATAAATATATAACAAGAATAATATCTTATATCAATTCTCAAGGTTTACAACTCAATAGTACTCAGAATATGTTTATACCTCAAAACTCATTATTGCCCCAATCTTAGTGTACGACAATTGCATGTCTTATGATTTAAGTATGGTAAATCTATGTGATAAATCTAGGCTATACAATAGCATTATCATCAAAGAAAGCAATAAGATAAGACAATACAATAAAGACAATCATGCTCCATCTTATAATGATAATAATAAGATATTTTATTTTTTATTTTCTTTCATCATTTGACCTTTTCTTTTCTTATACTTTTCCATTATTTTCATAAATAGCTTATTTCCTATATGACTATTATCCCCATCTCATATCATATCATAGGTATGACATATATCCATGAAATTGGTCTCATTGGAAGAACTCTAATAGAAAGATTTCTACCTATAGGCACACATCATATCTCTTTTAGCATGTTCTCAAAGACCACACTCAATGCTCACAAAACTTGAAACCCTTCTGCTAACATCTTAGCTTGGGTTGTACTCATATGCATTGAAGCTTCTTATTTTGGACCAATCCTATCCCAAACTCATACTACCTAGTTAATAAGTTTTCCTAGTGCTTTCCCATACATACATGGTTCGATTTCTCATTGATTATAATGCACAACTTTTGGCATTGATCTACTAAACTTTCAACTATCTAACCTTAAGTGCATTTTATTTTCTAAGAAGAATGATCAATTGGGTTTTCTACTCTCAGTCTAATTAATTCACTAATGAATTTTTCTAAATTGCTCAATAGGATGAATGTTTGGTGACATTTGAACATAAAAGATCAATGCTTAAAACAACATTCTACGTGTATAATTTAAAAATATTGAAAGTAATATGGAAAGAATTTCAATCATTAAGTTTCACTAAATATACTAATAAAGATAAAGTATAAACATTATTTGGTGGAACAAAGATAATCTTCTCCTACCTCCCTACAATATTCAACAAATTTATACTTACTATAACTCTTGGCATTGTCCTCATCTATGACATTTTAGGACACACCCGTTATAGTCAAGTATTTGTTGTGTTATTAAACCCTAGCTATGGCATTTTATTGGAAGATAACAAATCCTAAATATTTCTAATAAATTTGGTTTAATGAATTTTTAGATTCTAAATAGTTGATGCTCGTATTTATAGGAGAATTAAAGAAGAAGAGAAATAAAAGTAAAATCTCATGAAAATCATCTTGGTGGAAGTGGAAAACTACCAAAAAAAATTTTTGATATTAATTTTAAGTATATTAATTTTATTTTTAAATATTATACTTAATTAAAATTAGTTTTTTAAGATACAAAAATATTAATTAACTTTCATCTCTAATATTCTTAAACTCTCTCTTTAATTCAATATATGACATACATATTTTTCAAGCATTTAATTAATATTTTAAAAATCTTATTATTAAGTAATGATTTAAATAATAAATTTAAAATATAATAAAAATAGAAAACACCCTAATTACCTTCCTAATAACCGCTCATCGTTCGTCGATTGCTATAATATTCATGTTAGGTCGAGGAATGAATCCCGAACCTATTCGACACATTCGAATGTAGCTCAAATTAGGAACATATTATTCATTGAATATGTATTTAATCTTCTAATTACTGGCACGTGTGAGTGACAAAACCCCAGACGAACCAGGATGTAGCTAATTTCAAAATCAGGCTACTTCTAACGTGCATCAGGATGATTATATGGAGAAAAGTGCTTTTCAAATACACCATATGGGACTAAATGTATTGCTTTTACTGCACGACAAACTTTTAAATTGTGAGAGTGACATGAGCCATCTAATTGCACATTTTCATGATTGAATGATCACCACCACATCTCATTTTTCAGCCCACTAATTCTTTCAGTCGTTCGACTACACAATGTCACGATCACACGATCTGTATTTCTTTAACTCGATAAGTTAAATCCTACCATTAGATCATGATTTTGATCTAACGGCCCATATCAATTGTATGTGCCTAAAAAGTGCATATTAAATTTTTTTCATCTGATCACACAGTTTTTGCGATCGAATGACCGTGGTTCAGTCCGATCCAATAGCTCCAACACAATGGCTCTTTTAGCTATTATTTTGAGTTATTGGGCAATTTTTTTAAAATATTAAATTCCTAAGTAAAAATTACAAAAGTGGAAATGAAATGGCTAAATTAGATGTTTGGTAAGTGCTTTTAGTTCTTAGAAGATGTATATAAATATGAGAATTTTTTAGTAAATTTTTTTACAAAAACTTTTACAAAATTATAAAGAAGAATTCTCAAGTCATGACCTAGACTTAATTTGCAGTCGTTGCTAATTGTTGCCTCCTTACATTGCATCTTTCTTCAACAAACTTCAAATTTCTTAATTCATCTTCCAATCAACTAAACTCTAATTTTCTCATTTTATGGTTGACTAAATTAAAATAATTATGCCTTATTAAATATTTTGCCAAGTATAAGAATTTATTTGTATGGATTTTCATCGTTGTTTTCTTTCCTCTTTTTTCCAATTCTAATTTTTTTTTGTATGGGTATTATAGCCTATTTTATGTTCTTATTGTAAGGGTTTAGCCTACCTATCTTTTGACGAAAAGCTTATATATTTTGTTTTTATGCTTAGTTTTTACTAGAGGTGGACGCAGACATGATTTTACGCTAAATCACTTGTGTACATGTTTAAATTTTTGTTTCTTATTATTTTATAATTTTTAAAGCTTTATTATCAAAATAAAAATTAATATATTTTTAAAAAATTAAAATTTTTAATTCAAGCAATTCAACTCCTTATTGAACAATATTTTTATATTGACTATTCTACTATTTAGTTGGTTACAAAATATGTTACACTTACATAACACTATCCATAAGGCACATTACCTCAATCAGGTTGACCTCATCGAAGTCTTAGTTAATGACTTATCCTTTATCCTCAATAGTACATTCCTAACAACAACGAAAAGCCTTGAATAATAAAGTAGTGAACTCCATTGATTTCATGCATTATTTAGTTGCCTCCTCTACTCCCAAGCTTTTAAAGTGATCATCATTGCCTTTGAGCTCTCAAAAATTAATCTAAGGTCACTAATCTCATCTTAAAAGGTGGCTAACCACTTAGTCAATAGCTTAGCTTCCTCTTTTATGACTTGTTTTCCCTAGTGGGAAATCCAAATTTTCTTTTTATATAGAAAAGACAAAGATCTACCATGAAATATTGCATCATTGATTCATCCCATTTAACTTTATCTTTATCAATAGATGTCTTCTCCATGGCTACCTAGTTAAATAGCTCCATGAGTTCATGACCCTCTTTCTTGACTAGTAGAAGTGTGCCTTCAAATTGTGGAATGGTCACATAATGAAATTGAACGAAGAAGACACTTAGGTGATAATCCTTTCATGCCTCTTTAGACATTGAACAACAAAGATGGAATTAGACATGATCTAAATGGGGATCAAGTTGAAAGATATGATGATATGTTCCTAATGTCATTTGAAGGAAAGCTTCATCTCAATAAGTAAAGAGAGCTTCGGGACCAAGAAATGTTCTACTCCAAATGGAACCAAGAAGTATTTCATATAAAGCTCTTAATATTCTTGTCGTAGCCAAAGTGGGGCAATTCATTCTTTCACCTTAAGAAAGCTCATATAAGATTTTGTGTCTTGTCTAACGATTTCTCTTCTTAAGATATCACTTAGTGATCACTCACCTTTTCTAGTATTACATGCCCATCAAATTTACCTTGCTTCATCCTTGAACCAGATCAAACTTGAGAAGGTATGACTTTGGTAACACATTTGTGATGGCTTAGTCACCAAGTAGAGGTATTGTCCTCTTGGGTTATTTTATTCTGAGCCAACAAGTTTTATCTTAAAAAAACATCTCAACCTATTAACACCATAATATCATATATACTTTGTAATCAATGTAAGACAATTCCTCCTTGTACCTCTAAAAATATCATATATGATTTGCATCATGTTTAACGTTTCCTCTCCTTAGGACATTCCCTAATGATCACTCTTTATGCTTTTAGCGTCTTATAAAAGGAAAGAAAATGTACATGAAATGATTAAATTCTTTAGTGAACTTATCACATTTAAAAGTCCCTTGCTTCTCTTTTTTGAGTTAGATAATCTAATTTTACATTTGCAATCTATCAACCTTTCTTTTTCTTATGCACACATTAAATATGTCCAAATCAATTATCACCTTTATAATAATTTTATTCAATCATCCAACTATCTTAATCCTTAAGCTCATGCTTTTTTTGCTTAGACTAAACTCATGCAAACCTTTTATTCCTAACTTCTCTTATTAAAGTCAAATTTGGGTAATAAGCTTTTAACTTGATTATCCAATGGATCTCAAAAGCAATAACATTTAGACTAAAGAAAAGGAAGGGAAATACCTAGTTTTGGCCTAGTAAATTATTTAAGAATTTAATATCAATGATACATTAAATGAGAAAATGACATTTCTATGAAAAACAATTGACAAAAATAATCATTGTATGCATCATGAAATAACATACATGTTATATTGACCACCTATAACACATGTGGCACAAGCATAATAGAAGTCACATGCATTCACATGTCGTATAGGTTTAATGCAATAAAGTGAGCACATGGTGCTATTCACAAATGTATGTATTATTCATGAATGCAACACTATGAACATAGTGGATGGCAAACTAGTAGAACTACACACGCAATATAATTGCCCATGCATAGAAAACCATGTGCATAATAGAACAACACATGCATAGAATTATGCTTATAGCATACCACACTCATGTAAAACTATGAGCACAGTAGACTTCATGCATAGATCATGTAGTGCCTACATGCACACACTAAACCATGCATGTAGGTATGAAACATTCTATCTACCACCAACATGTGAGTCATGCATGTGATAAGTGCCTCATGCACTTCCTACCATGTTAAACATGTAATATGGGTACAACAATTGATCTTGAAGTAGTTTATATGCAAAATATTTTCAAGAGTATATACAATCACCAAAATACCCTTCTTATATCACTATAAATAGGTTCTTGAACTTTTTATCAAAGTAAGAAAAGAAAATAAGAAGAAAAAAAGATTTTCTTGGAGAATAAAAGAAAAGAAAAGAGAAAAAGCATTTTTTTTAATTTCATTAATGAGTTTTTCATCTTCTCTTCATTTAATATTTTCATAATTTTTCTTAGTTATATCATGTCTCATTTTCTAACATTCTAACTTTAAAGCAAGTTCATTGTTGAAGGTTTGGAACCAAACACCTCATAGACAAAACATATTTTGATTTTAGAGCAATTAGTCAAGAGGACCACATCAACATATTTTGCTATTAGAGACTTATTCAATGCTTATAACAAGCACTTAGGAGAAAGGAGCCAAAGAGCAATCTATTGCAAAAAAACAAGTGATTGGAGAGGCTTTAGTTGAGATGATTATGCTAATAAAATAAGCAACAAACTTAAAGAATCAAGTAGCTCTTTTACTTAATAATTGCAACAAAAAAAAAGACAATGCTAAAGTCTCAATCTCCTTTGTCGACAAATCCAAAGGACAACCTACATAACAAAGAAAAAAATCAACAATTAAAGGAATTCTAGTTGAAGTATTATTCTAAGAGTAGTTAAAGATGAAAAAATAATGTCATCATTAATCTGACTTTTTTGAAGCTTGGGAATTGATAACATCAATTCAAGGTTGAAGCAAAATTTGAACTACTCGTATGTGATGGTATAACATTGAGAAGGGTCAATATCTATTCCATTAACTCAATTTCTAATAAATTTGAAGACCTCAATATGAGACATAAACCTATGTAGCTAAAGAATCTATTGTATTTGGAATAGGACTCGAATTCCTAAAAGAAGGGGCATATGACCAGGGGATCAGTTCTAGGATGAAATAATATAGATGAGGAATCATTTTGCACTTAAAAAAAGGAAGATTAAAGGGAACTTAAATCAACAAAAGAAGAGGCTTATGATCATGAGATGTGTTATAAGCCCAACAGATTGAACAGTTCATCATCAAGGAGATCTCGAAGAAGAACATGCATTTCCTTGAAAAAAATTGGTAAAAAAAGGAATTATTTCACATATTGAGAAGTAGCAAAAATGTCACTAATAGCATTTGCAACCCATGCTACAATAGTGAGTGATAATGTTCATGTGTGTGAAACTACACTTGCATAACAAACTTGGTGCATGATAGACCAATAAGCATGTTTGTCTATTTCAATAGGTCAAGTGAACCCATTTCCTCAAGGAAATCAAGAACATGGAATGCAAACTCAAACACCCCAAAAAGGCAGAAACTGGGCAGGATAAAGGAAAAGGACTCTAAGTTAGGATTGGCAGCTATAGCACTTGTGTGCACACTCATTGCCATGTATCATAGGTGTGGCACATGCCAGATACCACCAACACTTGAATCATAAAAATGCTAGATGCTAAACATGCCAACTATTATACAACACACATTTATGCATTGACCCACTTGGGGCAGCTCATATGGGAAAAAATTATCAAAGTCATGTAAAATGACCAAAATATCCCTTTACATATCACTAATAGATAGGCTTAAGATTATTATCAATGGGGGAGAGAAAAAAAGGAAAATAAAGATTATCTTAGAGAAGAAAGGAAAAGAAGAAATAGAGCATTTCTTTAAGTGACATTTTTGAGTTATACATGTTCTCACTTCATATTTTCTTGGTTTTGGCCATTCTTTGCTTCATTTCCTACTATTATAACTATGAAGCAAGTTTGCTATTAAGGGCTTGAAACAAGACACTATGAGACAAATCATCTAAAAATCACCACCAAGTACATCAACAAGAACCAAACTAGATAACCATGCTTATAATATTGACTAAAAATACAAATCATATTTAACAATCATTATTGCCTCAATCCTAATTCTAAAAAGAGCTTCTTAAGTGAAGAATTTTTTAAGAAAGAATTTTATTTTCTTACTGTAATATCGTAGTATATATCCCCTTTTATAGATAAACATTATGAGGTATTTAAGAAAAAAAATAGCCTACCAAATTTTTTGCATAAATAACCAACCAAATAAAAAGGTACAATATTGAAAAGATATATAAATGAAATATTCTACATGATATCAAAATTGAGCTATAAATATCAGAATATTTTATACTCCCTCTTATGCTTGGTTATAAATATTGATTAACACTTTTCAAGAACTCAAATTTTCAAAGTTCTTACTTGGTAAGACTTTAGTGATGATGTATGCTTTTTGAAGACTCTTTGATAGATGTAATAACTTGATTAGACCTCCTTTAATCTTCTCTTCTATTAAGTAATGAAAAATTTTCATGTGCTACAATTTATTGGATTCATTATGATAAAGTTAACTGATTGTCATAAAGTGTCATTATAAGTTCTTCAATTATGATCTTCAATTTTTTGAAAGTCTTCTCAACCACATAACTTTATATATACCATGTTCCATTACTTTGTATTCAACTTTTGCAATTCTTCTTGGTATAATAGACCATTTCTTTATCATTCTTAAATTTTTTAGAAATCTTATCAGCCATATGCCATTATATATACCATGTTTCATTACTTTGCATTCAACTTCTGCAATTCTTCTTGGCACAAGAGACAATTTCTTTGTCATGTGACTAAATTCCTTAAAACTCTACATAGTAGTAAGAAGTTGGTTTTCAATCTTTATTTGATCCAACCTAATCAACATTATTACATATCTTAATGTCTTTCTAGTGACTTTCTAACATACAAGCCCCTTCATAGTATCGTTTTTAATTATCTTGAGATCCTCTATACTCCTTGTGTTCTTCAATTAACTTATTCATGAATTGACTCATCATACTAATAAAGAAACCAACACTGGACCCTGTGTGAGACAAATATATGAGTTTTCTCACAAGTTTCTAATATCTACCTTTATTAACCAATGCATTATCTTTTTTGGTTTCTTGTTTTGTTAAGTCTACAAGGATATCTATTGGCTTGCATTCAAGGTAGGGTTCTTGTTTCTTTTAAAAGATCCATAAGATATTTCTTTTGATACACCAAAATTCTAGCCTTTAATTAAGTTAATTCCATCTTGAAGAAGTTTTTGAGGCTTTAAGTCTTTTCTTTAAACTCTTTTGCAAGAAGGCTCTTAAGAGTGATGATCTCTTACTTATAATCATCTATTAAAATAATATCATCAACATATACTATAAGAATGACAATCCTCCCTTTCGATGAGTGTTTTAACAAAGAGAGTGTCATATGCTAGATATGGTAAATGTGCATACTACTTGATATTTATTTAATAATGGATATTGTGAATAGGCCAAGCCCTTGGGAATTGTTCAAGTCCATATAAAGCTCTTCATAGCTTTCAAACCTTTTTCAATGTGCCTTATGACACAAATCTAGTATGAATGTACATGAACGCATCTTTAATTAAGTCTCCATTGAGAATAGCATTCTTGACATCTAAGCGGTGGAGTGGACAAACCAAATTTATTGCAAGCAATGGGAGAACTCAAACTACATTTAGTTTGGCTACCAAAGTGAGTGTTCATTTATAACTATTTCATAAGATTGTGTGAATATATTAGCAATAAGTCTTGAATTGATTAGCATTTCCATCTTTATATTTAACAATGAAGATCTATTTTCAATTACTAGATGCTTTTTATGTGGTATTTTTGTGAATTTTCATGCTTAATTTTTGTTTGATGCACAAATTTCTTATGCATCACAACCTTCCTTTTGGTATCATCAAAGCCTCTTATATAATTTAAGAATCTATATATGTTCCAAATTTTTAACAAAAGCCTTATGTTTATTAGAGAGACCTTGATATGAAAAAAAAAATTATAGATTTGATGCTTTGTGCATTCTCTAACATCCATTCTCATTAAAATGTAAAGGTCATTTTCATTAGAAGATTAAGGATTAAGGTTACCTTGTGGACTTTTTCATCTTGAATTTAGATCTAATTTTTGGAATTTCTCTAAAGGTACTTGGTGCTCTATTTTCTTTTTGTTCGTCTCCTCTTTAGAGTAAGTGATAAAATCTTTTTTTTTTTGGATTGAGTAATATCTAATGCATGGAGACTTAGGAGTTTACTATTAATACTTAATTGAGTTGTGTTTGTAGAGGAAAGACATAATAGCTTTTGTATTTTGTCACATGATTCAAGACATGGAATAATCAATTCACTTATTGAAATGGATGACATTATTTGTTTGTTGACCTAATTTGATGAGCTGTAAGGAATATCTAGGGCACTAATTTTTGTATTAAGATCCCAAAGATGATATTTTAGTGCAAAGTTGCTCTCCCCTTGAATATCACATTTGGGATGATAATGTTTGTTCCAGGGAGTTAACATCCATGGAGTAATAGAATTTTTTTATAACTAAAGAATAGATTCATACCTTTTTTTCATAAGAGTACCCTAAGAAAATGCACTTAAGGGATTTAGGGTCAAGTTTTCCCTAATATTGGTTATGAAAACATACAAATGTAAAACATTCAAATATTCCAAAATGAATGAAGGATTTTAGATAAGTGGTTGGATATGTTTTGAGATTGACATGGGGTTTAAAAGTTTAGGACTTGAGAGGACATTCCATTTACGACATAAATTTTAGTGAGCATGGCTTGGCCTCAATATTGTTTTGCTGCATACATAGAGAACATGAGGGATTAAGCTAATTTTTAGAGTTGTTTATTTTCCCTTTCAACTACATCATTTTTCAAGGTGTGTTAATATAAGAGCTCAAGTGAATAATCCATGACTTATTAGTAATGATAAAAGGATGCAAAGTATTTCTTTGTATTGTTTGTTTTACAAATTTTTATTTTAGTTCAGAAATGATTTTGAACCATTGTATTGAATTATTTAAATTTTGGATTTATCTTCGGATTTTTTTTATTAGGAAGACTCATGTAAGTCTAGTATGATCATCTATAAATAGTATGAATCTTCAAGATTTGACAATATTTTTTGATCCTAAATAAACCTCACATATCACTATAAATCAATAAAAACTGTTGAAATTCACATTAAAACTATTGAAATTCACATTGAAACTCATTTGAAATTTTATTATTAAAAATTGATAGAAATGTTTTCTTGAGGTATAAGAAATGTCATAAACCAATAATATCATAATATAATTGAATTACCTTTTTTTTGAAAATACAAAAATAGATTTTGACTTATAAACACTAAAAAATTAGGATTTTGACTCCATCGAAAAGATAAAGCCTTGAATGCTCTTAGCATTTCTAATCATCTTCCCTAAATCTAAGACCTAAAATTCAAAATAATTTGGTTAAAATTTAGTGACACAATTTTGATTATGAATGAACTTATTAATAAATTAAAAATTGTAGCTTAATTGATATATTAAAAGGACAAAATTGTGTGCTAGATCTATTGAAATTTTTACTACTTTAATACCAATTACGTTTGCAAGTGATGTCTTCTATGCAAATTGTTTTGTTCTTTTGGCAAGGGTTGAAAATTGTTAGGACATCTCCTAACACTCAAGGCATTAATAAATTTATCTTTCTAAGCCATTGATTTGATTTCTATTATAGAATCACTTGTTTGTTTAATTAACTATTTCAAATTCTCTAATTTTTCCATGTGAATTGGATTGCGCATAGTTGGTATAAAAATTTCTTTGCTTATAGCAGTTCTTCCCATGCACCATCTAGTTTGTTTGTGTTAGGACATTTAATTGATTGATTTTACAGATATCTTTTATCATTTTTTTTTGGTGTGCTATGCTTTTAGTAATGGTCATACTATTTTCAGTTCCATTTCTGCTTGTCTTTGTTGTGATTTTGAGGTTGATGAATTACTGTGACAAAATGTTTCAACTAAGATGCAATACATTGAGTCCCCAACATTACTTTTTTTTCTTGTTTTATTCTCTTTAGACTTTAGAAAAGGCTTCTCAAAGGTAAAGTCGAATCACATCCCTTGAATTCTTCTTCAAACTTCATCAAGGTTTTAGTTGAGTCCAAAAAATATTTACACACTCTTTTCCTTTTCTATAATTTATTTATGTTAAGAATAAAAACACTATCATATTTAGAGAGGAGGTGAATTAAAAAAAATTATACATTTAATAATATCAAGTAATACAATGAAAGCTTTTAGAATTTTTTAATAGCTCTCATAAACTTGTTTTAAAATTTTTTGTTTATTTTAAAAAAAAAATACTTTGTACAGATAATGTAATAAATAAAGATAATCAATTTTTGAGTGGTTCAATCTAATACTAGATTTACATTTAACTTTAATAAAAAAGTTAGGAAAAAAATTCTAGAATATCTTTCACGAAAAAGAATAGGCCAAGCCCTACACCAAGCCAAAAAGACTCTACAAACACCAATCCTCCATAAAACACTAGCTCAAAAGAGACCACACCACTAGGTCAAAGGGCCTTATAAATCACTTGGCTAACCAACCCTATAATAATAGACAAAAAACCAATACAAGGTCAAAATATAAGTCCTAACAAAGGGATAAAAAGTTGTTATGAATAAATCATACCATACATCTATTTGTACAAACACATAAACTAACCAAATTACATAATAGGATATATTGTACTATGTGATATGACCAGTTGTGTTGAAAGTCAAAGTTTTACATTTTGAGTGTATTGATCATGAATTCTAATACAAAATTATATTACTAATCATCATTAAGTCAATTTATATATATAAAATGCACCTAAATGATGAGATATGTTAGAAATATGTCATGAATAGCTTTTGTCACACACACACACACACTCAATTTCTCACCATTGTCCTAATGTCTCAAATAAAATATTATAGGTCTTACATGCTAATATGAAAATAAGAAGGCTCCATAAAGATCTTCCCAAGACAGCTCAAGATTTGTGTTTCCTTAGTGTCAGTTAGAGTTTACACCAAACACTACCAATTAATTCTTTGGACTTAATAACTAAGTTCTCTAATTTATTCACCTATTTAATCTTAAGATATATGACTTAAAATACTTAAGCAAATTATTAGTAAAATAATAAAATAGTTTTACTATCAGTAAATTAATGGTACTTGGACCAAGGGTTTAATAGTTTGTGCTTCATCTCATCTTTAGGGAATTTTAGTTAGTGTTCATAGTACAAGTCTACCTATTACCAATAACTTGTGTGTATGTTAAAATACTAGCTCTACTTATCATAAATCATATAGAATACTTTCTATCTTGAACAACTTTGAAGTACTCATCTTGTTTGAATATGTTTTCTTTACTATTTCATAGATTTCATTTATTGTTTCATAAAGAAGAAAATTTTATCCTATCATATTAATCGTGAAATTAATTAGTCATGACATGACCATATTATTTTTTCCTTCTATCTTTTGAACTTTAGGACACTTGTATTTAGGGTTGCTATATTTGATAAGTAATCATTCTTCTCTTGTTGCATATGAACATCGTTATTGATGGGAACACTCCTGCAATAGTGATTTAATTTATGTTTGACATTTTAGTAGTGTTAAAAACCATATTTTTGTGACTAGAGGTGATTTCTATGTAGAGGAGATTTTTTTGTTGTCATCTTATGTTTTATAGAAGATACATCTTTTTTTTAATATTAGAGGAGACAAATGGTCGATGTTTTTGTCAAAGAGTTCGTGGAGGATGTTAATTTTGAGAAGGCAAGTATTTTGTTGGCTTCTTCTTAAAAAGGAGAGACAAGTGAAAACTAGCATGGTCTTTATTCCTTCCTTGGTTTCTTATCTAGATTTTGGTAGAGATGTCTAGTGGTGTCATGGGTCTATCATCGATGAGGGCAAGGCTAGTTGTGGAAAGAAAGCTAGAAGTGTTGATTCAATCATTTGCAAAGGACAACTAGAGAGATTAAGAAATGGCCAAAGCTAAAGCGATTAAGAAGGAAAATTAAAGAGGCTTGGATGGGCTGATGAAGTCCTTTTCTAAAAATATTTGAGAAGGATGTTTGGAGCTTCATGATGGAAGAGTAACCCTTGGGAGAAGTAGAAAAGTCTACAAAGCCTTACAATGAGAAGGAAGAAGGTGTCATTGTCATAGAAGCCAATGACACAAGACTACACAAAAATATGTTGAAATCTCTTTAAACTATCGAAAGGCCAATAAAGATCTAGGATTTGATGATATTGGAAGGAGTCTCCATTGAGTTGGGATGAAAGGAGTTGCATAAACTCTATTCGATGACTACTAGGAGTCTTATTTCGTGATGAGACAAGACATGTTTAAATCTTATTACTTAATGAACTTGATGCAAAGGATCAAGATTAATGAAGAGACAGGTTGCAAAATCCTTATTTGCAAAAATGGCTAGTAAATAGAAGCCTTATTAGATCAAGATTATTGATGAAGGAGATTGTTCAAGGATTGTTTGTTGCTCTGATGTTATGAGAAAATTATGAAAGATTAACTTTATTTTATTTTTATAAACTTGTAGCATATATCCCCTTTCATGGATGAGCATTCATCAGTTGGGAAAAAATAGCCTACCAAATTACTTACCAAAATAAGGTACAAAACTGAAAAGGTATAAAAGCAAAATATGCTAAATGATACATAATTTGAGCTATAAATATCAAAATACTCTATCCTAAACATTGGGGAGAGTCCTTCAATAAAGAAAATCATATTTTAAAAAATCAAAGCAATTATCCATCTAATCAAATTAACCAAAAAAACTAATATAGCATCCCTTGAAAAAAAAACTATAATAGTCCATGGAAGGCTAAGGTTATGGATAATATTTAGGGGTTTAACTTGGATCATGGTCATTGGAAACTAATATGGAGGATAGTTTCTTATATAGAAAAGAATGTTGAATGTGAGGTGGCTAATAGAATTGCATCTCTTTATTTGCAAATGAGGAAATCTACTTTCAACATTTTATTAATATGTCAATGGTAGAAAAAGATGGCCTTGCCAATATTTTATAAAATTAGCTTAGACAAGGAAATCTGGTTTCAACATTCTCCTCACATATTAATGGTAGGAAAAGGTGGCCTTGCCAATATTTTCTAAAACTAGCTTTTGTTAAGCCTTATAAGTCATTGAGGTGTTTCATAATAGTAAACTTAAATTAGAGCTACAAGTTTCTTGATTTGAGTTGTTTCTAAGCTTAGTATTAGTACAAAATATGTAAAGATTTGGAGAAGTGAACTTGACAAGGACAAAACTTGGAGAAAATGATTTGTCAAGCCAAATGCAACTTCAAGTTAGTCTTGAACTTGATCTAATAAGTTTCTTAATTGGCAACTAAGGTCCAAGGAGAATCTTAATTGCAATGTCTAGGAATGTTAGAGAAAGCACCCCTTGGGATGGGATTGAGATGGAATTCAAAAGAGGGATCCTAAGAGATAAAATGGAATCATTTGATCAAGTTGCTCTACCATAAGGAGAAGAATTGAATTAGTCATTTTGAAGAAATGTGATGGATGTTTCAACTAATTTGAGACTTTGAATAAACCATTCTATGGCTTTCTCATGGGTTAAAACTTTCTCCATTAAATAATGGTGGATGCTCGATAAATTGACTATTGAAATCACACCACTTTTTAGCATTAATTTACCCTAAAAGTCTTACCATTTGTTTTAGAGGTTCAATATTATTAGTCATAAAGCATATGACACTACAAGAAAGAGGAGGACATGAATGGTGTGAGAAATTATAATGAGAGTGAGAAATTAAAATGGTAAATAAGGAATATCTAAGCAGTGTGGTACTAGCACCTAACATGCTTAAAGGGGCCATAGTATATGAACCCATTTTAGATAAAGAGTCAACCTAAAAAAATTGTAAGTCATTTATTACCAAGTGAATTAATAGTATTTCTTTAGGATAACACATTTTGTTTTAATGAATTACAATATTTCTTTTAGGGTTTGTTGTCTCACATTGGTAGCAACAATAAGTAGATTTGCCCCAAATGTTTATGAATTGCCTTGAGCATTAAACAAAAGTTATATATAGTGGTTTACAAACCATCAAGGTTGAATGTCCACACATTATAGACCTTTTCTATTTTTCTTATTTTCTCAAAGGATAACACTTTTAGTCCTGCATGGTGAAGAGGAACACCTAATTGGTAGATGAAACCTTCAAATGCATGGCAAATTGGATATTTGCATTACTTTATTTTTGTTTATTCTCACATTCTATAGTTTAACCTCATGGCCTCTATGAAGTCTTATGAAAGAGAAGGATTTGAGTAAGGGCAAATTGATATTTTGATAATTTTTATTTTAGCCTTAAACCGTGAGCTCACTCTTTTTTTGTTTAAGTTGAAACTGATTTAGCGACAATTTTGATTTAGTTATTGAGAAGATGGATAATAATGCTCATAGGGAGGAACTCTTGCCAATTTTGCTTTTATGAAAGTCTAATCTTAGCTACTAAATAACAATTTTTTTCTCTATATGTTTATCCTTTTGTTAAATCTTAGATTTTTTTTTGAAGTGATGGCTTGATAAAGTTTGCCCATTGCCCATTATTCAAGGCTAGAACCACATGACCTGAAAATTGTTACCAAAAATTACTTTTTCTAGTTTTGAGAGCTTTCTTGTATGAAGAAAATATCTTCTCTCAGACATATTGTATTTATATTTTAAGATTGTGCTTATTCTTTAGATAAAATCAATTTTTGTCCTAACACATATATGAAATCCATTGATTTTTCTTGTGCATATACCAAATTATCAGTGGTTCATTCAAGATAATTTGGTTAGTAAGTTTATATTTTTGTGACCCTAAACTATTTTCATTGATACCTTAATTTCACAACACTTGATCCAAGTTTCCAAAAGGAGTCAAAAGTCTCGATCCTTTTGTATTGAGTGAATTTAGCCTTGGCACATGCATAGTATCACACATTCGGTTAGTATTAAAGAATGTAGAGTTAAGGTTATGCATGCCATTTTGTGGATTCAATTAAATCCATTCCTTAAGTTTTGCTTCTTGAGTTGTTCTTGGATTTTTATATTTTTTCCTATATTTTTGTTGGATTTTCTTAATGAATTCTCAATTCTTTTTTGGCAAAATTTCCTGCTACGTTAGCATCCTTCACACGAGTCAAATCTTACTAACCAACAGAATAACCATCGTTGAGCTAGTGCATACGTGATTTCTAAAGCATCGGGCATCATCGACAGCAACCCTCCTAGTTTCATGGTTCGCGAGTCGTTTCACCACTCTACGACTACTTCAATTATTGCGCTTTTTCTAATCTTTATCTACATTATTTTAATTCTGCAAATTTTAATTTTTTTGTCTTTACAACTCAATATTTTAATTCTCACAAGTTTATTTTGATTTAATTACTATTTTTTTATTTTTAAAATTTATTTATCGTTCCATATTTTCAGTAAAAGAGTAAAAATAATTTACACAAAATTTCTTTTATATTATTTTAGCAAATTAAAAGAAACAAATAATTTTAAAAAATAAATTAAAGGATTTTCAAATTATACCTTTATATAAACCATTCTCCAGACTAAATCACAGTTCACTTGTAAGTATTGATACTATTCTTTGATTTAAAATTTTATTTTACTTTTTATGTATAAACTATAATGCTTAAACTATAGTTATGACTTGAACAACCTTTGCAAAAAAAGGTCAAGATGTTGTGTTCTACCATTATTGGTTGGTGTTTCTCAATATTCAATTCTATCCATCTTATCGTAAGGACCATCTTAGGATTATCCTTATATATCCATATGATTAAGATACAAGTATCAAATGAAATCTACACAAGAAGTCATGGGTCGTATAATATGAAAGTAATAGAAACATAGGACATTTACAGATGATGTCAATTCGTGTTTGTCATAAGAAATGCTATGGTTGTCATGATCGAAAAAGAATGAACTATCATCTCATTATGAGTTAAAGTCTTCTTCATAAAATCACAATTCACAATTCATAATCACAACCATTGCCTATGAAATAAGCATGAGATGTTATTGATGACAAGGAGCTCATAATTAAAGAAATTTAGCCCAAGGCAATCACTTCGATAAAAATCCATCTAAAATTCTAATATCAAGAGATACACTTCGACAACAACTTTTGAAGGTACCATCTTAATAAGTATTCTCATTTTTTAAAAAAGTTTTAATTTACTTTTTTGTGAAGATCTAAATTGCCTAAAAAGCTTATCTTCATGTGCACAACTTGAGGACTGATTCATAGTGAATATGATAAATATTATGAGCTCTTTAAGGAATTTAAAAAACGACTTGCAAAGAAGTACACATCTTGTTCTATACAAGATAGTCATAAGACCAATAATAATGTTTTATCTATGACTCCAAAATTGATTTTGATTACCTGTAAGGTCCAAATACTATTATATGTATTGTCAGTTGGATAAGTTAACCCGTCATCATCCTCTCTAAATTTTGAGTTGAATTATAAGTGTATTCCAATTTGACCTATATTTTTAGGAATGTCATCTTAGAGAAGGCATAACAGCCTGCTCAAGAAGTAAAGCGGATCCACTTTAGCACTGAGCCTATATAACCATTGCACCCATTTGTTATGAACACCCCTACACTCACAAGTGCTTATACTACCATGCCCTTATGAGCATTACCACCTCCTAAGAAAAAAGGAACCTCAACAACAACAATTGCCCAAGCATGTATAAACTCCCAATTAAATGTTTTTATTGCCATTAGGGAAGGTTTATTATGACACAATGTCTTAATCAAGTCCTATAATAGAAGGCAAGTTAAAAGAATAAGAAAAAAAAAACCAAAAAGATAAAGACCATGGGGTCAATATGGTCAAAAAGGATGTCACTCACAACAAATATAATGAATCAACTTATACCACATTTGATCTTATTTTGTTTCTTTCATTGACAAAACTTCTATACACTTAAGGAAATGAGGCCTAGATTCTCTTAAACAAGGCAAATATTCCAATGAGCTATACTGTGATGTCAACCACATGTAAATGGATGGTATTTTTGTAGGGTCAACTAAGACTCAATGATGAAGATGAGACTAATCAAGGATCAACCTTGGACATGTAAGAAGGTAGCATTAGAAGTTCCATCACTCAAGACACGTCGCAAAAAGTTTTAAAAGTGGCAATCAAACCATAAAGAAGTATGGGCTCTTGAGAAAGGTACAAATTGGAATAGCTAAAACCTTCAACAAGTAGTAGACCTCAATGAAAGTTATTCAATTAAGTTCACGAGTAGAAAAGATGCCTTAGATGAAAAATACTCAAGTGTCGTACGCATATGATTCTATATATTGTTTGAGCATTAGTATTCTGTATTGTTTGCTCTCAAATGAACAACAATGTACTTTTATGATCTCATATTATATGAAAAAATCCTCAAAGTTTTATACTTTATGAAAAAATTAATTATATAATGACGATCCACATATTAGACTAGTACAATCAATCTAAACTTATAAAACAAACGCAATATACTTGTACAATCTAGTGATCGTCTAGTACGAAGGCTCAAAAACTTAAGTTATGTTGAGAACTTTCAACATATAATACAATGGCAATTATTGTATTTTTATAATAAATTATTAGTAACTAAAATGCATTAGTCGTATTAATGCATCATCAAGGCGATTCTAGTATAATGTTTATTCCTCTTGTATGATTCTTGTGTTGTAAAAGTAAGAATGAAAACCCTAACGACTTTTTTAAACCACTTTGAAAACTTCAAATTAGTTGCAAGTTCCATATTCAACTTTTGATTACTCTTTAATATTAATAAAAGTGCAATTTAAATGGAAAGAATTAATGATTAAATTTACAAAATCATAAGAACAATAAAAGAATCTCAAAAATATTCTTCCACGACTAGAACTCTACATACAAAGTGAAGCATTTCTTAATCCTTGTTCAGCTCATGTTGCTTTGATTTACTTTGGTAATTCCATTTTAAATCTTCTCAAAATACTTAACATTTTGCCATATTTTCATAAAAAATCAAGGTATATGTGTTGTAATTATTTTATTTGCAATTGCTTTACTTATTTACATTTGACATTTGTAACTCTTTTGAGTTGTTTGTTGGTGTCTCCTCTAAACGTTTTATTTGTACTTAATTTAACTCTACTAGTTGTAACAAAAAAGAGTAAACAAATAGAAGCTTGATCAAGTTGATTAACTATAGATGTACGCATAGATATTGTTCAAACCATTTAAAAATCGCTTGTGCCACTTTTAAATTCTCCTTTGTCTTGCTATTTGTTTTATATCTCAATTTTCTTATCATTATAATAGAGGTATTCTCATTAATAAAAAAAATTATAAATTATTTCAAGAAGTTCATAATTTGGTTTTAACATTTTTTTATTATTACATAATTCACCCACATCTTATGATAATCAATCATCATTAGATTCAACATATTCTATAAAACCAATAAAGATAGTCCTTATATAAGTACATCATTAAGTTCAATTAACAAATAGTTACATTTGAGTACCAATAGATGGTGTGTCCACAATGAAGAAAAATAATTATTACATTACATTACTTAACGAATAAACTTGGGTTGTTTCTCTTTACAAATTTTAGTAAAGCTAGTTCTTTCGAACAAAGGCTAAAAACAGAGAACCCAAATAACAACTCCAAAGAATTAAAGAATTGCTAAACAGAAGAAAAAGAAACCTAAGGGACAACAAAGATATTTATGTAGGAAAGAAAAATACCTCTAGGTGTGGCTCAAAAAACTACTACGAAGATTATAAATAAGTAGTCACACTAATAAAAAAATGTTGAAGGTTTGGAGTTGCACCCCAAGAGCAAGAATGAAGATTAAGACAAAAGAATGATGAACACTATGATCAAGGTTAGACACTCGAAGCTATACAAATTGCTAATCCTAGTCTCACCTTAATGGTGAATGAAGAAGGAACTAGCAAAAGTTTGAGAGGAGAAAATAGTTTGAGAGAAATTATTTATTCTCAAAATAGACATGAAAAAGGAAATAGTTGAAAGTAATCATTAACATTATTAAATAAAAGAATCTCATCTCGAATAGTCTGATGCAATGATTAGGACTCACAATCATCTCTCATCCTAAGAGCATAGTCCCAAGAAAGGATATAGAATGACTCCAAAATGAAGAATGAGCTACTTGCAAAACAACAAAGCAACCACCAAACAATGGAAAAGCAACATTGAACATCAGACATTCACTCCCATGTCATCACTATTCATCTATTTTTCTTTTTACATGATCAAAACTACTTCCAAAGCAACACCTTCTCTCATGCCAACGCTTATCTGTAATACAACCATTTTTGTCTTCTGATTATGGTTTTTCTCCTGTTTTGAGAGGTTTTCATACAAGATTTCAATGTATCTTCATTTTGCAAAACTTTATTCATAATCCTCAATTAACGTAACCTTTTTTCTATAATTCATGTTGATTTATCCCAGTCAAATCAAACAAAAAAAAAACTAGCAATTAGCAAATTGCTTGTTTAACACTCCATGGGTGGTTTGTATTCACATCAGGGAAATGAAAAAGCAGAGAAAGGCTGAGAAGTTATGTTTATTTTATCAACAAGTTCATCAAGTATGAGCTTAAATGCAAATAGAGACTACATCCCAGATCTTTAATGTACAGCTACACCCACAATAAAGATATGCAAAATTCACCCTAAGAAACTGCTTTGAATGTATTACAATTGATAAATGTGAGTTTACCTTGGATCCAGCCTAATACGACTTTATGAATGGAACAACTTGGCCAAACAGAATCAAAATAAGCCCAAATTTTATGCACAAGAACTTGTCCATAAGACCAATTTAAACACTAGCTAAATTTTAGATTTGGATGGATGGTAATATGTAAATGGATTGATAGTCGATGCTTTGTTCACGACTAACAACTAAGCACTTATATGATTTTTCTAGAAAAATAACAAAGAAAAACAAATGTTCAAAGATGAAGACCAATGTTGAAAAATGTTACAACAAGAGTTACAGAGAAAACACAAAGAATTTGTGAATGAAACTAGCATCATCTAGGCGTATTCTTAAACTAGAAAATATTCTCTCTTTCTATCAAAAATAAACATGTCCATATGTTATTCAAGCATTGCAATGGATATTCTTGGAATTGACATTAGGAATAATCAAGCTATGGATTAAAAATGACTAAGTAATGTATACAACTAGCTATGATACAAAATAGATGCAAGACATGAATGAGAGATCTTATATGTAAGGTTCAACTATGTGGTCCTACCAAAATATATGCAAGTTGACTTTGGATTTAATTTGGTCACAATTTTGATAATAGGGTAACTTAAAGTAAATCCATATAAGCCAGCATTTTCTAGCTTAACAGAGTTGCATTATTAGAATTTGCCCATAAAAATTCCAACTAAAGATTTAGTTCCTGAACTAAAGTCAATCAATTTGAATGACAAATGAAATAAGTTGATCAAGCTGATTTTTGTGACTTTACTCTGCTGTAATGAGAAAAATTCACCTACTCAGTTGCATCACCAATTTGATTGATCAACAATTTAATGAACAACCCAAGAAGAGGAGAAGTAAAGAAGGGGGAGATTGATTCAAAGCCAATTGGGAGATTGAGTCAAAGCCATACAACAACAAACCAAAATTGAGGTTTTAGATTAGAAGAAAAATTTAATGTTTCTTCCATTGTCCCAAGTTTAGCAACAAATTAACAAATTAGCAAAAAAACAAGTTTAGAAATTAAGCATTGGACAGGTTACTAAAACTAAATAAAGCAAAACTAAGGTAAAAAACTACAAAATTTTAGCATAGATGATAAGATTTAAGTAGAGTGGTCATAAGAACTTTGTGAAAGAAAACGAACTTAAAACTTTTAAGAAAAAAGGTGAAGAAAAAACTTAAAAGTGCTACAGAGAGATTTATAGAGAAAACAAAGGAAGAAGTCATGAAAGGACATGTAAAAAAACTGAGCTAACATGAACTTGATACGTAAGGAATACCAATTATCTTAATATAAAATACCTCCATGAACACCAAGAACCAAGGTGTCACTTTTGTTTCAAGCAAGTTATTGACTACCTACATCATACCATGATGGCACTAATTCTTTCTTCATCATCAAAATTTTGCAAAATGAACTGCTTTCTCCTTTGAAACTCCCTCATTAATTAGAATATATACCACTTCCTAGTAATGGAATGCCTTGTCATCCAAACCCCTCTCACAATATCTCTTATGATGCAATAGTAGGCTGTTGTAAAATCATGGCCTAGTAAAATGCCAACTCAAAACCTTTCAGAAAATTGCTTGAATTGAAAGTAGATCAATTGCCAAATAAAATCAAACAGTTCAGCCAGGCAAATTCATCCAATTAATTGAGATGTGAGTCACACATTTGAAACTTTCAGTTGTTGCATGAATTTCCCTTATAAATAGGGGCTAAGCATACATATCGTATAACTATGTTCAATTACACCATAGGCATAAAAGTAGACATTACAGAATAAAATATGAAGTAGGGTAGCCCCAAGGTACAAAGGTAAAAAATACTAAACTGAAGCTAGTTGTCTTGCATCATGACTGAATATGATTACTGGAGCCCCATTAGTCTGCAATAACCTTTGCCATTTGAGGTATTACAGAGCATACAAAGCTCAAACACATAAGAAAAGAGAACTTGATAAAATTTGTGAAAAGTACTAAAAAAGAACTGCAAAGGCCACTACCTTCTCAGTGTTCCAATTAGAAGAAAAAGGTTAACTTCAAGGAGAAATTCAAGACATTGGGGGAAAACTCCATGCTCAAGAAAGTACTTGCAGAAATGACCAACCACTTCTTGTTATTGACGACATCAACTAATTCATAGATCTTCAAAATAGAGGTAACTATGAAGAAGAGCAAACATTTGATGAGTTGGCCTCTTCAGTTCTTAACTTTATTATTGGTATGTTATGGTCAACCAATGGAATTGGATTAGGGAAGAAGTGCAAACATCTGATGAGTTGACCATTTCAGTTCTTATCATGGTCAAACAATGGGAAGGAACTGGATTATAATGTTCATAATCAACAAAAGGGACAATTAGATAAAGCGTTTCTACAACCGGGACAAATGGATATGCATAATCACATGGGTTATTGTGGTCCCAGCAATTTGAACATGCCAGCTTCTAATTACCATGATATTGATGAGTAGCGGGAGAGATTGAAGTGTTTTTGAGGAAGGTGGAAGTCACTCCACTAAAAACTTGCAGAAGGGTTTGAGGAATGTCGAATCAATTCTCGCTCTAGGCAGTGTTATAGAGCTCCTCCATTTGAAAAGCAAACAAGTCCAAGAAGAGCATGAGATTAAAATGCACTTATGTAGTCCGCGAAGACAGAGATCACAGACTAGACCTTGAATGTATCATTCTAGCCTTGTCAAGGACAATAAAATACACTGTTATAAGAGGCATCAACTTTTTTTGTAAGTGTTGACTATCAAACTGCTTCATTCTACAAGAAATGAAAATTGCATGTCAAATTACAATCATGATAGTGTCAAATTGTTGAATAATTGAGCTTGCATAAAATATCATTTTAACATCCAACTATATGCTTAACTACTTCCACAACAAGACTTGTTATTTCTGACATGTCAGGATCAAGCAAACCATATTTGACAAAAAGGCTGCCTAGTTCTGCTTCATAGTTCATAGCTCCATGGCTTTCACAAAACATAGAATCAGTAAGTTCAAGGGGTAAGCAAAGGATCAAAGCAATAGCAACTCATAAATGTATACGAGCAACCTTAGCAGTGATAGGACTCTTCAGAGAAGTAGCAAGCATCTGTACCATGTCACTTTGAAACAGAGCAGGCAGAGTCATTCTCTGCATTAGATTAGTCTCATTTCACAGTGATATAATAGTTTTCGGAATGGAGAAAATGTCAATTTTCTAAACAGCATTAGAAAAAAGTTACATTGTGGATGAGCCAACTTGATGGAAAAGAGACTAAATTTCCACTTACACAATATCTGACGTTCCTTGAAAGAATTCAGAATAAGCAATACTAGTTAAATGCATGACATTGAGGAAATTAACATTCTGAAATGGATTTGAAATATACAAGACAATAATGAAGCTCAAATTTTACTGATACATATGGCCCATATACTGATAGAAAGTTTCTCTAGAGCACCCTCCAACCTTGCATTATACTGTCTTGTCTTAGGTGGCTTTCGTCCAAAATAGCATCATTTGGTGTTTCTTTGAACTCCTTAAAATTACAACTTATCTCACAAATAACTTCACAGGACACAAAAAAAAAAAAAAAAAAAAAATAGCTGACAGTTGAAAAATTCAACTCGTGTTTGATTTAGTTATGTTTACAAAATGGTGAAACAGAAATAAGACTTGCGTCAAATCCTGCAAAAAACTATTAGGGGTGATTGGCCAAACTAAATTAGCTATTTGGAACTAATCAAGTGCAGAGAGACATAAATTCTCTTCCATCAAATCAGATAATTTAAGATATTGTTTGAAACAACAAGAACTTCAACGTTTGTTCTTAAAAAAAGGACCTTTAACGTTCCAAGAAATATTGCATGATTGCCTTTGCAAATCAAAGGATATATTAGTGAATCAAGCATGTCATCCAGAGCATATAATCAAGAATTCCAAACCTAAAGTGAATTATGGAAATTTGCAACAATACAAAGGCAACAGCTCTGTCTACAAGACAAGTAATTTTTAAACCATCACGATAAATCCGAACCATACTTCAATTTAAACATACCAGAAAAAAATCTCCAACATAGCATAGCAATCAAATTCCAAGGAAATTTCACATAAAACTAGAAACGTCAACTCGATAGCTTCAAAAGACACCATTGTATGCTGAATCGGACTAAGATCGCGGATTTTCCCCCAAGGAGTTTTGATCAACAGCAGAAGCAGGATGCTTGGGAATAGAATCTCCAGCATTACTGCTCTCAGTCGAGGCGGAGGTTGCATTACCCTCTGCAGGAGGCACGCGAGCAACGGAAGCCCTAGCTTTGACGGAGTCAAGAATGCGCCGGCTGATTTCCTTGGAATAGATCTGAAGGATCTCTATCTCCCCGTCCAAGGATTCCTCGAGAGGCCCATGCCGACCCTCCGTGGGGGCGGGAGGAGCCAATGCAGATGCGTGTTCGAAGGCCTCCTGCTCGATGCGGCGTGCGATCTCGGCAGCCTCGTCGCGCGGTATAGTGTCGTAGCGCTTGGAGAGGATGGAAGGAGTGGAAAGATTCTCGACGAGGCGATCGATGACGGCGTTGCGGGTGCGTTGTGTTGGCGGCCAGATGTTGACGGACAGGGTCGGGAATGCTGGCGCACTGGAATGTGATGATGTGTGGCCGGAGTCGGCAGATTGTGCATCGTACACCTTGGGTGCTTCGACCGCTCCATCGCCCTTAAGTTCTTTAGTCTCTTCAGCCATGGTTGAACCTGTGAGAGAAGAAAGGGATGTGTTGGAGGATGGCGCATCTCCTGCCATGGGATCGATGACCTCTCCCTCGTTCTCTTTCTCTGTCGTTGCATCTGCCATGGTTCGCCCAGGGGTCATGGATGCCGGAGCGGTTGTCGGATTAAAAACAAAATGTTTCACGATCCTTCGCGAATGGCACGTATTCGCACGTGACTATGGAACAAAGCAATGCTTAAAACTCGCTTTACTAATAATTCGTTATTTAAAAAAAAATTAAAAATAGAATTTAAAAAAATAAAAAATTATATGGATAAAAAAATTACAAAATATACAAATATATTTTGCTAGAATTGAAGTATTTTTATTGAAAAAAATACTTAAAAAAAAATAAGATATTGAGGATGATAATTGATGTGAAATAATATTTGAATGGAACGCTACATATGTCTAATATTATATATTGATGTAAAATAATGTTAAAATAATCATATGATTTTGGTATCAATAAAAAGAAAGATGTGAGTAAATTATTGATTTTATGGACTCATAAGAATTGTTTGATGATAATAAAATTATGTTTCTTATAGTCTTCTTATTTGTTTATTTAAGTAATTTTATGTAGGTTTGTTTGTGTATCAAAAATTAGAGTGTGGATCTGTAACTTTTTAGCTTGAGTGGTTAGTCATTTGATGATGATGCGATTAGACATACTTTTTGAGTCATCTTCTTTATTTTAATATTATTTTGACTAACTTATGATTTTAATATTTGAGAAACTATAATCATATTTGCAAGTATTTTCTAAGAAATATTTTTCAAAACATCATACAATTATCTTCAAATCTCTTAACCAACCTAGTTACAATACTTTATGTATCAAGATCATCATAAGTTTTATATTTTGTATACATACTTAAGCAACTATTTAGTTTATCAAGAACTTATCGTTTCAAACTAGTTTAAAATTTTAAAAAAGATAGGGATCATAAACATTGTTAACAACCTCATTTATATAATTATAAAATATATTCATAATCATTAATTTAATAATGATTATATCTTATGTAGATCTAAAATTAAGAAATTATTGAATTTTGGCATACCTTGAGAAGTGTGACATATTATAAGTAGTTGGATTTAAAATTTGAGCACACCATGGAAAATGCTTTAATACAAATTTTTTGTCAATATGATGCTTGTAATTTTTTTGAGAATATTTAGATTTTTTTAATCTTTAAAAAAGAAAATAAAGAAAAAATAATATTTTATTTAATCATAGTTATTATTATAAAAAGTATAAGGATATCTTTCTTGATGCTTTTTCAGCTATAATCAGAATATGTGGAGAATTTGAGAAAGAGTGAAAGCTTATGAGAAATGAATAAGGGGAATAGCTTATGCATGGGCTTTGAAGGCTAAGATGGGCAAAGCTTTGTTTAAGGAAGTAGTAGTGTGATGAAAGCAATTATTACACCCCTCATTTTAGCTAACTTAGATTGAACCTTAGTCAACTTAGAAGATTTTTTCTCCCTTGATTTAGTGAACTGAGCACTTTAATTTGAGTTTATATGAATTACTTATTATACATATAATGGGTGATAGAATTATTATATTCACCTTGCATGACCTTATCGTTATCCTCAATCATGAGATGTGGGAAATCATATGTAATCCCTAAATTTAAGAATTCAAGGTGGTGGCATGGCATTAAGATGTTGGAATTTGAATGTTTCCTTGAATGCAGTAATTTAAGAAAGAACTTTGAATGTATAAACCCATGCCATGACTCTTCATATGGCACCTCTATTTATCAAAGGTTTGTAACCAATCCTGTCAAGGATTTGGGATAAATTTCCTTAAGAAAATTGATGGGAAGAAAAATGTGTTTTTGCTTGGAACCAAGCTTTAGTCATTCATATTGAAGGTTCCTTAAATAAGGATTTGATAACTTACCAGAACAAGAGAGATATGAGCTAATTAACTATGATAAGATTCAAGGCCAGTCATGTGATGCAAGGGGAGTGAATCCTAAACATTTCATTGTGGAGCTTCATTGGTAAGAATATTTTATGGCTTGGTATATAAGCTTTAACATGTGATTTTGTTAGAGTTTTAGAAACCTTAAACATAAAGAGGAGTAATGAGAACCAAAATTGAGAAGAGCCAAAGAAAGAAGGAAAGTTGTGAGCAAGGAGAAGGAAGGGAAGATCTTGAGATTTAAAGCAAGAATGAGGGGGTTTTATTTTGGAGTAATCATCTACATAACTTAAAAGTAACATAAACCTCAAGGTTGTACACTTAAATATAGATAAAATTTAGGTTAGAATTGGCTATATTGTTTAAGATTTGCATGTGAGGATGATGTATGATCATGTTTGTTTTTGTAAAAATCACTTCTCATGAATTGTATGATAAAACAAATTTGGCAAAACCATGGCTTGATGGAGTTATTTATGAATGATTTAAACTTTCATTGAATAATCTCTTCATGATAAATTATTAATGCCATTATTGTTCAATTTTTCCTTGTACCCAAGAAGTTAATGCTAGTTTATTCTTAGATATTTTCTATTATTGAGATCTAATGTGTTAATATATGCAAATTTGTGAAATTTTGGAGGATTTAAAATAGCATGATCACTTTCCCAAGATTTAAATGCTTTTATATTATTACAATTGATGATTTAGCCATGATGTAATTGCATGAAACAAAGAATCAAATCTATGTTATAGTTAGATCATGATCTTGATAACTTTTGTTAGAAAAATCCCATGAATAAAAATTAAATAGAAGCATGTTTTATTTATTTTCAAATTTTATATGGATATTATTCCGTGTGAAAGATATTTTCTTGATGAAATCTTTAGATTTTGCTTTAAATAATTCCATGCTTATTGAGACAACTATGATTTGGATATGAGAATCTTAAGACTTCAACTTGAACTATGATACAATGAGAATCTATGCATTCACAAATGAAATCATGGTAAGAAAGTTGAGAACAAGCATTTTTGGGTAATTGATCCTATATTAGAACATGATTATTAAGTTAGTAACTTTAAACTTAGCCAAACCCTAAGGACTCCTTATGATCAAGCATTTCATTGCTCAATTTTTCTTAGGAAGCTTATAACATGGCTTGGTTAAGCCATGAGAGGATGAACTTAAATATTGGATGGACTTAGATGGATCATAAGGTGAGATATAGTCCTCACTTTTTAGTTAAGATACTTAAAAGGGCTTTTAGACCTTAAAAGAAGGCTAGGTAGGTTAAGATTTTGGTTAAGCTTACAAATGTTAAGTAGGTTTTGGTTAAGTGTATTTAAGGTTGTGGGTTAGATAAGATTGTAATCAAATTCATTACCTTGTGATAAAACTTAGATTGATTTAACTCTATAGGAGACTCTTGGTTGAACATTAGGAAGGACCAATTTTTTGGTAAGGAGTGGTTAAGGATAAAGTTAAAATATGTTTATCTTGGTAACATGATCTTAATTAATGATTAGAGTTAAAAAATGTGATCATGGTTGTGCTTGAATTGGATTTAAGAATAACAATATTGTTATATATTAATCAACTTGGAAGATAATATTTTAGGCCACTTATAAATTTTTAAAGATAAGAAGTATAAACATAGCAATGGACATAAAATCTAGTCTTTGTATGCATAATATAAAAGAATTAGATTTTAGGAGATGATGAAGCTAAGTTAAGTGAAATGTTAGGTTAACCTTAGTTAGGTTTGAAAGTGTGTTGTGGCTCTTAGAGGAGTTTTAAGACTTAGTGATTAAGATAAAGGTGAAAATTGTTTGGTGAACTTTGGACTTATGTAAGAGCTATTTCTAAACTGAACCCAATAGTAATCTTTTGTGTCCAAGAGGGGCATATTGTCTTAGGTTAAGCTTTGGGATTAAGTGGAAAGGCTCAACCAAGAAGTTTGAATGCATTTAGAAACCTTGGATGGCTTCTAAGGAAATAAAAGCTCTTGGGTTCCTTATCGAGAGGCTAGAGGTGCTTAGGTTCGGTCCTAAAAGAAAGCCAAGGTTGAGTATGGTCTCAAAAAGGCCTAATAAAAGAAGATGAGTTTAGTAAAGTAAGCATAAGAGGAAGGAATTTAGGGTTAGCTTTTAGATTCAATTAACTTATAGTTAAGACTAAAGGAAAATATAATAAATATTAGGGTTTGAATATGGAATGTTTTAGGTTAGATATTTGCACACCTAAGATTTGAATGTGAATATATTCATGTTTGGAATTTAAACTTAGTTAAGGTCAAAGATAACCCTAAAAAGAGAGATCTAGGATAAGGAACCATGCAAGTCAACTTTGTTATAGAATGCTGATAAACTTGGCTTTTGACCACGTGCTAGCAAAAGTTAATGTTAAATTAAGGTTTTTATTTATCAAATAATGTGGTTTTAGGTAAACTTAAATAAGGCTTAAGTTAGCCTTGGTTTAAGCTTCGTTGATACCAAGATTTTGGTTTCTAGTGTAAGGAGACTCTAAAAATAAGATTAGGGATTAAACCAAGAACACATGCATGTAATGAGTTTATGCATGCTATGGTTAAGACATTGGGTTAGTGAAGCTCTTAGTGAAAGCCTTGGATAAAGGTTGGAGTGCTTGGCTTTGGCATTAGAGAGGGATGCTAATCTCGATCAAGGGGATTGTTGCCCTTATGATTTAGCTAAACCCTATGCATGGCTTAGTTGTTTTGGTAAGAATATTAAGTAACTCTATCTAGTCTCTTAAGCCACATGTTGACACCTTATATGATAGTTTAGAAGATGTGTATGTGACTCAAAAGAAATGTTTTTGATGGGCATAATGATTCAGGTTTGCCCGTGGGACATGAGTGTCACTTGGCGAACTTTTGTGAACTTAGACATGCAAGATTGATCATGACAATAGATATTGTGTCTAAGGGTAAAGTTAAAGATGTGGATTTCATTAGGAGCTCAAGGGTAACTAGATATATAAGATAGCCTTAGATAGGATCCTAATTGAGACTAAATGTAAAGACTAATTAATTATGTAATATTTAGATATTATATGATATATCAAATAATTGGGTTAAAATTTAAAAGAAATCCTATTAATATCCTATATAATAGATAGAATCCTAGATAGTTTAACATAGTAGCATCCTACATATCATATAAAGGTTTTGCTTGAATGTATATCTCTCATATTCAAACTTGGAGCTATAAAATGATTGGCTCATCATTTCTTATTAGCCTCTATTATTACTATTATTAGGTTATAATCTGTCATTATTTATCAACATATTTCAATCTTTATATTCATATTTATCTTGTTATTTACATATACATTTTATGTTGAGTCATTTGAAGATTAGTTGGTAGTTCTTCTAGATATTTTTAGTTTAAAATCTAGTCACCATAATCTTATATCACTCCTATAGTTTTGTTAATATAAAATTTTGTCAAAATGACTTAAATTTAAGCTTTTGGGTTGTTTCTACTATCAATCGCCATCACTACCACTTCATCAACTCCACACACTCCCACTCAACCCACTTGACCTGTGAACCTCCATCAAACATGTAGACTCGCATAGACTAGTGTCAACCCATTGAATTGCAAACCTATGCCAATATATGTCAACTTGAAAACTAATCATCAAAGTTTCTCTACCATGATCACACCATCCACCTCTTCGTCACTCGTCGCATTATAGCCTAAAAGTGGAATTCAGCATAAGCATTTAGGAACTAATTGTATTAAATTTTGTAGTTTTTTAAAGAATTTGTGACATAATTCGAAGCTTATATTTTAAAATTTTATGATAACTTTTGAAATCCTTAAAATAATTTTTAAAATTTCAAAATATAACCCTTAGTATTCTTAAGTATTCAATTATATTTCTAAATTAATAAAATACTATTATATCTCTTAATGTCTATATGATTAGGGATGAGCACCATGTTGTAAGGTATATAAAATTTTTAATGAAGTAACAAAATGTTGCTACCAAGCTTGCTTGATATGAGAGGTGTCATAAGCCATCATTCGAAAGTATGATTCCAATTGTGCCTTATAAAGGTGAGGAAGAAGCTTAAAAAGGGAGATACTAACTCATTATATAACAATATTAATAGTATCGATTATCTAAAAAGTGCTTAACTCAACTCTTATTTTATTTCATCATTTTATGAGAAAGATCACTCATCACTTTCAATTTCTCATGCTTATGCTTGTAAATATAAGTTAATTTGTTTACTATCTAAGAACTCTACTTAAGTATACTTTGTTATTTTTATCACTAATTTGAGTTATATTAAGTGTGAATAGCTAAACCACTCTTCCTTAGATTGAGATCTTTTATGTTAAAGTAATCTTGTAAGTTCTTAGCTTCTGGGAATGTCCTTATTTACCCAATGATTCTATGAAATTCAAATTTTAAATTGATAACAAATTGGGTAAACCGTTGTATAAATTTATTACTTGAACTTAAATATTTCTTTATTATTTATGAGTAAAAGCTAAATCTTTAGTCATTTCATTTTATATCATAGTTGGTTTAAGTTTACAAGAAGCTCTACAGTATGTTAGATATAGAGAGAATATCCAAAATAATTATGTTAAGGTTTAAAGAAATCTTAAAATATCTAAATAATAAATGACAACAACAAATAATTGAATTAAGGTTTGGAAGTCTAAGGTATTTTAGATAATTATTGGTAACCTTAGATAGAATTAAGTCTTGAGAAAACACTATAAGTAACCTTAGATATATTTTAGGATGTAGTGGACCTTAGGTTTTGGACCTCTTGTGTGGCCAAAATGACTCAAATAAGTGTACTATATTCCTAATCAAAAGGTTGTATGGTTAGCATGACTTGAATGATGTGTTGGATTCTTAATCAAAGAGTATGTGGTTAGCACAAATCAGATGAGTGTCCTAAATTTCCTAATCAGAGATTATGTGGTTGTATGACTTAAAGGAGTGTGTTGGATTCCTAATTAAAGGTTATGATTGACATCATCTTAAAGGAAAGTGTTAGAGGCCTATGTTATGACATCATCTCAAAGGAGAGTACTATAGGCCTATGTAATTAGAAACCTCTTAGAGGAAAGTGATAAGGTCTTATGTGACTGGAATTATCTTGGAGGATAGTGTTAAATGCATATATGATTAGCACCATCTTATAGGAGAGACTAAAGGATAAGTGATGGGACTTAGAGAGAGTTTTAGATTATTGGTGGGATATTGAGCATCCAAATTGATTCATTATACGACTAAGATTGTGATTATGCTTATAGATGTGTGGAGAATTAAGAGGCCCCTCGTAGATGTTAAATAAATATTGTTTTAGAGTTATATCAATGAGGCTAGTAATTGATAGAATACAGTTGAAATAGTTTAGTTCGACAATTTGAGTTAGTCTTAGATGATATTCATGACTATGATATTGATTATATATTATTTATTCATATTTATTATAATACTTGATTATTACATGTTTAGTTTATAGTATGACATATGGATTCTTTATTGATCTTTGACTTACTCTTCCTTATTTTTACATGTAGGATCAAGGAGATAGGAGCTCTCTTAAGAGCCACACATTAAGTTTATTTTATGGAGTAACTAGTTATTCATCAATTCTATTTGAATATTTTATTTTAGTTGTAGTGATGTTATTTTATTATGACTGATATAATACTTTAATGGACATTAGGTTGTGTCAAACTTTATTTATGGACTTAGATATTGAATCTTTCATATTATTTTTTTATGATGGATTGTGTACTTGTAGATATCTTTGAGTTATGATATTTCATCAAGATGGTGGTATGTATAGATTATATATAGGTTTATAGGTTGCTTTTGTATCATCTACACGTTAGTATGGTTATTGGCTACTCAATCTAAGGTGAACTAATTTAATATCAACTGAGAGATTAGTTGATAAAAAGACATGGTTAATTTTGGATAGCATATAATGAGTTTGATGATTAAATTTGGAGATCATGACTCTTGTTCAAATGTTCAGCTAGGGGGTGAAGAGTGGCTAACTAAGTACATTAGCTAGTACATATATTTTGTTGCACTTAGGGATTAAACAAAATTTTGTGCTAAAATAGTAAATGTGACAAAAGTGGTAGCTTAGGTTAGGATAGCTTAGTTAGAGTCTAGGGCTTTCTTAAGAATACTAAGCTTAGTCTTAATTAAGGTAGGGAGCTATAGGACATAAGAATGAAATAAGTTAGATGTATTATTGTTATGAATTTTAGTCTTGGTCCTTTAGTAGCATTAGTATAGTATTTTCCTAGTTGAGATGGTTAGAACACATAAAACTATAATGATAGGCCCAAGAGATCCTAAGTTAGACTAACCCATTAAGGTTGTGACACTTCAAAAATAACTTGAGTCTTAAGCAGACCTCTGATAAGAGGTTTTCAAGTAATTAAGGCTACAAGTCTTTGCAAGTACAATAAACCCAAATGTGATAAATGACTAATTAGCCTGTACAAGAGCAATTTGATGTTATGGGATGCCTAGATGAGTGGATGGTCATGCTTGATGGTTTGGTTCTTGATGAAGAGGTAGCTGCTTGGTGATGTGGCCAGTACCATTCAATGTCTAGGGATACCCCAAATAGTTAGATAACTTGGGGGTAAGTTTGTAATGT
Source organism: Vanilla planifolia (assembly GCA_023846275.1). Lineage (NCBI taxonomy): Eukaryota > Viridiplantae > Streptophyta > Magnoliopsida > Asparagales > Orchidaceae > Vanilla > Vanilla planifolia. The sequence continues at coordinate 723,314 of CM043866.1, forward strand.
CATTTAAAGAGTGTTACATGCTAGGCTTGGTAGAGACTCAAATTTGTAGAGAGCTGATTCAACATAATCAGATATCTATCGTAGACTTTGCCTCTAAAGATACCTAATAACTCATTACATCTCCAAGATAGTGACTTTTTGGAGCATCACTTTCTGTAGAGGAACATGGACCTTCACTTCAGAGGCAATTAAAGATTTCTAGTGTTATTCGATATCGCATTTATTGGAGTATACCATAAAAGTTGAGAGGCGAAGTGTCGGGTAAAGACTCACTAGGAGACTAATAAGAAGAGAAAGAACCCCCAACTTTGCTAAGTGTAAAAGGAGATTTGATAAAGCTAATGAGCATGCACCTTCATTAGTACAACCAGTTAGTAAGAGATCAAGGGGAGATCTAAATAAAGGTTCATAACTATAGCCATTGTGGCTAGAGACACGTTTATGCTTGTAGATATAATAAGGATATTTACTTCAAATGCTTGAAGATAGGTGATAGGAAGGTCAACTATCTTAAAAAATAGGAGAATATTCAAAGTGTTAGTTATGTCGGAGCTATTCTAGGAGCATAGTAAAGGAATTTAGAGCCTAATGTGTAATAGATTATATAGGTTTTAGGTATGATTTTATTTTGTGATGCTTATTTTAATGTTTTTTTTGGATTCTAGAACATTGTATTATTTGATTTTTAAGTTTGTTTAGGAGAGAATTAAGGGTGTTTAACCTTATCTATAATTATCATTGATGGTGAAATACATTTTTGTAAGGAAATCTCAATTAGATTTAAAGTACTTTGGATTAATAAGGGGGATAAAGAGGCTACCTAAGAGGTTAAGAGTGAAGTTTGGTGAAGTGGTAAGAGTTATTTACCATATTTTAAGAATGAAATCTAAATTAAGATGAGGAGAATGTTAAATCTCTTATTTTGTCTAGTTTAGATTAGAGATTTACCAACATAAGTGATTTTTTCCCTTTGATTTGTTGAACTTAAAGTGTGGTTCAACAAGAGAGTGGTAAATTATAAATAATAAAATTTATGTTTCTTATAAAATATTTAAAATAATTTTTAATAAGATTTAACAAATCTTAAAGAGTAATTTTTTTGTAAATTTTAATTTTAGTTTAAAACATGTTAATTTTCTCTTAATAATAAATTTTTACAAAAATTATGAAATAAAAAATATCAATAAGAATAAAAAATATACCCCAAAGATTTTTAGGTGGTTTGACTTCAAAAAAACCTATGTCCACCCCTAACAAAAGCCAGGTAAATGCAATCACTCAATATAAGCCTTTTTATCAAAAGATGGATAGGTTAAACCCTCTTAATAATGAAACACAAGGGATAGGCTATTACGACCTTACTACGAAATAAAAGTGGTAAGAGAAAAAATATTTGATGATATAAAATTAAAATTAACATAAACAAAATCCTATTCTTGATGAAATGATTAACGAGATAGAGTTATTTTAATTAATTTAATTAAAAATAAAAAAAATTGATTACTTTGCTGATTTGAGAAGAAAACAAAATTTATGAGCTTGATGATTGAGGAATGGAACGTATGCAAGCGATTATGAGAATAGGTTACTAACGACTTGAATGTCATGGCCTGAAAAATTATTTAGATTTCATAAAATTCATTAATCAATTTGGTTTATGAATTCTCTTATTTGATAGTTTTTAATGACTAAAACCACTTACCAAATAAGCAAATTAACCATTATATCTTTCGTTTGTATATATTATTTTAATTAAAAAAATTAATATTTAATTAAAAATTATAACTACTTGAAATAATGACTATAAGAGTCTTCCTGTAGGAGCCACTTAATCCAAAGCATTTGCAACCATTCGATCAAGAAAATTGCCAATTGGATAGATAAGATTCACTTGGTGCTGTTTAAAAATTGAATTTAATTAGGGCTGTTAGATCTAAATCATGATCGGATGACTGAATCTTGTACGTTGATAGAAGATAAATAGTTCAAACGTGAAATGGCTCAATTGAACAGAAGATATAATCTTGCATTATAAAAAGATGAATGAGACAATTCGATCACGAAATTGTGCAATCAGATGATTATGCTTACTTCTAGGACTCGAAAGTTAAAATTAAAAAACAAATCTATGTTTTAGTCCCATATGGAAAATGTGAACTAAGATAGTTTGTATTTTTAAGACTTTACATGATCTTCTAATGTAGCTTATATGGGGTTGGCTAGCTCGTAGCCTGCTTAGAAAGTCATGACCCACTTAGCCAGTGATGTAGTTATGCTTGATTCATGGACGTGGGATTATCAACCCGATTTGACACAATTAAATACATGTTTGGGATTAATTTCACTATCTGTTTACTGTACCAAAAGGGTTCATAATTCATTGACCCAAACTATTTATTGTAACAAAATTGTTAACAAGTTAGGTAAGTTTAAATTTTTTTTAATATTATAAATTTTTTTTGGAACATATTAATTAAGATTTTTAAAGATATGATTAATATAAAATAATGGTTAAGATAAGATATATCAAAGATATTAGAACTAAAATACTTTTCTAATATGATTAATTTTAATTTAATTTGTGTCTTATTAGATATAATTCAATCAAACTTAATATTTTAATTAAAATAAAAATAAAATATCTAAAAAAATTCAAAATATTTCTTTTGGTGGTTTGTCGCTCCAGCTAAGATAATCTTCATGAGATTTCATGTTTGCTCATCTTCTTCTTTAAGTTCTCGCATAAATACGAGCATTGACTATCTAAAATTTGAAATTTTATTTAAACAAATTTATTAAAAATACTTAGAATTTTTTATCATTAAATAAAGTATCATGGATAAGTGTTAATAATATAATAAAATTAAATATTTTAATATGAGTTAACATAGAATACTTATTATGCATAAGATGGGTGATATTCTTATATTCATATTGCATGACCTTATATTTATCCTAAACCATGAGATGACATAGGAAATATTATGGAACCTCTAAATTTAGGAATCCAAGGTGGCAATAGGGCATTAGAATGTTGGAAGTTGAAGATTGCATTGTACACATGCAATTTAAGAAAGAAATTTGAATGCCTAAACCCCTTAATTTAGCTCTAGCTCACTCTCTATTATTTTTACATGTAAGCTTATGGGGATAGGAGATTTCTTAGGAGCCAAAGACTGGGCTTACTTTGTGGAGTATCTAACTCTTCAATAATTCTATTTACAACTTTTATTTTAGCAATAATGATGCTATGTTATTATGACTCTTAAATTATACTTTGATAAACATTAGGTTATATCAAACTTTATTTATGGACACAGATATTGGCATCCTTTTTATTTATTTTTTATGATGGATTATGGACTCATGGATATTTCTAAGTTGTGATATTTTTCAGCATTGTGCTATGTATGGATTATATACAAGTTTATAGTTTACTTTAGTATCGTATATACGCTACTATTGAGAGATTGCAAAATATTGCTAACATGATGATCAAATCACTAATGATATTATTAATAATGCATTCGTAGGTTTATACTTTAGAACAAAGGAGAAATTTAAATACCTAATAGGTATTTAAGAGGATCGATATTAAAAATGAATTTTGTGTGTAATAAATAATGTCACCAATATTTTAATGAATGAATGATTACATCAAACTTTTTTATCATGAGTATCCTTGTTTTGTATCATTTAACTTTTTCTAAAGTAGTCTACTAGATTATTATTTAACCAAGTACACCATAATTCAAATTCTAGTAGCACGATAAGAAATTTCAAGAAACATGTAAAAATTTGGTAAATACAAAACAAGAGTAGTGATCGTAAGGTTCTTATTTTGATCACATACCCTTTGTGTGCCATCATTCCATATAAATTTATTTTTCTTTAAAACAATAGTTAGTGTTGTCATTATGGTGCTAAAAATTGTATATTAATCATCTATAAGTGTAACAAGTGAATGAAAACTTCTAGTTGTACTTATACACGTTAGAATTGGCCAATCTAAAATGGATTTAATATTTGAGGTATTTGGTTAGGGACCATTTGAAGATACTAAAAATCCTAAAAAATTTACTTCTTCTAACATAAAGAAATGCTTCTTTAAGTTTATATATAATTTTTCTAGTTTAAGTTTTTCTAAAACTAGTGAAAGATATTATAAGCAAGAGATTTCATCAAAACAATAGATAAAAGTATCATCAAAGTGGATGACTAAGAATTTTTTTATGAATGGTTGAAGGATAGTGTTAATTAAATACATGAAAGTGTTTAGAGAATTTGATAATCTAAATGACATAACCACTCATAAAGGCCTTTGGTGTTTTAAAGGTTTTTTATTCACTTCTTAGTGAATCCTGATTTGATGATACCAATTTCTAAGATTTAGTTTTGATAAGATATTGGAGCATGAAATGAGATTTAACATGTCATTTAATATTTAAATTGAAAATCTATATTTTATTATTATCTTATTAATGGCATAATTGTTAATGCACATATTTCACGAGTTATTAGATTTTGATGTGAGAAGTGTAGGAAAATGCATATGTTACGAGTCTTTTATAGAAATCTCTTTTAGAGATATTCATCTACTTAACATTTTATTTTTACATATTAATTTGGGTTCATTCTATAATGCGAGAGGTTTGGTAATTGAGAATCTCATACCTAGTTTATTAATGTTGGATTTCTCTTATAAGAGATAACTCATTTGAGAGCTCCTTAAGGGTGATATCTCTAAATTATGATAGACATTCATGTACCTTTGATGTATAAATTATCTTATAATATGTTTATTGAACCAATTTCACATTAATGATAAAGGTGGAGGGATTCATGAATTCTTTGCTAAGAATCTAAAATCCAATTTGATCAATGCTAAGAAAGTTTTAGGGGGGACCTAAATTTGCTCCTAAAAATATGATTGGTTCTTGTTTTGTGGTTTAGTTTTGAATTCGATTTGGTTGATCTTTAAGAATGATCTTATGTACAATGTTTATTTAATTTTTTTTAAAGTAATAGTTTTGTGGTATTACTATCAAATTTGGACACATAAATATTTTCTCCAACATTAATGAATTTCATTCATATCATATAACAAGGGTCAAGTGGAATATTCACTATATTTAAGGGAGGAATAATGCACCAAACTTTTGTCCTCACAACATCTTATTTTTAAGGGAAATAGGTATTTAGAGGTTATTGGTAAAAATGCATAATTCATCAATTCATGTGGAATGCATTTGGATGGTGGTCAGCTTTAACGTTGGCTCAAGACCAAACACGGATTAGAGATGACATTTATGGAAGCTCTACCAATAATGATCAATCTATACCTCTTTTCATTGCATGTGACAAATACGTCAAATTTGTTTTTTCTTCTCCAATCTCGTTTTTTAGTTTTTAAAATTGTTAAACATCACATGACTCTAATTTTTGTTTTTTATTGCTCATAATATTCCTTAATAGTTATGAATGTATTTTCGACTTTGAGTTCGAAATTTATAATTTTATTTCATTTATGAGAAAGGGAGTGCTCTACAATTTTTATAAGATGACTTAACTTTAGGTATTTAAAACCAATAGCTTCTTTTTCTTTAGTTTTTGAAATATTGGATTGTTCTTTTAAAGGAGATGAGGTGGAGGGTTAAGGGTTTTGACATGGGAAGAGATTGATTGGAAAAAATTGGATTTTGTCGCTTATTTCGGTGTGGAGTATGATAAAAAGCAAGGTTTGTTTCTATCATTGTATAAGGAAGAGGCTTATGTGTTGTTTTACCAATTGGGTAATACAGAGAGCTTCTTCTATTATCAATTATTTTTCTAATTTCTAGGTGAAGTCATAATGTGAATTTGTTAGTTTTCAATAATTATTACAATTGTCTATTCAAGAAAGTAATTTTTAAAGTTGATTCAAATAGCCTATTACATTCAATAACTCTTATTTTAATATAAAAATTGATGCTAATTTTTTGTGGAGATATTTTTCCTTAGTATTACCTTCATTTCTACCCATTTCACTACTTGTTTACCTATTCATTCTTCTTTTATATGCCTGTCCAAATAGATTTTTGCATGCAACAATTTTATTTTTATAAATCTAACTTGTTTATAATCATCCATTTTGCACCATTGAAAAAGGTCCATAATTTTGGTTAACCAATCAATAAATTTGTTTGGGTCATGAACACTATGAAAAATTGTTACTGTAGCTTTAACTTTCATTTGCATTTCTAGATCAAAATCTTTGAACTAAGTCCTATATTTATGTTCACTTTTTAAAATGCATTCTCTATGTTGGTTAGATGCATCTCTTTCATGTATATCATAATGAAGAGATTGAGTTAGACTTCTAATACTATGTTATAAATGTAAGTCTTGTAGTTGAATATAAAGTTGAATGATCATTTTTATTAGGGGATTAAATTTGTCATTTTTCAATTTGTTCTAACCTAAGGTTTGTGGTTTGTTGCAAGTTTTCTAACTATTCCATTATGATTTTGTGGGTCAAGTTCATATAATGTTAAATGTAAATAATTCATAATGATGAGAAAGAAAGCTTATGTAACAAAAGATGTAATCTAATAATGGCAAATAATTGGTGAGAAGATGCAATTGTTTTTTTTTCAAATTCATATTTTTTAAAGTTGAAGCAAGAAACTTTGAGTAAACCAAAGCAAGTAAGGCTTAGTAAAAATTAGATAAGTCGCTTTAGTTGTTCAATTTTTAGTTTTTATGGAATAATTAGCATTCAAAATGTGAGTTAATGAAGTAGAATACTTTCTTGAAAGTGGAAACTCACTATGGTCAACGGTTTATTTGATGGTATATGGCTTTGTTTAAAATATAGAGTGAGTATATTAGAAATAAATCATTTGATCATAAAATTGCTACTAAATAAACTAGTCTTATCTTTGTAAAATTGGAACACTATCCAACTAAAATAAGTAACAACTAGTGAATGGCAAGATCTTATGCGAATTAAGGTTTTATGAAGAGCAAAATACTAATTATCAAACCTTCTAAATGTTTTAGAGGATGATTTTTTGGCTTTGATACCAAATGATGAAAAAAAATAAAGGTTATTTGATTCTAAGATGATGTGGAAGTGGAACAAAAATAATTTGAGCTAAAATGGAAAGAAATAGTTTTGGAATTATTCATTATGTAAATTCTTACAATAGGCTGTAGGAAATGCACTTGCTTGGAATTTATGGTGAAATCTTCTACTAGAATGATGTGTAAGTATGGTGTGCAAATGTTAAAGTATTAGCCAAGTGGTTATTAAAATATCAAGTTCTAAATTACAAAACAAATAACTTAAAAGAAATGGGATAAAAAAAACAAGTGTTATCGTGTGTAGGTAGAGTGTGCAAATGTGAAAGTACTAGCCAAGTAATTATTAAAATATTAGGTTCTAAATTGCAAAGAAATAACTTAAAGAAAATGGGAAAAAAACAAGTGTTATGGGTGATTATCAAATATGAAAATTGAGTTGAAAAAGTATCGAGGAAGGAGAGGTAATACTCATAAAATTAGCTTATAAGACCCATCAAATGAGTCGCATGAGGAAAAGCCACTAAGCTTCACTCATACTCAAGCCATCATGTAAGAGCATAAAGAAAAATATTCAAACTATCAAATTACAAACTTTTATTTTAGAATTTGGGACTATTTATGCATGCTTCTCCATTATAATAATTATCACATTTTATATCCATTAACACATACTTTTACAAAACTAAGAAAGTATTAAAACCCACTTTATAAAATAACTAAACACCTATACCACTTTGTAATTACATTGAATCTCTAGAAGCTTGACATATTTATGAAAAATTGTTATTATAGTTTTCATGATTTATTTAAAATGGACATTTGGGTTGGTCCAAAACTAATTAATGTAAACTTTCATGTCATGCATGAGGATCCAAAACATTAATTTGGCTGGTCCATAATTAGATTATTATCGTAGGTCTATGTTGTTGTCATATTATAATGTCATTGATCACTAAAACTACAATAATTAAGCATAATAAAAACTTTAACATGAATAATTAAACATATAAGGATTCAAAAAACTCTAAATAAGGGTTTAATAGTCAAACTAATCTAAAGACATCTAGATACAAATGCTATTCATTATAACAGTCTAATTAAAATCATTTATAGTTAAAAATAAATTAAAAGATCTTAACTAAAAAATTGTATATAAAAATAGCTTAAAATGTCAAATATAAAAATTAATATAATATTTACCACTACATATAAAACAAACCATTCTATACAAAACCATGTAATACAACTCTGCATAAATCTTATAACATTAACTCATTGAATGGTTAGTATTCTCATTCATAACATTATAATTTGATGTAACAGATATTTGACCTATGATGTAAATACTAATGAGACTTTAAAGAGCTCAATGAATAATCATATAAGATATCAAAAATACAAGAAAATGATATAATAAAGTAAACCAAAGCATGAATAATGCAATTATAATTAGCAATTATGAAACATCATCTCCATACATAAAATGGTTTTCTATGCTTATTTTTTTTTTCTAATTTTCCAAAGTTTGTATTCATTAGGGCTTTTATATTTGATAATTATCTTTTAGATCCAAAAAATAATAACCATATGACCTAAATCTATTGGTATAATAAGCCAAACTTCTAAATAATGGTTTATTCACTTAGCCAACCCTGTAAAACATACTAGTGACACTATATGTAAAAAGATATCTTCACCTTAGTCACTTTACATAGACTACTAATAGACCTACTAAATAATGAGGATAATGTCTCAAGAAAAAATAAATATTATTTCATATGTTTTTATATATAATAAACTTATAAGCCATGTAATATATAAATGGAGTGTATTATTTCTCTTTATATTATTTATTTAATCATATTTCACTTGTATAAATAATTATAAGTACAAATAAAACACATGTTGATGAAATATCAAAATTATAGAGTAATCATGACTTATACATATTAGAATGACCAATATGATGAACAACCATTTGAAAATATTTGAAATCATATAATAGTTTAATATTATATTAATATCATTATTATCAGGATTATCTACCTAAATCATAGATGAAATTTTCTTATCAAATCTTTTCTTCTAGATTTCTTACAATGTAAAACATGTACATGAATTATTATATAATCCCATATAATATAACTATCAACTATTTTCTTAGATTTACTTAGCCCATAAAATCTTCTAATTTTTTGTTCTAAATATATAGTACAATATGGTTTCTTCTATCATAAGTGCAATCAGCATCATCTTAACCATTATACTATTTAATTTAACCATTTTTTTACCTTTAGCTAGTTATATAGTACAATCAAAGACATCATACATTACCATTCATATCATTTCTTCCATTCTATTATGCCTCCCTCAGCCTAAATTATTTAGCTTATTATTGTATTATATGATTGGACTCATTGAACAATATGATAAACTCTTTGGTTTTGCCTATGTAGACATACAGCCCATCATATAATACATTTGGTTCATTACATAATATGATTTGTTTATGAGTATTATATGACGTTTCAACAAACTATCTAATTTGTTTGATCCCAAACTAACTTAAACTAATCATCTAATATGATAAGAATAATCGTTTTGTATGATCTTATTTAGACAACAACAGCCTTCTTTGAAATCTCTTCATTCACTCCTAATTTGATACTTAATTAATCGTAAACTCAACAAAAAAATATTTTACCAAAATTCTAACTCATATAGTAGCTAAACACTCCCAAAATTTTGCATAAAAACTAAATGGTTTAACTAAAAAACTTAACTTAAGTCCTTACCTTTCTTAATTAGTTACACTTCCACTTAATTCTATTGAATCAACTCCTCCAATGACTATTCTACACTCCTTTTAATCCAAAAATCTTTCTTTGAATTGCATTATAAAGTTTCCAACTTTCTTTGTATACCTCATTCTCCATTTTCCTATTCTTCCTTATTTTCCTTCCTAGTTGAGCCTCCCTCTTCTCCTCCTCTTCTTGTCTCCTCTTATTCTCAATTAGCCCTCTCTATGTTATACCCTTATTACCTCACCACACTGCAAATCATTTTTTACATTTAACTAAGTGAGATGATAAAGAATAAGTTAAACAATTATCATTTTATCCTTAAATAATTAAAGAATTTACCTTTTTGTCTACATTTTTTTAAAAATTTTTAACCAATTATCTAGAGTAAAAAATTACAAACAAAAGTCCTTTGATTTTCATTGAAGATATCTTTCCAACTACATGATCAAATAGAAGTTTTAACTAAATTTGAATCTATGACACATCTCTTAAGATCATACCAGTTTAATAATATTTTTATCAATAAACATAATATTTTAAAAAATAACTTTATTATATTAAAATACGCATATTTACAACCATATTATCTTAATCTAATGAGTTAAAAAATATTATATGTAGCAATGTTTTTTGGTTATTAAAGTCTGTTGCCTTATAAAACTTTAACCTAAATTTAGAAAACTTTTAGGTATTGCAAATCATAGCTGTTTCTACTTCCTAGGTAATTTCTTTTTAAATTTCCATTTTTTATAAAACTTTAACCATTGAAATAATTTTATTTCTTAATACTTTCTTTTTTTAATCCAATATTTGGACTAGTACTTCTTGATGAGTCAAATCTTATTGAAGTTTAATATTTTGAGTGTCATAATTGAATAAATATAGAAGATTTGATAGAGATATTCTTAAAGATGAAACATGGAACATATTATGAACTTTTGATAGTTGCTTGATAAGGTTATTCTTTATGCCACTTGTATAATCAAGAATCAATATCCCAAATTTGTATAAATGACTTTCTTGATTAGATGTAGGTCATGTTAGCCTTCTCAAATATTAACCTTGATGTGGTTAATGTTAGATTAGAATTTATGAGTATGACATTCCTAAGATAGCTTGTAGGACTCATTATAGGCACTTTGAATTCATAGTCTTACCTTTTGACTTTTGTAATGCTCTTGTGGTGTCAATAGATCTTATGGCTTTTTTCATCCTTATTTAGATCATATTGTCATTTTATTCATAAATGACATCTTGGTGTACTCTAGAAGTATGGAGTAGCATGGTAAGCATCTCCTTACTATTTTGGAGTTTCTTAGGAAAAAGTAACATTTATTGGGCATATTGTAAGTGTAATGAGAGTTTTGATCGATTACCACAAGGTACAAGCTATTACTTATTGGAGAAGACCCACTATTATATAAAGATTTGTAGTTTCTTAGCCCTTTTATGGTGTTACAAAAAGTTTGTGCCTAATTTTTCCAAGATTGCTATAACTCTCACATTGCTAACAAAGAAGGGTGTAGCTTTTGTTTGGTTTGACCAATGTGAGAAGAGCTTTGTTGAGTTAAAGAATAGGTTGTGTTTGTCTCTAGTATTGACCTTGATAAATCAATGTAAACCTTATCAGGTCTTCACTGATGCATCGCATATCACTTTAGTGGTTGTACTTATTTAAAATGTTTGATTGTGTCTTATGTATCCAGTAATTATACAACCATTAGGGCAATTACTTGGTGGTGATATTTCTCACTTAAAATTTGTTGGCATTAGCTATTTAGTGTTCAAGTTTAGCTTCACTAATAGTAAAAGTCTCAAGGATATCTTTACCAAGAGGGACCTTACTTAAGACAAAGTGTTGGTTGGAACTCGTAAAGAACCATGATTTTGATATTAATATTGTAAGGGAAAGGCAAATTTGGTAGTTATTACTTAGAGTAGAGCCATACAACTTGGATGTAGAGATTGAGAGAAAGGTTATGTTTTATTTTAATGGAGTTTAGGATCAACTAGTAGTGTAATCCTTAGTGACTTGGTTTAGTTCTCTTGTTATTCATGTTAATTAGTTAGACGTGCTGAGAGATCTTTAGTAAAATGACCTAGAGCTTCAGTAGGTGATTGTATTATTAAATAAGGAGAGTTTAAGGACTTTGCTTCAAAAGATGACATATTGATATATTATGGTAGATGATGAACTAAGATATGTAGGAACTTCAAGACCTATTTTTCATGGAGAGGTTTAAAGAGAACTATGACACATTATGTTTAAAAATGCTTGTCCAACCCAAGAGTTAATATGAAACATCAAAAGCCTAATGGTCTACTTTAGAATTTGATTATACTAAAATGGAAATAAGATGAAATCACCATAGATTTTGTCTAAGGTTATTTGAGGGCTAGGTAGGGCTCAAATATGATTTGTGGGATGATGCACTAATTGAACAAATCAACTTAATTTTTGCTTTGAAGAAGATAAATTCTATAGGTAAATTGGTAGAGCTTTATGTTAAGTTGATCTTTTTCTTGCATGGAGTTCCTAGGGTGATTGTATTAGATTGAGATCTAAACTTCAATTCTAAATTTTTGAGCTATTTACAAAAGGCCTTTGGTAAAAACTTAGGTATAGCACAACTTACTACCTATAGTCTAATGGTCAAACAAGAGGATGGTTTAGACATTGGAGGATCTTTTGAGGCTTAGTATGTAGCCCGACTTCTATGAATGGTTCTGGCAGTTGCCGTTGATAGAGTTTGTGTATAATAATAATATCAGTTGATTATCAACATGAGATTGCACGAGGCTCTATCTGGTTGCCGCTTTAGATATCCTCTGGGTTAGGTTGAGGGCAAGACCAGGTAAGTATATGGTCCTCAAATTATCATGGACATTATTGAGGAGTTATACAAATTGTTGGAGTGGTTGTAGGTTGTGCAAGGCCATTAGAAGAACTACTGGGATGATAAGCATAGATTGGTCAATTTTTAGGTTGGAGACAATGTATTCTGTAAGGTTAGTTCTTCGTGGGGGTTATTCAAATTTTGGAAGGTTAGATTATGGAGAAGATTGGTTTCATAGTATATAATTTGTAATTTTTAAAGTCCTTAGTAGGGATACATGATATCTTTCATGAATTTAATTTGAAGAAGTATCTTTTAGATCCTTTACATATTCTTTAAGAAGAGCATTATGACCTTTAGTTGGAGCAATATGCATCATATCAAGAATAGTAAGTGCATATTTTGGAGTTTGTACTAAGAAATTAAGGAAAGGAGCCTACAAATGGTTAAGGTTCTTTGGAGCAATCAAAATAAGGGAGATCCTACCTAGAGGTAGGACATGAGGTTTTTATAAATAGATATGACTATTTTTTGGATTTTGGGGGATGAAATCTTATTTCTTCCCTTATTTTTTGCCTTCCCCCATATAAAATCCTATAAAATACTTAGTAAAGGTAAGGATATTGTTACACCTCTTACCTTTGACTAGTTTAGATAGGAAATGGTTAACCATGGTCTTTGGCCTTGTCTTGATTATTTATTGCTATGTTCATGAATGTTATTATAGTTGATTTAGCTAGCTTATATTCACTTATACTTAAGGAAGGTTAACTAGTTATGAAGTATGTTCACCATGCAATGCCTTTTTTATAATGAGAGAGAAACCTAGGTGACATAAAATTTTCAAAATAAGGAAACGTATGTGGTGGTTTTCTCAAAGTGATTTGCAATTTGAACTTATTTTGTTCTTTTAGAAGATGATTGAATTCCTTTAATCCTAGCTATTAGCTACACATGGTGCTTGGATGTTGAAATTGTAATTGTCCAAGAATTTGTAAGGTGGAAATTTCCATTAGAGTTTATGAGGGGCAAAAATCATGTGATAGCTTACGCCCATTTAAGCTATTTATCCTTTGGTAAGTTTGATTAAAGGGTGGTATGTCCAAGCATTTAAACCTCATTAGATTTCCTTGCTTGACCTTTTCTCAAACCCTAGTCATGACTACAAGTAAGGAGGACAAAACCCAATAATAGGAGGTGGTGAAGGAAAGCTTAGCCATTTGTAAGGAAGGAGTTGGTGATCTTAAGAACTATAGGAAGAAGAAGATCACTTTGGAGTAGTCCTCTTCATGGCTAAAGGTAGGATGAACCTTAATGTTGTACAATTAAGTGTAATTAAAACCTAGGTGTATGAATCAACTATATTACTAAGAGATGCTTCTGATTGATGTTTATATATATATTTATGTTATGATTATTAATCATCCTTCTCACAAACTCTCTAAAATAAAAAGAAAATGCCTTAATTAAGAGTTGATGGTAGTTGTTAAGAGTATGTTTTAATGAACTATTGAATGACCTCATCATGAATATTCAATAAAAGCAATGTATACTCAATTCTTTCCTTGACCCAAGAGTTGTAGATTAGGGTTTTGAGAATTTTTGAATTATAACAATGAGAAATATTATTGCCTCATGAAGTATATGTTAGATTATGAAAATTTTAATGATTATGTTAGCATAAACTATTTTCCCAAAAATGGAATGCTTTCAATCTAAATGCTAGCATGAAATTATTAGATTAGATTTGTTGTTTTACATGATAATTAGGAATTGAATCTATACTATTAAAAAGAAACCATGATCTTGAAATACGTTTATTGGAATAATTTTGGAATTGAGATTTAATATGAAAAATGCTTTTTTATTTCCATTTTTTTGATGAGATTCATGTTATGTTAATTTAGTGCTATGCTCACATGTGGTTAAACCTTGAACTATTTCTATAATTTGCTATGATGTTTTAAAAACTTCTAGTTTAAGCATGATGATTTTTGAAACTTTAATATGAAACCTTGGAATGATGAGAATCTATGATTGTACTTGAACTCATGAAAAGGATGTTGCAAACAAGCTCTAGAACTTAATCTAGATTAGGACATGATCTTTAGGGTCGTAACTTGAACTCAGCTAAACTTTAAGGATTTCTTGTCACCAAGCATTTCCTTGCCTTATTTATTCTTAAGGGCTTGAACTATGGCTTGGTTAAGCCATGAGAGGTTCAATTTATATATTGGGTGGACCAAATTGTCTTCAATAATGAGATTTAGCTCTGATTTTCTTATTTAGGAGTCTAGAAAGGCTTAGTTTAAGGCCTTTAAAGAAGGTTAGGATTGTTAAGGACTTGACCATGATTGTAAGTGTTAAGTAGATTTTGGATAAGAAGGTTAACATTTGTGAATTAATAGGATTGCAACCACAGTCATGACCTTGTAGTAAATCCCTATATTGGTTTTAACTTATGGAAGTCTCTTAGGTGATCAATTAGAAGTGATGTGCCTTAGGTTGTTTGAGAAAAATAGATTATTGTTTGGTTAAATTTCATATAGACTCATGTAATGTAGGCCCTATTTGTTTAGGCTTTAGATCTTGGTTTACATTAAGGAAAATCTTAAAGGAAGGTCTTATGAATGCACAAAGAACTTTAACACTTAGTGAGACTTTATGCATATTATGGTTAAGGCCTTAAAATAAGATGCTCTATGGTGACCCTTTGGATGAAGGTTAGGGGATTTAATTAGACCTTGAGAGAGATACTAAGCTTGGTTAAAGGGCACATTTCTCTATGTTATTGGCTAAATATCAGGCATCACTTGGTTTTTTAGGTGATACATTAAGTATCTTTATTTAATGTATAGGACATAGGTTGATTGGAGTGAGACTTTTGTCTAAGGTATTATGACTTCAGGTTGATTGTGAGGCATGAGAGTCATTAGTGAAACTTGTGTGAACCCAGGTTGTAAGGATTTTCCAATGATTGATTATTGTATTAAAGGGTAAAGGTAAAAGCTAAGGTTGTGGACTTAAGTAGAAGTTCAAGGTTAGCCTAGATATGTAAGATGGTCTTAGAAAAAATTCCAATTAAGGTTAAAGACAAATACTAATTATTAATATATTCTTAAGTAGGGTACCCCCAAATAATTTAGTTTGTTTTAAAAGAAGTATTCGATAACCTAAATAATAAATACAAACCTCAGGTAGTCGAACTAAGGTTTAGAAAAAACCCTAGGGTATCCTAAATAATTGGGTTAGAGTTTAAAGAAAACCCTCCAAGATAAACTAATCAAAGTTAAAAAGAAACCTTAAGATACCCAGATAGTATATAAACATCCTAAACAACAAAGTTATAGTTATAAGTAATCCAAAACATCCTAAATAATTGATATGAACCCTAGATAAAATTACTTGTTCAAAGGAAACCTTAAGGTTACTATATATTAGTTATTAATGGATTGGATTTATGGTATTATCCCAAGCAAGTAATTCATGGTAATGACACATTTAGGAGGTAAGGGTTTTGGAGCCCCAAGCTATGCTATTGGTATAATTTGAACAGTGTGTCGAATTCTTGATCAGAAGTTATATTATTGGCATGATTCAAACAAATGTCCTTGACTCTTGATCAGGGGTTATGGTTGGCATGACTTTGATGAGTGTGTAAGATTTATTGACTATGAAAAGACATGGTTTGCATTATTTTTCTATATCAAATTTGTGGGCTTAATACCATTAGGCAAAAATGTAGTAAATATATGTTCTTGTCTATTCCAAATAGATCTCCAAAAAAAACATTAATGGCTTTGGTTCTACAACTATTATTTACTACCAACACATCAATAATATTTTCATGATAATAGATAAAATTGCCAAGAATTATGCACTTTTATCTCATTTTAGAATACATCTTATATTATCAAATTATTTTTCATGGGAATTGTTAGGTTACATAGGTTTCCAAACACCATCATTTTAAGTAATAACATAAAATGAATTTCATATTTTTGATAGAATTTATGACTATTATTTGAGAAAATATTAAAGTTTTTGTCTATTAAGGCCTCACTTACAAACCACAAATCAATTCATAATAATCCAAAAAAGTTTTGGTAGATTCATGACTCATTCATCATGCAAAATTAAGCCAAGCTCATCATACAAAGTAGAACCAAATATTGTGATTGATGAAGATGAAATTAACTAATCAGAAACCCTTTACAATTTACATTAATTGACAAATTCTCTCATGAGAAACCAAGTTTGGAGGTCAAAAGAATGGAATTTTAGAAATTTTGGATTAAAGGATCATCTAATTTTTTTAAAATATTAAACACATATTTACCTAATTTAGTATAAAAGAGGACTTTCTATTTTGCTAGGTTATGAAAATATAAAGTTTTGTACAATTTTTTATGTTTTCAACTGGTCTTTTGATTTCTGGTTCAAAATAAAACCCTAGGTCATGCCAATCTAAGTGGCTTTTGAACATTCTTGTTTGCATCAGTTTAACAAAACTACCTAGTACTCACTTTCCATAGCCATTGGTACTATTAAACATTTACATAGCTATGACTACATTGTCAAGGTCATATATTACAAAAGTTTGCAGGGAAGTGGACCTTGCTATGGACAACCTTTCCAAATTAGAACTTTCTAGAAGGCAAGACCACAAGGAGGGGTGTATATGGCAAAAAATCAATCATGAGAATCTACATTCTTACTGTCTTCATTGTTAGAAACAAGGTCATCCAAAACAAAACTACAAATTGCTTAAACAAGTTAATTAAGAATTGAAGAGTATAAAGACAAAGAAAGATTTTTTTCTTAAAAGAAGCAATTAGAATAAATTGACCAAAAAGATAAGTAGGCAGTACAGGATGAAAAAGGTCAATCTCTTGGGCAATCTCTACTAAAGGTAGATAATATAGTTGGACAGTGACTCTTTGATTCCATTTAAGAACCAACTAATACCACATCAAATAAAAAGAAAGAAAGCCATGGTCAAAGAGCCCAATTACAAAATACAAGGGCCACTAATTTTATGCCAATTAATATTGAGAAAGAAAACAGTTATTGTCCCATTCAAAAATTCCATCTAAGGAAAAATGGAATTTATCATGGAAACTTAGTTGAACCAATTATCAAGTAAACTAGATGAAATTGAAGAAGAACTCTTTGTAGGAAATAATCTTGATGATGAATTCATTTAAGTGAGAAGGAAAAGATGTCATTAAACAAAACACCAACACAACAAATCACTCCTCCATGTACAAGGAAAAACTCAGAAGCCACACTTGATCTAGGATAATATATTCAAAATATTGAATACTTTAATATGAAGGATTTGGGGCATTTCAAACAATTCCTCACTTAGCAAAGTCAAAATACTCATATAACTATACAATATTCAATTACTAGCTTTACTAGAACTAGTGGCTGATGAACCCAAAGTCTTAGTTTATGCGTTCAAATAAGGGCTTCATAATGGTATACACCATCAATCAAATATGATATGGATTATTTGGAGTGATTAGTTAGATGTTTAAATAATCTGCACCTTTGACCATTCAATGCTCATTAAGGTGAATCAGGGGAATATAGATAAGATTGTGTTCTTCTTTATTGTATATGCAAAACACACTAGTAGACAAAGGACATCATTATGATCAAAATTAGATCAACATTAGCAAATTTGACTAAATAATCTTTGTCAAGTGGGTGGGATTTTTAATGTCATTTCAAATGCAAATGAATAGTTGGATCTAACAAAGAAAGATGCCAAAGCAATATAAGACTTCAAATCCTTTATAGAGAACTCATCATTAATTCAACTACAAGTTCTTGAAAGCCTCTTCACTTGGCATGTCAAAAGGGAAGAAGCTCTTATCTAGAAGCAATGGGATAGATTATTATGTAATGAAAAATGGCTAGCATTATTTCCTCAATTCTTAGTGCATCATCATAATAGGGCAACCACTGATCATGCATCAATTCTATTATAATTGTATGACTCTAATTCAAGAAATTCATGTCCATTCAGATGTTTGCTCTTATGGTTTTAGCACCATGCTCTAATGATATAATAAAATGAGATTAACAACTCATGGAGGCATCTGAGATGTTAGATTTGCTGTCAATTTAAGAAGATTAAAGCTGCACTTGAAATTATGGAATATGAACACAACTGATAATATTTTTGATAGGAACAAAGTTGCTAAAGAGTCTATAAATTTGTTAAAAACAAAGGCAAAAACCTCATTATTAAGCTAGACATGCAAGTTCCATTTTATAGGCTCAACTAGGAATTTCTATTTATTGTATTAAAGGCATTTGGATTTCATATTATATACTTATAGTTGGTTAAAACTACCTTCAATTTTATAGATACTCTATGTTTATCAATGGAAATACACTTGGCTTCTTAAAAGAAATTAGAGTTAAACAAGGTGACCCTCACCCACTTTACTCATTATTGTAGTAGAGGCCTAAATTTAGTATTGGAATCAAAATTTTGCATTCAAGTAGGAAAATTGATAATTTTGTTGACACCAAGAGAATGCATACTTATTGTTGATCTGACATTCATGATTAACATTGTCATTTTCACAAATGGAAGGAAATAATCACTAGCTTTTGTACACCAAGGACTTCAACTTGAACATTTGTAATAAATTTCAACTAGTTTAACTTTACTGATAAATGTTTTAGCACTGCAGTAATCCTTTGAACATCTATCTCTAACTAAGGTTTGTCAATCTTAAAGATAAATTTTTTCCTCTTTGGTGGACAAAAGATAACTAACACTTACTTTTTTGCTCAAAGCATTTACCATCACATTAGCTTTTCTTTAATGATTGATAATTTTAAAATCACACTCTTTAATAAATTCTAACCATTATCTATGTTAAATTCAACTCTTTTCGATCAAATATGTATTTCAAACTTTGTTTAATTGTGAAAATCTTACATCTAACCTCAAATAAATAATGTCTAAGAATTTTTAAAGGTACAACTACCAATTTTAGATAATGTACATGCTAATTCTTTTCATTAGGCTTTAGCTACCTTGATGCATGTTTAATTACTTTTTTGTTTTGCATCAACACATAACCAAGTCCTTGTAAAGATGTATGACCGTGTATACTTGATAACCCTTTGTTCCTTCTAATAGTGCCAGAATTAAAGCTATAGTACATTTATCCTTTATTTTCTGGAAACTGCTTTTGCAATATAACTCCTAATAAACTTTAACTATCTTTGAGTTAATCTATTCAATGGAGAGGCTATTTGAGAAAATATCTTTATAAATTTTTTGTAATACTCTACCAAACATAATAAAAATGTTATTTCCATTACTAATGTTGGTCTTGGCCAATCTACCATTATTGAATTCTTCTAAGGATCCACCTAAATTCCTTTAGAGCTAACAACATCCTAAGAACACAACTTTTGACAACCAAAAATTACATTTGGAAAATTTAGCATAATTGGTTGATATTAAATAGCCCTGATATCTTTGTTTACTCAATTTTTTCAACATAGAAGTTAAGAAACTTTCCCTAGCCAAACTAGATTATTTTATCTTTGAGGCTTTGAATTTCTATTCTCTATTCTTGGTAATTTATTTTTACTTGATGATTAAATAACCAATCCATACCCAATATCTGATCAAATTCTATTATGGGTAAAACATTTAGAAATATGAGGACATCTTCCTTTTAATTTTTATCTCTTCCTCCATAAAAGGTTTTACTCAAATAGCATTCTTATTTGGCATTTTAATAATTAATAATTCTTGTAATAGTTATAATACAAAATTTAATTTATGTATTATGTGAGTGGATAACTTGAATGAGATGTTCTATAATTAAATAAAATAATAACCAAAAAATTCTTTAAATGTAGAGCACTTATAATAACATTTATGGAATGCAAATCTTATTTCTTAGTAATAGAATAAACTCAGGCCTAACCTTCTTTAACCTCCTTTATTTAATACATCCACCTCTTCTTGTACTACCTAAAACTATAGCAGAACCATCACTTTTTTCTTGACCTACAATACCTCTAAGTATAATAGTTGATGTACAGACCACTTCCATTTCTTACACCTTGGGACAATCCTTAGAAATATGCCCCAATTTCTTATGCACAAAGCATGTGATTATATTGGAATATTTTGCTTTGCACTCCCTTTAAATTCATTTAGTACATCTTCCACATCTACTAGTTCCACAAGACCTAAATCTTGTCCCATTATTATGGTTCATGTTATGATCTAAACTTTTGATCCTATTCAGTTGGAACTTCCCCCATAAGAAATGTTGAAGTTACCTCTTTTTCCTTAAAAATTAGGTTCAACGTATCTTTTTGTTCTTACTATCATTATAGCTATTTTGACTTCATCTCTTAATCCCCTTCAAAAAAATGTAACTTCACTGCTCTTCTAGTGTAACTAGATTAGGTACATGTTTTGCTAGATAGAAGAACCTATATTTATTTGCATCATTGTCATATTGACTTGCATCAAGTTATTTAATTATTCCATCATCTTATCTTTGATTAATATCAAACTAAAAAATTGTTTGAATTCATTAGGGAACTCTTCTTATGATATTTCTCTGACTGATCTCCCCACCAAAAAAAAAGTCAACATCCTTTAATACTAGCATTGCTAAGTCTTCTTTTTTATCATCTAGGCATGACATCTCATCAAATATTATTATCATTTGATTTAACCAATTCTTTGCAATGATAAGATCTTGTTCTCCTACAAAATAAGGTAGATGAATTCTTTGAAAAATAGTCCACTATCTCTTCTATTCATGTTACCACGACTTGGTTATAATTAATCCCAAGATTATAATAGTGTGATTAAAATTTATGCTAAGCCTTGTTGGGAGTCACCTTACTACTCTACATTCCCCTTATCCATAGTTCCAAATTCTCCTTTGTCCATGGCCTTAATTATAATATAAACCTATAATACTCTGAGTTTATGTGTGCGTGTGTGTGAATATATATATAACCCTTAATATCTTAAGCTATAATATATTTATCATAATATAAATGCATATATTATGCCTTTTTTCTCACTCACATTTTCCACCAATTCTTGAATAAAAGCTTTGAAACCATCCTGTTAGGGTCCCACTTACTAACTAACCACATATCAATTCAATATGATTTAAATGCAAAGTTTTTAAATAGGTGAGTATAAAAAAACCTATGTGGGGATCTTAATATGAGAGATAGTCCAAAATCCAACCAAGTCACAAAAATAAAATAAAACATTAGTATAACCATAAGATTAAAAATACATAACTATATCTAAATCAAATAAGCAAAAATAAGTATAGAACTATTTTAATAAAAAAACATGTCATCAAGATACAAAAACTCAAAGAACTAACTACTCTCACATCTAAAAGATCTAGTCCTCCTCTATAGCATAAGAACCCCATCTCTAGGTGTCGTGGATATATGCCTTATGATGTACATGCTAATGAGACTCTAAAGAGTTTATGATATAAATCCAAAAAGATAACCAATATAAAAATATGTTATTAAATAATGTCGATATAAAACAGCATCCAAAAGTAGGAGAATAAATCATGAGTAAACTAGTAATATAAAGAACATTAGAATATTTTTTTTTATGAATAACATATTATTTTTAATTTTTCATGTGTTATATTCCACAAATCCAATTTTTCTTTAAACCATTATCTTCTTGTCCAATAAACAATATCATGTGAACTTGACCAACATCCAACTAAAATAAAGGCATCCTTGCCTAGCCACCCTAAAAAATGTATTAATGGCACAATATGAATTATGGCATTCTCACCTTATGGGCATACTTGACCTATTGTATGAGGTAATGTCAATTGTAATGGTATCCTCATCATAAAGGCATCCTTGTCTTAAAAATTATGAGGGTAATTTCTTAAGGAATTAATTTTTGCTTTTTTGTATTGTATTTTATAGTCCAACTGCTATGCTAAAATATGCTAATATCAAGATCAAGATACATTTCCATTCCTTTTTATTTCTCTTTTTTTATATTAATGTCTAATGAATAATAATACCATAACAAATACCAAGTATATAGAAATCATGCTAACCATATTATCCAAGTAACTATACATGAATAAAATGTAGGGTAGAGTAGAGTAGATTTGAGAAGAGTAGAGAAGAGTAAAATAGAGTAGAGCTAGGTTAGGTTAGGCTCGACGAGGCTTAGCTATGATAGGGTTGGCTAGACTAGGCTAGGTTATAGTATAGTAAATTAGAGTAGAGTAGAGTAGAGCTAGGTTAGGTTTGCCTAGGCTAGGTTATGTTAGACTAGGTAAGAGAAGAGTAGAGTAGACAAGAATATAGTAGAGCAAAGCAAAGTAGAACATAGTAGAGTAGTGTGGAGTAGAGAAGAGCATAATAGGGTAGAGAAGTGCAAAGCTAGGTTAGTCTAGGCTGGAGTAAAGAAGGGTAGAGTAGAGAAACATTATGCCAGGATAGGAGAGGTTAGAGTGGCTAGGGTAGGCTAGGCTAAACTAGGCCAGAGTATAGTGGAGTAGAGTAGAGAGGAGCAGAGTAAAGTAGAGCAGAGCAGAGTATAGCAGAGCAAAGCAGAGTAGAGTAGAGCTGATAAGAGTAGAGAAGAGTATGGTTAAGCAAAGCTAGTCTATGTTAGGCTTGGCTAGGTTAGAGTATAGTAGATTAGAGTAGATTTGAATAGATTAAAGTAGAGTATAATAAAGTATAGAAGAGTAGAGAAGAGTAGAGCTAGGTTAGGCTAAGCAAAGTAAGGCTAGGAAGGAGTAAAGTAGAGTAGAGTAGAGTAGAGCTTGGTTATGTTAGTTTAGGTTAAGCTAGGCTAGGTTAGAGTAGATTGGAGTAGAGTAGAGTAGTGCATAACAGAGTAGAGTAGATCAAAATAGACCAAAGAAGAGTAGGGTAAAGCAGAGTAGATAAGAGTAGAGTAAAGTAGAGCAGAGCATAGTAGAGCAGAGTAGAGTAGAGTAGAGTAAAGCAGAGCATAATAGAGCAGACCTAGGTTAGGTGAGGCTAGGCTAGAGTAGAGTAGAGTAGAGTATAGTAGAGCTAAGATAGGCTGGGTTAGGCTAAGCTATGATAGAGTAGATTAGAATAGAATATAGTTGAATAGAGGTTAGTATAATAGAGTAAAGTAAAGGAAAGCTCAGTTAAGCTAGGCAATGTTAGGCTAGGGTTGGCTTGGCTAGGTAAGGCTACAGTAGAGTAGAGTAGAGCTAGGTTAGGTTAGGTGAGGCTAGGTTAGGCTAAACAAGATAGGAGTAGAGTAGAGTATAGTATAGTAGAGGAGAGCAGAGCAGAGTAGCATAGAGCAGAGCAAAGTAAAACAGAGTAGAGTAGTGAAAAGAAGAGTAGAGTAGAGCAGTGCTGAGTATAATAGAGTAGAGTATAGCTTAGTTAGACTAAGCTGGGTTAGAGAAGAGTAGAGTAGAGTATACTAAAGTAGAGCTAAGTTAGGCAAGTCTAGGGTAAAGTAGAGTAGAGTAGAGTAGAGCTAGGTTATGCTAGGCTAGGCTAGAGTGCAATAAAGCAGAGTAGAGTAGAGTATAGCAGAGTGGAGTAGAGCAAAACAAAGCAGACTAGAGCAGATTAGAGCATACCAAGGTTAGGCTAGGCTAGGCTCGATTAGGATAGGCTAGGCTAGAGTAGAGTAGAGTAGAGTAGAGCTTGGTTATGTTAGGCTAGGCTGTGTTAGTTTAGAGTAGTATAGGATAGAGTATATAAGAGTAGAGTCGAGTAGAGTAATGTAAACATGATCTAGGTCTGGTTAGGCTATGCCAGGGTAGGATAGGCTGAGCGAGGCTAGAATAGAGTAGACTAGAGATGGGTAAAGTAGAGCAAAGTTGAGCTTGCTTAGGCTAGGCTAAACTAGGCTAGAGTAAAGTAAAGCACAGTAAAATACAGTATAGTAGAGTACAGTGGAATAATGTAGAATAGAGCAGAGCAGAGTAAAGTAAAGCAGAGTAGAGCAAAGTAGAGATGAGTAGAGTAGAGTAGAATAGAGTAGAGAAATAGAGTAGTGTAAAGCATAGTAGAGTAGAGCAAATAGAGCAAAGTAGAGCAGAGCAGAGCTTAGAAGAGTTGTGTAGAGCAGAGCAGAGCAAACTATAACAAGTTAGGGTAGACGAGGCTATGCTAGGTTAGAGAAGAGTAGAGCATAATAGAGTGGAGCAAAGAAGAGCAAAGCAAAATAGAGTAGAGCATAATAGAATAGATTAGAGTAGAGCAGAGCAGAGTAGAGAAGAGCAAAGAAGAGCATAGCAATTAGAGTAGTGTAAACTTAGGATAGGCTAGGCTAGGCTCGCATAAGTTTGACTAGGCTAAGCTAGGCTCGATTATAATAACGTAGAATAGAGCTAGGTTAGGCTAGGCTAGGTTATGTTAGAATAGAGTAGAGTAGAGTAAAGTAGAGTAGAGTGAAGTAGAGTAGAGAGTATAACAGAGTAGAATAGAGTAGAGTAAAGTAGGGCTAAGTTAGACTAGGCTAAGGTAGGGTAGGCTGGGCTAAGCGAGAGTATAGTAGTGTAAAGAAGAGTAAAGTAGAGTAGAGTAGAGCTTCGTTAGGCTAGGCTTAGTGAGAGTAGTGTAGAGTAGAGGAGAACAAAGGAGAGCAAAGAAGAGAATAGCGAAGTAGAGAAGAGTAGAGCAGAGCAGAGTAGAGTAAAGCAAAGTTGTGCAGAGTAGAATTGAGTAGAGTAGGGTAGAGTAGAATTGTTATACCCAGTAAAAATTTTTATGTTAATCTTTAATAAATTAATTTTTGGCTTGGATGATTTCAGATCGACAGTAGGATGAGCCAGGAGCTCAATTGGAGGCTATTGGAATTTCTGAAATTTCTAGGGATTTTTCGGAGCACCGAGGTGAATTTTAAGAAATTTTCCCTGTTTAATTAGATTTATTGGATTTTTAGAAATTCGAAATTCCATTTAAATTAAACCGGAAATTGGTTTTTACCGCGCGTGAACCGGACCGGAACGGTTCAGCGGAGGCAGAGGCGGTTCGCCGAGTGAGTTTGCGCGTGCGTTCTGATAAGCGGATCGGACGGTCGTGATCGACGGTTGGGATTGAACCGGCTGATCGGGTGCTTACCGTGTCGATAGCGTGTCGACAGCGCGTATCGGGTGCTTACCGTGTCGAAAGCGTGTCAACGGTGCGTAACGGGTTTTCACCGTGTCGGCCAGGAATATAAAACCCTCGCGAACGATTAGGGTTTCGTTCGACCGACCGATAGAGAGGAATTTTCCGGTGTACGGCGCGTGATTCCGGCGGCCTGGCAAGGGGCTTTTTGTGCCTGGAGATTCACGGGACCGAGGAGAGTCAATTGATACCGGATTCGTTCGGTGAGGAGCTGCGGCGAGCTGCGGACGAGGCTCACCGTCGCCGGCGACTTTAAGGTAGGAAATTCAGATTTAAATCAGTTAATTAGCAAGTTAAAAATATGGGTTATTTTGCAAATTACTACCTGAGCATGCGAAATGTGGGTTTTTGGAATTGATTAATGCAATTATTGATTTTAGCATGTTTAGGGTTTTCAAAAAAAAAAAAAATTATACCGTCGAATTCGGAAATTTTACCAAGCATATGTTGAGTTGATTATGTGCTTAATCATGTTAAGGTGGTTTTCAAATGCTGGAATCATTAATTTCATAAATTGTCAATTAGGGATCGGATGAAACTCCTTCGACGGATATTTTGATTGAATCTTAGGAATTAGTGACATCATTGGAATGTTAGGATAGTACGAACATGTTCTCCTTGTTCGCAGTAGCCGGAAATCGAGTATTGGTCGGCGATTGCGGCGGCTAGGATTTCGCGGACGACGGGCGAAGGAAGGAGACGAATTAAGGGTTAATTAGGGATTAGTTGATTTATTAAGAGAATGATTATATTAATTATTAAGATTATATATTAAGCGTCGGCCGAATTCGGATTAATAACTTCGACCGGCGGGGGTTTGGTTCAGCGCGAAGGCCCGAACCGGTGGCGAGATCCGGTTCAGGGGATTCGGAGCGGTTCAGTGAGAAGGGGTTCTCGGTTCAGCGCGAAGGTCGAACCGGCGGCGAGAACCGGGTTCACGGAAGTGCGGCGCGGTATAATGGAATAAACAGAAATTTAAATTCGGTAATTATTCCGAATTTCGAAAAATGGATAAAATTGCAAAATTGATATTTCGAATTTAGGAAAAATTCGATAATAGAGTTTTAGGGATTATTATATTTTAGGAAATTCAAGAAAAATCAGAAAATTTGGAAATGAGAAATTTCGAAAATTCTGGAGATCCGTGGGTAAAGAAAAAAATTGCCTGAAGTGGGGAAAAATGTTATCAGTGATGACAGTACAGCTGGAAACAGTCAGACAGAGGTATGGTACATGGATGCTACCAGAACAGTCAGTAATTGACAGTTATATTGCTTGGATGGCAATGGCATGGATTGAGTCAGTTACTCAGTGTTGGCATATTTTATGGATTGGCATACTGGACCGGACTACTATAGACCCTATATGATGTTTTAGGGTAGTTGTGGTAGGTAACTATGCGGTTCAGACTTAGCTTCCACAGTATACATGTGGACTGGTATGCGCCTTGTTGTACCTGGACACATGTTGCTGGATCTTGGAGTTAGAGATTGGCAATGACTGTAGGGGCGTGAGCTCCTATGGAAGTTGTTGGTAGAGGACTCTTTGGGACGGTGGCTGAGTCGATCTCTCCTGGTCCATGTGTGTAGGCCTGCGCGCCTGAGGGTGGCAGGGGTGTCTCGCAGTGGCTAGCCAAGTGTGTAGGCCTGCGCGCCTTAGGGTGGCAGGGGTGTCTCACGTTGGCTAGAGATTTTGTGACTGGATCTGTCTATAGTCTCCAGGAGATTGATTGACGAGAGACGCTGCGGTGTCGGGTGCTTAGGCGCCATGCGTGTTTCGAGATGGGCGTTCCCACTGGCACGCTACCTGGAAGCCCAGAGGAGAGCTACTCTGGTGTGACTAGGGGTGACTGTGGTTGGTCGGAGTCTGGGACTGAGAGTGCCTATCCACCTTACATTGTTATGCTGTATTCCTATATTTTTGCGATTATCCTTCTCTTGCATGTGAGTTTTACTAGCTGTCTTTCCTACTGGGCGTAGCTCATTCCTGTATTATATATTTTCAGTGGCTCGGCAGACTTGACGCTACCAGATTAGGTGGGATCGTGGTCAGCAGGATTGTGGAGGATATCTGACTTGTGATTGTCTGAGATATTCTGGTTAGTTGATTGTTGCTGTTGGATGTATTTAATGAGATTGTTATTCTCATATGTCATGTAATATGTGAGGGTAATTCTGACTTATGCTCTGGTTGGATAATATTGCACTTGTTGGACTTGGATCTTATTCTTGTAATGTAGTTTCCATTTACTGTCTTATCTTATTGTCTTGGAGTATGGTGTGTGGAGTGCCATATTTTATCTGAGGATATTATATATCTTTTTGTTTGATGGTGAGGTCATTACATGACTATGGAACTTAACCGTGGGGGTTCAGACTTCTATTAGATCGGTTCTCCTACCGTATGGGTTAGGAGTGTTGGGTTTAGTAGGAGTAACATTGCGCGAGTCCATCTGTTAATTCAGGAGTCATGAACCTGATTTGACGGTGTACCCGGCAGATGGGATCCACATTGTTAAAGGAAAGTAGGCGTGTAATGATGTGTTATATCCTATGTTTTCGTAGGCTACTCAGGTTGGTATGGGACGATCTGAGCTGTCTATATGTAAAAAAAAAAAAAAAAAAATGTATGCCAAAAATCAGCCTAGGAAAAATGGGGTGTAACAAATTAATTTTTGCTTTTTTGTATTGTATTTTATAGTCCAACTGCTATGCTAAAATATGCTAATATCAAGATCAAGATACATTTCCATTCCTTTTTATTTCTCTTTTTTTATATTAATGTCTAATGAATAATAATACCATAACAAATACCAAGTATATAGAAATCATGCTAACCATATTATCCAAGTAACTATACATGAATAAAATGTTACAAATTGTGTAAATATAATTAAAATGTTATGAAATCAAAATGAAACCATTAACATAAAATATATTATTGTACTACATTGTAGGATACTAGATTTATTTTTTTAAATCTAAGAGGAGAATGCCTTTTCCAATCTTTTGTTTTCCTTGATTTCTTATAATATCATGAATATAAAATAATCAAAATACTATCCCATTTGTGGTATACTTAGTAGCTATCTTTAAATATTAATAATCAATTATTAATCCTTCAATTACTATTTTACATCATAGTTGTAAGATCCTCTAATCATATAAGACATTTAAAAGCTTCTTGGAATCCATACCTACATTGTACTTCTTCAACATTCTGATCATATAGTAATTACTAAAAGCTTCCATCATTTATACCTTTCGACACTTAGTCATACAATGAGATCATCAAGATCATTCCATATGATCCATTCTCTCCCCTATCCAACTTGTACAATTTAATCAGCAATCTCTTATTCTTTATTGATTATATAGTATGATCATCCACATTGTATTGTATGACTATTATTTCCATGTAATCAATATCTAAGTTTATAAAAAATTATGTATTAGTTCAATGCACCCAATCATCCAATATGATCCACTAATGTTGCCTTCTTTAAATTGCTTGACACATTATACAATGCATCCCACCTGATCATATGATATAATCCTTTAGATTTCCTTTCCAGATAACTTGACCTTCTAATATGAACAAGAATCTCATAAATGTATGATCCATCTATATGTGAACCACTTTTTGATCCCTATAATTAAGTCATCTGACACCTGAATCAAAAAAGATAAACTATCATATAATAGAATCCTCATCCTTGTACATGTAATACCTTATTTCCACTACCTACCAAACTTTAACAATTCTTTCTCCTTTGTCCTTTGAAAGATATGCATACTTAATCTATCATATAATCTCATGTCAAATAAATCCAATCCTTTACTCTAAATATTAAAACTAGATGATATAAGAATGATATGCCCATCACCCTTGTATGATGCAATTGACTACCTAAACCTACCAACTCTTCCACCCATCATATTATATGATTTAAGTCATCATATAGTATGATCAAGTCATAGTTATCTATACAACATTAAACTAAACTGCTATGATTTCTCTATCTTGGCCATTCAATATCGATCAAACAAGTACAATTTCCACCATCATCCTTATATGATCATGAACAAACATCACTTCCTTTATCCTCAACCTCTCAACAACTCAAGTGCACATTCATGTTGCTTGGTAAATATGAAAATAAATAAATAAAAATTATACCTTTTTAATTAATATACCCATGAACCTTAGTTATTTCTCAACCAATGCTCCTACCAATGACACAGAGCCTAAGTGATAGCAAAAGACTCAATTTTATAATAACCTTGAAGGTAGCAAGACGCATGTTACTCAGTTTACTAGCCAATAAAAAGACACCCACAAGAAAGTTTGAACTTTCAAAATAACTCCCACATGGGAAAATACCATCATCTATTAATATATTGGATTAAGGTGGTATCAAAGTAAGGTAAGGGGATGAAATGACCATAATCTTTAATTGTAGTTATTAGAATTGTTCGAAAGATGATAGCCTTCACCATTATAATTAGTTATGTACCTATTGATTTTTAGAGTTGATTAAGGGAAATTTTAAAGGCATTTTTTTATTAATTACAATAATCCACCATCATTATTTTCATATTCCATTCATAAGTGAAAGTTGAGAGAATCTTAGGTTTCAAAATTAAAAATTTGCCCTCACAAAAATCCTAAAAATTACATTTAATCCTAAATCTTTAAAATATTGTTAACTAATTGAGCATCCAAAAATTTCAAACTCGATGTGTTTTGATTTTTTTTGGAAGTGCTCTTCTTATTGGTATGCTCAAATAAGATTTTGACTCTACCATCTCAAAATATACATAATCATAATGAGATTTTATATCATCCTTATACATTATAAAAATATTTATTATTACACTATCTTTGTTTCACTATCAAACTAATGATCAAGTCTAATTGGTCAATATGAATTGGAGATCTAATAGAGATGTTTAGTTGGGAAGAGTATTAAGAATTTGGACTCACACGTGCCCATAGTTGAGCTTTTATATAATAACCTAGGTTCTAGGATTACACAATTATCACACTTTGAAATTGTCTATGGTCAAAATCTTATGAGATCTCTTATTTGGTGGACATTTTTACTTATTTATTTTTTGAATTTGCAATTTTTATTGTTAAAATATTTCTTAACTTTCATGAGAAAATAAAGTAACAAAATGATATTTATAACTCAAAACATGTTGAAACTATTAATAAAGGTAGGACTTTAAGAGAATTTAATGATGGAGACTATGTATTGCTTAATATTTTTCCAAAATATTTAACACTACCAAATGCAAAATTTTAAATGCTAGAGCTTGTGATACTTTTAAAATTATTAAAAAGTTAAAGTTTAATGATTATGTTCTAATGTTGTCTGCTAACATGTTTATTAGCAATGCCTTTAATGTTTAATACTTATTAATATTTAAAAATAATTTAATAGCCAAAATATATAGGTTAATTCTTTCAAAAATGGTTTGAATAATGATGATTCCACTTTCTTTTATTTTTAGGATTTTTGTGGTTGATAGTATCTTGACGAACATATATTTTAGTTTTAATTTCTCTCAATTTTTTTTTTGCTTCGTTGGTGAGATCAAATGACATATGAGAGTACTTGGCTAATTATGGAGGATGTAGAGAGACTAGCATTAGATTAATGAAAGGATTTCATTGATTTCAACAAAGTGGAGTAAATTTTGTTTAGTGAGAGAGTTATCGTAACACAACAAGGGGGTCCAAAAGAGCCTAAGATTTAAAAAAGCACATGTTCATCATCAATCATGAATATGATCTACAACAAAAGGCCATAATGATTAATAAATAGAGTATCATTGAGTTTGTTTGAGTTATTAAGATTAAAAAGACATTTATATCTCCAAGGGTTGCATATTATTATGCTTTAAAAACTAATACAATACAATTTTATTTTTTAATTATTTTCCTTATAATTTTATTAATTTTGATTGAGAATTGTTTTGACCTTATAGTTAACACTAAGGTTTTATTCTGTAACATATTTAAGGTCTCATATAATGGAATAAAAGAAAGATTTTGGTTATGAAATTTGAGAACATCAACATCTTATTTGTTGATTGTAGTGTTTACACAAAAGGAGGGTGAATTGTAATTTTTTATATTTTTAATAAGTTTAGTAATAATTTTGCAAAAGTCTAAAGTTAATTCCTTCATAAAGCTCTTCATATTTTTTTATGAGAAAATGTTTGTTGGACATTTAACTCTTCCATTGGTTTCATTAAGGAAGCATTCCTATGATAAAAAAATTATAATTCAATTTTTTTGAACCCAAATACATTTGTGTCCAAAGAAACTACAATGAATTGTTTTATCATTAGCTTCATTTACATTTTTCACCCAAATAAATTTAGGATACTATAAATTCTTTGCTCTTAAACTAAAATTTTAATAGCACATTCATTTTTCATACAATAATGGTAGGATAATGAAGAAGTATTTTGAAAATTTTTTATTGTACTCAGCATTCCTTAATGGATATGAACAATTTTGTAAAAGAATTACTATTTTCTAGTTCAAATATAATAGTTTAATTGCAATTTCTTAAATGATCAAACATTATCTTGTTCATTACATTATGAATTATAGTCTTGGAAAGTTCTCTCTAGTAGCTTTGTATTCTAATAAATATCTCTTATTTTTTTGTTTTAGAGATTTACACAACCCAAAATTGTCAATATTTTTTTTAGTTTTCTATATTTCCTTGCAAGCTTTTCAAATGCTTCAAATATATCAAGCAATTTATCTTCTAATTTATTACATGAGAACAAGCTTACTTCTTCAATCTCTTCTTAAGGCTCTTAATGATTTGTCATTATACAAATTAAACCTACTACATTGCTTTCTTCTTTCACTTGAAGATGACCCTTTTGGCCCACTCCTTATAGCTTTTAAAGCCTTTTCATCAACTTCTTTGATTTAATCCTCTTGTCTTTCTTGTTTTCCAATTATTGACAATTGGTTTGAATGTCTTAGTTTCAACTTTTAAGCATGTTATTTCCTCCTTTACTTTTTTTTTTTACCTTTTTGATGTTAGCTTTTCCTACAAAAATCATTTAAATAGTCTAGTTAAGCTTTAAGTTGACATTTCTACCTCTTCTAAAGTAAAGTGAACAAATGTGATGCTTTAATATTTCTTTTGCTTTGGTTTCATCATTCTTGTACTCTTTTCCTCATCATTTCCTCTTGCTATCTCTATCTTATTTCCCATGAGATCTCCAACAAATACATTTGAGAGATGGTCCATCTTTCTTCTTCTTCTTTGTCTTGATGGGTATCACCAAAGGATTAAAATCCTTTGGTAGCACCTACAAAATGTTTCATACTTAATCAACATTAATCAAAACATTTTCGAGTCCATTAATAATGCTAGTAAATTTAGTAATCATTTATTTGATAAATCTCTAGTATTGATACAAAAGAACTCAAAATGATACATTAACAAATTTATTTTACTTTCTTTTTCTTGATTGAATGATTTATAAGTAACTTCAAGTTATGATAAAATCTTATGGATTTTTTAAAGATTCATTACCTTATTATATTCAGTGGACAATAGACAATAATGAATGGGGACTAGGGATTAAGAATTAAGGATTAGAGATTAAAGATTAGAGCTTAGTCTTCTTCTTTTAAAGTTAGCTCAATCATAAGCATGATTCATTAATATTTCTTTTGTTTTCATTATTTTGAGCCAATTTGTTACATGACCATCAAATAATTCATTTAATGAGAGGTGGACAAAATTTTTTGTTGCTTTAATGACTATCACATAAATCAATACCATTTATTTTGCATAAATAGTAAATTTCTTTTTCTTTTTATTTTCTCATATATTCTATTCAATGATGCAATATAGAATAACCTTAGTTTTTGTCATCGATATAAAAAATATAAAAAATGAAATAAAATAATGCATAATAAAAATTATGTATCATGGTAGAGATACTACTATTATATTTGTAATCTCACTTAATTTGTATATGGACTATTATAACATTGTTAATAGTACAACCTTACATAGTTCCAAACAATTACATAATGTTTTATCCTTTTATAAGCCTTGCATCAACCCACTATTCGTTTGGTCCCTTAGTGTATATCCACTTCACTTGAATATATATTTGCAAATGTAGCCTAAGTCACCATGTATGCTCAAAAGACAACAATTAATGCAAACATCACATGAAAATTATCACCAACAATTGGGTGATACAACATGCAAAGCTTTTGCAACATATAATTATCAATCATATATTGCATATGAAAAAAATTCATAAAAGATAAATATTTGCATGCAAGTATATGTTATCATTCATTATCTCATGTGACTTACTAGTCATCACTTATTCTTTCATAGGAACTTCTCAGCCTAGAACAATGCATAAGACTTATTAGCACAATAATTTATTTCTAAAGAATTTTCTAACTTTTCATAATTCACATGACAATCTACCTACTTAGACTTTCTTTAGCTTTTCATATATCATATGATTTATTAGCCATCTAAGAACTTTCAAACCTTTTATATTTCACATGGCTTGCTAGCCACCTAGAAATTTTATATCCTTTCATATTTCACATAGATTATCAATCACTAAGGCATTTTCTAACTTTTCAAAATTCACATGTAATTTAAAACATTACTTACACACAAGGTACACAATAAACATATAATATGCTCTTAACATAGAAAGCTACCTTAATTTTAGGCAAGTATCAGTCATGTTACATGCTATGTTCGTGCTTAGAGAAATCAACGCATGGTACATCTCCAAATAAAAATCTAGAAATTGTCAAAAGACATTATATGTAAATAGGCATCACTACATCAATCATATGCACTTTTAATTCAAGCAAACCACTTATCTACTATCAAATAGTTTCTTGGTTAAGATTCGTGTCTTCACTTATTCCAAACATTATACACAAGGCTTATAATAGGTTTCTATATTATCATGGTATTCACACATTGAATACATTACTAAAGTCCAAATGAACCAACCTAACCATTATATCCATTTCAACAAACCTTTTGATGGGCATCTGCTAAACATGAGACACATTTATTCACCTACTTTGACTTAGTGTTTGATGGCTCCTATGTCCTTATTGTTTAATAGGGAAATTTCACCAAACCTTTTAAATATGATTGCATGAGCAATCTTTTTAGATTGATCTCCTTCCTTCAACTCCTAAGGATTTCTCCCTTTGCAACTCCTTTTTCTTGGAAGCCTTAGGGACCATAAGCATAGTTCATAAGTTTCTTTCTCCTTCTTAATTAAGTAGAATATCATATAAAGGATTTGAGATATCTTTTTAATAAAAATTTTATAAATCTTTGTATTATTCACATTTTTTATACCAAACAATCCCTAATAGTCATAAGACAAAATTTGGTATGAGTTACTTTGAGCTTTACATTTTCATATCAAGTTTTTAATTTTTTGACATCATATGGTAGAGTTGATATTTTTTCTAGTAAAATTACTACACAAATAAAATATTATCATATCCTCATATACATCTTACACTTGTTTTATCACCAAACCATTTCTAATCTTAGTGAAATTTTCATCACTAGAACCTATATACTTTATTATATCATATTTAATATTTGTATCACTCCTTTATAAGTTGTACTCATATAATGAACAATAAGAACTTTATACAAAATACCATTTTTAATCCTTTTTTATATTTTTATTCATTTTAAAGTACAAGTATAATGTTATTTAATTCAAGTACATTACAATTTGTACAAGAGCTTTATAGATGTTACAAATTCCTCCATCCTTATCCTTTGAGCATATCTTCCTCTAGTTCTTATGTAGCTTCTCTCTTTGCTTGATTACCTATTGTACATCATCATTGGAATCTCTTTTCTTCTTAGTTGCTTACTTTCTTTAGCTAGAATTCTCATTCCTTTTTCTTTATAGCTCAAACAAGATTGCACCTCTATAATATATGCATCATATCTCACATGTGAAGATCATGTACTCTAGTTAGTGAGGGAGGGAACCTACTCTATATTTAATGTCTCTAATTCTTTTTGTAATCTACAAGGCTTCATTGTATCATGACTTCAATTTGTTTTTCTACCCAACTCTTAGTACACCCCCTTTAAGGCTTACGTTTGAAACACATGCTTACCTTCCAAAAATTTCACTTGCTTGTGTTTGAAAACAAATTACTTTTTTTGTAATTCTATACCTTCAAAATTCTTCCTCTAATTAAATGGATTTTCTTTATAGCATCTTCAACTAATTTACCACCAATAATAGTATTTTAATTCATTTCATACCAAGATAGTAGTTACTGGCATTTATGCCACATAATACTTCATCTAACACTATAACTATGTTGGACAAAAAAGTATTATTGTATGTAAGTAAACTCAATCAAAGTTATATATGCATCCTAATTACCTCTAAAGTGAAATACGCATAATTTGAACATATACTTTAGTATATTTATAGTCTTTTCATTTCGTACATTAGTTTGAGGATGGAAAGTAATACTAAAAAATTTAGTTCCAAAAGCTTCTTGTACACTTTTCTAAAATTAAGAAGTAAGTCTTTATCAGATGTTATAGCTTTGGGCATGCCATGATATCTGATAGTTTGGTCGACATAAAGCTTTGTTAGTATCTTAGTAAAACACATACTCTTTATAAGCAAAAATTATATTAATTTTGCCAATCTAGACATGTGTAACATTTCAAAAGTAAGACAAATAATTACACAATATTTTAAGGATTTTGAATCATCAGACACTTCAACTTGACACAAAATCATGATCTCATGGTTGATCAAAGATCTTATAAAGATAAAGAAATTTTATCATTCAAATAGAATAAAAATTAGGATTTATAATTATTTTGAATTATTTAGATTTTTTGGAAAAATTTTAGCAATTTTTTAGATTATAATATTTCTCTTAAAAAGCGTATATGATTAAAATGAATGTATGACTTCTCAAATGTGGAGTCACAAAGGGAAATTTAACAAACAAAATTTTTAGAAGTATATGACATAAAATTCATGAAGTACGTAATTTTCCTAAGAACGAAAATGTAAAATTTTGAATTTATAAGAATTTGTGTATGATTTTAAAAATAATAAAATTTTATAAAAAAACTAAATGGACCAAACAATTATTAAAATTTGTTTAGGCCTAAAACTTATGGAGATAAGTTTAATAATACCTTTTGGGCTCAAAATGGAGCCATAATGACCATATAATTAAAAACCAAAGGATATTTTAAAAAATATTAAATAAGTAGTTTTATGGTTTTGAGTTTAAAAATTGTTAAATATACTAATTATTGGCAAAACAATTTTCAAAAGTAGTTGATGGGTAGAGCTCATTAAGGAGAGTCAAATAAAATGTTTTGACAATTTGTTGGAGCCTAAATTACTTAAAAATAAAAGGAAATATCAAGGATTCTAAGTTAAGCAAAAATAAAGATAAATACATTATTAAAAATCTTAAATTTTCTTTTCCCTAATGCACACACATGATATAGACTAGAATCAACCCAATAATGATCGAAATTGATAAAAAGAAACAGCAAGAATCTAAGTGAGGAGAAGGTGAGGAGTTGTCATTAAGAAGTATCACAGCTATTTGTAGAAATGAAGGGCTAAGAAATAAGAAGAAAATGTGGAAGGTTTAAAAACATAAAGAAAAAGTTAATTTTAGGATTATTAACAAAATTGGTTGAAAAGTTATTTAGTTGAGAGCTTAGGGAGAAGAGAGTGAAAGAAGATGATTCTGAACCATTTGAAGCAACCAAATCAAGAAAATAAAGAGAGATAAAGAGAGAGAGAGAGAGAGAGAGAGAGAGAGAGAGAGAGAGAGAGAGAGAGAGAAAGGGTAGGAGGGAGGGATGGAGATCAGGATTTTGAGAGAAAACTATGTGGATATTGTAGCAATACTATAGCAACTCTAGAGGGGAAAATAATTTTTCAAATTTTGATAATTTATTTCATGACAATAACCACTACTCAAAAATGTGAAATTAGATAGACTTAGTAGTTATATGCATTTGCTTGATGTAATGTTGTTGTTACCTTAGAGACCTAATACAAAAGGAATTAAAATAATAAAAATTGAGGATGATTAACATCCATGCTTATCTTATAATGTTTGTTAATGATTGTTTTAGCATGAAATGTGCTTGTGTTCAATTCATCATGATATTTGCTAATGTTGACTCATCATGATATGTATATTATAAAAAGTAGTAAATACGCAAGCTATGAAATTTGAAATTGTGATAATGGTCATAAAAAGAAATGTATAAGCTATTGATTGATTTTAAAGCAAACATAAAATAGAAAAGAAAGAAAAAGGATAAGGAGTAAATATAAGAGTTGGTTGAAAAGGACAAGACAATAGCTTAAATAACTTGAAATCTACTATTTAGAATGACACATTCCAAAAGTGAAGCCATTATATAAAATGATGTATTATGGTAATGGTAGCCTAAATAATAAAAATCCTCATTTTCAGAATAACTTGTCAAAAATTTGGGGTCATCATCTAGAATTATGTATCCAAGAGTTAGAAACCAAAAGAATCTGAAAGGTTAAAGGTGCTTGTCCTAAAGCCAACTAAATAAGAAAAGTGAAAAGTAAAAGTAATAAAGAAAAAAGTGAAAAATATTTGACATAAATTTTTAAAACAAAAATTGTGTTAATATTTAATAATGAAGGAAATAAAAAAAATTAGCATTTACTTTGTATGTTCTTCTCATGTTGTTTACATGTTGTCTAGCTTATTTTAACAAAAAAAAGGTCTACCTTTTTTACATATATGTTATATAGATTTTGCGACTTAGCTAGAAAAAGTGGGCTCAACCAACTTTTGGCCTAACACTTTGAAGATGAGATAACGCTCAACATGGGTTTACTAGAGAGTAAAGGGATTGTTTGATGGTCCCTAGCATAAATGTTGCTTATCTTTTATTATTATTGCTACTTCAAAAACTATAGCACATTATAATAATTAGACATGTATTATAATAATATTTACTACATTGTATAAAAGTTGACTTTTAATAGCGATGTGACATTTATGTGGTTTCAAATGTTCTTTTAAAGTTAGCTTTAGTAATAAGAATTTAAATATTAAGAATAATTTTCTAACAAAATTTTTCATGGTATTACTTAAAATGTTAATTTTTAAAAACTAAAGAAAAAGTAAAAGGATTAGATGACGTGGCATAAAACTCAAGGAAAGTCAAGCTAAGGTGCCACAAAAGGGGTATCCAGAGTTAAGAATTGCTTGAAATGGGTAACCTAGATATCAAACTTAGAAGAAATGGGTCATAGGCTCCAAAATTAGTTTGTTAAGGTCTATCGAGATAGTCTATACCTATTTACAACCTTGCATGTGAAATCTAAAAAGAACTGAATAACCTAGAAAGTGAGCATGAGCAGATATTTTAGGGAAAAACACATATGTTGCACTTTTATTTGATGCTATACTATTCTTATTTTACATTTAATTAGCTTTACAAAAAAGCTAGACTAGACATAAAAATTTGCAAAACTATGACACTAAAAATGACCTTGTCATACATTTTAATAACATTATTTGTATAATACAACATGGGCATAAAAATATCCTTAAACTAAAATAGAGAAAATCATATAATATGATAATAAAAATCATATAGTACGATAGTGTAAACAGAAACATTGTTTATTTAATTAAAAAAATTATATAATATGACAGTAAATATTACACAATATAATCTAGTGAGTAAGAACATGAATTAGTTAACCAAGAATATCATACATTATAGTCAAAAACAATAATATAGTATGATGGTATAACAATACATGAGACGAATAAATCAATAAGGATTATATAATATGATTAAAAAAAATCATATAGTATGATGCTTACTAGGTATTTTAATGCTTCAAAAAGTTAGACAATTCTGATAAGGGAAGTGAGATAGCATATGAAATCATACAAGAATAAAGAGGAATAATATAATACAATTATGAAAGAGAGAGAGAAGATTAAGTAGTCCTTCATACTAGTTGGAATTATTGATAAATCATATAATATGATTAGAAGCATCATACCGAATGATAAATTATAGAGTATAGTAATACTAAAGGATGGAGGATCATATAGTGTGATGATTGAAAAAATTACAATATGAAGTAAATAGATTGTATAGTATGATAATGATAATATACAATATGATTTCTTAAAAAAAGATATATAAATATGTGTTTGAGAATGTTGAGGAGATATTCATAAATAGGACAATGTTTTAGCTTGTTCAATGAGTACCAAAACTCTTATAAAAGGCCTGCGAAGGAGATCATAATGGTTTTTGACTTAAAATGTGTAAGACATAATACATTATTACAAAAATGAAATTTATTATGAATGTAAAGCAAGATGAAAAAAATGAACATCATATAAATTTAAGGCCTTGGAGTAATTTAAAAGAAGATGAATTGGATTTTTTTTAAATCATGATGGGATGTTTATTATATTGAGGACAATGTCATGATTTGAATTTAGCATATGTTATTTAGAAGCTATAAAATAAAGATCTTGAATACATTATGGTTATATTGTAGACATAAAGTTTGAAAAATCTATTCAATATGAGAAGGAAGTAGGAAATCCTAATAGAAAAATAATGCAAAATGAATTTTATAAAAAAGAGAAGAAACAAAAAGAAAACAGAATGATAATGAGGGTGTACAATCAAACAAAATAATCAATTGCTAGAAATAAGGAAAAGTAGAGTGATATTACATTCTAATGGAGCAATTTTTAAGGTTTGATTCTTTTCAAGTACAAGATTGGATAAAAGAGTTGAAATGCCTTAAAATGATATTACTTGCTAGGAGGAACATACGAAAGGCTAAATAGTGAAGTTGATCTTAGATGGTGATGAATGCCAATGGTCCAAAAAATAATGGAGATTATGTTTTAAGGAAATTATTGATCTGGAAATGTCTTTAGAAAAATTTTGCTAAACTATTTCAAGATGGTATATTTCAAATCAATAAAACAAAGAAGGCAAAGCAATATGTCAAGGTGTGCTCAAAGATAATAAACAAATATTGAATTTCATCAACTAAAATTTAATATAAATATGTATGAATAAGAGCTAGCCATATCAAGGAAAAAATGTGTTATATGTTTCAAAAAGGTCAAAAGGATCCCATCAAAATGTTATGCAATTCTCTACATACAAAAGGATAGAGGGAGTAGCACAAATTGAGAAACAAAAACAATATGTTGTA
Source organism: Vanilla planifolia (assembly GCA_023846275.1). NCBI lineage: Eukaryota > Viridiplantae > Streptophyta > Magnoliopsida > Asparagales > Orchidaceae > Vanilla > Vanilla planifolia. The sequence continues at coordinate 764,537 of CM043866.1, forward strand.
AAGAGAAAAAGATGAAAATAAAAGGGAAGATTTTATTACGAAGAAGTAGGAATATAAGAAGAATTTGGAGGCTAAATTAGAATCTCAAACCATCATACTCAAAATAAGAGAAAAATAAAAATACAAAACATGTGGGAAGAATAATAAGAATAATTGAAAGAAAAAGTTAGTTAGATTTTTTGCTTGTGATAGATTTAGACACCATCAAGAGACGTGAAAGTTCTTATATAAAATCAAAGAAGGTGGAGTGGATATATTTAAAAGTCTCCTATAGAAATGACCTGGCAATGTTTTTCCTATGGTGTGAAGGGAGACTATGGTAAGAACTACACAAGGGTTATAAAAGAATCAAAGAGAAGCAAATGTCCAATCAAAGAGACAACATTAGTTCTACTTGCTAATTAGGTGCTTTATGAATTATTTATTTTATTAATTAGAAGAATATTAAATTCACATTATTCTTTTAAAGTTTTCTAGTTTTGTTGAATGAATGAAACTTATAAGTATTTTTGAATGTGAATATTATGAAAATAAATGGATCATGTGGGATTATAAATGCTTCATTATGGACTTATTAGTAAATTTTGACTAAAGGAATAAAAATTATTTTAAATTTTTGCAAATCTAAAATAAAATGTTGAAATAAACTTGGATAAAAATCAATTGAAAAGGGAGAATAAAGTTGAAAAGTATTGAGTATAAAAGAAGTTGAAAAGTATTTAGTATATAAAGAATCTCCTTAAGCTCAAAACAAATAAGGGAATCACCTTAGAGTCAAAACAATGATTATAAGAACCTTTCCCTACATTATGAATAAAGATTAATATCAATGGTTACTTTATAGATATAAAGACTATAATAAAGAGATATTATATTGTGATTTGAAAAGTGAATGTAAAAGAGAACCAACGATAATGACTTTGAAGAATTTTTTATTACTCCAAAAGTAGATGAATTCAAGTGGATACAAAGTCAAGATAATGACATATTAGGATTATGAAAGAGGGAATGTCAAAAGAGGAATATATGTTACTAAAATAATGTTTAAGAAATGTTACAAGAATTGATAAGAAATACTAGTAAGTCATTTGATTAAAAAAAAATAACACAATGAATAAAGATAAATAGACTACTAAATTAAGAACGCAATATGAAAAAAAATATAAAATTATATTTTAAATAATCTAAATTTCAAGGACAAAATTATAAGGGAGGATTCTAACATCATCAAAGTGTGGGAAAATAATTATATAAAATTTTAAGGATTTTGAATCATCACACACTTCAATGGGACACAAAATGAATAATACTAAAAAAGAGGTAAAACACTTCAAAAGTGGGAGGGGAGTAGGAAAACTTTGTAAAATAATATTGTGGATGTTTGTAACATTAAATTGGTAAATATTAAATTTTTTTTAGAAATGAAAATGAGTTATTTGGAATCTATGGCAATTTATTTATGGGTTTCAAAAAATATCAATATTTTGTAAAAACATTAAATGGACTTAAAAATTATTCGAATTAATAGAATAAAAAAAATGTTGAAACAAGTTTTAAAATATTTTCTTGACATAAAAAGTAGGTGCAATGACTATGAAATGAAAAGTTGAAGGAGATTTAAAAGAAAATAGTAAATAAATATTTTTAAGGGTTTTAAGTTCATAAAATTATTACAAATACTAGTTACTGTAAAAAAAAAGTAAATGTAGTTGATAAGTAGAGCTCACCAAGGAGATTTAAATAAAATTGGCTGTTTAATTTTTGGAGGTCAGAATTATTCAAAAATATAAGAAAAATAGTAAGGTTTGTAAGTTTATTAAAACCATAGTTTTACTTAATTATTAAAAAACTTAAAATTTCTAATTTTCCTAAGCATAACACATACACATGGTGGAGACAAAAATTGACCTGATGGTTACTCAAATCTACAAGACACCACTAGAATCCAAGCAATTGGAACTTGAGAAGTTATCTTCCCAAAGATTTTTGGATGTTTGGAGGAGATGAAAGGCTAGGAAGTAGGAATGACATTTGAAAGGTTATAAAAGAAAAAAAAAGTGAAAGTCTATTATAGTTTCTTTTTTAATAATATTGGGAGAAAATTGCTTTAACTAGGAGTTTAGGAAAAGGAGGAGAGTGAGAGGAGGTGGTTCCAAAGCATATGGAGTAGCCAAAAGAAGGAAATCAAGAGAGAGATCCAAGTTTCAAAAAAAAAGTATTGTAGCAACCAGAAAGAGAAAAGAATTTTGTTTATGTTGAGAATTCCTTTCAAGATGTTATCTACTCAAAAATTTAAGTAGTCAAGCTTTGTGCTTTTATGCATTTTCTTGATATAATATTGTTAGCTTAGACAATAATAAATGAATCAAAATAATAAAAATGGAATATTATTGTTATACATGCTTATGTTGCAATGTTTGTCAACTATTGTATTAGCATGATATGTGCTATGTTCAATTTAGCAAAATATTTACCTATGTTGATATATCATGATATGTGTTGTTTCATTAAAAAGTGGTGTATAATATGCTATAAAATTTAAAATTGTTTAACACAATGAAAAGAAATGATTTATTGATTGATTTTAAAGAAAATCGAAAAGGGAAAAAATTAAAAGAAGTAAAAACAAGAGTTGGTTGAAAAAGCTAAGGTAATAGTTTAGATAACTTGAAATCTACTATTTAGAATAATGTGTTTTAAAAGTGGGTCTACCAAATAGAATGATGTGTTCAAGATATAATAATATAAAAATTTAAAATTCTTATTTTAGAATGATGTATTTTGGATTTGGGTAATACAGAATAACTTGTTCAAAAGGTGGAAACCAAAAGAATCTAAAATGTTATAGTTTTTTTGTCCTAAAATCAATTAAATGATAGAAGTAAAAAAGTGAACTTAATAAAGAAGAAAATGAAAATGAATTTACATGAATTTTTAAAATGGAAATATTGCATGCTTTTGATAAAAAAGGACATAAAGAAATTGACAATTACTTTATATGTTCTTTACATGTTTCATTGCTTGTTATTGACCCAACATGCAACATGATCCAAATCTACTTTTTTTTAATATGTTATATAGTTTTTGCTATTGAGTTTTTGATAGTTGTTTCAGCTTACTTTTGGCATAACACTTTCAAATCATGATGTGTCCGAACATGATGTTACTAGAGAGAAGTGAGGCATAATGTTATGATCTTTAGCATAGATATTGCTTTTCTTTTACTGTTAGTCATGTAAAATACTACATAATCTCTTATAGTACATTGCATTACTTTGACATATATTAGAGTGATATTTTCTATAGCATAAAACTTAACTTTTAAAGATATGTGACTTTTATATGGTTTTAAAAGTTATTTTAAAGTTAGTTTTATTATTAATATTTTAAATTTATTTAATGGTTTTCAAAACAAAGTTTTCCATGGTTTAACCTAAAAAAATTATTTTAAAAAAAACCAAAGAAAAAAGTAAAAAAATTAGAAGATGTGCACTAACTTAAGAGTGGCTAGATTGAGATAATGTTAGCATTTAGTGTTGAGCTCCATTAGAAGGCTCACACTTACTCATTATGGACACAGTTCATGCAATCTAAATACTATTGATAAGTAGGAAAATTGTGACAACTACCTGGAGTCATACGGAAAGTGTCAAGAACACTATAATGAATTACATGGATTCCTCCAAATTTATTAGATCTAGCTATTGGACACTCACGACTAAAGGAAACCTCAGTACAAAATTGGGCTTGGAGGTAATTAGAAGAAAAGGGTTGATCTTAAAATGAAGGTAAAGAATAAGGAATAGGATGACTTAATTAAAAATTTATATTTTAATGTGGAGAATTATAAACAAATTGGTACCTATCCTAGAGGTATTATGCAAAATAAACTTTCAACTAATTGTTAAATATCCTTTTTTTTAAATGAAGATTCATTGGAACATACATTCACTGGCTATCATAAAGCAAGTTATGTATGGAGCTTTTGTGCAAACAGCATGGGCATACAAAATGCAAAGTTAAATAGCATATATCTTATGTTTAAACATTGATGGAGGTATGGCTCCATAAATTGGGCAAGAGTTGAGGTCATGCAATTGCTACTTTACTCATTTGTTGAAATATTTAGAAAGCCCAAAATGCAGGATCCTTTGAGGAGATTAATCTATTAAAAAGCAAGATTTGGAGCATAACACCAGCAATGATCTATTTTAATTATGCTTAATGCTATATCATTTGTGAAACAACTTTATGAAACTAGTAGCACAAAATGTTTTGAAAAATAACATTATTAGTAATATTTCATTTAATTGTTAGATTATTTTTTAGCTATTCCCTTAGCATACTCATCCCCACTAGATTACTAAATGGTTCAACTTGGTTTTGTCCTCCCTCACTATGATAGAATGTAGAAGTATCAAAATTGTGGGACATCCGCTTTTAAGGAAGTTTCTAAAATTGAATATATATATGATTTATGGCATGGAAATCTAGGACTTGTTAGTTGTGGTTGAATTATTTGTGATCATTTAAGTAATTTGGTGAAAGCTTTCTCAAACTTTATTGGTATTAAATCAAATATAGAAGTGGAAGAGACTAGTTTTAGCATTTGGATTGCAATTATGTAAATGTTTTGAAGCCTTGAGCATAATTATGGAATTAGATTATAAACTAGTTATGGATATTGTTTAGGACAAGGTAACTATTTCTTAGAAGATGCTTGACAACATTAAACAAATCAAGTAGATAATTGGTTTTAAAGTCATTCAGTTTCAACATATTTTTGAAGAGTGAAATGAAATGGCATATTATTTTACTCAAATGGAAACAAAAACCTTTCAATCTCACTTTCGAAGCACAATAATTATGAACATATTGCAAAGCTCTCAATAAACTAGATAGCATACCACTTCCATGCCTAAGGACAACATACATGACAAAGACAATCTTATTAATGGATTAGTTTCAAACAACGTAGTGAATTTTGGTTCTTTTTGGTTGCCTCCAATGTAATGTCAAGCTAATGCAGTAAGTTCTTTTAGTTTGCAATGAAATTACATTTACAATAAGAAAAAGTAAATTTATTAGCAAATTGTTCACTAAAGTATATTAGTAAATCATCAAGTTATCATCATTTGAGAAAAAATAAATGAATGGGTTGCACCACAATTAAAAAATATAATAATATACAAATTGTACAATAATATAGTATTGTTATCACATCAAGACACGTAGAAGCTTTTCCATATTTAATAGTACAAATTTGTTGTTGTGCCATTATGTTGGAGTGCTATACTTTTTCCTTCTAATATACAATATGAAATAGGAGTGGTATAATTGGGTCCTATTGTCATAGACCCTCCAAAAATTTGCACTATGCCACTCGCAGTATCACCTTCCATTGATCATCCACCCTTGTTGAGTGGAGCCTTGCAATTTGACCTAACTCATGGCATTTGTAACATTTAGCCTACCCCTTTATCTAACATTCTCCTTAATGTAATTTTTTACAAATATTTTAATGTGGTTTTCCTTCTACTTCCAATCTTATAGATGGAGTAGAAAACTATTCCATTTCAAATCAACCATTGGTTTCTTCTTGAATTACGTTCAGTTGGTGTAGAAATCTTGCTCCTTTTCTTTTACCAGTCTCACTTATTGCTTCCATCATTATTTAACCTTGCTTTATGTGAAAAAATTTATTAGTAAATTATTTATAAGTAGAAAATTCCAATGAAGTAAAAAAACTTTCAATAACTTCATGTGACCCCTTTTAGAACATGTAACATTTCTAGTTCTTGGTGGATACCATGTCAAGAACAAATTTCATTACAACCAAAAATCTTTGCTCATACTTCCCTATAGTCATTCCCCCTGAGCCAGCCCACTTAATTCATCTTATGTCCATATCTTTAGTAAATACAATGACATAGCATCCTCAAAATAAAAACATTTTATCAAAATATTTTCATATTTGATTTACCTTCAAATCTTAACCATTGTTGGCCTACCCACCAATTCTTTGAAGTGTCACTTAACACCAACATTGTCAATGAAACTCTCCTATTCCTAGAGTGATCATGCTTTTGAATAATTAATATAACAATAACTCTCACCTTATCTTGGGATGCCCTTCTTGTTCCTTATCTTCGTTAGTGCTAACACTTTTTCACTTTGAGAGTTTGAAGCATCTATTCTATCACATAGTACTTTAGTATTGTATTTTATTTTATTTACTATATAAACATGTAGTAAACAACAAGAACCATACATAGTATACATTGATAAATGTGTGTGCTTCCCTAATATGATCATCTACTAGCTCACATCACTTACAATATGTTATTTAGCCTATTGTCCATCGTGATGTCAACCTCAGGACATACTTGAGTTTCTTATAAATTAGCACCACTTTATTTCACATAATTATTGAGTTTCTTTTTATTGCATTCCATTCAATGATATAATATATAATAATCTCAATTTTAATCAATAGAGTAAAATGCGTAAATAACAAAACAAAATGGAGTGTCATAATAATCATGTATTAAGGTAGAGATATTACTATTATATTAATAGTCTCAATTAGCTTTTTTGAACTACAATATTGTTAATATTACAACATTTATGTAGATAAAAAAAATAATATAATGTTCTATCATTTTATAAGCCTATCTCATCCCATTATTCTATTGGTATCATATGGTACTTCCATCGCTCCTAAAACATGTTAGCCAAAGTATATCGAACCATCATCATAGTCTCAAAAGGCAATAACTAACACGAACATCACATGTGATCATCTCCCAAGGTCTTTATTACATGTAATTATCATATAAGTAAATTCATCAAAGATAAACATTTACATGATATTATTTGTTATCATTTATTTTCTCACATGACTTGCTAGTCATCATATTTCATTCCTTAAGCATTTTCTAGTCTTTCATATTTTATATGGCTTGCTAGCCACTTAGGCATTGTCTAGTCTTTCATATTTCAAATGGCTTATTAGCCACTAGGTATTTTCCAACTTTTTAAATTTCACATAGCTCATTGCCACCCATGTATTTTGTCATGCCCATTAAATGAACAACCCAAATATTATATAAATTCAATTATTAAGTTATCTAGCTAAAGTTTTAACCTTAAACAAGATATTTTCAAAATAGAAAATGTCTTTGTAGTGGAAAGAAAATAAAAATCTTCTTTAAAATATTTGTAGAAAAATTACCACATAATAAACAAAGTTCATTAAAAATACAATGCAAAGGAAATTATAAACCAAATTTGATAAGTCATAGCATATATTTATACACCAACAATAGAGTATTATTACATTTAGATATATAAACATATAAAAATACAAAAATTGTCTTATTAAAATAATTAGCCATTTCATCCCTTCTCTTAGTTGCCCTATCAAATCATTACTCGCTTAAGTCCTATGATATGCATCCCTAGCACCTAAAATGTTAACCAAAAATAATATACACATCATCACTTCCTCAGTAGGAAAAATTAGACACAATTATTTCCTGCAAGGTGATACAAAATTAATGTCATGTTACATGTGAAATATCAATAAAATAACCAAGACAACATTATTTTACAAGTATTAAAACAATAAATAAGAAACCATACATTATGTAATGGTTTCAATTAGGTTATGAACCATAAACATTTAACTCAATAGGACCTAATTGTTTTGATATATATATATATATATATATATATATATATATATATATATATATATAACCAAAAGTATTTTGTTTACTCCATCTCAATATTATATACCCTTATGAAACACATTGCCTAATTCAACAAATATTACACATTTATATAGCTCTTTTATCTTTTAATTATAGTATATATAATGTTACCATCCTCTAATTTGTCTTTGGCCTTTTTGATTTATCAAATTTCTATTGCCATTTTTATACTTCAAAACATGATTTCTCCCTTTGCATGATGACCTAATGCATGCATAAACATACATCTCATGTATTATATTACATGTAAATAGTAAATCATTTGATACAAATTAGCCATATTATATAACTCATCCAAAAAAGTTTGAAAGTATGTCTAAAGGTATTAATCATAATATAATACCATCATACAAATGCATAGTTCAACTATCTAAATTGCCTTCCTCAATTTCAATAGTCATTTCTTTTTAGATCTTTTCTTAATTTTTAAAATTATGCACAAATTGTATATATATTAGTTTTTCTCTAATGTTTCACTATATGTTGTGTTTTACCATGCAGACATTTTGTCTTCTCACTTCTCAAGTGCTTACTAAGATTTATTTTCACTATTTGGATCACTTTTGACACATAGACTGAAGTGCATGAACATTGATTAGGTAACCTATTTACCCATTAGAATGTTTGATTAAATTCATGAGACCATCCAATGTGCATCTGATATACATGGGATGTTTATAGTGTCCATCCAAATTACTTTCTTATTCCTCTATAGATCCCTAATGGACCTTGTTGTCCCTTAATCAAACCATCTGATATTTATAAAATGTCCATCAAACTATCAATTGGGTGTTTGATATAGATAGAAGTCCAAGAGTACTAAAATGATTTAATGGAGTAATATTCTCACCAAACCATCAGATCCCCAACCACCATCTTGAGACTAAAAACCTCTTTTGCAAAGAGCTTTTCACTATGCAATTCCTTTACTAGACCGTTTGATTCTTTGTTGGATGTGTAGTCAACCCATCATATGATAGAGACTCAAGTTTCCTCTACTTCTTATAATATGATATCCACTTAGAATTATAAATTGTGACAACTTATAGTTTCCATTTTTTTCCCAATTTATGTTTTTAGCACTCTCATCATTCACTATAATGAAAATAACACTTAAAACTTTCATGCAACCCATGCATGATCTTATCTTTAAATATTAATAAAAACTCTACCAAATCATTTACAATTCATGGAAAAGGCTAACCTTGTTTTCCTAAACAAACTTTTACAAAGTTTTCTCATGAATTTAACCTTTTCCTCCATCCTCAAAAGGCATTTTATGATTCCTCAGATATATGAAAATAAATTTATTTATTTAAATAATAGTTAAATAAATCTAGAAAGCTCTATGATGTTACATCTTTCAAGCCTTTAATGTCTCACATGTAATTTGAAATATCACTTGCATAAAAGGTACATGATAATCTTATAGCATATTCCTTACAAGGAAAACTACCTTGATTTCATGCTAGTACTAATCATGTTACATACCATATTCATGCTTATAATAATCAACACATCATAAATCTCTAATTTAATAATGTCAAAGGCATCATTCATATGAATAGTGAATTTGTGCAAATTGCCAATCTAATATATATTAGTTGCATAAGATTCATTTCTCTTTCTTGTTTCATTTGTAGCACACAATTGATTTCCTTATTGTTGTGGCATTCTCCACATTTAATGCATCACTTCAGCCCCATTAGACCATTTGAAAGGAAGCATGTCTATTATGATTGAATTATTCAATCCATTTTGTTAGACTATTTATGTGCATCACATAGACATTGGATCCATTTAATAACCCTTTCTAACCTATTGTTTGATAGCTACAACATCCCCATTAGAATATCCAATCCTTTTGTTGAACTATTTGATCCTTATCAATTGTTGAATAGTTTGAGCAAAGTTTGACAAATACTTAAGGTCATTTTGTCAAAAATTCTTGAATCATTTGTTACCCTTATTGGGACTTTCAATCTTTTATTGGATTATCCAATTAACCCAAAAAACACTTTGAGAGACTCAAGTTTTGTTCTCCATTTTTGTTAGACAATTCAATTAATTAATTAGATCATCCAATAACCACTTAGAATTGCAAATTCTATTACATGCAATGTTAAATATTTTCAACACTTCAATAGCAATTTTGTATATTCAAATTACAAGATTTACCTCTTATGCAAATCCATTTGATGCATGATAACATAGATCTTCAATAAATCTCTTAGAAATTAAGACATCATAGGGAAATTGTACCTTTCCTTTTAAAAATAAGATTCCTTGTGCAATCTTTTTTGATCAAGCTCTTACCCTCAAAGATTCATTGCTTTAAGGATCACAAGCTTATTTTGTAATCTTTCTCTCTCCTCCTTAGTTAGTGGAATACCGTATAAGGGATTTAAAATATATCTTTATTCAAAACATTATAAAGTTTTATATTCTTTGCATTTTTATACCAAAGACCCCCAAAATTTGTTAGACAAATGTCAGTATGACCTACCTAATGTTTTTAGTATTATTCATATTTTCTTAATGAAATTATTACATGAATAAAATACTAATATTTCTTCAATACACTTTGTGATTTTCTTTTATCAATGAATCACTTCTAATCCTAATGAAATTACTATCACTAGAACCCTTATACTTTATTTTATCACATTTAATTTTTACTTCCTTCCTTTAAGTGTCATACTCATACCATGGTCAATTCGACCTTTGTACAAACTACCTTTTCAACATTTTCGTTTATTTTGAAGTTATAAGTATAATGTCACTCAATTCATCTACATTATAGATTTATAGAAGAGCTTTTAATATGTTGTAGCAGCACCCATAAAATCATCAACCCTTGTTTAGTAATACTAAAACTTTTTTAGAATATGAGGATTTTTTTTAATAATATTAATAAATCAAGTAGTTATTTTTTATAGGTCATTAACATTCATAAGAAATAACTCAAAATCATGCATTAATATTTTTTTTACTTTCTTTTAATTGATCAATTCATTCATAAGTAATTTCTAGTTTTGCTCAATCTCATAGGATATCCTCAGATTCATTACCCTATTATATTTTGTGGTTGGTAAACCACAACAAAAAAATACGAAGTATATGTGAATTGAGTTGTGCATGAAAGTTTTGTCCAAGTGACGATTCTATTACAGTCTTCCTAGCTCATTGTTGACTATTTTTAATGAAATTTCAAAAAGGATATTCATTTATGTCCCAAAAATATAAGTTAATCAATTCAATAACATCCTATTTTTCTAATAGAGTTAGAAATCACCCTTAAAAAAGATAAGAATTGAGAAAAAGCACCTTCTCCAAACATAAAAAACTAAAATGTAATTATATGAGACATTCTAGTGAACCTTCTCTAGTTATCTTACATTCTAGATGCAACATTGCTCTAATAATTATTGAGAATAGTGCACACACATGAAGAGTCATGAATTGTGATTTTCAAAGTAATTCTTATAACTTTCCTTATTTTTTGGCTAGTTTAGGTTGAATCTAAGCAAAACTAAGTGATTCTTTCCCTTTTGATTTAGTGAATTAAGTGCTTTAATTTGAGTTAGCATGGATTACTTATTATGTATAGAATGGGCGATATGATTCTTATATTCACCTTGCATGAACATAAACGTTCCCATAATTATGAAATGGCCTTGCAATTTTCATGGAATCCCTAAGTTTAGGAATTCCAAGGTGGCAGCATGGCTTAAGAATGTTTGGAATTTTAATTTCTTTGAATTTGCTCAATTAAGAAAGGGAATTTGATTGCTTGGAATTCCTAACATGTATTGCAAGAATAGCCTTAAGTATGGATGGTTGTAACAATCAATTAAGGAAATGGGGTGATTTTGCCAAGTGGGATTGAGGGCGAAACCATTAGAAACTGTATAGTTGATTAATCCTACCCATGAGTTGTAAAGGGAGTGAATCGAAGCCATTTCTTTGTGGTGCTTCATTGGTAAGAATATTGTATGGATAAGGATATAGGCTTTATCATGTGATTTTGGTTAGAGTTTTAGAAATCATAGTCATGAGGATGAGCAAAGATAATCAAAATTGAGAAGAGCCAAGGAAAGAAAGCAAGTAGTAAATAAAAAGGAAAGGAAGATCTCAAGACTTGTAGCAAAAAAAGAGTTTTTATTTGGGGTAGTCTCTTAAACATATTAAAGGTAAAATGAATCTCAACATTGTACACTTAAATGTAGATAAAATATATGTTAAAGAAATCAGCTATATTGTTTAAGATTTACATGTGAATATGTAAATGTATTATCATGCTTTTATTAATAAAATTCCATCTCATGAACTCTATGATAAAAGGAAAAGCTGGCTAAATAATGGCACGTTGGAATTATTAAATTACATGCTTTAAAATTCCTTATGTATTACTATGGTTATGATTACTTAATTTTGCTCTTCCTTAAGAGATTATTGTTAGGGTTTTGTTCTTAGATGCTTGTTATTTTTAAGATCTAATATTGATGCAAGTAATATATGCAAATTTGTGAAATTTGGGATGATCTAAAAAAGTATGATCATCTTTCTTAAGACTTGACTGCTTTTAAATTATTGCAACTGATGATTCTCCATGATGTAATTTCATGAAATTGACAATCAAATCAATATTATAATTGGATCACAATATTGCTAACTTTTGTTAGAAGCATCCCATGAATGAAAATTGATTAGAGGCATGTTATATTTTCTTTCAATTTTATAAGAATATTATGTTATGTGAAAGATATTTCCTCAATGAAATCTTTAGAATTTGCTTTAAAAAATTCAATGCTTATTGAGATAATTGTGTTTTGGTTGAAACTTCAACTTTAGCTATGATATAATCAGAATCTATACTTACATACATGAAAACATTATAAAGGAGTTAAGAACAATCCTTTTTGGGGAATTGAACCTATACAAGGACATGATCATTATAGTAGTAACTTGAAACTTTGTGAAACCTTAAGGACACTTTGTCGCCAAGCATTTCTTGCCTTAGTTTTGTTTAGGAAGCTTGTAACATGGCTTAGTTAAGACATGAGAGGCTTAGCTTAGAGTTTGGTGGACCTAGATGGATCTAAGGTGAGATACGATCCTTGATTTCTAGTTAAGGAACTTAAAAAGGCTTAATTTTAAGCCTTAGAAGAAGGCTAGATAGGTTGTGGTTTTGGTTATTCTTGCAAAAGTTGGGTGTAGTTTGGCAACTATGTTTAAGGTTATGGATAAGATAAGATTAATGTCAAAGTCATTGTCATGAGATAAGACTTAGATTTGTTTAACTCTATGGGAGACTCTTTGTTAAACATTAAGAAGGGTTGGAGTTTTAGCTAGGAGTGCTTTAAGAATGATGTTAGAATAGTTTTAGCTCTTATCATGATGTTAATTACCACATGTTGTCTATGGATGGTTGATGATGTATGACTATGCATTATTTAGGATTAGTAGATGCTATGCTTGGACATGTTTGATTAGAGTTAGAAAATGTTATTATGCTTGAATTTGATTTAAGAATAATGATCTTATTATTTATGATTAAAATTGAAGAATGATGATTATGACACTTATAATTCTAAGGATAAGGAGTTTTATAAACCTGACAATGGGCATGATAATCTAGTCATTATTTGTTCTATGTAAGAGGATTGAATTTTAATAAATAATGAAGCTATCTTCATATGAAGTGCTACTTTAACATTGGTTAGGCTTGGAAGTGGCTTATAGCTTTTAGAGGAATCTTATGACTTACTAATAAAGGTAAATGCAAAAATTCTTGCATAAACCATAGACATAACTAAGAACTACTTCTAAACTAAATAAAATGGTGATATTATAAGCTACGAGGGGCTTGTTGCCTTAGATTAAGTTTTGATGCTAAGTGAAAAAGCTAATTCAAGGACTTTTGATGCATTTTGAGACCTTAAAAAGGACCTTGGATGACTTCTATGGCAATATGAGCTCTTGGTTTCCTTGTGAAGAGGCTTAGGAGGCTTGATTTTAATGTTAAAATAATGCTAAGGTTTAATATAATCTCTTGAATGTCTACCAAAAGAATATGGGCTTGGTCAACTAAAGCATAAGAGGTAAAAGTTTAAGGTTAGCCTTTAGACCTATTAACTTATGGTTAGGACTAAAGGTAGATATAATAAATCTTAGAGTTTGCATATTGAATTCTCTAGGCTAGAGATTTACAAGCCTATGATTTGAATGTGAATACATTTAGGTTTGTAATTTAAACCTAATTAAGTTATAGTTAATCCTAAAAAAAGAGGTCTAATGTAAGGACCTTATGAGTGAACCTTGGAATGGAATGCTAATAATCATGGCTTGTGAGGTCATGATATGTTAAGAATTTTAGGTACCAAAAGGCATGATTTTTAGGTATACCAAAATAAGTCTTAAGTTAGCTTTGCTCTACGCTTGGTTGGTACCTATGCTGCCTAACATAATGAAATCCCAAAGATAATATTTGGGCTTGAATTAAAAACATAAGTACTTGGTGAGTTTGTGCTATTATGGTTAAGGCCTTGGGTTAGTGAAGCTTTCAATTAAACCTTAGAACAAGGATGAAAGCTCAAGTTTGGGCTTAAGGAGAGATGTTAAGCTCAGCCAAGGGAATACTTGTCCTTATGATATTGGATAATCTTAAAAGATGACTTGGTTATTTGGGTAAGAATATTGACCTTGTTTAGTCTCTTAGGTCATAGATTGGTATCGTAGATGGTATCCTAGGAGATTATGTGTCTAGCTCAAGAGAGACTATTAGGTTGAACATAATGTTTCAGACTAGCTAAGAGGCATGAGAGTTATTTGTGAAACTCATGCGAACCCAAACTTGTAAGATTAATCATAGCATTGAATATTATGCCAAAGGGAAATGCCAATGATATGGATTTGAGTTAAAGCTTGATGTTAGCTAGATTTGTAAGATGGTCCTACATAAGATCCTAATTAAGGTTAAGAGAAAAGAATAATTAATCATGTAACACTTAGATATAGTTCCCAAAAATTTGGGTTAAGGTTTAGAAGAAACCTTAAAGTTTTTTAGATAATACATAAAGTACCTTATAGAGTTAGTTTAGGGTTTAGATGAAGCTTAGTGTACTTAGATAATAGATAAAGTTCCCTAGATAATTTTGTTTAGGTTTAGAGAAATCTTAAGATATTTAATTAATTATTAGTAATCTTAGAAAGTTGGATTAGGGTTGTGAGAAGAAATCCTAAAATATCCAAAGATTATCCCAAATAATGGATTAGTTTAAAAATACTTTAAATGATCCTAAATAGTCTATTATAATACTTGGAATAATTATTGATATGATATGAAATACAAACTTGATGAAAATAAAGATTGGGATGTAGCGGGTCTTAAGTTTTGGACCCTTCATTTAATGATTGACAAGTCAACTTATTGGATTACCATTATACTTTATATTATATGTCTAAGCACCGCTCATCCATTTTAGACCTATGAGAGACCATGGACTTGATCATGTATATGATGCTAGAGTTACATGACTTATTAAGGACACTTGGAGCCCTGTCAGGCTAGACCATATGATAGAACTTCTCTATTAGAGCATTTCATATTATATGATGAGATTAGAGTACTTTCTACATCATTATTGAGGCTTACTAAGTCATACAGGGCTAAAAATATGGTTGGACTTCTCTATTAGGGAGTGCCAAATTATATGATGAGATCAAAGTGTTGGACCTATGCCATGGTTTTTAGGGCCTTAGAGGCAGTGCGAGATCACTAATGGAGCATCCAATAAATATATTAAATTAATGATTATGATTATGAATTCTAGAGAGATTTGAGAGGAGCATAATGGATATTAAATAAATATTACTCTTAGAGTTATGCCATTGGGACTAATGATTGATATGATACCTTAAAAACACTTTCACTAAGTTGTGAGATTATCTTAGATGATATCTTGATCATGATATTGATAATACTCTACTTATTCAAATTTTTTATAATACTTTTTTATTGCACATTTATTTTAAAGTATAACTTGAGCCTTTTCTATTGAGCTTTGGCTCATTCCTCCTTAGTTTTACATGTAGGATCAGGGAATAAGAGATCTCTTAAGAGTTAAAGATTAGGTCTACCTTATGGAGCATCTACTTATTCACCATTTCTATTTACATCTTTTAATTTAGTGATAGTGATGTTATTTCATAATGACTCTTATACTATACTTTGATAGATAATGGGTTGTATTAGACTTTATTTATAGACTTAGATGTTGGCAACTTTTATATGTTTTCTTTTATGCTAAATTGTGGACTTATGGATATCTCAAAGTTGTGTTATTTCATGAACATTGTGGTGTGTATAGATTGTATTACAAGTTTACATGTTGCTTTGGTATTGTGTACACACCAGTGTGGTTGGTGGATTACTAGCATTATGTGAACTAGTTTAGTATTAGCTTGGTGATCAATTAAGGGCATTTTGGGTGGCATAATGTGAACTTGATGATCAAAATTGGGGATAATGACTCCTACTTCGAGTGTCAAGAGATTAAGTCATTGGTGTTCACATGCTAGAACAAAAAAAAATGAATTACTCAATTTAGAGCATCTAATCACTAGTTTCATCACCTTCAAACATCTAGCTAATTATGCACTAGTCAAGCTAAAATTCTTCTTGTTAAGTTACTAGTTGCATCACTCCTGAAGTTTCTCCCATTGATTCTTCAAGTTTCAAATCTATGCCTAATTCTTCTCATTCAGTCCATCAATAAATCATTGCCAAGCACAATTCTAATTTAGCTTAAAGTCAAGATTTGATTAAACACTAAGAGGAAAAGAATATATCACAAATAATATGTTTTTATTATCATCAAAAGAGACAAATCATGTTTATGGAGTCAACATTGTAGTGCATAGATGCATTAGAGAAATCTCTTGAGAAGGTATGAGCTAGCTTTTTACATTCATTGATTTCAATTCAACATCACTCCTCTTCCATCCATCCTCTACCATCTCCTCACTTTGGTTGAGCTACACCGTGTGACCACCTTACTTACAACTCCTCCCTTGATGTCTCTCACCAATCCTCATAGCCCAGGTAGTGGCTTAGTTGATTTAACCAATGTGGTTGACCATCATGTCATTAGCTTAGCTTGCCATGATCTTATTGTCATTTCTTTTGCCCTATCCCATTTCAACTATCATATTCCTCACCGTTGTCTTCTCATGTCCTTACATCATTAATGTAACCCACCTTAATCTCATCTACCTAAGCTCCACCCTCACTTATTATTCATAGTAAATTAACCTTACCACTTCCATCATATCATCAATAGTAAATTAACCTTACCACTTCCATCTTTTTCTTTAGTTATTCTATTTATCAATTTAAACTATAAACAATTAAATTTGTAAAACATACTTTCAATAAACTAACCTACGATGCAATTCAATTACCTTAAATTATTATTATATTGTTACCTTTTCTAAACTACTTAAAAAATGTTTGTTTAATAACATTAATTATTTATCATCTATTAGTTTATTGATAGTCATATTAACTTCAATTGATTTTCACTTCTTTATTAACCCTTTCATTGATTAGTCCATGTTGTCAAGGGGATGTGCAAAATTATACTTTGTTAAGAGGATGTGGGATCTTCTCTTAATTAAGCTTCATAGATGATTTTGTATTATTTTCCAAGGGTATGCAAATCAATCATCGAAAGTCCTACTTTTTATGTACCAAAAACACTAAACTAGGGCAAATAAAAACACTTGATGAGGCATTGAGCTACAAAAAGAAAAATCTATGCATGAGCTATCATGGAAGCACCTTAAGTAAGGAAAGGAAAAAAGATAAAATACTATCATAATTTAGTATAAAAGATCAACAACAAAATGGTTGGTCAAAAGAAGAGCCTTCTTTCCATGGGAGGAAGGCTTATTCTTATTAAAGTGAACTTCATTTAATTCTAATGAACTCTTTGATGGTCTCTTATCCACTATAAAAAATTCATCAAAGTTTAGAAAGAATCATGAATAGTTTTTTGTGGGGAGATTTAGAAAAAAAATCATAGACATTGTTGGACAAGTTGGAGTAAATTGTGCTTACGCTTGGAGGAAAATGGATTGGGTTTAAAGGAGGTTGAGGTGGTGCTGACTACCTTCAATTCAAATATTTATTGGAAAGCCTTCACTTCCAACTTGCTATGGGATATATTCATGAAAGCAAAATATTCCTTGAGGAAAAGGAGAAATCACTCTCGACAACCTAGAATCACAAGGAAGAGATCAAGGGAATAGTTATGAAATACATGGAACAACATATAGAAACTAGGGATACCTATTAGATTCTTATTATGGATGGAAATTTCAACTTTACATTGGTTTAAGAGGTGATTAGAAGTAAAGGTTTCATTAAAATCAAGAAAAAGTATTTGGACTAGCAGTACTCCAATGAAAGTATCTCTTTTAATGTTGAGGATACTTACTAATTTATTACCTTTCTCAAAACTTCACATAAAGTTAACATTCACCTTGCAGATAAATGTCCATTTTTCCCAAATGGTGATACAATTAACCATTCCTTTGTGGTCTATGCTTGAGCAAGTCATGTCTAGAATTATTTCACAAATCACTTAGAAATTTAGGACATGCAATTCAACACCATTCATAAAAAGCACAAGCATTGGTGATGTTGTGGCACTTCAAGTATTACATGAGATGAAGTTATTCATTTTTGTCCTCTCTTATATGCTAAAAGAATTGGAAGGCTCGTAATTTAAAACTATTTAAGGAATGGAGCCCATAACATCCAACAAATTATTAAGGGGTTGGACTTGAAGAGCATTCAGTCCTAGCATATTTGTAGTGAAGGAATTAAAATGACAGATCACATGGTTCATTTGGAAAGTTTTATCATTCAATCAATGATCTTCCACTTGTAGCAAATCCAAATATATGCAAGGCTCTTATCAAGTTGGATGAAAACTGATATCCTTATATCTAGCTGTAAATAATCTCTTGGACCCTCAAAATAACATATCAAGTAAGCAAAGTGATGTAATCATGTTTAACATTCAATAAATGTATATTTCAAAAAACAATTGAGTTAACACCCAAAAAGAATTACATTGGCAAAAAATTGAAAAAAATTTTGCGTTGCAAAATCTACATTATCTTCTTGTTGCTACTATCTTCACCAATGTCTTGCGATTAGATAAAGGAAACTCTGACCTTCTACCACTACTGCAACTCCTATACAACCATTGATAAGAAAAGGTAAGTTTTAGGAAGAAGAAGAAGAAAAAGTTCTAGAAGGAGAAAAAGCTTTACATTTTCTTCCTCTTATTAATTCTCAAACTCGTTGTGAAGAGGTCAAGGTTTTTTTACTCTTGCTATTATGAGCACAATCTTTTGGGAGGAAATAAAAAGCTCAAAACTCCAATGACTACACAATGTGATAGATATATTTGGGGAAACCTAAGTTGCATCATTGAGGTTCATTTAATTTATTGATTTTTCATTACATAACACTTTCTTCACACTCAGCACTTATTCAACTTCAATACTAGGTATTAATTCCTATGTCAATGTTTTATATGCTTTTATTTCTCAAGGATGTTGAGTTGCAAAATGTGGGAATTGCCTTATGTAAGACTAATTATTGAAAATGTTAGGTTTAAGCCTTGAAAAATTATAGGTTAGATCTAAGCCTATGTAAATGCTTGGATTATAATTGAACATGCAAAAAATTAAAGAGGTTAGAGATTAGAATTAGGTTAGATTTGAGCCTAAATTTAATTTGAAAATCTGACACGTTCTTAAAAAAATACTTCTAAACCACCATGCTTAACAAGTCTACTACTTCACTATTTAATTTATGAAAATGATAGTTTTTAGGTGAAATAATTCTTCTCTCATTATAAAACTTCACCATTGAAATTTTATTGGAGTGGAACAAAGATCATGACTCATTTCTTACTTTTTTGAGTAGATTTACCTTATCACAAGCTACTCTAATAGAGTGTGGTGTCATTCCATTTTTATTTTATTTAAATATAAATATTGGGTTGTCATTAAAATTGTGAGCCATTATTATTCAAGTAAGTCAAAGAACACAGGTGATAGTTCATTAATAGTTACAATACTTTCCACTTACCGCATCAAATGAGTATGCTTCGTGAAAGTCAATACTATTCATATTTGGGAATCTTCATTCTATGATGATTCCTATAATTACCACATCGAACAAATACACTTTGTGGATTCCTTTATTGTTCATATTTTGACATCTATGTACTATGATGAAGCCTTTCCATTCAGTGTTAAAGACATTTGCTCAGTGAACACAACGTCAACACTATGGTACTTCACTCCTAATGTATGTCATTTGAAAGACCAAGTATGTTGGATGACATAAGATATCTACTCATCTTCCAACTAAATTTAAATTGGATCAATTCTCCTCAATTGTAGGAACTAAACCAAGTCAAATTTAGATCACATCAAATATCAAATGCATCACTCAAGGCATGTTGTAATATTTTGCATAGAATAAATTTTGTTATATATATATATATATGTCACACCTAACATTCTTAGCAAAAGGTTTTACCTAATTTTTTCCTCTATCCTTCCAAGTACAACAATCTCATATACATATCATTGCACTTGGCTAATCATCATTTCGCTTCCCAAGTTGTATATGAAACTAGGAGTCACAATCTCCTCACCAAGATTGTTATGTGCCACCCACCATAAACAATGCTCCCTTGCCAAATGGACATCAATAAAACTTAAGAATTGGTTCATCCTTAATTAGGATAGCTTTCCAACCACAATGAATACTAAATCTCAATAATATTAAGCCATTGGCCAAAACCGCTTAGCATCATCTTCTTGGTTTAGAGGAAATAGAGCATATTCAATAATCACTATGATTTCATTAAGTAATCTATCAAGAAATGACAAATTCATGCTCTTGAACATATCCATATAGTTTTGATGAAATCTTTTATTTCATATTATTAACAAGTTTCATGAGAGGAAAGAAAATCAATGATAGAATAATCATGAATCCATAATAATCACAAGCATTAAATAACAATATAACTGATTATATTATATTAGGTTTATCTAATTTTAGTTACATAATCTTGAGTTTCATCCTACCTTAACTATGTAGTGGACTTCTCTAAAGGAATGTCTTCTTTAAATCTTGAGATCACTTTTTCCTCAACTTGCTCATGATAAAATCTTTTTATTATACCTAGCATTCTTATTATTGTCATTTATTTGATCAAAATATGTACTTTTAAATTAAATTTGAAATTTAAACATGTTTAAAGTTTGAATATAGATAAATTATACTTTAAATTTTAAATTTTGAAATCTTAGAATTTAAATCATGGTTAAATGGCAAGTCCTAAGTTACATCATGTGAGCCATGATTAGCCATAATGCTTTACAATAACCTTGAAATTTTATCAAAATTATTAATTTTATCTTTTATCTAACCATGAATGCATAACAAAGATATGGATAAGATTTCTTAAAATTAAGAGTTGGTGAATAAAGATAATAGAATTAAAAGAACAAAAATATATGCGATACATTTAGAAAAATCTTAAGAATGTATATATATATAAGAAAGAAGAATAAATATTGAAATATCTTTTAGCCATATCTTACTTAGATTCCTAAATTTTAAGATTTTGATATGGCATGCTAAAAAAGAATCAATTAGAAGAGTTTGTTATAAAAGGACCAAACTAGTTTCTCTTAGAGCAACTTTTTTGTTTAAGGAGGTGTGACCAAGGCTATTTAAGCCCTTAAGATGTTCTTATAAGAGTTTTAGAAAATATAGCTACAAAAGGGAATTTGGAGTGGAAAGGTTAACTAAGTGGATACCAAGGAGAAAAGTAAGATAAGTCATGAGAAAGGAGGGTGCAAGTTTTGAAGCAAGGAAAGGCCAAAACAAAGAGAAGACCTCTAAATAATTTTTTAATTTAGGATGACCCTTGAGTATATACAATAAATTTATCTAAGATCTAATATAAGATAAAAAGGAATTACTTTACTAATTACATGTGAAACCCATGGAAAATTGATTTTCATAAAAAAAATGTCATTCATCTTCATGAAACTTGCTTAAGAAGGAGAAAATTTCTTCTACCAGAAACCAAGAGAGATTTTATAAGTAAATAAACTATCATTATTTCTTATGCAATGTTTCTATTGGAACCTTAACAAAAATGTGTATTAACATTTTATCCATGAATACAAAGTAGATTTCATGACCATATGTTATATGCTTGCCTTTTGTTATAGATATATATATATATATATATATATATATATATATATATATATGAAAGATAAATATAGAATATCAATTTGTTGATACAAAACACCTCTCAACTATGACATGATCATGTGGGAGAAGTTAAAAGCATGGTAATTTTTATGCCTTGTTGGTTGACTATGCATGTATGCAATAAGCATGAGTTATCATGATAATTATTAAAAAATTATCAAACTATGAATAAGCAAATTCTATTGAATTTAACTCTCATAACTTGAACAAAATAGTCTCTTTTCTTATTATACCTTTCTAGGAGTTAAGATCCATAATAAAATTTATCTTCTTTCTAAATATAATTGATGTATGATAATATAAATTAAGTGTAATGTTCACTTCTTAATTATTTTAAGAAAGAAAGAGTTTCATGACATAATGAATCAATCAATGTGTAAAATAGACACTTGATTCTAGGTTTTTCATATGATTTTATTTGTTTAAAAAGCATATTTAATGTGAAACACTAAGGTTTTATTTGAAATTACCTACAATTTTAGTTGATAATATGATAAGATAGAAATGTGTGCTTTATTATCAAAACTGTGAATGAAAAATATATGAAATGCCATGTGATATAATTTATACCTTAGCTTAAGTCATAAACAATTTAAGGGCACTTGATAATAAAGCTAAAACCCTAATTAATATTGCTTCCAAGTATCCCTTGCCTCAGATTTTTTTGGGAAGCATGGAACCATATCTTGGCTAAGTCATGGGAGGCATAGATTTAACCCTTAAGTGAACGTAGATGGATTATAAGATGTATATGTTAGTTTCTAGTTGGTATGCCTTGGATAACTCAATTTAAAGCTTAGAAGAAGGTAGGTTAAGTAGAAATATGGTAAGTAAGAAAAGAGTTTGGTTATGACTAGAAGTACTAAAGATGAGGTTAGACTTTAAAATAAAGGTCTTATAGATAATTCATAATCTTTAGTAGAATTAAATTAGAAATTTTAGATGGTTGGACATGGTTATGTAAGGTAATCTTGGAAATAATTTTGAAGGCTTAAAAATAATACATGTGAAAGGAACCTATAATAAAAGTTCTTATTGATAAGTTATGGTGGTCCATTAAGAAACCATTATGCACATTATAAATTAAATTTTTAATAGTTAAGTTTTTTTTCAATGCCTTAAAAGAAGATAGAATATTTAGAATAAGACTTAAGAATGTGCTAGATTCAACAAAAGGAAGTAATAAAGTAAACATATTGTCTAGACCCCTGGGTTTACTAAGTCATTTGCATAAGGCCATAAGCAATCCAATTTATACTCTTAAGCTATGTGATTGCACCCTAGATGATGATTTAGAGGATTTGTCATGAAAGATCTTAGGATGGATATGATAATTTTGCATTCCTTGGAGGCATAAGAGTCACTAATGGTGTTTGTATGAGTTCATACTTAGTTGTAATGGTAATCAACTATATGTATAGCTAAGGCTTTGTGAGCACCAAGGTTGGCCTAGAGAGGCAAGGTCGTGATGAAAATAATGCAAGATTAAACATAAGAAAAAAAGGTTAAGATATTCTAAATATTAAGATTTAATTAAAACTTTAAGGCATTTAAATATAGTAGACCCTTGATCCTATATGTTCACTTAGGAGATAGATAAATTTGCTACTCTACTCCATTAGCCTAGAGGCAGGTGCATATGCATGGTTGAGCCTAAAGGAGTGCCAAATTATATGCTAAAAACCTATATGATTGGTTGGAAGCCATTGTATAAATAATCACATGATGGAATAATTGTATATTTAGTCCTATAAAGAATTACATTAAGTGTTATGTTATGGAGGAGAGAACTTATGGTTGTTGAGGACTCTTAAAACCATATAAGATTAGCCTATATAATCAACATTAACATATGGAGTGCTAGATTATGTGATGTGATAGAAGCACTATATTTTGTCATAATTCTCTTAGATAAAGGAGTTTATTAGATTAGTAAGGGGATATTAAACATCTAGTTAACCACATTAAAAAGATATTTACTAACTTAGTAGTAGATGGTGATGAGATTATGATTGTTAAAAATTATTGTCATTTACTTACATGATTTACTCAATTATTACATACATACTTATTGGTTACTATAAGTTAGTTTTATAATATAATTCAAGGATTATCTTTTGAGCCTCCAAAATCACCCCCATATATTTTTGTAGGGATAAGGAGCTAAGAGTTGTATAAGAGTCAATCTAGAGATTATTAAAGTTAATGTAATGAATCAATTGGATGATTCATCTTATTTATTTCATCATTATTTGATATTCATTTGTCATTATCTATATTTTATTTGATATAAGATTATATCAAATTATCTTATTATTTTTTATAGTTGTTTATTATATTTTTCTATTAAAATTTGGTAGTTATTCATGGAATTTCCTCAAATTGGATTAGATTTGAGTTGGTTTATTAATTTCATGGATATTGCTTTTATGCTTTGGTCTTATGGGTGAGGAAAGTTTTTAGATTCTTAGAATGATAGTATTTTTTCATGATGTTATATTATAAATTGAAACAATATTTTGATATTATGGACTTTGGATTTTGGTTTCACTTACTATTTTACAAAACAAAAGTGAGAAAGAAAAACAAGTGTGACACTTTTTCTCCTCTCTTATCTTAGGAAAAGTTTTATTCTCTCTATTATAGGCTCCTTGTTATATGTCATGATAATGCTTGAGCAAAACTACATCATGAAGCTTATGTAAAGTAAGCTAATCACTTCCTCCAATTAAGGTATTTCCTAAATTAAGTTCATTAGGGTTTCTAAAATTCATGCAAAGACTTAACTTCCCTTAAAATTATAAAGAAATCACTTCACAAAATGAAATTGATTCTAATCCTATTCAATTTCTCTTAAGAATCAAAATTATCTTTTCAAATTCCATGAAGAAAACTACCTCTATAATGATTCATGAAACTATTTATCATTTTGAATTTAACAATCCATTCAATTTTTTGTATCATATTAGTATTATTTCTTTCTTCTTACTATATGATTAGTTAAATCTTCTACATCTATTCTTATCCCCACTATCATAATTATATGAAACCATTATTCACATAAGTATGATATACTTTAGCTTAATTAATTCAAGCATTCTCTCTACTACATACCTATATAGTTCTATCATTGTACTTATATAACATATTTTATACAATTCACATCACACATCATAACTTGAATATGCTTATGTTTGATGCTTCTCTTAACTTGATCATACTTATATGATTATACTAATTATACTATGTGATCCATTAGCTCATTTGATACTCACTTTCAGACTTAGATATTTTTTCTTCTCTTTTTATTATATTCATATGATCCATGATTTTATAATAGTATGATCATGGTATTGCTTAGTTCAAACCTCTATTCTCTTCATTAACATCCTTATACACTAGTGTGGTCAAACTTGTACAAACTTTACCTAACTTTACACCTATTCATATTTCTCTCATCTTTACTTACTTTCCTACTTGATTGTATTATATGATATGTTTTTATCATACTATATGATACCATTATCCTTTCTTAACTAATGGGACTATTTATCACTTAACATTCATACATTATCATACTTATATGATTACCATGTTATACTTGTATGATAATCTACTTTTATAACATGTTCAAATTTCATATCAAATCTTCTTTCACTTAATTGTATCATACAATCTTCTATCATTATATTGTATAATCCTTATAATCAATTAAATTTATAAGTATTTAATTAATAAAATCAAGTCAAAATAGAATACACTAGCTAGTTCAAAAATAGATGTAACATATATCTTATTGAAAATATGATAAAGTGATGTCCACAAAAAGGGGTAAATTATGCACACTTCAAACTCAAACTAACATAATAACTTAATTAATTTTGTAATGAAGGGCTTCAGAATTATTAATCTTATTGGATCTTATAATCATTTTTTAGGATTTTGAAAATACTTTGGGTGAAGTGCATGTAAGATAAAAAACAATAATTTTAAATAGTTTAATCAAAACTTAGATGTGCATCCACCCACTATCAAAAAGCTAAGAAATCTACTAAACATTATGCCAAAAGATTCTATAAGCACCAATCTCATAAAAGCTTATAGCATTAACTTAATAAAAGCTTACAATATCATCTTGATAAAAGCTTATAGCATCAACTTGATAAAGGCCTATAATATCAGCTTCATAGAATTTTACAATATTAGGTTAATAAAAATCTACAATACTAGTTTAATAAAATCCTACAACATAGCTAGAGGACTAATACGAAAGCAATGCAAAGTCCCAAAAAAGGGACAAAGAAGCCAAATAAAAGCTCAATACAAATAATCATATAACTTAAACAACACAAGTTAGTAAAGAAGCACACTACTACAAAGTTGAATCAATGTAAGAGTGATATGTAATGAAATTCATTACTCTTACAAAAAATTTATTACTCTTACAAGAAAGAATGTTATAAAAATCACTTGAAATATTAATATACAACACAGCTCAACGATGAAAAGGAAGGCTATGGTAAATGATCCAATCTAGAAGCCATAACCTTACTCTTTCCTCTTTAAATATAAAGAAGACTTCTAATTAATGCTCTTAAAAAAGGTATGCAAATATTCATTAGCCCTTTATCACATGTTTGAATACATATTAAGTAGCCTTTTTAAGCTCTTTAATAACTCAAAAAATCTCTCTAAAGGCCAAATAAAATTCCACAAAAATTAGTTAAATTAGCTTTTACTTATATTCTAAAATTAATTATACAATCAAATCTATGAGATCTTACAAATATGATGCAATATTAAGTGTATGATCCAAAACTAATATATCTATTTAATTAGTTTATTTTAAGCACATAGTTGATCATACTAATAAGGTGAGGGTATCATGCTCACATGAATAATACAAACTATCTTTAGTCTAATTTGTGAGCTCTTGAGAATTTGTTGTATAATACATGATCATACACTACAATGAGTTCTACGATTAGCTCATTTTCACTAATCATAAATAGATCATGCTTATAAAATAAGTTAATCATACTAATATGATGCAACATTTTTTAATTAATGACCAAGCCCCAAATTAGTCCTCTCAAGTAAATTGGCATTGTATTAGTATGAAAATAATATCATACTCGTATGATGAAAATTTTCTTACTCACAACTTAAGACATTAACTTTTACTATTTTGAATATTGATTGTATTAGTATGAAAAATATATCATACTCAAATGATACAATAATTTATTAATTTTTAGTTTATACTCTTATCACCCAATCTCATTTCATGTTTAATCCTATAAAAAAATACATTGTCTAATTATGATAGGTGATATCATACTACATGAAGCTTAATACTTCTAATCTTAACTCTCACCTCTCAGGTAATTCATTAATATACTTATATAATAATGACATTATACATGTATTGGATAAATCAAAAACATACCTGTATGATAGGTGTATCATGCTCATATGAATAATATAATTAAGCATATAATCTAAGGTCATCTTTAAGCGATTCTCTATTTGATGATATAAGATAATTAGTCATATTATATGATAATGATATTATATAATTATGATTAGTACTAACAATATATTCCATACTTAATTCATTCACTATTCAATGCCAACTTATGTAATAATAAATGACGTGACCATAAACATTACACAATTCTAAGTTATATGTATATGAACATAAATTTAAAAGAGATGCATGCCTTAGCTTAGAATCTAAATAATTAAAATAAATTATTTTAAGGCCATTTAAACACTTAATAAGGACAACTGAATAAAAAATGTCTTGAAGTGTTGCTCAAGCTTATATTTCTCTTAGTGCAAGTTATGGTTTACACCCAAATACCTCCATTAAGCATTTTAAGTTAATTAATCAAGCTTTCTACATAATTAACCTATGCGTTCTTATTATGTATGATCTAAAAATACTTGAGAAAGATATTAATAATAATAACATGATGATTTATTATTATCAAATAAGTAGTATAATGACCAAGGGTATAATATATCAATATAGAAAATCATTTATGTAATATCTACATTAATATAAAACTTATTTATTTTAGAAATAATAACCTTAGTTCTTTTAAAGCATTTATCATATGTCATTTTCTTTAAAATAAGATAATTGAAATTTTCATCAAAATCATAATAGAGTTAAAAACATATTGATTATAGTATAGAAACTATTTAGTACTTTTGCAAATATAGAAGATACCAACTTAGATTAACATTGTATTATGCCTCAAAATAACTTTTGTTATTAGAATAGCATCACATACATCTCAATTATTCCAACCTATTATATAAGAACTAAACCAACATAAGAAACATACTTAGTTAAGTTCACTTTCTGTGTCTCATCCCTCTGGCTCATATATAATACATCAATTGACCTAACATTTTGTAAGACAAAAATAGGATGAGCCAATTATCATAGACTCAATAAGTAATCTACTTATCCATGTAAATCATTACAAACACTTTTCCATTTCATTGATTAGTTTTGACATTCATTGGATCAATAATTCTAGAGAAAGATAAAGTTCTTATTCTTTTGAAATTCTCAACTACTTTGTCCATTTGACTTATAGCAAAAGAATTCTCTAATATTTGCACATTAATTACCTAACCCATCATTTTCATAGAAGTTGTATTATTTCTAATTTATTCATCTTCAAATATAACCTCCTTTTTTAGATTTGTTCTTTCCCTTTAATGACTATGCTCTTACATAAAACCTACATTTAACTTCTAAATGTAAATTCATGATGTTAGCAACAAAATCTTGATGTTATTAAATTGTGATTAAAAACTTGCATGAGATTAAATTTAATTGATGTTATAATGTTATCTTTATATTCTTTACATTAAGTTCTAGATCAAGTTTTGCTTGATGTAAAACATGATACATGAATTGGAACAAAGAAAGTGATCTTTTTCTTATGATAAAGAGCATGTAAGATAATAGATTAACAAAATTAATTATCACATGATAACCTAATCAAGGAAAAATAATGATACAAGAATGATGTGATAATCTTGCACATGATAACTTAGTTTTGATAAGGTAAGACAAAATTTTAGTAATAACTTTAGAAATCTTGAACTCATGATACATCTTTGCAATTTATACTTCTTTTTGAACCATAAACAACAATTTATTATGGTCAAACATAGTGTATTGCCTAGGGTGGGCTTAAGGATTTCAATTCATAGCTTAGTTAAGGCCAAGGAAGGATTAAGACCATGTGAGAATCTAGATCTTAGCTTAGGAAAATAAGAGCTCTATGTTTTTAGATAGGAATCTTGGGAGGACTCATATATAGACCTTAGAAGAAGGCTTTGTTGGAAAGAGGGTTTGGCTAGACTAGTATGGAAGGGCTGTTATGGTTAGCCTTAGAGAATAGACCTAAGGTTAGGTTTCTCTTAGGTAAACTTTACATGAGGTGAGGATAGACTTTATTTAAGCTTATAGGAATACTTAGGTTATAATTTTGGCAAGAGAAAATTCTAAAAAAAGAGTTGAAGATTGAACCAAGAACATGAGCACTTGGAAGGGCCTTGAGCATGCTTTAGATGAGGCCATGCTTTAAAAACCCTCTTGACTTAGATCATTGAAGTCTAAGATTGAGTGAAGGCATATTTATGGTCATAAGTGTTAGGACTCAATAATGGGGGCCAATAATTATCTTAAAATATTGGCTAAACACTAAGGTATCCTAGATAAGTTATTTAAGATTTAGATAAAACCTTAGGATATCTCTTATAAGATAATTAAGATTATTGGAGTGAATCCCCATGATAAAGGGTATAAGAGTTTGTAATGAAACCTTATGATATCTAAATAAAGTATTAGGGTTTAGAAAAAATCATATGATATCCCAAATAAGGTGTTATGGTTTGGAATGATACCCTAGGATACCTTAAATAAAATATTAAGGTTTTGAATAAAATCTTAAGATATCTTAAATAATTATTAGGGTTTAAAATGAAACTCGAGGATAACTTAGATAAGGTATTAAGGTTTTGAATGAAATCTTAAGATACTCTAAATAATGTATTAAGGTTTATAATAAAAACTTAGAATATCCTAGATAGCTACTTAGGGTTTAGAACGAAACCTTAAGATATCCTAGAAAATAGATTAAGGTTAAAAAAATATCTTAGAGTAACCCAAATGATTGATCATAATACCTTGGACTAAGGCCAACATATATAAGGTGCCAAGTAAGAGAATCTTGATGGGCTATAAGTGGACTCCTAAAATAAGAGTGCATGACTGTGATGTAATGGAACATAGGTTTGGATTCTTTAGCCCTAGAGGTAGGTTGATTAGTGATTAATTCTCACATTAAATAAGGAGTGTATATTTGTGTGATTGGTAGAGCCTAAAGAGGGAGCTTCAGATTACATGGTGTAATTAACAAAACCTAAGGAAGAAGTGCCAAATTACATAATACTTATGTGATTAGCAAAGTTTAAGAAAGGAGTGATAGATTAAATAATTAGATACTTATGTGATTAACAGAGCCTAAGGAGGGAGTACTAGATTACATGAACAAAAGATTTTGTGATTGGTAGAACCTAAAGAGTGAGTTTTAAATTACATGATTTAAGGCTTATGTGATTGGCAAATCCAAATAAGATTGCACTAAATTTTACATTCAAAGACACATGAGATTGATAGAGCCAAGAGGGAGTGATAAATTATGTGATTATATAATCCTAGTATGTTCTAAGAGTGTCAAACCTATGCCAAGTTTTTCATAGGTATAAAGAGATTGTCAAATTGTGGATGAGATATTACGATTATTGGTGAGAAATTTTGCATCCAGTTAAATACATCATAGGATTATAATATGAAAGGTCTTAATGGATAACAAATAAATAACATTTCTTAGAGTTATGTCAATAGTGTTAGTGATCATTATAATTATCTTATAGAAGTATCCCAATTCATTTCTTACTTTAGTTTGGTAGTTTGAGTCATTTATGCATATATTTTCTTGTTACAAATGATTATCTTTATAACATGACTTAAGCATTTTCTATTAAACTTTCTAACTAAGTCCTTACATTATATGCATGTCCAAGGAGTTAAGAGCATACAATAGCATCAAAGTTGGTGTGATAGAGTCAAGCATCCTATAGTCATGATGTTTAATCTTATAATCTATGATGTCTTAGTTGTAGTTGTTATCATATTTCATTTATGATGGCATAATTGTATTTGATGGACTTCTAGTTGTATCAAACTTTTTATTATGATAAATAAACTTTTGTATCTTCTTATGTTTTTATTATATGGACTTTGATTTGTTGGTTATATATGAGTCATAATGGAATAATGGCCCTATTGATTTTGTATGAATATTATAAAAAATTTTGATAAGTTTGTTTTTAATGTAATTAATACGTTACCTCTACCTTGGGTGAACTTGTTTCTAAATCAACTAGGTGACCAGTTGATAAAAGGATATGATTCATTTTAGGTGATACATCACAAGCATGATAATCAGATTTGAGGATCACAACTCCTACTTTGAATATCAAGCTTAAAGGGTAAATGTTGTTAGCTAATTACATTGACTATGCATAGGCTTGTTGCACCTAGAAAGTTTTTTAAGACAAAAAATGTGCTTAAAACCCTAGTGTGACATAGGCATTACATGTAAGCAAGGAGACAAGTGGTTGAGTGGTGCAGGGTAAGTATGTAATGCAGTGCAGTTTAGGAAAGTGAGCAACACAAGCTATCTGAGTGACCACATAGAGATGTGTAATTACTATAATAACATTGCAGAAGCTATGATAATAACCAAATTAAAGAGAAAGAAAAGAATGTTAGGTGATAAAGGAAGGAGGATAAAGAAGGATATGCACCACCTTCCTTAGGGTGGATTGACCATCAAACCTCACAAAAAGTAAGCCATGAAGCTATGCAATAACGTTCATAAGCATTAATATATCTATTCATCTATTTTCTTCATTTTTCTTATACCTTATTGAAATACAAACTTCTTGAAAATTATGTATAGGAAAATAAATATTTACGACACTAAAAGTTTAATTAAATTATTTTTTATACACATTTTTGAAAGAAATGCATAAAAGAAGTAATGTAATGATCTTAAGAAAAATTAAAAAAACCAAATCATGTATTGTCTTAGCACATATTTATGGAAACATAAATAAGCTAGATGATAATTACAATTTTCTATATTTAGGAGATCTTCATAATAATTAATCCTCTATGAACCAACATGAACTATCATAAGGATGAACCAAACCAAGCTTCTGTATGGACCACACATAAACTAAGACAAATGAATTATGCCACATGTCATTCAAGCTAGCCTTTGTCCACCTCATCCTATTTGTTATCATTCTCCTATTTTATATTGACCTCTTCTATAATTTTGTTTTAAACATTCATTACTTTTACTATTTAATTACATCAAGACTTGTAACATGAAGAAACTTTTCAAGAAATATCTATTCATTTTTTGTAACCAACTTATTCTCTTAGCTCACAAAGATTTTTCCTTCATCATTTTCTTTGCTTATAATGATTGATATATTTATTATTTCTTTTCTATTTGTTTTGATATTAACCTCATAGACCATAATGTTTTGTACAAAATAATATCACAACATAATATGAAAAAGTATAATATATTTTCTTTCTTATGAAAAAATTCAATCTATATGCATATTTTTATTATCATATTATTCTACTCTCATTTTTATCTTGTCATATTCTATTCCACAACTATTATATTTATAAAATGAATAATAAAAATTGTCTCAAAGACCAAATGTGATAGATAAAAAAAAATTTAAAATACAAGTAAATAACTAATAACAGTGATACTCGAATGCATCATGTTTTATTTATTTTACATAAATAATCCTATTCACTCTTTATGGCAAACCCACATGGTTCAATAAAAGATTCTAGTCTTTCTTCTCTTTATGAAATAAATATAATGAATAAAATCTATAATTGTACTCCAATTGTTTCCTTAGTAGTGCATAAAAGGCCATACATTATGTATAATTAAAAAAATAATAATAAGATAAGTTATGAGCCAACCATCAATTTAATTAAAAAATTTATAAGTATTTAATTCATTTAACACATGTATAGACACCATTACATTATTCTCATATGATTAATATGTTATTCATATGAAAAACATGTGATAAATGACTAATACATAGTTAAACAATATAGTCATATGAAAAATAACAAACTAAATGTTCAAATATAATATTAAAGTAACCCTTGATCAATCCATGCTAGTATACATTTTAGTTCAATGGATCCTACTTTTCATGTACTACATTCCATAAAAAATGGCAAAAATATATCATAGAAGTCAATGCCTTCACAATCCACAAACAGCTATGATAACAAACTAATCATGAATGATACCTCAATGTAAATACCAAACCAATTGTTTAAAGGTTTATACCCAACATATACATATATAGCTCAAGTAAGAAATGGTTAATCAAGGCACATAAATAAACAATTTATAGTTTTAATTTGATAGTTTTTTTCAAGTCCTTGACATTTGATTATTAAGGAGTTTCACAAGCTAACCCATATTTGTTTTATTCATTTATCATCTTTATTAATTTCCACATTTCTTCAATGATAATTGAATATTTTATCACTCTAAAAAATATAAATATAGCATGCTATCAACAAAAATAGCATACACAAGTGTATGAATACTCCTAATATTTCACATTTATAGTAGCGCCAACATTTAGGTAGGTAGATGTCTTTATTTATTCTATTTATCAATTTAACATTTTAGCAATCAATTCAATACAAAATATATTTAATAAATTAAATTATAATATAGTCCATTTATCTTAATTTTTTATTACATTCATTTATTTTTCTAATTTACCTAATAATATTCATTTAATATCAACACTTATCAATCAATTATTATTTTATGGTAAATTCTATTAGTTTTTCTTAACTTTTACTTATTTGTGAAATTCTCTATTAATTTAATAGTGTTACAATGGAATATGGTCTTCAGATTAATGATTAAGCTATTTGATCTACATGTTCAGACTATTTAATCTACTTAATAAAATTGTTTAATCCCAATATCAAATTTTGCTCTAATTTTAACATTTTATGGATAATCTATTTCTAATATAATACTCTTCTTCATCCATTTATTTTATAAGTGATCAAACTATTTGATTTATTAAACCAAACTATCTAATTGACTTACAACTTTTTAATAGAGATTTTGGTTTCAATTTCTTTTCAATTCTTATTATATATAATTTCAAAAGAATAAAGATTGTTATAATCTTCTAACACCTTTTTTAGGCAACTAATATAACTAGTTTAATTTAAATAAATGAAGTTAAAAAATTCCTTCTCTTTTGAATAACACCTTCCTTTACCAACTTGTCCATAACATATGTCATTATCTCCTTCTTTGATATTTTCCATACTCCCTATTTCTTTGCTTTTTACAAACCTCACTCTCTTTTGCTCTCCTTTTTTGTTGTAGTTAAATCCATAGCTTAATGGTTAAGTGAAATAAACAATTATTTTAAAATTTTTTTTAACACAAAGTTTGACATTTTATTAGGAATCTAAATGGATACTACTTTAAATGAAACTATCATAATTATCATCAAGACCTTTCTAAAAACTTTTTTACTTTTAAAATACAAGTTTAATATATCTTTCACTTTAAAATGTTAATTTATAAAAATAAGATTTTCTAGATGTTACGTATTGAAAAGGTCAACAATCATTGACCTTATTTTATTGATTATATAAACATAACATAGTGTAACAATGAATAACTCTAGAGTTGTTGTTCATATCTCACAAAAAAATAAACTTATAATTTACATGCAATCTATTTATGGAAAAAAATTTAATATAAGAAAAATGATTCTAACTATTAAAGAATCATTTTTGACATTCTATCAACACTTGACATACTAAACTACAATTTATTTTTATTTACAGAGAACATTCCCAATCACTTTTCCAATTCAACCTTTTTGAAGACTATAGTGATCTTTTCTCTCAATTTCTTCTTAACAAACTATTTATATTATTACTATCTTATAAATCTCAAATTCACGTAAAATTTTGAGATGTTATAATTTTATACTCATTTTTTATGGTATATTTTCCTAATTTATTTTTTATTGTGATTTTTTTCTTGCAATCAACATTTTTCACATAAAATCTATTTTTTTGTCTTTGGTCTAATCAAACCCAATCTTATTAAGACTACTTCATATAAGGTGCTAAGTAAAATTTTATTGAGTATTAGTTTAAATGAAATAAATCATAAAAATATCATCACTAGTATAGTTTAATGGCATGAGCTGATGTGTTTATATATATATATATATATATATATATATATATATATATGTTAACGTGTTAAAATTTATTGAATTTATAATATTCAACTAAATAATGTATAATAAAGGTTGGATTAACCATTGTTAAAGTTAAAATATACAATATAAAAAAGTTATTAATTGCTAATAAACTATAGAAGTTAATAAACAATCAATAATGAACGTCAATAAATAAGTAATAATGTTACTTATAAAAATTATTGAAAATGTTGAATTAATAGAGAGTAACTTAAGATTTGTTATCAAACTCATCTAAAAGCTTAGATTTATAAAAAATATAATATTATCTATTGATATTTTTGAAGTCTTATGAGAATTATATATATATAATAAGTTAACAAATTGTCTAAATACTTAATTTTAAAGAAACTTCAAATCATTTTTTTTATCAAAACGTTGGGCAAAGCCGCGGAGCAATCAGACCGTCCATTTCTGATTTTGTTTTGGTCTTTCAGTACTCTTGCATGGACAAAACCCATCGCCTACAATCCTCTAAACCCTCCGCCGGTCGGCCGCAGTACTCTCCTTCCATAACCTTCGGTCTCTCTCTCTCTCTCTCTCTCCAACTCTCCCAATCACACGCACGCTCCGTCTCTTTATATTTACCAAAATATCTCCCTTTCTCCATAAATTGTTTTTTGATTCCTGAGATAACAGGCGTTTCCAAGGTAATTAGAGATGAACTTTAAGAGCGCTAGGGTTCCCAACGCTGGATCGGCAGCTACACTGGTGAAGGTCGCTCTGATTGGAGGTGCTGGAGTCTATGCTGCTCTCAACAGCCTTTACAACGTTGACGGTGGGCACCGAGCCATCGTCTTCAACCGTATTCAAGGAATCAAAGACAAGGTATCTGATGCATCTTCATTTGTGATTCATGTTTTTCTCCCTCTTGAAAGAACGTTTGGATGCTATAAGCTGGTTTGTGCAATAAAAATCAGGATTCTTGTTTGAATTAGGTTGATAATAGTACTGAAATAGTAAGGATGTGAGTAGGAATCAATCTCATGGCCTTGGTGTGACTATACTGACCAACCTAGTAGGCACCTCGGAGATCAAGGGTGTTTGCTAATTTAAGTTTGTTCAACGGTTCTTGCTTAATGACAGG
This sequence comes from Vanilla planifolia, assembly GCA_023846275.1. Taxonomy (NCBI): domain Eukaryota; kingdom Viridiplantae; phylum Streptophyta; class Magnoliopsida; order Asparagales; family Orchidaceae; genus Vanilla; species Vanilla planifolia. The sequence continues at coordinate 801,255 of CM043866.1, forward strand.
GCTAACTCGGCCTGAAAACTTGACGAGAGGTATATTTTCCTGGGTGCATTGGTTGCTTTACTGCCGAAACATGCGTCCAGCTGAATTAGGCATCTGATGCAATGTTAACTCCCGCGACTGCATCAAATATTACTTCATTGATAATGTGTGCTATTAGCACCTTGCTTCTTACAAATGCAGGATTGGATTCGGTTTTTTTCACTATTGTGTGTTATAAATAATGAATTTGAGGGATCTCTAAATTTTAAATGGATTTGCGAGGTTTAAGCGTAGTAGGTGTAAAGGCATTGTGATTATTTCCCAAGCCTTATGTAGATTGAACACTTTTCCCTGACCAGAAAGTGGTTTGCCCATGAGTTCTAGATCGTCACATATTATTTTGCAATTGCTAATACACTCATGTACAGATATGGTTACATCTTCAAAGATTTTGTTTAATGAGGTCACATTAAGCCGATGTGTGAGCTTGTTCGTCTTGAATTGTAGACCATACTTCAGCTGTGGTTTCTACTCCAATGGTGATGGCCATTGCTGCAATGATGATTATAGATGATCAGTGCATCTCTATGAACTATAAATTGAATGTGCCAGATTGATGCTTGTGGTGATATTTTATGTAGTTTGAGCATTCAACGATTCTAAAATTAGCTTGATGGCTGCCTTCAATGAACCCTCCAAGGTCTTGTGCCAATTCAACTGAACGTCTGTGTATGCCATATGATACAGTTTTCTTAGATTAGCTCAAAAAACAATATCTCAGCTGGATTAATGGTGGTTGGATGATGATATGATAGGTTTGGCTCCATGTATAGCTTGTTAGGTAAAAATTAAAAACAAAGGAATGAAATGAAGTAGAAGCATAAAAGAAGTAGAGGATGGTGAAGATTGCTTCACAATTCTGAAACCACAGGATAGAATGATTCATTAATCAATGCACCTTTAGAAATATTCCTCTCACCATTGCATTGTGTAAGTTAATCACGTCTTTATATAGCCAATTATGGAATCTTGCAGTTAAAAAAACCACAGGCAGCTATAAGCTTTGAAAACTTGAAGATAGTAGCAACAGAGTTACTTTAGCTGCAGGGTAAGAAATAGTGTATTACTATGTGTTATCAGTTTGTCCATGGTGATTTGGGGAAGTTAGTTGCTTATCCACTATAATTTAAAGAATTATAACTCATTAGCTTTGGAGTAGGCAGAGCTTAGATACATGTTAAATGTTTCGATTGCTCTTTCCTACTTCTGTTTAATTTGTAAAAGTTAAAAGCAGAGATGCCTGAATAATAAGAATTATTTTTGGCTTTCCTATACAGACATTATTGAATAGCTTCTGTTATTGAGTGCATATTTTATCATCTGAGTAAAGCTTTATAAACTTTATGGTGGTATTCTTTTACATGACAACAACCTAAATAGTAGATTGAAATGAATTGTAATGTTCTAAGTGACTTCTTGCACTTTCTGTTATGTGAAATTATATGCTCGATTGTTTTTTTATGATTTTCTGCTTAGGTTGATGATCTGTTGGCAATAGCAGTCATCATTGCTCAAGAGCTTGTTATTTGAAGTGCTTGTAATATTGTTTCTTGCACTTGCATTATGGCCCATGAATTTCTTTTTCTTGTGCTCATGATATATTTTTCTTTAGGTCTATCCTGAGGGAACTCATCTAATTATCCCTTGGTTCGAGAGGCCAATCATATATGACGTTCGTGCTCGTCCCCATCTTGTTGAGAGTACTTCTGGTAGTCGTGATCTTCAGATGGTAGGCTTCCGAATTTACTTCCTTCCATCATGGGTTTAATGCATCCAACTTTTCCCATGTACAGGTTTTGCACTGAATTAAAGATTGAATTGTTCCTTATTGAATAAGATAGCCAGAATGGTGGCCAGTGGTGCTTCAGTCATTACAAGGAATGAACAATGTCAACCTTGATAATGAAATGCCATTAACATAATCATTAGTCTTATGTTAGCTATATTGAATTAGTTTTTTGAATCTTTCTTCGTTTTCAGTCATCATTATATTGATAATCCATCTATTTGATTAGGAACTGAAATTCTGATTTGTTTGGCTCATCATTGGTTAAGAGCAAGAAAAAAGCTTACGTTTTTGGCTGGTTTTATTATGTACTTTGTGATAACTCTTCATATAACTTAATAAAATTTCACAATAATAAAAAATGAATTTGTTGATTATGTGCATAAAAAATTATGCAAATCTAACTAACAAAAATATTTGAAATTTTCGACTACCTTTTTCTTTTAATTCAAAATCAAATTATAATCAAAGGCTTCATTGCCAATATCTGAAATCCGAGGCTCTAGAACTGAATAAGGCTTTTAATGACAATTAGTGTTACTGATAATGAGATCAAATAAATTAAAATTTAAAATTATTTTGTGAATTAATTTTTTTAGGTTTATTACCTGTTTCTTAAATAAAAGGAAACCAGTTGCATCAATTCTGAAAGAAATTAAGTGAGGATTAATGTTGTCTAAGCAAGGGTTCTTGCTTCATGTTTGGTGGATGTGGATGAAGATGGTAGTCTAAGCTATTAGAATCAGGATGGGACTTTGAACTGCAGACATTTTAATTGGAAAATTGATGTAATCAATGGACATTTTGATCCATAAGACAGTAAATGTTATTTGCATTTAAAAACTGATTGGACAGTTGAGAAAACCAAAATTGATAGTTTAGGATCCAAATTTTGGTATCTAAATAAGCATCAAAATAATAATTGGAGTTCATATAATTTTGGATGAAAGTTTGAGGGACAATTTATTAGATATAATAGGATTGGAGACAGAATCATTGCTTTAAAGATTGTAATATTTGGATAGGATGTTAATGTTGCTGGAGTTTATTCCCTTCAAATAAGACTAAATTCTAGTGTTATAGAAAATTTTTTGAAATTAATGTAATAGATTCTTCATGTGAAAAAGGTTTTGTTGGACGAGATTTAAAAAGGCATATGAAAGGGTAGGAAAAAGCATTTAAATGCTACATTTTGTTTTTCACTTGGGAAGGCTAATAAACAATCTAAAATTAATTTGTGATTTACTTGGCATGAGATCTTGATATTGGTATTAGTTTTTTTAAGAAGATTGGTATTTGATTGTTTATAAGAGTAGAGCTTCTAGATTACATTTATCTCTTCCTTCTAGGAAAATAGGGCTATCCATATTTTAAAGATTGTTGTATCATATTAAAAGAATGCTTGACTATTTAATGTGAGCTAGTCATCTTAAATTTCTTTGGGCTCATAAAACTCCTTTTTGAGTATTAAAAGAAGATCTCATATGCTTGGATATGAAGGAGTAAAATGATTTTGGAGCAAAAATTGACCATTTTTTTGGACGGGTTGGGCTCCATAGCAAAAAGCTTTTAAGTGAAAGAACAAGTCACTGTATTATCCTAGGATTTGGTTGTCGAAACTTACGTCTGAAAATAAGTTTTTATTTCAAGAAAATAATATTATATCTATGCATGATCAGAATAATGAATGATCACTTTTGGGTCCCAAGTTTAGGCTCTTCTTGTCTATTGTGTAGATCTTTTTTGAGATTGGTGTGTATAGGATTGATCCATTTACTTTTGTGAAGGGCAATCAGGTATGAATGTTTGATTTTCACAGATTGGTGGTTGAGTTGTTGGTAGGTGTGTCAAAGCATCTAAAATTGTTGTGCCTCTTTACATTGCTTCTTTTTTGTTTATACTGCTTGAATCAAATCAAGCACAACAAGATAAATAATAATAACGTTTGCCATTTCTCACTGTTTTGACTTCAAAATTTTAATTGGTTTTCAAAAGGTCACAATTGGCCTCCCTTGTAACGGGCAAACATTCTTCACTTTTTATTTTATACACTTGATTTATTTTTATCTCAAAGCAGCAAACATGCTTAACACATATTAACACTTAATAGCATGTAGAGTACATTGACCAAATAAAAATAAAAAGACATCTTGAAACATACATAATAGATTGATGCTTGTCACAAACAAAAACATCAATCATGGTTGATTTTGTCAACGTCATTTGGTGGGGATTAATGGCATCCTTGCGACATTGGCTGGGGATACTCTTGCTTCAGTTTGTCTTTTGTTTTGTAAGGTTTTCAGCAAATTTCATTGTGTTATTGGTAAATCAGGGTTGAAGTTCAGGAGCTTGTTTTCATAGTAGCATTCAATTCACAATGCTGTTTGATCATCTACTTTTTGTGTTTATTTTTGATATTTGTGTAACTTCTTTGGTGAAGTATTTTCTCTTGCTTTGACCACTGAAGAGACCTTACATGCAGCTTGTAATGTTTAGTAATGACATGGTACTTGAGCTTAGTGTTACATGAATTAAACTAGACTAATATCAGAACCCAGCTTGAAGCTCACTAGGAAAATACGAGTGCTGATTCTCAAACTGGGTTTTGTTAGTTGGCGTGGTGTAAATAATTATTTGATGATTTATACTAGAATGATGATGGTGGATGTTTGTTTTTCCTCTCAAATTGTGTTATTATGTTTATGGAATCAATACATTGGGTGAAACACTTTGTTTTCTTATTTCACAGTGGGTATATTTTTTTTATACAATTGTTTCTTTACCCTCATTATTTTAATTATTTTTATGCTTTAATGCAGCAATCATGTTCTCTGCAATCATAGATTTTCCTCTCCTCTTGCATTAGACAACTTAAGAATACTTCTTTGTGTATGGCTAACTCTCTACATTAGTGGCATCCATTTGTATGTGCATGTTGCCACAAGGCATTTAAATCCTTTACTTTAGTCTTCTTGCATGCGGTCTATGTTTGGTGTAGTTCATTTTGGGGTGGCACAGGGGGGTGGTCTGACTTCATTTGCAGTCAATATAAATGAACGAATGTCATTTTCTGCTACTTGTATTTGGCTAAATGCCTCTTCTTGCTGTATGTAAAATTTTTTGCATTGTTTGAACTCAATTCATTTTGATGCTTCATGTTGATGACATATTTTACATAATGAACATTTTCTTTTCCAAGCCGCTTGATTGTGCTTTATCTCGATAAGCTCAACTTAGCTTAAAATATTATGTTATTCTGATTCTGTTGTAAGGATTAAAATCTGTTAAGGATATGGATTACTTGCCTCACTCTGCCTTATGTTTCAAAATTTATGATTGAAGTTAAAGGTTTCAAGAGGTGACATGATCCTAAGTTTTCAAGAGATGAACATGGCATATATGTTCTGCTATACCAGAGGTTTTAGAATAACTAAGGGCATAGTTTGATTGGGTTTTACAGCAGGGTGGTATCTGAACGTGAGCCGTGGCCTTTTCCTGAACTTCTTTAAGATTTATGTAATGATAGAGAATTCAGAAAGGATTTCACATAAGTCTTATAATTCACAAAAAGTATTCTTGCATTATTATTTTATTATTAAGTCAATATGGAGTTTCTAATGATTCCTTGTAAGCAAGATTTTTGTTATTTGTTTTACTTGGATGAATCAATTAGGAAAAAGATTGATCTGTGTTGTTGTTGAGAATAAAATTTCTTATATTGTAAATTTTTGGGCATGTAAAGGCGATGTCTTAGATTGATGTTTTATTCTTGTGGATCTAAATACCAGCATCTTATTCTGTAGCAGAGTATTTGATGTTCTGATAATTTGTCAAGGTTTAATTGCAGTGTTTCCTTACATTTAAATGGGAGGTTGTGAAAAGTTGACAGCTCTATTCTTACCTAGGTTAAAATTGGGCTTCGAGTTCTTACTCGTCCCATGCCTGATCAGTTACCAACAATATATCGAACCCTTGGAGAGAACTACAATGAGAGGGTTCTTCCATCAATTATCCATGAGACTTTGAAAGCTGTTGTAGCACAATACAATGCTAGTCAGCTTATTACACAGAGAGAGGTACTTAATTAACTCCAAATGTTTTTACTATACTGTGGAAAAATAAAGTATCCGTATCTATCAGAGAAAAATGATTTGCATTACTTTTGCATGTTATTTGAAGGATATGATGGTGTTTGCAGGCTGTTAGCCGGGAAATAAGGAAAATTTTGACACAAAGAGCATTGAACTTTAACATTGCGCTGGATGATGTATCCATTACAACACTGAGCTTTGGGAAGGAGTTCACTCATGCAATTGAAGCTAAACAGGTAGCTGCACAGGAAGCTGAGAGAGCCAAGTTTATTGTTGAAAAGGCTGAGCAGGACAAAAAGAGTGCAATAATCAGAGCTCAGGTGATCTTCAATTTTGTTGTTGTTCATTTCAACCACAGGTGATCTTCAAAAAGTGTGAGTGTGTGTGGGTGTGTGTGCACGTGTGTGTATGTGCATGTATATATATATTGTCTAACATGCAAAAAATAAGTAGATGATAGTCATAGGTGTTCACTATAAACAAAAGATTAGAAAAATAGGCCGAAGTAACTCAAAATTTATTACTTTTTTTTATTAATGAACACAATTTAGACCACTAATTTCCATCTGATTTAACTTTTTCTGTTCGTCTGATTATTATATTTAATGGGCAACCTAGTTAAGCATGTTAATCATAACAAACAGGCAATTAGTTATGGGCCATTAGTCCTTGTCTGTTGTTTTTATCACTGCTGCTTAGTGATGAAAAAACTTATTTGAATTTATCTAGCACACTGTTATTGTGTTTAACATGTTTTTCTCTGAAGTTACTGAACTGCATGGTCTAAAAATACCTGTACTAATATAGAAAATCTAGTTCATTTGCAGAAGTTTCTTTGTTTCATTTTTTTAACCCTTTGTTAATGTACTGATTATTGTATGCTTTGCTTTTAACCAATTCCATTCCTTATTTGATGAAACTACTCAAAGATAATGTTAAATGCATTGATCCTCTATTCTTACCAATTATGCACTCAAAGAGCTTCAGTCATTTCCTATCTGTCAGATTATGAATTTTCACTTGTTTACATTTATAACCAATACAACTTGTTCAAATCAGATAGAATATGACTATGTAATGATTCAAGATCAATTATAGTTAAGTAAGAAGTTTGGAACAGATTTATAATGTGGGCCTGATGTTTGACCAATAGTCTAAGTTAAATTGAGCCATTTATACTAATTAAGTTTTTGTTGATTTTAAGCTGGAGTCAAACTAAGTTTGATTATTGTAAAAAATGACTGAAATGTGTTCGTCATATAAGCAAAATTTTGCCAAACGAGAACTTATAGTTATACCTTCTTACTATTTATATAAGTTAAATCTCCCCAAATGAGAGGTTTCAATTATTCTTTTTTGCATTTTATATTCAGAAATTCCTCCCATGAATACATAGAGAATGAAATATTGCCTTGCGATGGCTGGACATTGTTGGAGCTAGATCTCTACAGCTTTCTTGAGTTTTATAATTGCATGTGTTATCAAGGTTTTCCTACTGTTTCATGCAATTTTCATATGATCTCTATCGTAGTTGGAGGGGAGAAATTGGAGAATTTTTTTTGTTTTAATGTTTCTGAGTTTTTTTTGGATTAGCCCTACGTTCATTAGGTGCAATTGGATCCAAGTCTGTTTTTCTTGTTATCCTTGTTGACAAAATAATATTCTTTGTCAGGTATTTTACTTGCATAATTGATTGTCTTCACTCATTATTATCTATTATTTCTTGAATATTTTTATGTTAGTTTTGAAGTTTCTTGTTTGATTAGTGGGTTTTTATATTCATATACACAAAGTAAAATCAAACCAAAACACTCTAAACAAGATCTTGAAACCATAATAAACCAAACCAGCAAGTTTTTGCATTTTGGTTCCACTTTCAGGAAATTTTGGTTTTTGAAAAAATTGGAGTTATAATGTTAAAAACACTAGAGCAAATTCAGAAACTCCAAATTTAACTTGTTCTACAATGCTATATATCTATATTACCAAAAACAAAAGAACTGGACTGCTTAACATATCAGGAGGTAAATAAATTGTCAACTATCTTAATGTTTGTTCTGATAACATGTTTTATTTAAAATATTTTACAAATGCAATCTCTTTATGATGATCTAATTGTATCAAATCAAGCCATTTCTATGAAAACTAATTTGATTCAAACTAAATTTAAAAGAAAGCAAAACTTAAATGAAGCAAGTTTCGTGAATGGCTTTTCTTTTGAATTGTTAAATTTGGAATCTAGGCATTATTAACTTCCTACGGAGTTGAATCGTACAACTAGATTGATTAAAAAGTGATTTTAACAATTTTCTTTTATGAGAAAACATGTGATAATAGAATTAATGATTTATAAATTTTATGTCTTATTTGAAATGGGGGGGTAGGGGTGAGGGTGTTAGTTAAACCCGAGATAGCCTACCCTCATTAATAAGTTAGTGTGAATTGGATTTTACCCAGAAAAGTGTTTAGTTACTGACTTAGGTTTGACATTGTTATCTTAGGTTATTATTTTGAATTTTTTTATTAATCCAAGAATATTAATCTGAGGATTGAGCCGGTAGAGGGAGATGAAGTGGGTCGGAACATGAGGAATGGCCAGGAGGCTAAAATGGAGGCAATGGTGATCGAAGTTAGACAGGAGGATGCAAAGAGGGAGGAGTCGGAGAAGGAGGCATAGAGGGAGGAGACGACAAGAGTTGTTAGGAGCCCAATGTGCACCTTGAGGAGTCAATATTGGGTAGTACATGGAAGCGGTTGAGTTGAAAGGTTTTCTGACTCAAAAGTCAGTTGGGTACACAAATAGTTGGGCCAACTCAGTAGCTCACATTATTGTAAGTGTCTCTACATTCTTTGAGACGGCTTATTACTATCAAATTAGCTGCACCTTACTACACATGAGCATGTTAGTTTAGAAATTTACCAAATAAAAACCCAAAACCAAACCTGACACTCCCAGATCAGTAGCTGCCATGAAATGGACCTACTGATCTTTAAACAGAATTTTTTTTTGAAGCATTAATTTGCTGGTTGCTTTAGAAAGAAATTACTCTAAAATGTATTTATTATTTATTACGAAAAGGTACTCGTCACTTGCGAGTGGACTTTATTGTTTACTTTAAAACTTCATTATTTTCGTTTCCAGGGTGAGGCCACGAGTGCTCAGCTTATTGGTCAAGCAATCGCAAGCAACCCAGCATTTCTTGCCCTGCGCCAGATTGAGGCTGCGAGGGAAGTGGCTCAAACGATTTCTAATTCTGCCAATCGCGTGTTCCTGAACTCGGACGAGCTCTTGCTTAACCTTCAGGATCTCAATTTGGAAAGCAAAACGACGGCCAAGAAGTAAAGTCGAGTTGTCAGCTGAAATGTTTCTTTAGAAACATTAGAAGTTTCTTTAGAAAGCTAGTTGAAATGTCGATAAATTTCAACTTTCTACGGTTGGACAATTGTTTTGCGTATCTTGATCAAGTTATCATTTGTGATTTGAGAAGGATCATCATCAATCTTTGACAATTTTTTTTTGTAAGGCTATATGTCACATGTATCCTTGGGATGATGTATGCCCACTTCATGCTTTTAGTTTCTTTTATATTCGCCTTTTGTTATCATCTTTGTGATGCTTTTAGGCTTTAGTACTAGCAAAAAAAAGGACAGTCGTATAAAAATTGCATCTGGCTTTAAATATATTTATTCACGTTGAAATGGAGGGAAATAAATAGAAAATTGAAAAAAATAATAAAATGTTTAGGTAACCTCTGCATTGTCTTTTATTTTGGACAATATTGGAGAAGGTATTTTTTTGGTCATCATATATGTTCAGTTCTTTATTAATTGTTGACATGCCTTTTTCGATGCATTTTTTTATTCATTAGAAAAACAATACTCCTTTTTTGACATTTTTAACTTAGATAGATTTTTGTTTCGTTCAAGGTGTTTAATCAGGTTTGTTGATTATCTTTTAAATCAAAATTCTATTTTTGATTTAACTTTGTAATACCTTTAACATAAGTATTGTATACTATTTATAATTAATATCAATTTTAAAATCATTGTAAGTGAATTAAAACTTTGTTAACGAAACCATTTAATGAAAATCTTGATGTTTTGTCTGAATTCATAACGAAGTTTGGCAGTCTTCTGATAAAGCAATTTGTTGCTCGATCATTAGCTCCCGTCAAAATTGAAATTAAAATAAAGATTAAAGTGATAGTTCCAATTTAATAACGCTTCGTGGAACCCTAACCACCGGTTATGAATGTTACCCGCCAGAAAACTTGCTGGGGATGCGATGGGTTTCGCGATAAAAAAATGCATTTTAAAAGATTAAAATATTTTAGAAATATATATCTTGTATAAAAAAATAAAAAAATTATGAAAATTTGTTTTGAAGAGATGACCATATCATATTTTCATTTGAGTCTATTTATAAAATTATAAAGAAGTGGTTGGAGGCTAGAATTCAAAAATAAAAAAATACGTTTCCACAAAAACATGACAGTACATACAAAGCAAAACGGTCACCATAACTGCCCATATATGTTAAGGATTCATATTATTTATCATTCCTTTATCAGATTTATACTTTCTTAGGGAATAAAAAGTAAAACAATAAAATAAAAGATAATATGGATTCTTTCCATATTCAATACTAATAAAATATTGTTTTGACAATTCCTAAACTCATCTAATAAAAATAAAGATTGAATCCCAAGATTAGATGAGGGCCTTTGAGACTAGTGTGGCATCATTGAAACCTCATAAGATTGCTTTAGAGTATTCTACTTCTCCTATATTCCATAGCATCCCTAGTGACTAGTTTGAAGAAAGGTATGGTGGTCATATAATGTGCTTGCGAGATCTGTTGGGAAGAAATTATAAACTCTCAAATGGAATATGACTAGTTAAATTATGCAAAGTTTAGTTCTAGATGAATTGAAAAAAAGCCAAGTTTTTATTGTAATTTTTATGTCATTAAGAGTTAAATCCTCTTAGTTGACATGTGGTCATAAAGTTGGCAATCTCTATTTGGTTATTGATTTGTAGATGGAAAGTCATGATTCCCTTCAATGTGTTATCCATCATTGGATAGAGTATATGACAAAATGATTGAAAAATCTTTAATATCCATGAATACATATAGATTATTATGTTTGCTCTCTATTGTAAGTAATCCATGGATAAAAATCTATTAAGATACTCTCCCATGGTCTATGGGCACTAGAAGAGATACATATAATCCTTTCATTCTATAGGTAAGCTTGGAGGTACATCAAAAAAGTGATCCCTAAATGTATTTCTTAACATCATCTTGCATAAATGTCCAATAAATGTAACTTTACAGGCTCTAGGTGGTCTTTGTCACTCCGAAGTATCTATTAACGTTTAAAGTATGTACCTTTTGGATCTATCTAGTTTTATCTTCAAAGTATACATGTCAACCCTTCTATAGAAATCCATCTCAAAGGTTATACTTAACGGTCATTAAGAATTCCCTTGAAGTTTGTATCTTCAACACATCTCTTGTAATACTATTCATATACCTTTGGTTGGATCTGCATCATAGTGAACAAATATAAAGAACTATTAGTGTGGTTAAGATCGCATATTTACTAGTTTGTTCTGATTATCTTTCTTATACTTGATCTAAGGAATAAACTTTTATAGCTAAGGAATCCATTTTATGTGTCGAATATGTTGTAGTTTATTTTGTGTTTGATAATACTAGAAAGATTAATGGTTTGAATGCAAAATAATTTCCTTCTTAAGGAGTTATTTTTGTTAATGCTCACTACTTGTTATAAGGTTAATAGTTCTTTGTCATACACTAGAAAATTTATCTATGCCCTTTGTAATAACATTGAACAAAATGCAACAAGCCATTCTTGTTGCTCTAGATCAACTCTTATGCCATAATATAAGGCATCAAACTCTAGTTTTGATTATTATTGAAGATTAAGTAAAGATAATACTAATGTTTTATAGGTGATCTTCTTCAATTTTAGGAATATTTCTTCTCAAACTTTCTACAAGTAACCTTTTGGTTCATTTGTGTCAAAGAATGTAGCTTTGTTGTCAAATTTAAGAATATATCAATAAACTTACTTGATATTACCAATTTGTCATAAATTGTTTAACTTTGTAATATCTTAAGGTCTTGATTAGTCTTGGATAGCATCATCATTCTCTTTATTTGTATTAATCATTCCAATTTTGACTTTAGAAGACAAATATATTTAAGTGTTCTTATGTTACATTACTTTCGATTAGACTTGAGATTATTTTTGTATGGAGTCAGGAGCACTTTCTTTACTTGTACAAGATTCTTTTGACATTCTAGCTATCCATAAGTATATCATTAAGATAAATAATCACAAACTCTTGATGTATCATATCATAATAGTTGTATTATTGACTCTTAATCATAATATTTTATTTGATGATAACAAACCTTAAGTATTTCTAATAAAATTACTTAAGTAAAATTTCAAATTTTAGGTAGTCAATATTCATGTTTGTGGGAGATTTAAAAAAGAAGATGTATAAATATTAAATCTTATGAAGACCATCTTAGTTGGAGTGATAAACTACTAAAAGATACATTTTGAATTTAATTTTAGGTATTTTAATTTTATTTTGATTAGAATATTAAGCTTGCTTAAAATATTTATTATAAGACACATAAATTAAATTAAAATTAAGCTTAAATTAATATTTAAGTTTTTAATATTTTTTATTTAACTTTCTTGATTATCTTCACCATTATTTTATTTTAATAATATTTTTAAAATCTTTAATTAATCTATTATAAAAAAATACGTTAATAATATTAATTAATTAGTAGAAAATTTAATAATAAAAAATAACCTGTTTAGTAGAAGCAATTATGCCTAAACTTGTTCACTATAGTATACGCGTTTGCTCAAGGCAACTAATCTTGATCCCATTCAGTATACCAAATGCTTTTCATAATCAATCTCAAACATTACATTTTGGATCAGGTCATCAATTCTACATCGATATATCAAATACGATGTATATTTAGTTGGTCGTACGTGGTGATTAAATCCTGAACATATCAGGGGGTAGTTAACCTTAAAATCAGGATGCATCTAAAGTCTACAAGATTCCTTATTGGGAGAAAGTGGAAATATAATTGTACTATGTGGGACTAAAACATAGTTTTTCTACATGGAAAAAAAATTCCCAAATTGTAGGAGTGAAGTGAGCTGCTTGATTGCATATTTCATGATCAAATGATCATTATCATATCTAATTTTTCAAAAACACTAATTCAATTAGTCATTTGATCTTGTCATTTTGCAATCGCACGTCCCCGTTTATTTTGCACGTAGGATCAAAATTCGACCATCAGATCACGATTCAAATCTAACCACCCAAATCAATTTCATATTTCTAAATAATGCCAATTTACTGTCATCTATCTGATCGCACAATTTTCATGATTGAACTGTCACAGATCGTTTTGATCGCACAGATCCAATGTAATGGCTTCTTTAGTCATTATTTCGAGCCATTATAATTTTTAATTAAATCATAATTTTTAATTAAAATAACATACACGATGAAGGCTGTAACAACTCTTTGGTATGTTTGGAAGTGCTTGTAATCATTGGAACTTGTCGATAAATAGGAGAATTTTTGTAAACAATTAGGTGATGAATTTTTATGCAATAAAAAAAAAGTTCTAATCCAAAACATTCAAGCCATTAGCAGTCCGTTCTTATTGTCACTTTCATATGCTATAATGCCATTTAGTCATTTAACTCTTGAAATTTTGTTTCTTCTCAAATAAGTTAAGTTATTGATTTTTTTTATTCTTAATTCATTTAATTAAGAAACTTATACCTTTTTAATCATTTCATCAAGCATAGGATTTTGTTTATATTAATTTTGATTTTATGTCATTGAATGTTTTCTTTTATTACCATTTTATTATAATACTATTGTAACCTATCCTATTGATTTCATTATTAGGCCATAGTAGCCTATCTTATTTGTCTATTTATTGTGAGGGTTTAGTTTACTTAGTTTTTTAGATAAAGAATTACATTGGGTGTCCATTTTTTTCTGGTCTTTACTAGGGGTAGACTTAGGCTTGGTTTTACAAATAACCACCAAAAATCGTTGGTGAATAATTTTAATCATTGTTGATTTTTTTATTACATAATTTTCATAAAAACTAATATGTTTTAAAATAAAATTTAAATTTGTACAAAATCATTTTTAGAGACTTATTCAATTGTTTAAAATACTTTTAAATTATATTTTTAAATATTTTGATAAGAAACAAAACTTTTTATTCCTAATAAATTACCCCCCATTTATTGAACCACACTTTAATTAGTATCAGAGATAGGTTCCTTTCTTTTGAGAAGAAATTCTTATGAAGATTCATAGCTTAAATTAATGCTTCAATGAGTTTGGGTGAAAGTGCTTCTTCTTGTAGACCACCACTCTTTTGTGGTGATTATATTGAAAGACTAGAATGATCAATTATTCAGAATCTATTGATAAAGAAATATGAGAATTAATACAAGTATTGTTTGAGTTTATTACTAAAAAAATATATATAGTATTTTTGTACATAAAAATTTTTATGAAATAAATGAAAGTGAAAAATATAAAGTATAATTAAATATCTTACATTGTGCATTGAATGTTATCAAAGTTAATAAAATTATAAATTTAGAAACGACTTATGAAATTTAGCATAAATTTGAGATAACATATGAAAGAAAACTCTTTAGTTAAGAAAAATAAAATAAATATTATGATGCATAATTATAATTTATTTAGGATGCTTTCAAATGTATCTATTAAAAATATGTTTACAAGACTTACTAATATTACTAGTGCACTTACTAATTTGGAAAAACCAATTTTTGTGAATGAACAGGTGAAGAAGATTCTTAAAATTTTACTCAAGAAGTATGATCTATTGACCACCACCATCAAGACAACTAAAAATATTTTCATAATGACATTAGATGACTTGATGGGTGAGCTTATGACAAATGAGCAAGAAATGGAGAAGAGAAAAGAATAAGAAGAATTAGTTAAAAGAACAAAACAAAGAAGAAGAAATAATCAATAACATTAAAGTTGGAGGAAGGTATTTTAGAAGAGGCATCCATTGATGGTGATATTATTTTAATTTCTAAAAGTTTATCTAAAATTGTTAATGTTACAAAAAAGTATAAAAATCAAAAGTCTAAGAAAAAAAAATAAGAACAATAAGAAGAAGAAAACATTGAAAGTATCTTAGAGCAATTCAGAAGAAACCAATACAAGTGAACAAGACAACAATGAAGAACTATTTTGCATGAGGGCTAAAGAAGAAGTAGAGAGTACATCCTCAAGTGAGGAGATAAATCACTAAAAAAAAATTGACTAAACAATTACTTTATGTCTACAAAAAGTTTGAAAATTTGAATAAAAAATATGAGAAATTAAATGAAGAACATAATGAATATCTAGATCATTATAAACAAATTAGAGAAAGATTGACATTTATTTAAAGAATATGAAAAATAGTAATAATAATTTAAAACAAAAATTGAATCAGCCTACATCTTAGTTAAGAAATTTAGTGATTTTAAATCTCTTTACTTTACTTGGTGATTTTTAAAGATAAAACTAATTAGTAGAGATATTTCTTATTACATATGTTAGAATATCACATATACATAGGCATATTGACATTTTACATTGTTATAATCATGAGTTTACATGCTCTATTGCATGTAACCTGATCATACTTCACATACATGTAAGGTTGAAGCTAATATTCATTCTAACTTTACTATTTTTACATGAATAGTGAAAGAAAATAGTAGCTTATTTACACATAAATGTGTTGAACTAATATTAGAGGTACAATGTATAAGTATATATGATGTAAGATCTTAGGTACTATGAATTCTTCTAAAAATAATTGTTGATATGAAGGGTGCTCACCCAAGCATTATAATACATTCAACATTGCCTAGAAGAGTAAGCACACCCATAAAGGTCAAGTGCACAAAATGGAGCAAAATGTGAGCTTATATGAAAACCACTTTTTCACATATGAAATGGGTGGATCCACGTGGATGCCACTTTATCATGCCAACAATCCCTCAAATGATGTGCTAGGGGATCGAACTCATGACCTTGGTTTTGATTCCACTTGTAAGACCACGTAAATCTTAAGTATGTTTCTTTGAATTTGGTTCCCTCATGTGAATAACTAGTAAATATTTTCACTAAACATTTGTCGTATAAGACATCTATTAAAATTAGAATATCACTAGGAGTTATCAACACTTTTAAATAACCTATGTTTTGGAAGATAACAAAAAAAGGAAGAAATTTAGTAGCTATTATATGCCATGAATTAAGGGGAAGCTTAGATTTACAAGAAGTAAAAGTAGTTGCATTACATCACTTGCATGCATTTTTAGTTCTTCCTTAGATGATGAGGTATGTTCACCCACCTTAGAAGAAATAAAAGAATAACTCTTAATTGTATGTCAAAAGTATGAAAGTTTGTTAGGAAAGTATAAGAAATTGAATAACATGTTGATCACCTTGGTTTTTGTGAACATCTTAATGAAACAAATGAAAGATTTTGATTTGACTTAAAAAGGTGTAGAGATGAACTTGTTGCTTCCATTTCTTAACATTCACTAGTTGTAAATGAATTTAATGGATTTAAGAAGATAGATTAACATTGTTCCACTCATTATCTTAATAATATATAACATAAGAGACCTTCATTTATTTAAGGTTATGTTTTTAACATCATAGCAAACTTTGTTGCATTGATTGCATGTGCTGAAGACACACGTCATAATTTGGTTGAATTAGGGCCACTTTGCATTATAGATTACCTAGGTATGGTTGGGTAGCCAAGAATAAATTGTTAATATCTTTAGGACTACCTTTAGCCCTTTTGAGGCTAAAATGGTTGGGATTCCCAAAATTAATACTTAGATTTTTATGTTTAGGCATGTTTCTTAATAGGACTGAGGAGTACATGTGGTGCTTAAATAATATGTGTTCAAAATACATGATTGGGAATTAACACTTTTTCACCTAATTGAAGGCATTTGATGATAGATAAGTCACTCTTAGGGACAACTCCAAGAAGAGGGCCATTAGTTTTGGAACTTTGATAATTCCTTTATATTTATTGCCAAGGTTATACTAGTTAAAGATTTGGAATGTAATTTGTTAAGTATTTGTTTATGTGATTTAGGTTTTAAAGTTAACTTTGTTACTAAATTTTGTGTAATTGGTAAATATCAACCACCTCTAATTGTAGCCTCTAGGAGATGTAACACATCTATATTAGATTTGAGGAGTGTAGAAGCTAGTAGGATAAAATGCTTTATCGCTCAAGCCAATGATGCCAACCTTTGGAATAGAAAGCTTTGTCATGCTAGTAGTTCAAACTTGAAGAAATTAATTAAATATAGCTTAGGGGCTTACATGATTTACAATGGATTCATGATCACATTTGTGGTCTATGTCAAATAGGTAAACAAATCAAATTCTCCTTCAAACCAAAGGAGAATATTTCTACTAGAAGACCTCTAGAGATACTAGATGTAGATCTCTTTGGACCTATCCAACTACATAGTTTATGAAGAAAGATACATAGATTTGTAATAGTAGATGATTACTTTAGTTATACTTGAGTTGTATTTCTTAGACAAAAGAGTAATGACTTTGAGAATTTTGATAGGTTGATCACTAGAATACAAAATAAATATGGAGTAACAATAGTTTTAATTAAAAGTATTTATGGTCATGAATATAAAATTAACCTTCATTAAGTATATAGCAATTATGGGACCGCTCTTACATTCTCATCATTTAAGATTCCATGACAGAATTGAGTAGTTCAAAAATAGACTAGGACTTAAGTAAGGTAAATGAGTCTAAGGTGCTTAAATACTTTTGGTTGGTCAAAGCATTTAATATGGCTTGTTGTGTTATGAACCATGTTTTTGCTTGACCAATATTGGATGATATACCTTATGAGTTTCTATATTCTAAAAAGTCTAAGACAACTCATGAAAATGTATATGGTCATAAGTGTTAAATCCTTAACAATGGTAAAAGTACATTAGGTTTATTTGATCCAAAATCTAATAAAAGAATATTTATAGGATGGTCTCTTAATGGTAGTTCATATAAAGTATTTAATAAGAACACTCAATTCATAGAAGAATAATTCATATAATCTTTGATAAGTCACTTTCAATTAAGCATAATGTAGGAATCATGGAAGAAGATCTTGAGAAATTTAAGAAGTTGACTATTCAGGATGGTAGTACAATGAAAAAAAGATAAAGAGATAGTTTAGGAATCAATATAAAATCATGTCCCTAGAGAGTGAAAACTTAGAAAAGGATTTCGTGAATACCAAATTTTAGAAAAAGTTAAGAAAGGAGTTAAACCAAGAGTAAACATTAACCATTTAGCTTTTGTATCATGTTATGAACCTAAACTAGTCGCATAAGCTTTACATGATGAATTTTTGTTGTCAATAATAAATGTGAAACTTAGTCAATTTGATAGAAATAAAGTGTCGGAGTTAACCCAAAGGCTCCCTAACCATTTCGTTATTGGAACAAAATTGATGTTCAAGAATAAGTTGGATAAAATAGTATAGTTGTTAGAAATAAGGCCAGGTTGGTTGTTAAAGGCTATAGTCAAATAAAATGGATATATAATAAAGAGATATTTACTTTGGTTGCTAGGCTAGAAGTCATTAGGATAGTGCTATCTTATACATGTCATAAAGGTTTTAAGCTATATGAAATAGATGTGAAGAGTACTTTTCTAAATAGAGACATAAATGAGGAAGTTTCTAAGAAATCTCTAGGTTTTGAGATATATAATAAATTAGATTATGTTTATAAATTGAAGAAAACATTAAATGGATTAAAACAATCTCTTAAGACATTGTATGAGAAATTGTGTTATTTTTTAATTTAAAATAGTTTTATTAAATATAAAGTTGATAATACTCTTTTTTATGAAAAATATAAAAGAACTTCAATTGGTATGTCAAATTTATATAAATGGCATAGTTTTTGGCTCAAACAATAATGTGTAAAAAAATTGCAAGTCTTATATAGAAAGATTTTAAAATGAGCTTAATAAGAGAATTAAATTTCTTTCTAGACAAGTAGTGAATGACATTTTTACATCCCAAACTAATTACATTTTAGAATTATTAAAGAAGTATGATTTTGAGAAGTTAATGATTAAATAATCTATTGATGTCAAGTTGTGTAGTGGAATGATAGGATTTTTGTTGTATCTTACTATAAGTTGTTAAGTCATGCAAGGTTTGTGTACGTATGGATTTCAATCTAATCCTAAAGTATCCCATTTATGAGCATTAAAACATATATTTAGATATCTTATCAAGACACCTACTTTATGTCTTTGGTATCTTAAGAGTGAGCCAAGGTTTGATATAATTGCAAATTTAGATCTTGATTTTGTTGGAAGTAAAAACAAAAAAGGACATTGGGTACCTATCAATTTCTTGGCCATTCACTGTAATTTTAGTCTAGTAGAAAATAAAATTGTGTTGTTCTATCCATACTAAATCTAAATATATTACTATAATAGTTGTACAACATAAGTTTTGTGGATAAGACTATTATTATTAGATGAGTATTAAGTCATAAGAGACTACAATTTATCATGACAACCCTAATGCTATTTGTCTAACTAAAAGCTAAATTCAACACCTCCAAACTAATCATGTAGACATAAAATACCACTTATTTAGGACTAAATAAACCTTATTTTTCTGACTTTTATCCCCTCTAGTAAATAATTAGTAAACATTGTTCTAAACCTTTACCATCCAAGATATTTGTTAAGATTAGAATGTTATTAAAAGTCATCAAACCCTTTGAAAGACTTATCTTTTGGATGATGAAAAAAGGAGGGAGAAGTTTAATAGCTAGCAAATTCCATAAATTAAGAGAGAGCTTAGATTTAGGGAGAGTAGATATATTTGCATTATATCATTTGCATGCATTTTATGATCATTTCACTTGCTTTATTTTAAGCATATACTTATAGTGATAATGTTGTCATCGTCAAAAGAAGAGATTTTTAAACTCATCTTAGTACATGAGTGTTTAATGATAAAAAAGTCTATGGTAAAATTTACTATATGTTGTTTGAGTTTTCCACCTCAAGAAAAGTAAAAGATAATGATCATCCAAGATGTGATGATATTACGTATCATTATAAGACTTAGTTAAGGATGTCTCACAATTGAAGAAACTTGCTCTTGATGATGTAGTAGCCATCATGAGTACTTTTTATTTGCATTTGGTAAGCTTACAATGTTAAAAGCTATGTAATCCTTACATGTGGCACTTAGGATCTTGATCTTACTCAAATTATATTTGATGTTCAACTTAAGTCACCTTGCATACATGTTTACATCTCAAATCTTGTATCCCTTGATATTCTCTCATCATTAAAGACAATTATATAAATGAGTGTAAAGAAAAACTTAAATTTTTCAATATACTAATGTTAAACTCATTCATTATACATGTACTTATCATATAATAAAATCATTATTAAAATCAAGTGATTGAAGAGAAATAAAACAATCTAATTAAGTATGTTTAAAAGAGTTCGAACTCATTATCTAGTATGATTCTTCCTATAGTATGGTATGATTGGTTTGTCTTTCCAAAGCACTAATAAATAGAAAGTGAGAAAAGCTCAAGTAATAATACAGATATAGTTGTATAGTGCAATATGAAATTCATTCAGTACAATCAACTTATGCTTAAGATAGAGAAAAAGAATACTAAAGAAATTCATATAATATGATCATCCATTAGACTATAACTGAGGAATGAAATAGAAATCTTGAGTACTTCATATGGTACGATAATTATTATCTTATAGTACAATCATATTCTTTTGTTGATAAGAGAGAATAAAAAGATTTTCACCATCACACATTGCTTAGTTCAAATCCAACAAAACTTGATAAAATGGACAAAATTACCAAATTATTAATTTAAATAAAGCAAAGTAAAAATAATAGAAATGAGAAAGGGTGACAATTAAAATCATATTCCATAAAACATCTTTGTTAGAATAATAAAACAAAAGCAGTGAACATGGTTCTCAATTATTATACAATAAAAAGTTGAAACAATAGCACTAATACAATAAAAATAAGAGAATGCAAGTCTTCATACACAACATATCTCTCACATAGCTTGTAGAAACATCAACATCTCTCATATTGGGTCATAAGCTATCATTTATGAATCCTCAACTCTTTGAAAGTTTACATCTTGGCCTTTAATGTAAGCAAAGAATGAGTATGATATACTCAGTAGGAAAATTACTAGCTACAAACATAAAAGTAGTATAAATGTGTAAATATAAAATCAACAATGATGAATGAGTATTAAGTAAACAGTGTATGAAAACATGTGTAAACTATTCATATAATAATCACTACATAAATACTCATATGTAATGTGCTTATGTATGTGCATGGTCATCATGTTATACTACTACTATCATAATACTTATACCATAATATATCTTTTATTTTTTTGATATTAAAATTCATTTCATTTTTTTAATTTTATATTTCTGTATTATTTCTTTCTTTTTGAGCCAAATGTTTTTATATGACCACTATCCCTACTCTTTGGATCTTATATCATATCATCAATTATCATAGAGCCACTATCACTTATTAAAAACATCTAGTATTGGTGAGAAAGGAGATTTTATAGTGTCATAGTCTAATCTCTTAGTACACATGACAACATGGTGTGATTTCTTTCTCATGTATCATAGAGCCACTTAGGCTTTATTGTCAACATCTTGTGTTAATGAGGATGGTGTCTCTACTATGTTGTAGCCCCATCATTAAGTGCTCATAATAATAGGGTGTGATTTTTTTATATCAAATAGCTACAATGATAGGGTCATAGAGAAAGAATTTCACATTCATATTTTTTTCTTATTTCTCATCTTCTAAATCATCGTACTTAATATCCTTTACTTCTTTCTCCTTTTTTTTCATTTCTTTTTTAATCATATGTTCTAATTTAATAATATCATATATATATATACAAATAGATACATATATATATAAATATATTAATAGTAATATGCAATCACATAAATTAGAAGATATGTAGATTCTATTTCATGTAAAGATGCTTACATCATACATTCTATAATAACATTTCAAGGATATTAACAAATCAACCTACTTATACCACAATCATTTAATATATCTACTTGATGGCTATAATTTGTTTTCTCAACTACCTTTTTCTTTATTTTATCACTTCTTTTTATTTTTTGAATAATTATCTTTAAATTTCAATAATAACAATTCAGATTCTTTTTTTAAACATTAAAAAAATTCAAGTACTTATTTTCCCATTTTTTATTTCTTTTATTTCACCAAACTAATGTTCTATAGTAAAAAGATTTACAAAAGTTATCACAAGTGACCTCCAAAGACTTTTTTAAGTTGACTGAGATTTACTTTTCTAGACTTCATATTGTTTAATTTGATCTCCCAAAGTTTATTGCATGATCACTAACTATTGCTTGTCAGACATGATTATATAGGTGATTGTTACTATGTATTTTTTGAAATTGATCTTATTTGTTTAATTACAAATTCATATTATACAATCATTAGTAGTTACTAATTAGATAAGAGATTAAATAGGTGATCTCTACTCCACTCTTTCTAACATTGATCATACTTATCTGATCATCTCTATCAAACTTCTACAATCATTTGGGAGTTTAGTTGACTTGCATGCTATTCTTATCATACATGACTAATATACCCATAAGCATACCTAGTTACATAGATTGTACAATATAGTGACTTGAACATACTATATAATTGATGTGACTAGAAACAGAATGTTGAGGGGATTTTGATTCAATCCACTCCAAATCAAAAATCCAACTCAGTAGCACTTCATACAACAAATACTAAACTCAAAGAAATGAATACTTAATTAGAAACATAAATTTTAACAAACAATTTTGGTAAGAATGAGATTGGAATTTGTTTTCTCCAACTTCTTTTTACTTATGTCTTTTATTTTGTAGAGATCTAAGCTGAACCACCTTAAAACACCTCTCTCTTCCTCTCCTCATGCTCTCTTCTCTTCTTGGCTTCCTTCCCACATTGTTTAGGAGAAAACTAAATGAAAGAGAGAGAAATAAGGCATCTTTTCGTTTATAATAAAAGGATTATTTAATATTATTTTTTTCTTTTATTTTTGTTTTAACAATGCATAGAAAATTCAAACAACTTTTGAAAATTATAAATTGCATACCTACTTTTGGTTAGGACCTTCAAAATGGTGTGCTCAAAACTTTGATTTAGCTATTAATCATAAATTTCAAGGTGTCCATAATTTTAGTAATTCTCAAGTTTTGGATCTACCCAACTTGTTTTAATAATAAAAACATAATCAAGAATATAGTTTGTAATTAATTAATATAAGTTTTTATAATCTCTTCATATTAGGTAATTTTGACTAAAAATTTAAAATAATTTTAGAAACAATGATATTATATCCTCTTTTACTTCTAGAGTTACTTCTCTTTTGGTTTGTTTCTTTTAAAGCACTTTTTATTCTACAAGAATTCTAATTGGTTAATTTTGATATGATAGGTTGGGTTGAATTTTGGTTTTAATTTACTAGTCAATTTTAGGGTAAAAAATTATACTAAATCTTAACTAAGTTTTAGATATTTTGTGCACATTTTTATAAAATTAGAAAGTAAATTTAGAATCTCTATAAAATATTATTACCTCTGGGATTTCATGTAATCTTAAAATCTACTAAACATGTAATTAAGTAAGTTTGGTTTATAAAAATGGTCATTCTAATAGCCATAAAGTGTGGAGAATAAGTCAATCTATCTATAATTGTCTATATAAGATTATGTCTTAGAGGGGTCTTGGGTAGTTTAATAATGAAGTTCACAACAAGAGACTTTTACTTCCATTTAACGATATGTAAAGATTGCCACAAATTGCTAGGTTTTTACTATTCACCCTTAACCTACTGATAAACAAAAATTTCTCGACTTATTTAACATCTTTTTTCATACTAGACACTAATAGTTTTGTCTTGCTCTTGATACTTTTTGTTGCTTCTGGATGAATGGAGTATTTCAAGTTGTAAGCTTTAGACAACATTAATTTCCTAAGCAATTGTTGAATAAGAATGCACAACCTTACTTGAAATCTTAGCACATCATATTCATTGTGAATGAAGTTATATTCTAATCCATTCCTAACTTTCTAAATAAATTTTTGGTATTCCTCATCTTGAAGTTGATCTTCTTTGATAGATATAATTTACTAAGATCTTAAATAGAGTTATTATAACATCCCAACATTCTTATACACAACTCTTTCTATTTACCTTTTATCAATCTCATAAGAAAACTATTTTTGATTTGGCTTCTCAACTAGTGTTTACAAGATAGCCTTCATACTTGGTGCATCAACAACAACATTAGCTTTTTTTGGGTAATATGTTATTGTCAAATCATAGTCTTTGATGTAATCTAGCCACCACTTTTGCCTTAAGTTTAGTTCTTTCTAGGTAAAGAGATATTTCAAACTTTGGTGATCCATTAACATCTCATAATTCACTTCATACAAGTAATGACTATAGATTTTCAAAATAAAGACTGTGACAGCCAATTCTAAGTCATGAATTGGTTAGTTCTTCCTATCTTCAACTATCTAGATGTATAAAAAACTACTCTTCTATTCTATGTCAATATACAACCCATCCCTTAAAGTGAAGGACATTAAAGATTTTATATTCATTAGGTCCTATTGATAAAACTTAGATTGTAGCTATTGTTTGTTTATTTTTCAGTTTTAAGAAGCTATTCTCACATTTTGTATCTTATTGAAATTTCACAACTTTTTGATTCAATATTATTAATGGTGATATAGTTTTGGAAAATCCTTAAACAAACTTTTGTTAATAACTAGCTATATGAAGGAAACTTTGAATTTCATAAACAAAAGTGAGTCTAGACTGATCCACATTTGTAGAGATTTTCTACTGATGAATTGTTAATCTTATTATACTAACCAAATGTTATAGGAATACCGCTTAAGAAAACTAGAACTCACATTTAAAGAATTTGATATACATGTGATTTCCCCTCTACATCTATAGTATACTATGCAAATGCACAATGTGGTTGTTAAGGGATTTGAAGTACACAAGAATGTTGTGATTGAAGATAATAAAAAATTGATCCAAAAAATCCTAAAAATCTAGTTTATGAAATCAATAAAAGCTGTAAGAAGACTAGTAAGACCAAAAAATAACATATCCATAATGAGTCCTAAAAGTTATCTTGGCTATATATGATTCCTCAATTCTCAAATGATGGTATCCCAATCTCAAGTCAATCTTAAAAAACACTACAACAACTTGCAATTAGTCAAACAGATCATCAATTCTTAGCAATAAGTATTTGTTCTTAATTATTAATTTACTCAATTCTTGGTAGTCTGTGCACATCTAAAGATTACTATCCTTCTTTTTGAAACAAAGGATTGGTGCTTCTTAAGAGTACATTCTAAGGAGAATGAAGACTTTATCCAATAAGCTTTGAATATGGACTTTCACATCTATAAATTCTATAAGTGTAATTATATATGGAGCTTTGTATACTAGCTCAACTTTGAGTATCAATTTCCTTATTAGGAGGAAGACTAGGTAGCTTCTTTGAAAAAGCATCTTAGATTAAGTTGGGGAGTGATTCCCACAAGGAGGAGGGGGGAAGAGGGGTGAATTATGGTCTTTTAAAAACTTGGAGGGCAAAACCAATGAGTATCATAATAATTTATCTTATTTTTATAGGAACCAATTATAGATTTCTTTTAACAAATGATGATTATCTTTTCATGTGAATAGCAAGCTAAGAAATATCAAATATAAAGAAGAAAGCAAACACAAGAGTTTTTGGTAGTTTTGCTTAACAAATTCTTACAACTATCATTAGTCCTTGTTAGGCTACCACTAAAACACCCACTCCCTGTTGTCATAATTGGTAAGGTTAAACCTTAAATAGGAGATTCATGAGTAAATTTATAAGGTGCTTAGAGGAGTCAAACAACAAACTAAAAAATTTATTATAATAACTTTCAGAATGTTTTCTATATGTATACAAAGTAAAACCACAATCCTAATAGCTTCTTAAGAAAATAACATCTCATAGTTTCTAAATTAAGTGGAGAGGTGTGTTACCAACTAATATGAGATATGTAGATCAAAATGCAAAGATGAAGATACAACTTGGCTCACAAAAAATAGATTTAAAGGATGAAATAATGAATATGCACTATTTATGTAATCAATGCGCTTATTCTTCTTCCTAGAGTTTTGTAAGTGAGATTATTATCTTTACTTAAGTGATCAATGCAAAATTTATATTCCCAAACTAGTAAAACATGAATTTAGAAACTCCAACATCTCAAAATTTATATTTCTAAAGTGATTAACTAGTTATTACATGTGTCATGTTTTGTTAAAATAATCTTGATTAAGGGATCACCCATAGGTGATAAATGGATAAACTTGATCATCTAACAATGCACATGTATGACTCACTTATTATATTTTTCTAAATATATTGTAAGTATGACATAGGTCATTATATTATACAATACATGTTCTCCATTACTCTAAAATATTATCTTAGATTTTCAAAACATTGTATAGGATGATCATAAGGATCATACAAGTATAATATTGTTATGACATTGGTTGGTTAAGGATTATATGCACCTGATCAATGGGTTATTAGGTCAAGTCATGTTTGTGTTTGATGAGTCAAGTATTAAATATTTAGTATTTTATTATAATAGGCTTATTTAGTATAAATCAGGTATAGTTTTAAGAACCTAGCTATACACCTTTGAAGATGGAGAATTAGTGGTCTTCGAAGTATCTTTGAGTGTTTAGTAAGCTTCAAGGATTGAAGACATATGCATAAACTTTGATAAGATTTTCTTTTACTATAAATAAAATGTTATCTTGTTGATTTTAAGGCACTCTTATTTCGTATCAATTTCAAGTCATATTCGAACATTAAATTATTCAATCATCTCCTTAGTTTAGTAAATAAATAGAATTGTACTTTTGAATCTCATAACTTTTTTCTTAGTTAAATCTTATCCTTGTCAAATTTTATTAAATTAAAAAATTAATTTTGTTTAACTTTCATAATTAAAAAAATCATCACAACATAACTTGAGCCCAAGTACAAAGCTCTTAAGGCAAGCCCAAGCAGGCATGCACTTGCTAGCCTCAAGTTAAGTAATAGTTGGAACCAAATTGGGTTGAGCATATTTTGGCTGAAAACAAATTCCTGAACCAAAAGGGGTAAGACATTGGTTCGAGTTAGGAAGCACTCAAACTAAGTATATGTATGGGTTGACTTGTATAAACTTTTATGTTACAACTCTACCCAGGGGATGAATTCTTGAGCACACAAAGGGGGAGCTAGCCCTAATTAGGCTTTGAATAATACCTCCATACAAATAACTATAAAGTCCAAATGCTTATCATTTTTGGCAATATGGGACTAAAATCCCTTGTACCTATCCACATCCAAAACTAGGAGCACTCAGTACCATCTGATTGCATATTTTTGTGATCGCACAGTGGAGCACACCTCTACTTTACTTATCAGTCATGATCATCCATCCCACCACTTGTTCAATCTCCCAAATCTAATGATGATTACTAATTCTATTGATTTCTTATAATTTATCACTAGATCTGATGATCACAGCTTCATCCTAACTTATCAGATGACAAGAACTTTTTTCGTCTTATTCTTAAATCATGCAACTCTTAATTATCCTATTTGAATCATATTGCTAAGATCAACTCCAACTTTACCATTGTTAAATTGAACAATCCAGATCTCATCCGACATGATTGGATAACCAAAATCAAATTTGTTTTGATTAGACCATCCATAACTCATCCACTTTGCAATATTAGATCTGACGATTTGTATCACCTCTAATCAAATGCAACAGCCCTGATCCATCTTGTCTAATAGCTAATTATTTAGTTGTTGCATTAATAGTTCCAAAAAATTATTTTAACATGTTTTTAAGTTGTTTGATTATAACTTTTTAAATAACTTTCTACACTTTCTAAAGGCTATAATCAAAATTTTTTTTTATAAATATCTAACTATTATAAATAGAATAACTAATGAACATAAATTAATCTTTGAGATCACAACAAAGCACTGCTCCATATTTTATTGATGTAAATTTTGTTGGCAGTAACTACGACTTCTTAAATGGTCAAAGTTTTTCAACTAAGCCTTGCACATTTAAACTTTCAAATTCTAATTTTTTTTTCTTGAATTTAAGCTAGTTATAGTTTGTTTTATCAATGAACAAGTATAGAAAGTCATACAAATATATCAAATTTTTTTTATTTTATTGTATTTTTCTTTTTCTCTTGGGTTGGGTGGCTTGGCATTTATGAAAGCCTGAGTTCAGTTTGATTGATCTCGTAAAAAAGGAGTTGGGGTTGAGCTTGCAAAAGCTTGAGTTATAGTTAAACCTATAAAAGCTAATAAGTTGGAGGTAAACCATAAGAAAAAATATCAAGTTGTAATCTTTTGTGAGTAGTGTTTTTCCTAATCTCGATTGGGGATGGACGTAAATTCTAATTTGAACTGAATCACATAAAAATTATGGAATCTCATTTAATTTTTATCTTCATTTTTCTTTCACAAATAAAAAAAGTAATATATATATATAATCAAAGTTTGTTATAAATATAAAATTATTTTTAAATCTATAATTCATCCCTCTCTTGTAGGATTTACACAAATTAGTTTTGTCTTCATGTTAACATGTAACAAATTTTTTCACAAAGTATACCACTCTTAGGTTTTTGGATATTACATATGAGCATGATAATAGGATTGATCAGTATGAAAAGTATTCTCTTAGTGTATTGACTTAAAGAGTTGAAGGTGATTCACTTTGTATATGTACAATATTGGCATTATAGTTGTACAAAGTTATACTTATTAGCTTATACTATGTACCATATGATAATCATACGTGTATCATATTCGATCATATTAATTCAATACCATTTTAATACTTGTTTACGTATCTTAATGTTGTGTGTAGGGAATGGTTCATATAAGCACTACATCACTGTTGATATTATATGATGCTTGAATTAGTTAAATACACAGAATAAGAAATAGTCTCATGCACATCCAATCATAGGTATTACCATATATGACCAAGCAAATCCTAATCTTCTTATGTGAAAATGGAGGTTGTACTAATATGATAAGGCCATTGTACATATATGACATGTAATAATAACTAAACCTATCATGAGACATAGAGTAACAAAGCATACCAATATGATGAATGATATCATTCAATATGTTCAAAATGTAGATTTAAATTAAGCCTTGTGCTAATTATTTCTCAAAGTACACTTGTTTCAAGCTAATCACTAATTTAACTAATTAGATCCTAAAATATTATTTTTATTTAGCTATTTTTTGTGTCTTACCTCATGGCCATGAATAGTCACTTAAAAGTATGCATGAGATGAAATATATGCAAAATTATGTGCCAAAGAGCAATGAGTGAAATGTTTAACAATCTAACAAAGTTAAGTTAGATGATAAGCTCTAGATGGGCATTCATTCTACCAATAGTAGAGTCACTTGGTTTCATGATTTGAAAATCAAGACATAATCTTGAGCTATGCCATCTTTAATCCTTATCTTTCCTTCACATTTGGATTGGTCCAACTTGCCTATTCTTCAACACCTAGTCTCTATGCTTTAACATCTTCAACAAATGATTAGTAGACAAGTTGCATGATTTTATTAACATCAAATCTCATAAGGAATAGGGTCAACAATCTCCTCCTTTTGATGATTACAAAACCAATGTTAAAATGAAAAAATAATATGTAGTGGTACAACAAGTTAAGACTTTCAATAGTTTATATGAGTGATGCAACAATATGGTAAATAAAAAATCACAACATCAACAAGTTAACATTCATCACAAGTAACAAAAATTTGATTGACTTAACTAGTAATTAGTAGTGGCATCAAATTCAATTCAACTCATAAAAATTCTTTCAATAAGAAACAGTAATACTACAAGATAATATCCAATAATTCAATCATAACAAAGTTTGTAATTACAAAATAACAAATACTCAAGTTTGACTTCACCACAAGGAAGCTACCCCCTAAGTGCAAGCTCTCCTAAATGCTAGCACTACAACTTCTCTCCCTTTTTGTAATAATTCAAAGAGTTTGAGAACACCTAAGGTCATTCTAATTCTAGGTAAAGTGTTTGATGGTATCTATTTATGAAAATGTTTATTAGAGCACTTGATGGAACAAAAACAAGAGTAATATCCCTACTCCTTAATGAAGTAACACCTAATTTCAATGTGCTTAGAGCAAGAATGCTGAATTGGTTTCTTCACCAAGTAAATGAAACTAGTATTATCACAATGGACTGGTAAATTAGTAAAATGAAAGCTTTAGTCTTCAAGTTGTTGCCTAATTCACTACACTTAAGCTACACAACTACTTACTATTATGTATTTAGATCTAGTTTTAGATAAAAAACACAATTTTTCTTATGACTAGCCTAAGAAATAAATGAATTTTCAAACTATATAAGACATACTTTTCATATCAATTCTATTTCCAATATAGTCAACATATATTTAGGCAACTAAATCAAAACCTATTTCACATCTAGGGTACCACAAACCTAAAGCCTATTTTCCAATAAGATATTCCAAAATATGTTTTAGAGCTAGAAGGCACGATTCCTTTAGAATGTCTTAAAATCTAGATGACAATTCTATACTAAACATTATGTTATACCTACTATTTGTAAGGTAAAGTAATGGGCCAATCATTCCTTTATACATGTTTACATTAATTGCCTTCTTACCATCTTGTTTATGTGAAGTTGAACTTGTTGACATGGGAGTATTCTTAGCTCACATACTTTCAAAGCTAATCTACTTAAGAAGTTCTAAAGAGTACTTGGTTTTGGAGATGAATACGCCTTCATTAATTTTTTTAACTTGAAGGCCTAAGAAGAATGTGACTTGCTCCATCAAGCTCATCTCAAATTTTTTATTCATTATCTCAACAAATATCTCACACAAATCCTTATTGGTTGACCCAAAAACAATATAAATTTGCATACCAATTGATTTTCATTATAATTCATAACAAATAAGGTATTATCAACTTCCCTTAATAAATATATTTGGTATATGAAAATTACAAAGTTTTTCATAACAAGCTTCAGGTGCTTGCTTAGATCCATATAAACTCTTCTTCAATCTAAACACATGACCTAGTTTGTGATAAACTTCAAAACTTATGGGTTGTTCTACTTTCACTTTTTCACTAATGTATCCATCGAAGAATGCACCCTTAACGTCCATTTGATGAATCGTAAAGCCTTTATAGAATGCATATGCTAAGAGAATTCTAATTGCTTCATAATCTTTCCTTGGGAGCAAAGGTTTCATCTACACCAATTCCTTGTATTTAACTATAACATTTTGCTACTAGATGCTCTTTATTTCTAATTGCAATCCCATTTTCATCTAATTTATTTTTAAACATCCATTTGGTACTAATCATGAGGTTATTTATAGGTTTAGGAACTAATTCCATACTTCATTTCTAGCAAATTGATCTAAGTCTTCATTCATTATAGTAATTAAAAATTCATCACTCAATGCTTCATCTATATAATTGGGCTTAAAACAAGATCCAAAAGTAGCATGATTAATTATTACTTTCATCATGGCCCTTTCACTTATCTCACTTATGACTAGTTCCTAAGGATGGTCTTCAACAAACTTTTGATTTCTCTTATTTTCACTTTCATTATCTTCTATAACTTTCACTTCCATCTTCTTATCAAGCGATTCATCATCAAGACTTATCTCTTCAAGCTTCTCAATTTGATTAACTTGAGTTTGATTCCATTACAAGGTGTCTCATCAAACCTCACATGAATAAATTCTTCTACAACTTTTGTTCTCTTATTAAATAATTTATATGAATTGATATTCATAGATTTTTCAAAGAAAAAAACCATCACTAGACTTTCTATCAAATGTATGTAAATCACTTTTCTCATTAATAAAAAAAATATTTGTAACCAAATACGTGTAAGTGAGATACTTTTGATATTCTATCATAAAATAGTTCATGGTGAGAAACATGAAGCAAAGGTCTTGTAAATACTCTATTTATTACATAATAATTAGTATCAATTGCTTTGTTCTAAAAATACTTTGGTAGAATATACCCATTCAATATAAAGTAATGTTCAATTTATCCTTCTGAGGACACTATTTTGTTGAGAGGTTCTAGATGAAGAAAATGGATGTAAAATTCCATTGTGCTTACAATAGTCTACAAATAATTCATCCTTAAATCCTCAATCATTCTTGGTAGACACTAGGGACAATTCATGTTGTTTTCCCAATCTAGTAACTAATTGTATAAATTGTTCAAATGCTTCACTTTTCTTCCTAATGAATAATGCCCAACTAAGCCTTGAATAAACTTCAACTATTAAAAATCCATACTTCTTTTCTCCTTGGTTATAACAGGCTTAAATATGTCTAACTATAGTAATCTTAAGGGGCTTCTTGTCATCACATCTTTTTTAAACTTGAATGATGCTTTAGGCTATTTTTTTGTTAGCAATGTTTATAAACATGCTCTTCATTACATTAAATGTTAGGTTGAATCTAAATCGTACTTATCTTTTTAAGTGATGATAATCTAAGATGACATAACATCCTTGCCCTAAAAATGAACTATTAACTTCATAAGGCATTCTAATCTACTAGATTCTATCATCTTCAAATTAAATACATATATATTATTCTTCCTGAGTGCTACAATAATTGTTTTATTGTTCCTATTATTAATGAATTCTTTAGAATTAAAAGTAATTGGAAAACTAGAATCA
Source organism: Vanilla planifolia (assembly GCA_023846275.1). NCBI lineage: Eukaryota > Viridiplantae > Streptophyta > Magnoliopsida > Asparagales > Orchidaceae > Vanilla > Vanilla planifolia. The sequence goes on from CM043866.1 coordinate 834,319, forward strand.
CATGGTTGAATTATATTAAGAAGGTCATATTTCAAAACTTATACCAAGATGACCTTTTTGATAGAAAGTTTGTGAGTTACCAATTGTTTCAATTCCAATGACTCTCTTCTTGAAATTTTCTCCAAATGTAAACTTACCACCATCACACTCTTTTAATTGGTTGAATAGAGAACAGTCTATAGCCATGTGCCTTAAAGCATCCAATATCAAGGTACTATATGCCCTCCTTAATCCTAGAAGGAAGGCACGCCTACAAGATGCAATCACTTATTAGTTTTGGGGACCTACATCTTTTTAGGTTCACATGTCTTAACATCATTAAGATTTAAACTATTTTCTCTTATCCAAATAAATGTTAGAAACTAAGAGTGAATGTTGTTTTTAATTTTATATTGAGATGCAATGTGGCCAAGTTTCAAGTAATAGAATCACTTGATATTTCTATTATGTGAATGAAGCTGTGAATTGATGGCATGGGATCTTTCAAATCATGTGACAATGTGTATAAATTCTTTTAAGTTCATTCAATTCATGAGTTACCATAGTGTTTTTAGTTATTACATTAGGAAGCTCATCTCTAATTATTTTTACTTCATCTAAATAATTGGCTCTTTTATCATTTAAGTGTTCAAATAAATCCAAATAATTTTCATTCTCTTTTTTAATCTATAACTTAGAGGCAAATGTTTTATATTTAAAACAAATGTTGATTTATTTCTCTTCATAATTAATATAAGAGGAAGAAGAAGAAGAATGTATCTCATCTACATTAAAAGTAGTCACAACATCACCATCTCCTACCATAAGGCAAATAAGTATTAATTTCTTCTCTCCCCTACTAGAGGAGGATTCATTAGAATCACTCCAAATAATCTTCATAGCCTTTTTTGTTTTTTTATTTTTTAATTTTTTTAAACTCTTTTTATGCAAAGGGTAGCCTAGATGAATGTGCCCTGACATCTTGCATTCATGGTGCACTAGTTCATCATTATGTGACATCTTCCCTTTTAATTTTATGTCTTTATTAAATCTCCTACTTGTAGTATATTTTTGAAACAAATGATATAATCCCTTATGGGTTAGATAAACCTCATTCATGAAGAATGAATCTAATTCAAAAGTTAAATCTATCACCAAGGCTAATGACACTTCTTTTTTTTTCTCCATTTTAGTTAATAATTCTTTTGATTTTTTTTCAAGCTCCATTTCATTTGTAAGGAGCTCTCCACTAGTTGATCTAAGGACAATTTAGAGACCCTTTTGTGGCTTTAGCAGTTGTGATTGAAGGATCATTCTCCTTTGGGAACACTCTCAATATCTTGCATACATGTTACGAATTAGAAAGCTCTACCAAAGTTTGATAAGTCATTAATAATGTTAGTAAATCATATAAACATAGATTTAATTGAATCACTGTAACCCATGTAAAATAGTTCATAATCATGTATCAACATTTTAATTTTTCTATTAATTTTTCTCCTTTACTTGTGAGGTACCCTTATAGGTAACCTTCAATTTGTTTCAAATTTTTTTAGTTGTTTTAAAACTCATGATCCTATTGTATTTAGATGTAGAGAGTTCACAATGAAGGATATTGATAGCTCTAGAATTCAATTGAACCATATGCTTTTTCTTAGGAGTAAATTAATTAATGTGATTTCTTACATGTTCACCATTTGCAAGTTTTATAAGGAATGTAAATGGATGTTCCATTATATCCCAAATTTCTAAATCTACTTATTCTAGTGAGTTTTCTACAAAAGAAAATACTCACCCTTAAACAAGGGTGGCCTTTATGAAGAATATACCTCTTATAGCATAGTAGAGTCCTCAATAAAATTTTCTACCATAGAGATCTTCTATTAGGAATTTCTACCTTCAATTCTTCTTATCTCTTATACTATTTGTTGATGAGTGAAGGCTACAAGAGAGGGGGTGATTTTTGATCGGGGGTGATTTTTGATCTTTTAAAAAGTTTGAGTGCAAAAAGCATAATTGTTGTAATAATTTATCTTAATGATATATGAACCAATAGTAGAGTACTTTTAACAAATAGTGATCTAGTTTTCAAAACCTTTTGTGTGAATAGTAAGATATGCAATATCATATAAAAGTATGAAAGGAAGGCTGTGTAAGTGGTTTGGTTTAATTAGAGCTTACATTAATTCCTTGTCCAATGACTAGGTTTTCACTAAAACGATCTCTCTCTTTTGTTGCAATTGGTAGTGGTAAACCTTAAAATAAGATATCCACAAGAAGATCTATAGGTTAAGTAGACACAAACCAAATGCAAAAGAGTTATTACAATAGCTTTGATAATGTTTCAACACTTATAAAAAGAAAAAACATATTCCCTATACCTTTCACTTGAGAAAATAATATGACACATTTCTAAATGAAATGAAAAGATGTTAATAAGTAAAATGAGATGCTTAGATCAAACAATATAGATGAAGATGCAAATTAGTTCACAAATTGTAAGTTGAAAGGATCCAAATGTGAATGTACATTGTTTCTAAAATTAGACTTCTTGTTCTTCTTCTTAGAGTTTTGCAAGTGAGAACTTCAAACTTTTCTTATGTGATAAATGATATATTTCTATTCTTGAACTAGTTAAGCATGAAATTAGAAACTCCAAAAATTCAAAAATTACATTTCCAAAGTGATTAACCAACAATTATAATAATAGGTTCTATTCATATAATTATGATGAAGGGATTGTACACAAGTGATAATTGAATAAGCTTAATTGCTAGGCAATGCTTTTATACAACCATATGCTCTGGTTACCTAGAATATATCATATAAGTTATGGCATAAATCATCACACTTTACGATGCATGTTCTTCACAAACTCTTAAATTCTATATTAGGTTTTCAGAACTTCACGCTAAACAATCATGAGATCATACATGCATAATCCCTTTATGACATTAGTTGGTCAAGGGTTATACACCTAAAAAAAGTGGATTGTTAGCACATGATCAAATGTTTCACAAATTTCACTTTTTGGACTCTTGTATACTTCATATAATAATAATAATAATAATGGGATTGTATAAGAGTAAAAGTGTAGCCTTAGAGTGTTGACTTAAAGAACTGAAGGTGGTTTACTTCATACATGCATGATATAGACATCATTATTTCATTAATTTATAATTATTAGCTAATAATAGTTACAATATCATAATTGTTCTTATATGATACTAGAGCATAGTCATTTTTTCTCCATTTTAACATTTGTTTTATTTAAGTTATTTCAAGATAGTGTATATGAAATGGTTCATATAAGTATAACAAAACTCTATGCATTGTACGGTGCATAAATTAGTTGAATGCACACAACAAGATATAATATCATACACAACTGATCAAACGTATGACCATGTATGACCAAGCAATACCTGATTTGGCTAGGGAAAAATTGAGGTTATACCAATACGATGAAGCTATAGTACATATATGATATGCAATAATAACTAAACCTAACATCTGACATAAAGCATGAAATCATTCAGTATGTTCACAATATAGATTTTGGATTGAGCCAAGTGTCAATTATGTTTCAAAGTGAACATTAGGTTAATCCAATTGATTCAATTGATTAAACCTTAAATATTATCGCTTCTTAACTATTTTTGTGTTTTACCTCATGACCATGAATAGTTACTTTAAAATATGCATATGATGAGATATATACAACTTATGTGCTATAGAGTAATGAATGAATGGTTTATTAATCTAATGAAGTTAAGTTGTAGAAGATAAGCTATAATATTAGAAAGTTGAGGCGTCGTCTTAAGCATGCCACAATCAATCCTTCTCTTGCCTTCACATTATAGATTACTCCAACTTACCTATTCTTCAACACTTAATCTCTATGTTTCAACATATTCAACAAATTATTAGAAAACAAGATGCTTGATTTTTTTATCATTGAACCTCACATGGCATGTTATCAGTAGATAATTAGTACAACTTAAGGCCTAACAAACTTTTGATAAAAAATACTAAATAACAAAAACTTCATTGCCTTTAATTATTTTGAGCCTTCAATGCAAGAAATGGGACTCCTTTCTCATTGCCAAATAAGACTATTTCCTTTCCAACTAAATTTGTCCATTTAATTCTCTTTTCTACACAATCAATGACTACTTGGTGTTTAGATAGCCAATCTATACCTAGAATAATATCAAATTTACAGAAGGGCAAGATAAGTAGTTTAATGAAAAATTTCTTACCTCTATTTTTATTTCTCCCCAAATAGATAAATCCTTAAGAAAGTTGCTCCTATCAGGTAATTACAAAATAATGGATTATTAATTTTATTTAATTTGGTAATTAATACATCAAGAATTTACAATTAGAATTTATCACACTTAGTAACAATGCAATTCTTCTTTTTATCTAACCTTGACACTAAACAACCTAACCTTCTTTTAAAGACAAAACTTAAGCCCTTCCAAGCATGTCATCAAGAAACTGAGGGCTATACTTACCTTAGAAGCATCTAGGTTCTCATAAGGGCTTGACCCATGCCTCACATGACTTAACAAAGCCATATCTTATGCTTCCTAATCATATCCATGGACAAGAGATACATGGCTATAAGAATTCCTAAGTTTGGCTAAATTTCAAAGTTTTATTCTAAAGTTGATGACCTAGGCTATGGTTTAATTTGCATAAAATGAAAATGTATCCATTTCTTAAAAAAATACAATTATAAGTTTATGTTCCCAACATGTTATCATACTCAAGTTGGATTGTTCCCAACATATTATGATACTCAACTTGGATTATAAATTTATCATGCTTAATCTAAATTACCATATATATATATATATATACATACATATTTTATACTTAAAAAAATCAATATGAGAGCATGAATTTCAATTTTCACATAGCATAAGATCTCAATAATAAAACAACTGTATTCATACCTTACCAAATTCTTGATTTATGGATTATACAACATAAATTACCATTGCATTCATTAACATAAGAATTTCATCTTATGAATTTCATGCTTTTAACTAAAAGTGAGGCTTCAATTCATGTTAATGATTGAATTGAAGTCATTCATTTCTTGGTTAAAAGGATATGCTAATATTTTTCATACCAAAAATATCTCATATTACATGTAAATTCATGAAAATAGTAAAGTATTCCAATTTAATATGCTTTCAATTACAAGACTACATAGTCATTCTTTGAGCAATGGAACAATCATGCTAAAATGTGAAATTCTAAATTCAAATTTTGCATTCATACATATATCAATAAAGAATCTTCACTTTAATAGGAATGTGCTCATAAAATTCTATCATATATTCATGATTAAATTAATATTGAAGAACATGCATATATTTAACAAATTTCCTTATAGAACTTAATCAAGAGAAGTCTAAGGCATGTTCTTAAAGAATCCTCCAATTCACAGGTAGGTCTAATTCATATTCATATAGTGAAATTCATGGAAGGGAAAATAGCTAATGAAAATTTTGATACTTATCTTTCTAAAGTCACCACATGCAATTTAGCAACATAGTCATTTATATTTTTCCTAAATTTTAACTACATTTAACGTACAATCTCAATGATCGTCCTACATTATGATATGAGTAAAATATTTCTCTAAGGTAAACCTTTTCTTCTTTCAAGCCTTGTGATCCTTCTTCCTCTTATTGCTTATGGGTGGTTCTTCTTCCCCTTAGCTTCTCTCGATTAGATTTCTTGTTTGCTCTCATGGCTAGTTTTGTCTAGAATTTAACAAAGTTGCATATTAATGCTTAAATAAGTTTATCTACACATCTTTAAATTAAGTGATTTATTTAACAACTAGCTTAGGATTTATCATAAGAACATAGTTCACCTAAACCCAATGAAAATCACTTTATGAACCTATTAGCTAATTATATTCACTTCCTAAAAATTATGTGTTTAAAAGAGGACATGGCTAAGGGATATCCTTAATATGTTTAGATAATGATAACAAAAATGCATGGCTTATCCATTAAGGAATTATTTAATCTTATTAATAGCTCGAATCACACAACATTATCATATGGTGTAAGAAAAGCATAATCACACTAACTTCTTATCACATTTTTTCTAATTCCAAAATTAAAAATTCATAATTTAAAATTCAATATTCAAAACTTAAACATATTTTAATTTCAAATTAAAATTCTAAAGGTCCTAATGGGCTAGCCAAAATGATGGACCATCCTCCCTACCATAAATTTGATTTTGTCCACATAATCAAGTGAATAGCTCTTGGTGTATCTTAATTTGAACCTCCTAAGTGGACTCATGCTCTTCCAAATTTCTCCCAAAGACCTTATGCATAGATAGACTCTTATTCCTCGACATCCTAATACTAAATTCTAGAATATGCACTTGCTGCACTTGATATGATTCATCTAATTATAACTAAATCTCCTCATACTTCCTTTGAAGAATATGAGATAGATCTAGAACATATTTCTTCATGTAACCACATTAAATACATAATGTACTTCTATTAGAGTTTTTAAAAATTGATCCTTATTAGTGACCAAGACATTTTTTTCTATAATTTGATAATATGTAATGTACCTGGGTAGTAATTTGGAAGCCTTTCCAAATCTGAATAATCCTTACATAAGACTAAGCATGAGGAATACTTGATCTCTAACTTCAAAACTAAATAGTTTATGCTTACTGTTAAAGTATTTCTTCTAATAATATTGCACTATTCATATCCTCTTAGGCACTCTATGTGCCTCCTCTATAGTCTCCATGATAAGCTGAGGTCCAAATGTCTTCCTAGGCTCATCCTTAGCTTAATATAAATACGACCTACAATATCGGTTGTAAAGTGTCACATATAGTGCCATGCCAATGGTTGACTAATAGCTTTATAATATACAAACTCTATCAATGACAACTCTCTAAACTAGTTTGTGAAGCATTAGTAAAGATTGAGCCTTAGGAGATGTAAATGGCTAAAAAATTAGGAAGTAAACTACAAATCTCTTATGAAATAATCACTTAGACATTCTATGTAGAGAACTATCTGTTGGACATACAACTTTGACAATTTACTTGTTGAATATTTCTTCCTCATGTCTAAAAAGTGAGTCAATTTAGCTAATAAATCCCTTATCACCCAAACCACATCATAACTTTACTTAGTCCTTGATAAGCCTAAAAGAAAATCCATATTATTTTTAGTGTTTTTCTTTAACTCCTTGACACATTAAGTATTTTTGAACATAATGAGCCACATCTTTCTTTAAATCTCTCTACCAAACATAGGCCATGAGGCTTCTATACATCTTAGTTTCATGTGGGTGAACTACTAACTTGCTATCATAAGCTCACTTAAAATATTTTGTTTGAACTCTTAATATTAAGGGATACATTATCTATCTTGATAAGTAAAATACCATCCCTTAAAGAAAAATGTAGAGACTCACTAAGTTGTAATACAAAAATCACATCCTGATGCTCTAGGTCTTTCTACTAAAGTGACCTTAGGTTATCCAACCAATTACATGGATACTAAGAAAGTTGAGTTTCATGACTAACTAATCTTAAGTCTAGCTAAAATCAAACACATCCTTTCTCTTTGATCTACTTATAAGCATAAGCTAAGGGTATTACTCATGTAGTATTTTATGTCCAAATCCAAATCTTTAATTAGTTCTAAGTAGTGTGGCTACTTTAGGTTAAGTTTCCTATGTGCAAGGATATATTTCAGAATGTTATGATCAATAAAAAGCTCAACCTAAACGTAATATATGTAATATCACCAAATCTTAAGGACAAATACCACGGTTGTCAACTCCAAGTTGTGAGTCAAGAAGTTGCATTAATGTTCATGTAACTATTTTGATGTATAAGCCATAGCCTAAACATCCTTCATAAGAACAGCCCCACCAAATCCAATAAGTTATGCATCAATGAAGATCTGGTAAGGCTTTCCTTACTCTGGCAAAGTCAAGACTAGAGTTGAACACAATTTGCTTTTTGACTTAGTAAAGCTTTATTCATATTGATCAAAGAAAAAGAAAGCTACTCTTTTTTTTATTAGCAAAGAGGTGTTTTTTTCTAAGAGAAATTGGGCACAAAATTATGATAATATCCTGTATGACTCAAGAAACCATAGATCTCAGATATGGTAATAGGTCTTCACTACTCATTAATAGCTTATCTTGTTAGGATCCACTAAACTCCATTAGCATTAATAGCACATCCAAGAAAGGCCATTGAATTTAGCCAAAAAGAAGAATTTTTAGAATTTAACATAGTGTTTCTTATCCTTAAGCAACTCCAACACTTTCTATAGATGCTCAACATGTTGGTCTCTAATCTTGGAATATCCTATAATGTTATCTATGAATACTATCACAAAATGATGAAGATATGGTTAGAATATATTGTTCATAAGATTCAAAAACACCACATGTGCATTAGGCTAACCAAGTGACAAGACTATGGGCTCAAAATGCTTATATAAAGTTTTGAATGTTGTCTTAAGAATATCCATTTCTTGAATTCTGATATGATGGTATCCTAATTGAAGGTAAATTTTTAAGAGAGTTAATGTTCCCTATAGCTGATCAAGCAAATCATCTATATAAGATAGTAGATACAGCTTCTTTATGGTGAAGCATTAGGTCTAATCAAACCCTTGGCTACTAACTCTTACAACTATACCTTGAGCTCTTACAATTTTATTGGGGCCACACTATATAGTGCTTTTACTATAGGAATAACTCCTAGCTCCAAATATATGCAAAACTCAATCTCACATTCTAAGGGTAATCTTGATTATTTATTTAGAAAGACATCAAGGTAATCTTGCACATTTGGGGTAACCTAGAGAGCTAAGATCTTAATCTATGAGTTAGCTATAAAAGCTAGCTAAGCTAAACAACCCCTACGAACCAACTCTATAGAATGAAGTGTCAAAATCATAGAAACCTTCTTGTTAGCTCCAAAATAACCAAGTTAACTAAGTTTGGAACTTTGATTTAGGCCTTCTTTACCTAAGAATCAATCACTATGCCATGTTAGGTCATCTAGTCCATGCATAGGATAATATCAAACTCAAAAATAGACACACAAATGAGCTTAGCCTTAAAGCCATGGTTGAGAATATCTAGGTCACCACAAACAATAAGCTAGCTAGAACCTCATCACTAGAAGGCAATTTCACCATTAGTGGTGACTATAATTGGCCTTTGTTGCCCTCAATTCTCTCCTAAGTAGACTCAATAATAAAAGAGTGTGATGAACCAGTGTCAAAGGATAAAAAAATGTAATATTATAGAATAAAAGCTTATTAGTGGTAATGTTAGATGCCTCAATAGAGTGTTATTAAGAGCATAAATTCATGGTTGACCTTATGGATTGTCTATTGACTGATCAACACTCTGAATGCTCTTCGGTTTCTCTGAATTTTTTTTCCAATGTACAATCTTCAAATAGTGAAAGTAGAAATTTTACTTTAATTTGCAAACACCTCCATGCCTCTTGCCATAATGTCTACACCTTTGTGCTTAATCTTTGGGCTGGTCCCCTAGCCACTCACTAATAGAATAGGCTAGAATTAGTGTAAACTAAATAGTATAGTTATGTTTCTTCTACCACTTCTTACCTCAAATTTATTAGTCCTCTTTTTCTTAAAAGAGTCAAAATTCTTTCACTTCTTCACAACCCCATGGTGTGCATCAATTTAGTACTCCACTAGCTCAATTGATTTGTCAGCTTTTTTAATCTTAATATCTAGTGAAATGCGTAAGCACTAAATGTCTTTCAAGGGAAGGTCTAAGTTCCTCCATGAAAAGCTCACATTAATGCCCCTCTAATGTTATCAACTCAAAATAAAATCAAATATATAAACTAAGAAGCATAACCTAACTAGCATTTGAGCTTGTCTAAGGTGTGTAATCTCCTTCTTAATTTGAACCTTGGTTTACTCTGGCATATAAAATCTCTAAAAGCAACCACAAAGCCATCCCAAGGTACATCACTATTTGGAGTATCCCCAAACATGGTCTAGCACTGACCATGTAATGAAGTAGCTATCTCCCATCTAAAAGGAGGCTACAGGTATGACCTTTAGCTTATCTTGGCATGCTAATACATCAAACAACTCCTAGACATGGGGTAAGCAATAATAGCAACTACTGGGTTAGTTATACCTACAAATACCATGGTCATAGCCATATAAAACCTTTAATTAGTGTTCCTCTAAGGATTCAACTTGTTCTCAATGTATCCTAGCCCTATTATGTTAGTTAGCCATGGGCTCTCCTTGGGCATGCTCACTACCCATTAAGCCTCTCAAAAGTAGCACTACTTGTCTTGACCATCCCTGATAAAGGAAAAGTACCATACCAAAGTTACTTGGTATAAAGACTAAAACTCATAAGTAATATTTCTAATTATGCATTATTATGATTCACTCTCCTCAACTTATTAAGTTTGAAGCTAATATGTCTACGTGTAACTTAATTCTAAAAATGGCTCTGATATAAAGTCTATTGCACCTAAGTTTTCAGTAATTATTTTAACCTTTAGGTGCAACCCAGTCCATATACCCATCAACGTACCTACAAATGTAATCGTACATGCTAAATGTTAATATAATCATGTTACTAACAATTATCCAAAACCATAATCTATAATATAAAAACCATAAATATCCAATTCTCAAATAACAACAAAATCAAAAGTCCAACCCAAGAAAACATAAACATGCAAATACCAAAGTTCACAAATAATCACTTATTATAGTTGAATGTCCATTAATAAGTACAACTAATAATTAAAAATTGAAATAATAACTCACTAATAATCACAAAATGTAAGAAGAAATGTCATATAAGAGATATATTAATTCTGATGATCTTGCTCTGGCTCTTAAATGACTTGAAACTTCTAGGACTTGCAAAAAAGGGAGTAAGCCAAGGAGCACAATATGAAAACCTTGATTTATATTATATAACACAAAATAACAAGGATATATATATATATATATATAAGAGCAATGTATAATTAATATCAAATATAAAATCTTTTAATATGTGCCTCTATCTACTAAGTTTAGTTGATGCAATTTTTTATGAAGCTACTAATTGGATGCATATTGTTCCACCATCAATTTGGTACTTTCTCCAACCTAAGATAAACATGACAAGGTCTAACATTCATGTCACAACATATGACCTAGCACTTCATAATGGCAATGCCAATCAAATGGGCTAACCTCATAAGGCTCTATGAGTCCACAATATTAACATGCACTCTCCATCATATATATCTGAGCACATCATCTATTCCCAATAAGACTAAATGTACTACTATTCTATCATGAGACTAAATATACAAGTGATGCTTAGAAAAACCTAAATATAAGCTTAACCAATCACACTAATAGTAACACCTTTATTAGAAGAGTAAAAATATCTAACCTACTCATCTTTAGTATGAGGGTTCAAGATCTAAGATCTACTACATCCAAATTCTTATCTAAACAAAGATCATTTTCATGATCCATTAGCATCATGCCAACCCTTATTTAACTTTATTTGGGCACTATGAGGATTTCCTCAAATCCTAATCAAGTACTAGGGTTTCTCCAAACCTAAATTCCATTATTTAGTATTATCCATCACTTAATATAGCCTATGATTTTTTTAACCTAAATTCAACCATCCAAGGTCATCATTAAGTACTTGAGTACTTTGACTTTTTCTTTAAATCATAATACAACCACCTTGGGTACCTTATCCATCTAGACATTATTTTTATAGTTAGTTTTTACCCTGATGTTATCTTGGATCCTTCTTATAATTTCATTATCTATCTAGACTTTCTCTTATTTTTTTTATGTGTCCAAATCTTTAGCTTTCACCCTTAGGAGTTGAATCCAAGTTATTATTACTTCAACAATGTTTGGGTGATATAAGTTCCATTAGTGAGTCTCATGTCTTATGGTTAAACCTGAGCCATTACACCTTTCTTAAAGGCCTCTCCTAAGCCACACACATCTCCCAGAACACTATTTATGGTGTTATCATATTTCCTAAGAGTTTAAATGTGACAAAATAGGTGTTGCACACAATAATGAGAAATTTGGAGATTAATCTACATATATTAAGAATAAAGAAGATGTGAAACATAAACACAAAAAACTTAAGGCAACATACAAAAGACACACATCCAAACTAATCTTAGATAAGAGAGGATATGAACAAAAAATATAGCTTTTTAGAAAGCGATTTGGCAATAGATTTGATTACAAAATTTTTAGAATGAAATGATAACTTTTCAAAAAGTTATTTGACAAAACACAAGAGACACCCATTTTTGGTTCATGTTAATGACTTAATTTTAGTGATGGTTAAAAGTATATGCTAATATTTTCAATGAAAAATAATCTTATCTTACATGTAAATTCATGAAATCCTACAAGGCATTTTAATTTTCAATACTTTCAATCAAATGACTACAAAGTCATGCTTTGGGTAACATGCTAAAATATGACATTCTAATTCAAATTTTAAATTCATACGCATGTCAATAATGGATCTTCACTTTAAAAAGCATATATACAAAATTTTATCATACATTCTTAGTTAAGACTACATTGAATAAATATATTTGACAACATTCCTTATGGATTTTAATCAAAAAAAGTATAAGGCATGCTCATGAAAATTCCTCCCAATCTTGGGTAGTTCAAGTTCATGTTTACATAGTGAAATTTATGCAAGGTAACTAATTAATATCCTGATACTTATCTTTCCAAAGTTTTCACATGTAATTTAGCAACATAGTCATTTTTATCTTTCCTAAGTTTTGAATACATTTAATGCATAATATCGAGTGTCATCCTATACTGTGATTTAAGTAGAGGAATTTTCCAAGGGCAAACATTTTTCCTTCAAGTCTTGAGATCCTGCTTCCTCTTCTTACTCATGGGTGATTCTTCTTCCCTTTAACTTCTCTCTGTTAGCCTACTTGCTTGCTCTTATGACTAAGTTTTTTTGAAACGTAAAAATGTCACATCTTAATTCTTATATATTCTTAGGTAAGCATCCTTAGATGGAGGGATTTACTTAACAAATAGTTAGAGATTTATCAACACATGACTCAACTAAACCCAATGTAAACACGTCATTAAGCTAACTTGCCTAGCTATATTCACTTCTTAAAACTTAAGAGTCTAAAGTAGGATAGAGCTAAGGGATATACTTGATAGTTGGATAATGATAAAGGAAATGCATGGCTTATCCAATATGGAATTGGCTTAATCTCATCAAGAACTCTAATCATGCAACATAATCATATGACACAAGTTAGGCATTATCACACTATCCTCTTATCTCATCCATTTCAATTCCAATATTCAAAATTTACAATTTAAAATATAAACTTTCTCAATATTTAAAATTTAAGCACATCAATTTAAAATTCAAATTTTAAAGGCACAAAGTGGATGCACATCATGAACAACTACGATCCAATAAGCTAGACAAAATGATGGTGCTTAGATCATTAAGGAGGAAAAATATTATAAGTATCATCAAAAGTAAAGATTATACTAAATAGTAATTTTATTATTTTAAGGATTTTAGTGGAATTATTTTTTTTAAAAAAATCATACATTGAAACAAAGGAGCTATGACTTCGAAAAAGAAGGAGAAAAACTTAGAAAAGTTAAGTAAGATTTAATAATAATGTAATTATATAACTAAAAAAATTGATAAATTATAATAAATACTACATAAAATTAGACAATGATACAATGACCTTGAAAAGTTTAGGTTAAACTTATCTTGGTGAGGATATGAAGTGCGATGATCATTAAATAAGAAGCAGAACTTTAATAAAGAAATTAATTATTTGTAAAAAATTTTATTTAACTTATTAAATAAATTTAGAAAAACATATTAATTTGATAGCTAGAAGATCTCATAGAATTGGAATTTTTAATATTGGCTAAAGAAATGTTAAGGCCAAATTAGCTTAAAAAGTTATAACATTAATTAAACCTAACTTCTAATTTTATTAAATAATAATAAGTATTAATTCCTTAATGATTATGCCTAACGTCTTTTTGACTATGGCAATTAAGTAGAGATAGAGGTTTAAGGAATAATTAAGTTAATTTATTAATTTAATAATATATATATATATAATACATAACAAATATTATATAAATAACTATAAATGCTAACATGTGTTGTAGTTTTGTTGGATTCATGGGTGAAGGGAAGGACACGCATCAAGGAAGCAAAAGAGGCGAGAATGCTAACAATAGAAGAGAGATTTAGACAGATGAGCATCATAGGGGAAAGGAAAAAATGGCATCAAGAGAGAAGAGAATAGAAGAAACAAAAGAAAGTAACAAGAGAGGAGAATAAAAATAGGAGAGAAATAGAGGTGCAATACTAAGAGAAAAAGAAAGGTGCTAAGAAAAAGGAAAATAGGAGAGAGAAAGGGAGAGATAAAAAGAAAAATGGGAATATTGTGAGAAGTTTTAGGAAAACAATAAAGGAGAAAAGGATTATTGTAAGAAATTTTGAAAAAAGGGGTGATATATTATAGAAAATTATGGAAAGAAGAGAGAAGAAATTTGTGAACTAGGTTGAGAAAAGAGTGAAATAAAGAAAGAAAAGTTAAGATGCTACCTGAATACATTTTGAGAAGAGAAGGAATCAAACTCTTAAAAGGGTTCACAAATAAAGATTGAATCATTTTTTGCATAACCATTACATCATAATTAGGCTATGCATTTTTGTATAGCTTATGTATATGTGATTACTATATTGATTTATGAAATTTAGAGACTTTGGAATCAACATAATAGAAAAGTCAATTGGTGATGATTTCATACTTGTTTCACTTGCTCCACATGTTTATTGGTTGTTAGTAGTGGTATGTTAGTGGAAAAGACTTATGTAAATCAAATGTTAGTTGGTGATGATTATTTTGATCCAACTCATTTGTATATGAATGATAATTTTTTGTTGACAATATTATGGTTTGCTTCACAAGCTCATCATTAAGAATTTACTTATATAAATGGATATCACATGAGCATTATATTGTTTCAACTTTAGCATGAACAGTAGAATGAACATGAAAATTTGTAACAAAATGAAAGCATACTATGATATTCCTTAGAAAGGATATTTAATATAAGTGAATAAAAGGCGTTACTCAGGATAGATGGGGTCCTTGAAAGTGCATCTTGTGGTATGATGGGTTAAACAAAAGTAATAAACAAATTTGTAAACTTAATGGTCAAGAGATCATTAATGATAAAGAAAAAGACAAACACATAAATGCAAATAATGAACATCCAAAGGGATATTATGCATTACTTTAGAACATAATGGAAGCTTTCCATTACAATGCTTATTTACATGATAAATTTATTATATTGTACACGTTATGATGTGTTATTGGACCCAAATCTATGTTTTATAGTTTTTTCCTACTAATGTAGAGTTAGTTGGCTTAATCTTTTTTTGACAATAACAATTGTAAGTAAAACATAAGCCACATCATAAGACTTTAAGGGATAACTATGGAAGAGCATGTCATATCCTTTATAGTCTTATTTTTTTTATTTTTTAGTGATTATGTAGTATAACTTTTTATTATGTGATTAAGCAAATGTGTCAACTAATCTCTTTGGACTAATATGCTTTATTTACCATATTATACTATGAAAACTATTTAAATCTTTAATTAAACTTAGCAAAATAATGGTGTATGTCCATTAAAAAATAAAATATGTTTTTACTTTTTTTTCAAAATAAGAAATAACGATTTTTAACATCAAGATTATTTTGTATGGATATTTATAATTAAG
The DNA here is from genome assembly GCA_023846275.1 of Vanilla planifolia. Lineage (NCBI taxonomy): Eukaryota > Viridiplantae > Streptophyta > Magnoliopsida > Asparagales > Orchidaceae > Vanilla > Vanilla planifolia. The sequence continues at coordinate 850,202 of CM043866.1, forward strand.
ACTTTCTATTATAAAATTAATCAATATATTTAAAGCTAAATGAAAAAGACATTTTGGCTAGTGAATTTGATTTCATACATGCATTTGTAAGTATTGAAATCAAGGATACAATATCATATGTCTCATAAGGTATGCTAAAAGTTTAATTGAAAATACATTATTTCAAATTATGTAAATGAAAATATTATTAGAAAGACTTGTTGAGATGAGTATAATAATTTTTGTTGTCTTGATTGGACCTTAAATAAGATTGTTATGAAGTTTTGAAATACAAATGTTAGTTATAAAAATAAAAATTTTAATTAATGTAATTATCACACACACATATACACATATCTAAATTTCTACTTTCCCTTTCTCTCTCAAGATCACTTGGTTAGGTGCCTCACAATTGGAGTAGAAATCCTAACCACATTTGTTGTTGTTTTGTTATTGAAACCATAATGAGGAGGTGAATCAATTTCTTTTTATAAGTATGGTGGTTCTATGACTTTTGTAAAACCTTTGTTTTTTCTTGTGGTTTTGCATCTCCTTGTTTGGTCATTTGATTATTTGTTTTATAAACTTAATAGAAAACACCAACTCTTCATTGGTTGAAATTGAGACTATGGATCAATATTGGTTCTTGAGAAAACATTTTTAGGAATAGTAATGATGAAAACTATAAAAAAGGGGTTGCACAATATTTTATGGTAGGTAAAATTTTCATTAATGAAATATATTCTATGAGAAATTATACTAGATTGAAATGTTTTATGTGCGTGATTTGATGAAAAAGCTTACATGGTGAAGGTAGCAAAATTATATCCTATGGCGTGTAATGTGAAAGACCAAGTAATGTGACATGAGTTGTAATGGAATGCTATGGCATGCAATATAATAAGATTTGAAATATATCATTGATTGTTCATTTGATTATAAGATAGTGATATTGTTCTAAATTGTAAGTATAATAGTGATAGAAAATGGACAGTGAAGTTAGATGCATAATGTTTAATATTGTTTCATATGAAAAGTGTATGAAGGATTTGATAATAAGAGGTATAAAAAAATATGATAAAGAAAGAATAAATTATGATAAAAACTTTGAAGAAGAAATGTTATAAAATGGATAAGAGAAAATTTAAAAATTATGTTTATCAAGGATTTGCATAAGTTGGTATTTAGAAAAGGGAAATAAATGATGTTTTCTCTTTGTAACATATAGTATTGAAGTGAAAACAAGTGTACAAATTCCACAATAGGGAGAGGGAGGATGAATTATGGACTTTTAAAATAATTTTTGCTATTTTTTATTATATTTATTTTTCAAAATTAATTTTATATAAAAGTTATATATATATATATATATATATTAAGTTTTAATATGATGAAAGAAAATAAAAATAAAAAATTAAAATAAGACACTAAAAGTTTTAGGTGGTTTGGTTCAAATTAGAACTTATATCTGTCTCTAATTCAGGTCGACAAAAAAATACCACTAATAAAAGGTTACAACTTAAGATTTTTATTTTATGATTCAACTCCAACCTATTTGCTTTTATAGATTCAACTATAACCAAAGTTTTTGTGAGCTCAACCCCAACTCAATTTTTTATGAGACCAAACCGAACTCAGGTTTTCCCAAATGTTGAGCTGCCCAACCGAAAAGAAAAAGAAAAAATAAAGCAAGATGAAAATATTTTAATAAATCTGTATAATTGTTTATATTTGTTGATTAAAAAAATAAGATATAATGAGCTAAATTTTAAGAAGAGAAATAAGAAATTGAAAGTTTAGAAGTGCAAGGCTTATGTGAAAAAATTTAACGATTTGAGAAGAACAAGCCATAGTTGTCATGAATAGATTTTATGCCAATAGAATATTAAATATTACTTTATTGAGATCTAAAATATTGATTCACATTTATTAGTTATTTGATTCAGAATGTTAGGTATTTTTAAAAAACTTTTGGTCATGGTCGTTAGAAAGTCAAGTAAAAGCTTTTTGAAAATCATTATTTTCCAAATAGCTTAAAAATTATTCTAAATTAGCCATCTCCAATGGTACATGTAACAACTAGTTAATTGGCTATTAGGTGGGATCAAATGGATGTGTTCGATCAAATTGTAGATGTTCTGGACAGCTAGATAAAAAATAGTAGAAGGGGATAAGTTATGGATGGTTGGATAAAAAAGGATTAGATTTGTGCCATCTGATCAAGTTAGATGAGATCTAGATCATTCATTTAATCAATTATAAAATGAGAATGATCATAGTTGTAGAATTCAAAATGGATAATTGAAACCATATGATTTTATGAAAAATATTTCAAAAGATAAAAATAATAAAGGCATCTGATTAAGTCAAGCATGATTCGGTTCATTTGATCGGGGCATCGAAAAAAGGATATAAGAAAATGAGTTTGTAGCTGTCTGATCAGTGATCAAATGGATAGAAATTCTATGAAGGTGTGGATGGATCATGATCATTGTTTAAAATGCAGAGGTGATCTCAACCATGTGTTCGCAAAAATGTGAGATCAGTGGTGATAAGAACCAAATGATTAGTCTCGCATTATAGCATAAGAAAATGTTTTACACTTTATAATTGTTTGTGTAGGTATTGTATGCAAGCTTAATTGGGGTCAGCTCCCTTTTTGTGTACATGAGATTTCATCACCTAGGCATACTCAATACATACAGGTTATTTCGTATATGGGTTCGACTCGAACCATACTCATACTTTGTTCAAGTGCTGCCTAACTCAATCCTTTGCCTTACCTAATCTAGTTTAGGAATGCATCATCATTAAGACCAGGCTCAACTCGATTTGGTTTTGACTATCTCCTAACATGTGGCTTTCAAGTTCCTGTTTAGGCTTGCTCAGCCTAAGAGCTTTGCCCTTAGGCACAAGCTTTGGATGTGGAGAAAGTTTTTATTTTATTATTTTTTATTTATTATATAATTTATAATAAAATTCTTATTTATTTATTTATTTTATTTAACTAATTAACATAACATAAAATTTGGTGAATATATATAAATAAGATTTAGCACAAAAAAATAGAAGGATTAAAAAGTAAAATCCTATTCATTTGCTAAATTAAGAAGATGATTAAATAATTGGATGGATGAGTATGATTTGAAATTGGTATAAATAGAGAGTATCTTATAATCAATAAACTAATATTTTATTTTATAGCTTACAAATCTTATAAAAACTAATGTGCATATTTTTAAAAACATAAACTTGTACAACAAATAAATGGTCATTTAAAGAAATTAGGATTAACATGATATCCACTTTTCTTTTCCTAAACCACTATCAACTAGATAATTACTCAATCTATGATACTATGCATGGGGAGCTTGTTTAAGGCCATAAAGTGCCTTTTTAAGCTTATATATAGAATCACCATGTGCATTGTTCTCTAAAATGTGAGATTATTCTACATACACATATTCTTCTATTATCCTATTTAAAAATGCACTTTTTATATCCATTTAAAATAATCCAAAATTTTTATGATATGAATATGTTAAGAGAAGTCTAATGGTCTCTACTCTTGTTATAGGTATAAATGACTCAAAATTTATACTTTCAACTTGATTATGATCCTTAGCAATAAGTCTAACTTTATTTATAATAATCACTCTATTTTTATCTAATTTATTTTTTAATACCCATTTGGTTCCAATCACTTATTGATTATTAGGCATGGAAATTAATTCCTATACTTTGTTTCTCTTAAATTGATCTAACTTTTCATTCATTACTTAAACCCAATAATCATTCTTAAGTGCATCTTTTAAAGATTCTAGTTCTATGAAAGATACAAATGTATTATAATCAATTTCTTTCATAGAGGCCCTAAGCCTAACTCTTTAATTAACATCTCCTACTATTAATTCCTTTAGATGTGAATCTTGATACTTCCAATCGGTAGGTAATTGATGACTGACCTCTTCTCCTTCTTTTTTACTTTCTATTTTGTTTTTATCCTTTTTTAATTCTAAGTTTTTCAAGCATTTTATCTCTTCATCTAAATTTTTATTATTTAACTTTTGAATAGACTCATCAAACACTACATGCATTATTTTCTTTACCTCTTGAGTATTCATGTTGTAAACTCTATAAGCTTTTTTAAAAGAAGAGCTTCCTAAGAAAATTCTTACACTTGCTTTATCATAAAACTTGTTCAAGTTGGCTCTTTTATTATTAAAAATGATACATTTACACCCAAAGATATGAAAGTTGCTAACATTTGGTCTCTTATTTTTAAATAACTCATAATAAGTTTTCTTAAGTATTGGCCTAAAATTAATTTTATTATTATATAACAAGCTATATTAATTATCTTGACCCAAAAGTACTTTGGTAGATTATATTCGACTAAAAATGTTCTACTTATCTTTACCAAGGTTTTATTCTTTCTTTTTAAATCCAATTTTCTTGAGGTGTATAAGGACATGTAAATTGATGCCTTATTCTCTTACCTTTATAATAATCATGAAAATTCTCATTCTTAAACTCACTATTATTATCACTTTGAATACAAATTAATTTAAGATTGGTTTATCTATTTATCTTTTTTATCAAATTAATAAAATTTTAAAACACCTCACTTTTATTATTAAGAAATACAACCTAAATATATCTAAAAAAATCATCAATAATCACAAATTTATCTTTCTTTTCACCTAAACCCAAGGATTGTATGGGTCCAAAAAGGTCTAAATAAACTATCTCTAATACTCTACTAGTGGTTAAGTCATTTTTAAGTTTAAAAAAAGATTTAACTTGTTTTCTTTTTTGGCATGATTCATACATTTTCCAACTAGTTTTGTTTGGTTTGGAAAGACTACTAACTATATCTAGCTTAGTATTTTCTTTAAGATAGAATAACATGACATAGTCTTCTATACTGTAAATTATTATCCTTTGAATGTGTAACAAGGAATTCAATTTTGTTGGCTTCTAATTAATTAAACTTATTTAGATAAGTGTCACCTTTTCTTTTACCAATTAATAACACTTGATCATCTTTTAATATTTTGCAACATTGAGTATCAAAATTAACAAAATAGCCATTATAACGTAATCGACTAAAACTAATCAAATTAAATTCTAATTCATAAACTAAGAAAACATTTGAAAGTGTAAAATTAGGCTTACATATATTATTAATTTTAATTATCTTCTTCTTAGAGTTGTTTCCTAATGTTACCTATATATTTGGTCTATGTTCTATTGATATAAAATTTGATCAATCTTTTGTCATATGACTTGAGCATCTACTATCCAACACCCAAGAGCTTGATCTTGATTTTCTCTCTATGTATGGCTACATAAATTATAAAATTTTAATTTATTAATCATAAAATATAACTTTTATTTACTTAGTTTGTATGCTTTCTTACACATAATTTCTAATATATTATTTCTAACCTATGAATGTCTTTAAAACATTATAGCTTGACACCACGATATGGAGACATCTTATATTAATTTTTTTATTCTCTAACCATAGGAACCTAAGCAAGATTGGGTTGAGCACTAATATTCACTATGAGAGCATTCATATTATCATTGTTAATTGCCCATTTGAAACAAAGTTTTGAACTATAAATATTTTTTCTAGTTTTACAAACCATGATGGTATGCCCTTTTTTACAACAATAAAAGTATATAATATTTGAAATATTATGCATATATTCAAAAGAAGAAATATATTTATTCTTAGAAATACTATGTGAAGAAACTGAAATTTTTTTATGTTCAAGAGAATGAATTTTTTATTTTTAAACTAATAATTTCTTTTGTCAAAAAAATATTCTCAATAATCATGATTTTTTCATCATAAATTTAAAGTATTTCTATTTTCTTTTTCTCATCTTCTTTCATGAAAAAGTCTAAAAGTTCAATTTTTTCTTTGTAAAACTTTTTTCAATTTTTTTTGTGGATAGTAAAGAAGTTAAAGAAAAAATAACTTTTACATAATTATTTTCAAGAACTTCACGAGGCCAAAAACATATTTTATTCTCTTTTTCTTCACTATATGTGCTTGAATCATCATCATTTGTCATAAAATATATCATCCCTTCCCCTTCACTACTTGAAGTTGTGGAGTCTAAATCTTCTAAAGTACTCTAAGTAGCTTAAAAAAGTTTCTTCTTTATTCTCTTCATTTTCTTTTCTTATCTTTTGTTGTCCTTTAATTGTGGATAATCCAATTTAATATAGCAAATTTGACCATAATCATAGCATCTTGATGCTTTCATCTTCTTCCTTCTTTTCTTCCTTTACTAATTCCTATTTACAAAACTTTTTTCAAATTTTTTTGGGAAAACTTTAACATGAACATTTACCTCTTTCTCCAAATCTATAGAAGAGATGTATGCCACATCCAAATCTTCTTTGCTTTCTTTAAATGCTATTGGTTCCTCTTTTCTTGCTCCATGCTTTGGTTTGCTAGTGGAAGCCTCTTCTTCAAATCTTCTATTCATTTCATCAAGTAACTCATCCAAAGTCAGCTTATTTATATCTTTGGTTACCTTTATTGTCATGGTACGAGGATCATACTTCTTGGGTACAATCCTTAGTACCTTTCTTACAATATCTACATTAGAAAACACTTTTCCAAGATTTGCTAATCCATTTATAATATTAGTAAATTACATAAACATCTTCTTTATAGTTTCTTCCAAATCTATGCAAAATAGCTCATAATCATGTGTAAGAAGATTTATTTTTGTTTCTTTTACTTATAAAGTACCTTCATAAGTAACTTCTAACATTTCCCAAACTTCATGTGTGGTATGCAAATTCTTAACTTGATTAAATTTTCTTAAAGGTATGCTACAATGAAGATAATTGAGTGCTCTAACATTTAATTATATCATTCCTTTTTTATCACTACTAAGTTTAATAAAAGACTTGATTTCATTTGTGCGTGAATCTCTAGGTAAATCACATGGTTTGGTGAGCACTTCCCAAAGTTTTAAGATAATTGATTGAATAAAAATTCTAACTCTACTTTTTTTATATGAATAAAATTTATCTTTAAATAATGATGGATAGACCAAAGAAGATCAATCATCTAGTATCATGGCATTATTAATCGTAGGTGATGATATGTTGAAAATATTAATTTAATAAGCAAATTATAAATGCATATTTGTGAAAACATGCAAAAATCATAAGAGAGAAATTAAAAGTGCAATCAAAATGATAGTTAATAAGAAAAAAATGCACACGATGGATCACCTAAGTGATTTGACACGCTTTTTATTAGGAACCCACTTTGATCTAATCGAAGTAAAAATGAGTGTGTGGATTTCACATGAAGGGGTGAATTGTGGACTTTTAAAATACTTTTTGCTATTTTTTATTATATTTATTTTTTAAAATTTATTTTACTTTTATAAAAAATCTTATATATATATATATATATATAAATTTTTAAGATGATGAAAAAAAGTGAAAATAAAAATTAAAATGAGACACCAAAATTTGAAGTGATTTGGTTCTAACTAAAACTTATGTCCACTCCCAACCAAGGTAAAAAAAATACCATTATTAAAAGGTTACAATTTGAGATTTTTATCTTATGGTTCATCTCCTAACTACTAGTTTTTACAGGTTCAACTATAACTTACGCTTTTGTGAGCTCAACCCCACCTTAAGTTTTTATGAGATAAAACCAAACTTGAGCTTTCACAAATGTTGGGCCGTCCAACCCAAAAGAAAAAAATATGACATGATGAAAAAATTTTGATAAATTTGTACAACTTCTTATAATTGTTAATTAATGGAATAAGACACAATGAGCTTAAATTTAAGAAAAGAAATGAGAAATTAAAAGTTTAGAAGTACAAGACTAAGCTGAAACAATCTGACGATTTTAGAAGAACAAGTCGTAGTTGTTGCTAGTAGATTTTATGCCAGCAGAATATTGAGCAACACTTTATTAAGATCTCAAAGATTGATTTATATTCATTAATATCTTTATTCATAATGTTTTGGTATTTATAAAAATATTTTTTATAACTATTAGAAAGTCAAATAAAAACAATTTAAAAAGCTACTTCCAAACTACTTAAAAGTGCTTTTCCAAATGACTTAAAAATTATGCTAAAATGGCTCCTATAATGGTACATATAATGGCTAATTAATTAGCCATTAAGTAGGATTGATTGGATGTGTTGGATCAACTTTGAGAAGTTTTGAACTGTTAAATCAAAAATTAGATAAGCAGATGAGTTATGAATGATTAGATAATTAAGAATTAGATTTGGGCTATCTAATCAAGTCAGATAAGATCTAGATCATTTGATTAATCAATAATAAAATAAAAAATGATTATAACCATGGGCTTCAAAATGGATAATTTGGAGCCACACAATTCAAAGAAAAATATTTCAAAAGATGGAAACAATAAAAGTCATCTGCTCAAGTCATCAAACATGATCTAGCTTGTCATATCAGAGCACCGAAGAATAAGATATTGGTAGATGAGTTTGTAGCCTTCTAATCAATGATTGAATGGATGAAAATTCATGGAAGGCATGGATTGATCATGATCACTATTTAAAATGTAGTGACAATCTTGATCTTATAATCATAAAAATGCTCGATCAAATGGTGCTGAGTCACTCCCAGTTTTGGAAGTAAATAAGCACCAATGAATCAGTCCCACATTATAGCATAAGAAAAAATTTTACACTTTATAATTGTTTGCATGGGTATTATATGCAAGTCCAATTGGGGCTGGCTCTCCCTTAGTGTGCTTTGGATTTCACCACCTAGGCGTACTCGATACATACAGGTATTTCATTTATGGGTCCAACCCGACCCATACACATACTTTGTTCAAGTGCTACCTGGCTCAATCATTTGCTTTACCCCATCTAGTTTAGGATTGAACCATTATCAAGGTTATGCTTGACTTGATTTGGTTTCTACTATCTCCTAACTCGAGGCTTGCGAGGGCTCACTTGGGCTTGCTTGACCCAAGAGCTTTGCACTTTAGCCCAAGCTTAGGATATGGCAGTAGTTTTTTTATTTTATTTATTATGGAATTTTTAATAAACTTATTATTTATTTATTTATTTATTTAGTTTAATAAATTAACTTACAATGAAATTTGGTAAAAAAGATATAAATAGGATTTAAGTAAGAAAGAGATAAAGGGATTAAAAATGGAATCCTATTCATTTACTAAATTAAAGAGATAGTTGAATAATTAGATGCTTTAATAGGATTTGAAATTAATATAAATAGAGAATGTCTTATAATCAACAAGTTAATATTCTATTTTATGGTAAAAAAATCCTGTCAAAGTTGATGCGCATGTCTTCAATCTTTGAAGCTTGTTGAACCCTTGAAGGTGCTTTGAAGACTACTAATTCACCATCTTTAAAGCTTTATGACTTAGTCTTTAAAATTAAACTTGATTTATGATAAAAAAGCCCATTAAAATAAAATATTAAATATTTATCACTTGACTCATCAAACACAAGAGCAACTTAACAAGTATGACTCTAGGTAATTGAATGATATATGATTTTTAGGTATGACAATATTGAGTGATAATTATCTTATCAATGGTGAAATGGGATAAGTTATAAAGTCTAGAAAGAAGTGATAAAGTAAGGTTGAAGGAAAGTTTAATTTTTTAAATGTTATTTATAATATTTTATTTTTCATAACCATTTTATAATATTATGGCTATTGTAACATCATTTTTTAAATGTTAAACCTTTTATGATATGGTTATTTTTAGGCTTATATTTGTATGTGATAGTTTGATTGCAATAAAACCACATTTTTGTGTTTTCAAATATCTAATTTTGAGAATGATGCATAGGAGTGTACGAGCACTTATTACGAAACAAAAGAGCAATGGCTCAATGATAATGGCTCAACTATCATTACTTCTAATGGGATGGACCCCATCTTGAGCTCACATTTAACTATAACTATGGTATGTTGTCAAAACTTCACCAAGTATCATATTACACTTAGGTTCATGCTTACCTTTCTATTTCTCATTTCTTACACACTTCACTCATTCATATTTATCTTGGCTCATACCTTTCTTTTGAGTTTACACAAGAAAATAAGTGAATTGAACTTACATTTTAATTAAAATACATTAGAATTATTAATTTTTATTACTAAAGTCTAGGTATGAAAATTAAACAAGTGTTAAAATTTAGAAAAAATCATATGGTATTGAAATTCATTATCATATAGTATGACATTTTTTAGGCTATTAACAAACTTAAGGAAGTAATAAATCTTTAATATGCATATAATAGGATGTCCCCCATCATAAAAGTATTGTCCTATGAAACTAATAGTCTATATTAAGAAAAGCTAAACTCATGTTCTTTGTATAGTATAATATTTATTTATCATGTAGTACAAGTATTTTGACCTTACAACAAGTTAATGGATCAAAGGATAGAAATGGTTAGTATAGTATGATGTGCTCATCATAATGTATGATTATAATTCTAGTAGAATTCTAAGTGCTCAAACCTAATTGAGGAGAGTGTTAATGTGATTTGTATATTATGATTATACTCATCATCAAAAGTGCAATGCATAACCTTGTAGAGATCTATAAAATTATAGTTAAGCAAATAAATAATCTATAATGATTCATATAGTATGATGGTCCCCATTGCATAAAATGATTCACTATATGTATGTGTAAATAGCTGATTGAATGGCCGTATGCATTGGAAAACTAGGTTATTTAGCTACATCAGATTACACAATCACCTTGGTCATACAATATTAACTAAAGCAAAAATCATGCAATAGCTAGTTAATCATCTCAAAAATTAAGAATTAGTTATTGGTAGTTGTTGTAATTTAAGAGTCTTATTAATTTTAATATTACTATAAATAGGACTTAAAATCATTTAAAAAGTGTTAATGATGATATTTTCACTTATTATGTAAGCAAGGTGATTGCTACTATTGGGTCATACATAGCTCACCTCCATTGATAATCACTACTATAGTTCTAAAAAGAGTTCAAAAGTTAATTTCTTGCATTCCCATTCCTCTATATTTTGGTATTTGGTAACAACTTTTCACATTTAATCTTATCTAGTTGGTGCCACTTGAATCTTTGGTGTAGGTTATTGACTATTGTATGAATTGTACTGTTAAAGTGCTGATTTAGTTTCTTGCCATTAGCTTCTTCATTTATCATTGTATTGTTGCTGGTATAAGCCATATCTTTATATATATTTTTATAATTGTTTTTTCTTCTTGTGGATTTTATTTTGTAATTATGCTTTACTTACCCATCGTCGGACCAAAGTTTCTTATGAATTTAGTTGTCTTTCATGGTCAGGGGTAGACATAGGCTTATTATTCGAATAATAAAACATTGTTTTCTTTTAAATTTCAATCTTACATAATGTTTTTTAAATTTAATAAACAATTTTTAAAGCAATTCCTAGAATAAGTAATTTGAACTATAAGATTCAAATAATACTCATAATTCACTTGTTTTAAAATTTTAAAATAATATAATTCACATTCCTTTTGTGAAAAGGCTACATTTGCAAGTTAGATGCCTATATTATTTCAATTCAATTTCTAGCAAGTTTATTTCAATTAATTTTATATCATTGTATTATGAATCCTTTTTTACATTATATCATTTTTCTTCATTTGTTTAAAAAAATGAAATTTTCTATTTACAAAACATAGATCTAACTTTTGATTTTTTTACTTTTCAAAGTAATAAAACATAGACATAAATCTTCTTTTGACTAAAAAAGAGTGACAGGACTAAGATGAAAAGTTATTTTTTGGGTACTAGACAAGGTAAGAAAAAATAATTATTTAAGTGATAAGTAGCAAGATAATGCTTGGAGAGCTCATAAACAATTAATGATTTGGAGCTACATGGTGGCAAAAACGTATGCACTTATCTTGTGTTTAAATTGATGCTATGTACCAATTCCAACAACAAAGAGATTTCAAGGATGATATTTATAATTAACTTTATTGAATATAAATAATTATTAGTTTATATATTTCTTACAATTTTGGTAATCAATTTTTTATTGGACTACTTTTAGCTTACATTTGGAGTTGAGAGTGTATAAGGGAAATACCTTATTAATATTGTGGTGAAATAGAGGTGATGGAGCTAGAACTTTTACATGTATATGATCTTTGTTGAGTTGCAATAATAAGAGGCTTGACATGTTATTTCTAGTAAATGTTGTTTCATCAACCAAGAAGAATGGAATTAGTCTATAAATTCTCACTCTGCTCGTAACTTCATGTAAAAAATTAATTCTATTTTAGTTAGGCTATTAAAAATTATTTTATTTTAAATGTAATAATAATAATATTTTTCTCTATAATAGAAAAGGATTCAAGCAACAATAAAGAAGGAAAACTATTAAAAAACCTTTCATACTACTATAGAGAAATATGAGAGAGTGATGTCCACACAAGAGGGGTAAATTATAAAGCATATAATTTCAAACAAACATAATTGCACCAAATGAACTATCTTATCTAAGGATTGAATTGTACCATACTTATACATGAATTGATCATCTAACACTTTCGACTTGCTTGACTACCTATTCTCATTTTATAACATATGATTGTATTGTATAGCGTAATAAATCATATTATATGAAGCACATCAATCCTTTACTTCCTTAAGTCTCATCTTATATCTCTCTGGTTTAATAATAATTGTATCATATAATGACAAAAATCATACTATATAAAGTTATTCTTTCTGTAATGTATACATTTCATGGCATGATCATATTGTTTGATAAAACAATATTGTATTAAATGATATTGTAATGACCTGAATTTTTATTTTGTCCCAAGATGTTAAAATTACATTATACTTATTTGAACAATAGAATTTAAATCTTGATCATTGATGAAGGAATTAGAATAATAATTTAAAGTCTTTTCTCATTAATCTTTCTATTTTTTAAGTATTTTTTATTTGAAAAATCTTCATAACAATCAATACAGCTTTTTGAAAAAGGTACATTTACATCTATTTCATTACAATTAGAGCCTGTTTAGATTTAATGTTAATTTGAAAATTGAAAAGGAATTATTAAGAATTTATGATGAGTAATTATTAAAAAATGAACAAAAATCATATCCCTTCTTAACTTAACACCTTCCCAACCACAAATTCACCCTCTCTCACTTGAATTGATGAAGTATTTAAGATCCTTATTCATCTATTAAGCAGATCAGCTACTCTTTGCTATTGCCAATTCTAAGATTATTGATCTTATCTCTTCTCTACACAAACTTGATCAATCAAATTGCTAATCTTAGTTTTCACTAGCTCACTATCATGTTGTTTAGTGGAGCTTTGTTGGCTAGATTGGTATAACTTATGAGCTACTACTTGTCCACTACCTCATTAATTCGGTGTTTTTTCACAAGCCTTGTCTCATAAAAAATTGGATGTCCATGGATGTGAGATGATGGTGTTAGTTAGAGTTCAATTTGAGCCCTATATTTACAGTGTTATCCATTAGATTCAAAGGGATTCTCCTTTGCTCTTCATTCCATGCAATTGGTGTGCGACTTTACTTATAAGGTCCTAAAGCTATGGCTTTTCTTGTAAGGTTCTAAAGCTAAAGCAATGTGTAGTCGGTGTATTTATTACATGGGGGAGGGCTAGGAGTTGTGGTTTGTGCATCTAATCTTATTAGGTGATCATTTGTTATCAAAATTTTGGCTTACTTGATGCAAGTTGTGGAGCCATTTATGTTGTGTGATTTGTATAGTGGTTGGGATTTCATTCTTATTGTGGAGGATATATGTCAAGCCCCCACCTAAATCCAGTACCACTATATAACAAAGTTATCATCAGAGTCGCGAGATACAACATCTAAGTGAGGACAAATAAACAAACCCAAGGTGGAGACCCGACGGTAAGGCAAACACCAACTCCAAAATCCCAAGTATATATATAGGCATATTTTTAAAACATTTAATCACACTAAAACTTTTCCACTCTCACACATCTCTTGAAAATGGCTCTTCTATAGCAGCACCATTCCCATCTCTCGGTGCAGTGGTTTCATGACCTGTGATATAAGTACTAAATGAGATTTACACATCTCAGTAGATAAATCCACATAGTTAACCAAATAAATAAAAAGACATAACAAAATATCATAAACAATAAGGATGAATCATATGCATCAAGCTAAAACCATACCATATGTCATATATATAAGGTAATGCTAAATAAAAACCATAAAGAAATGCCAGTTCCTTATATAATGTGTTATTACTGTGCCCAATTCCCTTTGATGCATTATCCTCTGAATCCAATCATCATCAATAAATGACCTCCAACCGGCATCCAACCAAACACATAACACTAGGCAGATATCTGATCCGAAGATCGATACCCTGCAACATATGCTGGGCCTAGTGCCACCAGGCAGGTATGGTACCATACCCTACAACACATGCTGGGCCTGGTGTAAATCATCATGGAGTCATAGCACATAATACCAGGCAGATATCTGATCCGAAGATCGATACATTGCGACACACGCTGGGCCTGGTATAAACACTAGACAGATATCTGATCCGAAGATCGATACCCTGTAACACATGCTGGGCCTAGTAGTGAGGATAATGTTCTCTGGGAATCCATTTTTACTACCATTTCCAATCATAATTCCAAACAATTATACCATATCAAAAGACCTTTCATGCCATATTGTTTCGTCTCTTTCTTTAGCATATTGTACCATATAATTTCTTTCCATTTTAGTTGTCATGCAAATTCATAATTTATTCATTAGAGCTCCAAAAATTACAAATTAAACATCATTAAACTCGTCTTAAAGAGCTCTTTCAAAAAAAAAAATACAATAAATAAAATAAAGAAAACTAAGACTGTTACAATATAACATGAGGCTAGCCATTATTATAGTAGGGAGAAAATCAAGAAATTGATATGAATGTTGATGTCCAAAGAATGTGGTAAAGAGGAATTACTTGTAAAGTGTGTACAAAATAATTATTATGCTATGAAGAAAGGGTTGTAAGCAAGGATATAAATGAGAATTTGACCTTTGTGCTAGATACTAGATGTTTAATTTGATGTGCAAGAAGTATCCTCTTCTTTGGGAATTTAAGAAATTCAAAAGATAGAAGAGTCATAATACTTCATGAGTAAGGTTCACACATATTTTACTATTGTATTTGCTTGAATCACACATAGGTATACTAGAGATTCCTAGATATTAAAACTATCATGGATGTCAATGGACATTTTCTTAATGACCTAAACTGGGGAGTAAAGATCATTCTAACTTTGCAATATGGCTATAGTGGTTTTCTAAATTTGACAAAGGTTCTCTCCAAAACCTAATTCAGGGAAAGAGAAATGAATTGTTGGAAAAAGATTTAGGTTTATGTTCAAGTGGTATCTTTCACAAGGTAAATGGCTTAGATCTACTCAATATATGTTGTCTTCCACAAGTATAAATTATCATCCAACTATAGGAAGCAAAGGGAAAATAAATGTTAGTGTAGAAAGTTCTTCTAATAAGTAGGTAAATTATAATAACTATAATATAAGTATCATATTAAGTATTATTGTCAAATATTTTATATAAAAATACGACATCATTTTCTTTAGGCAACTATATTTTGTATCATTAATTGCATGCATTATGATACAAATGCGAATGGAATAGTTTGATACTTGAAGGATTTAAATGGTAGTAATATTAGAATAAAGAAAACAAATGTGTTAGTAAATGGAGCAAAAAAAAAATAAGAAAGAAGAAAAATAGATTGAGTACAACTGATAAGTGATGTGACATGATAGTCATGATATGTGATCACATGAGCCTTAATATGATATTTATACTAGTGATGGTATTAATGTGTCGTAAACACATTATGGCTAGAATTTTTTAATATGAGAATGGTAGTATTGGCCTGATAACATTATCTTTAAGTAGCATACTCCACTATTGCTATAACTAGAGACGATATGATGATGTGATATTTGATACCACTAACAACAGTTCCCAAAGAGATGTGATTTGTTACTTGATATGTGATTTGATAATTTAGATACCTGATAAGCTACTAATTATGAGATATGACAGTCTTATTATCTGATGAGCTACTTGTTATACAACCTAACCACCTATAGATGAGATTTTTTATGATGATATAGACATAACATAAGAAGATAAAGACATGACATGAGTTGAGATTTACTATGAAGATGTAAACATGATATGAGATAAGACCCATTATAAGATAGAACTAATATGATATGCATATAAGCTAGGGTTTATATGTTATAATGTGATATTAAGTGTCATGATATGGGATCTACATACTATATTTTTGATCTGTAATCGATAGAGATGAGATGGGAACTCATGGCACTAGAACAATTGTCATCCAAGAAATACTTCGACCCCTTTGATGCATATGAGTGTTATAAGGTAGATATATGATAAAATTAAGATGAAAAAGCTAAGAAATATGAGAATCAAAAGTTTAAATAAAAACAAGTAAAGAAATTAGATTTCATATAACTAATTAGAAATATAATAGATAGAGAGATGTGTAGGCATGAATAGGATTAGAAAACTATATATGTGCATCCTTTATGTCCCAAGTTTTTTTTATATATTTTTGTACATTGATCATATTCTATTCAAGTTTATACTAGTTTTCATATAGAAATATCATCATTTTGTTATATTATACATCTCTATATAGTGATTTTTAAGTTCTTATCTATTCATATTATTTGTTTTTATATATAGAAGCAAAGGCTTAATTAGTGTTCATCATTTCTTTTTGTAGTATATTTTGTTATGACATTTTATTTCATATTATTGCTTAGATAATAATTTACCTATTGGATTTTTAAGCTCATTACATACTTACATTATGGGTAAGGACATTAAAACACCAAGAGATAACGAACCTTAATGGCATCTAATATGAGGTCTGTTTGATGGCATGTTTTTGAGATCTTGAGGTTTTTTAATTTTTGGATATTTATTATATTTTTAAGAAATAATATTTAAGTTAACTATAGCTGAGTTATGAGGAAATGTGTATATCATTCATGGTTGTTACTCATAGTTGTTTTTGGTAAATGCATTCATAGTGGATGTGATTTTTTAAGAATATATTTGAGTTTTTTTTGATACTGTGATAAATAAATTTATGGCTTGTGGTCTACTATTGATATTTGTAAATGTGTATATAGGAAAGAACAAATATTTATATGAGAGATTATGTCAATTAATTCTCAAATTATAATATAATTCAGACTAGAATATACTTTAAAGGGCATCGTAAGTTGATTTATTGTCACCCTGGCTTGTTTCATGGACAATTTCCTTTATTATTCAAAAAATTTTGATTAAATTGGATGATAAAGCTACTCATCATCACATTGGGTAGGGATATCAGGAAAGGTGTGATTAGATGGTATACAAGTGCTTAATATCCTCATGAGAGTTATCAAACTTCTAAGGAAATTGAATTACTGAGTAGTGGAGCATTGGATTGTAGCTCATACTTGAGAGTTTAGTAGGTTTGATGAGTGAGGACACTGTCATAATACACATAGTACATCGATGTATAACATTATATATTGTTATAATTTAAATTATGTAACATCTTTATATACAAAACTTATTAAGCATAAATAAAAAAGTAATTAGAATTGAATGTCAAATCATAGTTGAGCAGAAGAAGATTAATTGTAACATCCCAAAAGTGTGGTAAAAAAAATTTTAATAAATTCATGGGTTGTTAAAAAGAGAAGTACTGGTGAATGATTGATGATTTTAATGAGAAAGGAGTTATGAAATAATGATTTTGAACTAAATATATTTTAAATTTTTTTATAAAATTTTTTAAAATTTTTTATAGATGTCTTAATATTTTAAGATCTCATATAGTATGATATAAAAAAAATCTTATAGTAAGATTTAGTGAAAGAATCAATTGATTAAATAGATTTAGAAGATGACATTATATAATATAAGTATGATTAGGTCAATGTATGAGTTTGATAGTGTAGTAAATGTATTATCATTATTAAAGTAATCTGATAGGTTAAGGAAGAGGATGATCATATAATATAATAATAGAGTATTATATAGTATAATTAAGTAAAAGAGAGAATGAACTGGGAAGAAGTGTGAACTTACACAAAAGTAGGATAAGAATTATATAAGAAAACTAATATATCATACTAAGACATTAATGTAGAAGAACAAATGATCATTACAAACAACATATTATTGTATAGTATGAAAGATTTGAATGTATAAGCATGATCAATTAAGAAGGAAAAATTAACTAGATTATATGGGTTGAGAAATGGATGGACAAATCATACAATATGATTAGTATTAACTTATAAGTATGATTAGTATATAATACATATAATATAAAAGAATCATTGGGTTTTGTAGTAAAACAAAATGTATTTCTTATGATATGATAAGAAATCACATAAGCACAAGGTAGGGTTAATGCTTGAGTTATGTAAGAAGGAATTGATCATACATACGACTAGTTTATTTTATCACTACAATTATTATAAGTGTGACCACAAGATGTTTAACTAAGCTCACATTACAAAGATGCATATTGCATAAGTATGATCAAGTTACAAGTAGTGATGTATGAGAAAAATCATGTATATGTCCTAAGATCAATGACAAATTATATTAGTATGATGATAATAATAATATGATAAGAAGAACTCAAGATTGATTTAGTGAAGGTTAAGAATAATTTCATATGGAGCTAGTGATCAGACATGTACAATTAGTAGAAATTGAGTATATCTTATAACCTAAAATGATGAAGGGCTAAGAAAATTGATATGGGGGAGTTTATTTTGATGAAAAATATTTAGAATAAGAAGATATACAATAAAAAGGCTTCATATAAAGGAACATAACTATTAGAGGCATTTGGAAGGTCAACCATGTGGAAAATCATGAGAAAAAGTATAAAAGAAGGGCTAGCCATGAATTATGAAGTTTTCTTTTAAGGAAATTTAATATCCACTGCTCAACCATAGTTAGTAAAGGAAAGAGGAGCATAAGTAAAGGTATTTTCAATAGATTTGTCAAAGTGTTATGCAAAAAACAAAAGCAAAATTAAGGGAAAATTATTTGGTATTGTAGCAATTGAGACTTAGAGCAAAGATCTAACCTTTGTGAGATCACTACCAAGATTTGAAAGCTACACAACACTTGTTCATGGTGTATGTGTTTGATGTAATGCATATAGGCTAGAGGTCTTACTGATTTGAAATATACTAAATAGAAGATACTTGTATAGCCATGACATGTATTTAATGCATCAAATTTGATGCAATTTTTTGTTAGGTTATATGCCTCAAATGATATGTGAAAGTGAATATATGAGAATGCTTATCACTATTTATTACAATTATTGTTATCCTTGACTTATCACTTGTTTGAATTAGTTACGTTTTAAATATGTATCACATGTTGACATGATGATTTGATACATGATTTATTTGAGCATATTGATATTATTTTTTTAGTGATATATTAAATGTTTTTTATGTCATGTGTTAAAAAGAAAATGAAATAATTAGTATTGATATAAATAAATTAAAAAGGATATAACAAAGTGATGTAATATAGGAAGCATTAATAATTATTATCCAAAAACCAAACTTTTTATCTAGAATAACATTTCTCTAGAAGTAAGCATTTTTTTATCCAAAATAATAGTTTTATGAATGTAAGACCACTACTTAAAATAACATCTCTAAATTAATGTTTTGAAAGAGATATCGTTGAGCAATTTATTATAAATATTTTGGTTGCATAAAAGAATGGAAAAGGTATTTTAAAAAATTAATATGATTTCTTAAAGATGAAGTTGGGTTTTAGATTAATCTAAAGAAAAAAAAGATAACATGTCTTTAGTAATTTATATTACTATAGATATAGACCATGAATGTGATTATCAATGATTACTTATTTTTATATTATGTTAAATGCTTTGTCACTGAGTTATTATTAATTGAATAATGCCTATTTTGACTTAACACTTTTAGTTCAAAGGAGGTACCACATGGGACTATAGGAGAGAAAAGAGATTTAGCTTATGATAATATGTCACAAAAGATGATCATTTGATAACATAAGAGTAACTTGCACATTTTGTTTATATGAGAAAAAAATGCATGTAAAACCATTGATATTGTATGTATATGAGATTTTAAAAAGAAATATGAAAAGCTTGATGTTTTCATAAGTTACACATATATCACTTCCATAAAGGTTTTAAATGCTTTTCTCAAAATGATTTGTAACACTCTCATAACTTAATTTTAAGAAGTAATTAAAAAGGTTTACTCTTTAAAGTTGCATGAAGTTGAAGTGAAAAGAAAAGGATTATAATGGCTCTCCAAGAGAAACCTTGGAATATCTTGGTTATAAAGAAGTAAGACACAATATGGGTGGTATAAAAGTTGTCAAAGTCCTAAGGAGGATATTTGAGAAAAAGATAGACATGGACACTAAGTGAAAAACTAGTGAGAAGGGTCATGGACAACATGTCACAATGTAAGTGTGAAAGTAGAAAGAAAATAAAAATTTAGGTACTAAACATGGGTATTCCAAGGAAAAATAGAATTTTTGCACCCTTTTATGATTGTGTTTGAAGTTTGTTTATGATTAAAAAAAATGACAAGATAATTTAGAAGCTAGATTAAAAGTTGGAAGGTTTTGTTTCAAGATCCTAAAGTACAATTTGCATGATCATACAATATAAAATAGAGGATAAAAACTAGAATAGAAGAAATCATACCATACAATTTTTAACATTATATAGTTTGATAAGTTGAGTAGAAAAATAGTTGAGAAAATCGAATAATGTGATACCATATTGTTATGCAGTACAATGTTATGAGTGGGATTATCAAATAGGTAAAATGATTAATATGATCAAATGAAGAGAGATGGAACATATAGAATACAAAATATCATATAGTATGATGTATATAGTAGTATAATGCTATAAAATGAGCAAATGAACTAAGTGAATAAAGATTTATTGTATGATATGATGCCACAAAATTTTACAATACAATATGATAAATAGAGAAAATATGTTATTTCTAGAGTGATCAAATTAAATTTCATAAAGTATGAATTAAACCACTATAAAGTATGACAATATGAGCAGAGAATTAATTGAAAACATCATAAAATATGATACTACATTATCATACAATATGATCATATTAGTAGGTTAAAGTAAAAAAGGATTGTATTAATTAACTGGATAATATGGACAAAGAAAAGCAACAAAAATATCATACAATACTATATATAGAATCATACCATACATTGAGATGCATTGTGAAGATTGAGAAGAACTATACAAACTATAATTTGGTTCGAGAAGAAGAGAAAGAAGAAATTAGTAGGATGTGAAGGATTGCAAAGTACAATTAGTAAAATCATAACAATATGATTGTAGCCCTTTAACAAATCAAGTGCAGGATCAAACAATATGAATAATAATGTGATTAAACATTTATGGAGAAAGAGAAAAAGGTTAGATCAAACTAATTGATCTTACAGATAAATGGTAACATGGATTTATCGTATAATATAAATATTATAATTGTGTAGTACAATATGTGTAAAAAATCAAAGAAATGAAGTAGAATGAAGAAGAATTATAGAAATGCTTATGTAATATAATTTGAGGAGATTCATATGATAATAAAGTGATGAATGATTTAATAACAAAGAATATTTTATTGAATGTTTTATATATTATATTTTACAAATCCCTTGAAATATTAACATATATAAAGCATGATCATATGGAGAATGACATTAGGAAATCAAGTTATATATTATGATATCTAGAAGAATTTTAAAGTCTTGTTAAACAAAATAAAAAGTTTAAATAATGTAGTACAATTTGATAGATGTAAAGAAATGATTTATTTACATTTTGAGTGAAATTCTTATGACAGAGGAATTATAACATCCCAAAAAAGCAAGAAAAATTTTAATAAATTCAAACCATGGGATGTTGAAAAAAAACATATTAGAGAATGATTCATGATTTTGCAAATAGAGGAGTAAAATATCAATTTTAATCTAAATATTTTGAGAATTTTTAAAAATTTTTCTATAATTTCTATGGATGATTCAAGGTTTTAATAATAAAAAAAGAAAATACTCTTAAATTATTTATTTTGATTTTGTAAGGAAAAGAAATCAAAGAAGTTAAACTTAGTAACATCTGAGCGTTATTAGTTGCTATAGATGATAAAGAAATAGAAGGGAAAATTAAGATTCTATATGAATTATAAATTAGTAAGTAGTGGAAGGATAAGCAGTTTAAGAAAAGAAATTAAACACATACAATTGAATTTGAGTAAAGAGAGAGAAGTGAGACTATTATTGATTTGTGTTATTTTTGAACAAGAGAACAATTATGGTAATTTGCCTATAAATAAGATTCATAATTTTGTCATACAAGATATAGTTTTGCAAAAAATAATTAAGTCAAAAGTTAATTGTTGAGAATTAGTAAGATGATGTGTCTCAAAAATAGGAAGAAATATTATTGAGAATGGCAAAGTAAAGATATTAGATTACATAGGTGAGAATGATGAAAATATTGGATTTATGAGTACTCAAGATGAGCTTAATTTTAAATCAAAAAACATTTTAGGCAAGGTGAATAAAATATTATGATGGATAAATAGAAAGTTTAATAATTGTAAAATATTGTTGTGGAATAATCATGTGATATAAATAAGTTAAAATTGCATGCCAAAAAAGGAAATATTTTAAAAAAATAAAATGAGACTTATGAAGAGAATAAATGAAAAGAAAAGAAAAGATCTATTGTATGGTTAGTAGAGGTAAAATTTGGGAAGAGATCAACAGGATAAATTAAGCTAGCATGAGACTTTGGTTTTTATTGAAAAAGAATGATTACTTTTATAAATTGAATAATTATTTTGTCTTCAACAATTGGAAGTAACTATTATTAAGTAAAGTTGAAAATTTATGTTTTTGTCCATCTTAAAAGAGGCAAGAAGTAATTAGAGTTTAAGTTGATATGTAATGGTTTTGATTATAATCAAATAATAAAGCATTTTAACTTTGAAATTTCAAGTAATTGATGCAATATATGTAGATTGGCCATTTATAAACATTAGTGGGTTAGCTGATGTATTGTAACAAAGTCATAAGATTAAATAGAAATTTCATACTAATTTCTTTATCTTAGGATAAACATCACTTATTTTTGGTGTTGTTATGATGAAATGTAAAGTAAGTGCTAGAAAGTTATTTTAATCATTTATTTGATTGATTAGTAAAGAAAGAAGGCCTTTTAAAAGAAATGGCTTGATCAGAAAGGAGCAAGAAATTTGAGATTAATCACATTAGGTTCTTTAAATTTGAAGAGTTAAATGATTAGGTAGGTATATATTGATTGAATCATTCTAGTTGGTAAGCATTTTTTATGACGAATTTGTATTTACTATGGTGTATACATGTCTAATATGTCTGATTGATTTAAATCAAATGCTTTTAGATGAATTTGGAGGGACAATATAGGGAAAGAAAATTTCAAGATTTATTGAAAGAACATGATATTTACATCTTGGGTTTTATGTTACATTTTGAGACCAATATTTTCTCAAGGTGGGTAGGATGTAATGATTTAGGTTCTTATATTTGTCTCAAGATATTCAAATTACCTGTCATTTGTTTGGCCAATGGAATTTAAATCTTAATTGTTGATAGATATTAAAATAATAATTATAGATCTTGTCTCCTAAAACATCTAAAGTTATTTTGTACTTTAGATTTGAAAAATGCTCATAACATTAGAAAGAGCTTATTGAAACAAACCTATCGATGCTTGTTTTGCTACAATAAGAGTCTTTTTGGATTTAATGAAAATTTGTAAAATGAAAGGAAATTATTAAGAATTTTTGAAGTGTTATTATTAAGAAAACAAACATAAATACTTAAGCCATCCTAGCATAACACATTGTCAAAATCTTTAGAGCTTTCTTAAACCATCCTAACCTAGATTTCTCCTTGTCACTTGAGTTAACAAAGTATCTAAGATCATTTTTCCTCTCTTTTGTGGATGAACTACTCTTCATCATTGCATTTCTAAGTTTGCTAGTCTTGTTTCTTTCTCTCACATGCTTGATCAACCAAAGTCCTAATCCTACTTTTGGCCACCTTACTATTGCACTGTTTAAAGGAGCTCGATGACTAGATTAATAGAATTTGTGAACTATTGCTTGTCTTCTTCCTTCTTGGTTTGATAGAAGGAGTTTTATGAGAAGTTGTGGGTCATGGGAAAATTGTTTTTCCATGAAAGTGGTTGACGGTGCTTGTGAAAGTTTGATTTGAGCTCTAACTTTGTAGTGTTGTCCATCAAGTTGAAAGGATTCTTTTTTTCTCTTCATTGTAGGCCCTCGATTTATGGCTTTACTTGTGAGCTCCTAAGATATGGCTTTTCTTGTGAGGTTTGGATGCTACTGTAATGTGTATTTGATGAAGTTACTACTTGAGCAAAAGTTAGGTGTGTGGTTTGTGCATCTAAACTATTTGGTTAATCATTAGTTGTTAAAATTTTGGCTTGCTTGATGCAAGTTGTGGAGCCAATTTGTGCTATGTGATGCATCTAGAGGCAAGGATTTTTATTGTGAAGAATATCAAGTGAGGCTATTCATGATTATAGCAAGGAGAAAATCAAGAATTCATATCAAGGTTGATGTCCAAAGAAATTGATGTCTAAAGAGGAATTACTTGTAGAGTTCAAATAAAGGGATGCAAGTTATGATATAAATTAGAATTTAACCTTTCTACAAGATACTAAATGTTTGATTTGTTGAAGTGTAGGTATCGTCTTCTTTGGGAATTTATCAAAACTAAAAATTAGAGGAGCCATTCTACTTCATGAGTAAGGTTCACAAAAATTTTATTAATGTATTTGCTTGAATCACACATGGGCATACTTTGGATTCCTAGATATTAAAACTATCATGAATGTCAATGGACTATTAACAACCTAGAATTAAGAGTGAAGACCATTCCAACATTGAAATATGGCTATAGTGGCTTTTCAACTTTGATAAAAGTTCTCTCCAAAACCTAATTTAAGGAGAAAGAAGTTGATGGTTGGAAAAGATTTGGCTTTATGTTTGAGTGGTATATTTCACAAGGAAAATAGCTCGGATCTACTAAACATAACTTTTCTTTGTAACTATAAATTGTCATCCAATAATAGGAAGCAAAAGGAAAAAAATTTAGTGTAAGAAATTCTCCAAGGAGAGTAGATAGGTAAATTAGAATAACTACAATGTAAGTGTAATATTAAATATTATTATTAGGCATTTTATATAATAATATGGTATCATTTTCTTTATGCAACTATGTTTTCAATCATTAATTATATGATTATGATATGAAATGTGAATAGAACAGTATGTCACTTGAAAGAATTAATGATGTTTATAAGATTAGAATGTGAAAACAAAAATGATAGTAAAAAAGAAAAAATAAATAAGAAAGATGAAAAAAAAGAATAAGGATAATAAATAGATGACGTGACATGATAGTTGTGATATGTGATCACGTAAGCATCTAATGTGATTCAAGTTATATGAGCCATATTGTGATAATTGTACTAATGATGGTATTAATCTATCATGTACATATTATGATTATAATTATTTAAATTGAGAATAATAATATTAGCTCAATAATTCTATCTCTAGGTGTCATACTCCATTATTGCTATAAGTAAAGATGATATGATAATGTGATATATGGTAGCATTGATATTAGACCTCATAGTGATATGCTAAGTTACTTATTATGTGACCTAATAGCTTAGATATGTGATGAGTTATTTGATGTGTGATATAACAACCAAGAAATATTATGAGCTTCCTATTGTGTGATTTAGCAACCTAGAGATGATATCTACTATAATGATGCGGACATGACATGAGATGAGATTTGTAATGATGATATGATCATGAAATGAAATGAGATTTGCTCTGATGATGTAGACTTGATATAATATGAGTTTTTTATAAGATGGACATGATGTGATATGATTGTAGGTCAGTTATATATAATATAGTGTGATGTTAAATGATATGATATAAGATCTACATATTATGTTTTTGATATAGAAATAATAAAAATGGGATGTGATCTTTTGACACTAGAATAATGGCCATTTAAGAAATACCTTAGCCATTATGATGTGTATGAATGCTATGAGGTAAATGAGAAATATTAAGATGTAAAAACCAATAAAATACCAGTATCAAAAGTCAAAATAATATATATATATATATATATATATATATATTATATTTTAGTTGGATAAATAGAAATATAATAGATAGAGAGTTCTATAAGAATGGACATGATAAAGAACTACTTTTACACATCTTTTCAATGTGTTGATTTTTTTATATGCTTCTATACATTGATCACATGCTCATACATGTTCATACTATTTTTTATAGACTAATTTCATAAATTTTTTATATTATGTTTTACATTTTTATTTGATTATTATAATCTCTTACCTATTCATACTATTTGTTTTATATATCAATGCCATGGCTTAATTAGCATTTGTATTTTTTCTTATAGCTTATTTCATTATATAATTTTATTTCATATCTTTGTTTAAATAATAATTTACCTCTTTGACTTTTTAAGTTTAGTATGTAGTTACATTACATGTCAAGACCTTAAAGAATTAAGAGATCAAAAATCTGAAATGCACTTAAAATGTGATGAGCCTGACACCATGTCCTAGAGGAGACTTGTGATATTTCTTTTTGGATATTGCTTATGCATTTAAGAAATGACATTTTGGGTAGTTGTGTCTAAGCTATGTGAAAATGTGTATATCATTCATGATTTATTTTGGTAAGTGAATGTATAATGCATGTGATTTTGTTGAGATTATATTTAGGATATTTTGATATTATGACATGTATATTTATTTTAATGATTTATTGTTGATATTTGTAGATGTGTATATACAAAAATGAGTAGTTTTAAGAGAGGTTCTATTAGTTTTGATTATTGAATATGATCATCATTTGGATTAAAATATATTTTAAAGAGAGTGGAAGTTCGTTTTATCATCACTATTATTTATTTAGGCTGATAGAGTCCTTTATTACACAATAAAACTTTGATCAAACCTAATGGTTAAGCTTCTCCAAGTTGTATTGGGTAAGGAAGTTAATTACTGTGTGATAGATATTCTTAGGTTTAGCTTCGTGGGCTCTTTAGTTTAAAAATAATTATGTTATATGGTGTAATGATGTTGATCTCCTAGCCATGATGCTAAGTTTTATGATGAGTAATCCTAAGTCTAATGAATTTGGTTGAATAAATTTTAAAATTTTAGGTAACTAATATTCATGTTCATCGAAGAACTTAAAGATGAAGGTGAGTGAATGTAAAATCAGATGAGTTTAGTTGAAACGGTAGACCACCAAGAGATGTATTTTGAGTTAATTTTAGGTATTTCACTTTTATTTTCATCAAATTATTAGGCTTGATTAAAATCATTCTTACAAGGTACAAAAATTAAATTTCATTTAAATTAATCATTTTAGAAACATATTAAGATTTCAAAATCTTGATCATCTTAATTTTAATTTATCTTGACTATCCTAAGAATCATTTTATCTTATTGATCATATCTATGAAAATCATCCTTCAATTACTTATTACAAATGATACATTATAGTAATAATAATTAATTAATAAAAATATAATAAAATAAAAAAAAAACCTAATTCTACTTGGCTTAAATAATCTTAAGTTTAAACTCTAAGAATATGGTTAGGGCATTATTCTTAAACCTATTTGTAGAAATAATTTGGAAAGGGTTTCACTCCCCAACCCACATAGAATAGTATTAGATTAGGGCACAACTCCTAAATTGATATGGCATTTACTAGTAGCATGGGTCATGAGCTCTCGAGTAAACTAAGAGGCAACCAATCCCAATATTAGGAAAATTCAATGGCATATAAAAGGAGTTATAAAGAAATAAGAATACTTCAAATATGCAATATGGGGCTAAAACATAGAGTGTTTTTGTTTAGTTGACGTTCAAATTGCAAGCGTGATGTGTGTTGTTTGATCACTCAATTTAACAATCAAATGGGTATCATTTCATGCAATTCTTTTAAAGCATTAGTTCAATCAGCCATTTGATTGCATACTTTTGTGATTAAATTGCTCATTTGTAATTTGATTATCAAATCATCATAGATCCAAATCCAATTATCTGGTCATGGTTGAGATATAGTGTTAAATATCTAGTCTATATTTCTAAACAGTGTCAATTGATATCCAACCTTTCAATGACACAATTTTTGTGATCTAAATATTCAGAGCATTTCCACCTTTTTAATACACTTAGATTCAAATCAAGCCATTGGATTAAAAATTTTTATAATCTAAAAGTCTTAATTACATCCAAACAAAATAGTGGTGATTATTGTTTTGTATAAAGATTATTCATAAATAACTGTTATAAATTTGAAATAGCTAACTGGTAATAACTATTCCCTTATAAAATGAATACATAAGTTTTTAATTAAAATCTTTGCCAACCTAGCTTTAATCAAAATAAGTAGTAACAACTAATTGGTCAAATAAGAGACTTTTGAACATAATTGGATGGTAAATATTTGAAGAAAGTTTGATAAAATTGGAAGAAAATTTTCAAGTCATTCAAGTTCTTAACAGTCAGTACTCATTGTCACTTTCATTCGCTTCATCCTTCATCATTGAGCTACAAATTCTCAATTTTCTTAAATCAGCTAAGTTTGAATTTTCTTACTTCTTAATCAATTAAATTAAAATACTTGTGTCTTATTAAATATTTCATCAAGTATAAGATTTTTGTTTGTATTAAATTTAAATTTTATATCACCAAATTCTTTTCTTTTATTACCTATTTTATTTTGTTATAAGATAATTGTAGTCTATCTTATTTGTTTTATTATTATGAGGGTTTTTAACCTACTTATCATTAGACAAAAGGGTTGTATTTATTAGCTTTAGTTTTTATTGGTTTTTGTTTGAGGGCAGACATAAGCACGAATTTAAGTCAGACAACTTAAAAATCATTTTATTTTTTAATTCTTATTAATTTTTTATTTCATAATTTTATAAAATAAAACTATTAATTAACATATTTTAAAATAAAACTAAAATTTACTTAAAATCAATTATAAAGACTTGCTTGAACTAATTATAGTAATTATTTTAAAATCTTTTGTAAAAATTAAAAAAAAAAATCCTAACAATTTACCCTTTTCTTGTTGAACTAGACCTCAATTGGAATCAAAGCAAGATCCTTTTCTAGTTAGAAGAAATTCTCTCAGAGATGCATGACACAAATTAATGTTTTAATGAGTTTATATTAAGGTGTATCTTCCAATAAACTACCATACTTTTATAATGATTATTAACATTATTAGAAGACCAAGATGGCTAGTCATTAAAAATAAATTGATAAAAAAATATGAGAGCTAATGTAGATTCTATTTAATTTTTTCATAAAAAAAACTCATAAGGAATATTAATACCTAAAACTTTTAGTGAAATGGATCAAAAAATATAACACACAATTAAAGGATAGGGTTGTAAATATTCTATATTATGATTTGAATTTTATTGAATTTAATAGAATTATAAATTTAGAAATGGCTTATGAAATTTGGCAAAAGTTAGATGTAACTTATGCATGTACCTCTTTGGTTAAGGAAAATAAAATAAATATAGTGACAAATGAGTTTGAGTTGTTTAAGATGATTTTGAATGAGTCCATAAAAGGTGTTCACAAGATTTACTACCATTACTAATAAACTTGTTAATTTTGAGAAATTTATTTTTATGATTGAATATGCAAAGAAGATACTCAAAATTTTATTAAAGGAGTATGATCCATCCATTAACAATTGCCATTAAGACAACTAAGAACATATCCACTATGATATTAGATGACTTGATAGGTGAGCTCATAACTAATGAGCTAGAAATAGAGTGGACAAAAGAAGAAGAAGAATTGATTTAGAAGAACAAAAAGGAAAGTAAAGAGCAAACGATAGAATTAAAGATGGAGGAAGGTACTTTAGAAGAGGAGTTTATAGATAAAGATTGTATTATTTTAATATCTAAAGGTTTATTTAAAGTTTTTAGTATTTCAAAAAGATATAAAAATCAAAGGTTAAAGAGAAGAGTAAGACGAAAAGAGGAGATTATTTTTCATGAATGTGGTAAACAAAGACACATCAAACTGACATGTTTTTTTATGCAAGAAAAAGTTAAAAAGAAAAAGATTGAAAATAAATAGAATATGAGGAAGAAGACGAAGAAGAAGAAAAAGTGTTAAAAGTAGCTTGGAGTGATTGATAAGAGATCAATACAAGTGAAGAGAAAGATAACAATAAAGGATTATTTTGTATGATATCTAAAGATAATGAGAAGAAGAGAGCACAACTTCAAACAAAAAGGTGATAAGTTATTAAAATAAAACATTAGCTCACCATTCTCTATATTTATAATAAATATAAAAACTTATACAAAAAATATAAGAAACTAAAAAAAGAACATAATAAATATCTAGGTATTTGTGAACAAATTAATGAAATGGTTAACACCTATTTATACAATATGAAAAAGCTAATCATGAATTAGAAAAAATAACCAATGAGCATGAATATTTAATGAAGGAATTTAATGATTTCAAATCCTTATGTTCTACTTGTTTATTTTAATTAAATTAGTAAAGAAATATTTATTACAAATGCAAGAAAATCTCATGTGTATAGGCATATTGATATTTTATACAATTATAATAACAAACTTAGTTTCCATTAATGCAAGCAACTAGGTCATACTTCATATGCATGTAGGATTAAAGCTAATATTCATTCTAAATTTCTTATATTTGTGTGAGAAGTTGAGGTAAATAATAGTTTTTCCACTCTTAACTATGCTAGACCAAAAGTGGGTTAGGTTCCCAAATTCAACAATTAAAATCAAATAGAAGAATTTGTTTATGTAAACCTTGATGAATCAATTTCAGCAAAACAAAATAGTGTCAACATAGATGATGAACAAATTGGATTTAATAAATTAAGTTTAAAAGACTCAAATGAAATGGATAAGAAAAAGGAAGTATTTGAAGAAAATATAATCCTTAAAACCTTAAAATTTAATAAGGATAAACCTAATAAACAAATTGTAAGTGAAATTATGGATTGTGTTAAAACTAGATCTTCTCATAACCATTAAGTATTTTTAGTAAATTTTGATATAATCTTAATATATGACGATTTAAATAATGATTTTGGATAATAGCTATGAATAAGAAATTAAATCAATTTGAAAGGAATTGTGCGTGTTGACTCCTAAACCATCAAATAAAAGTGTAATTGGAATAAAATAGATTTTTAAAAACAAGATAAATACTAAATTAATTGATATTTTCATAAAACTCCTAAATTGTGAATAATTTAGAAAATTTAGATTGAGTTTAAAAGTATTAAATCCCTTTAAGTGATAATGAAAAGGGAGTGAATAAAAATTAAGAATAAAAATTAAAAGAAATTGAAAAAGACAAACATAAATTAAGGGAGAGCCTTAATCTAGTCAAGACATACTACTATTAGAGTTTATGTTTAAATATTTAATATATTTCTTTTATCTATAATTTATATTTTTATTCATTTTATTAGAGGATTTATTATCATTAAAAGGGAGAGATTATAATTTTATTAACCACTAATCATAGTATCATATTTGATGATAAAAAATCCTATGTATTTCAAATTAATTTTCTTAAGTAAATTTTGAGATTTTTGATAGTGAATATTAATAGGAGAATACACGCAAAGGTCAAATATCATGAAGATTATCTTGGTTAGAGTAGTAGATTACCAAGAGATTTATATTGAGTTAATTTTAAATATTTTTCTTTATTTTAATTAGAATGTTAAGCTTGATTCAAATCATTATTATAAGATACAAAGATTAAATTTTAGTTGAGTTAATTATTTTAGAAAACTATTAGGATTTTAAAACCTTAAAATCTTAGTTTTTAGTTTACCTTAATTATTTTACCTAAACCATCTTAAGAATCATGTTATTTTATTGATCATTTTGTTTTAAATCTTCTTTTAATAACTTGTTACAAATAATACATTATAGTAATAATAATAATTAATTAGAAAAAAATAAAAATAATTAAAAAAAACCTAATTTTATTAATCTAGATTATATTAAGTATAAACCCTATGAATTAGGTTAAGGCATCTCTTGAATTTTTTGCTACAATAATTGAATCGGGGAATTGCTCTTGAGCTTGTAAAGACTAATATCAAATTGGGGCATGATTCTTGAATCCATATAGAGTTTACTAGCATGGTTCATGGCCTCCAAAGGTGAACCAAGGTAGGATGACTCAATGGTATAGGAAAGGAGTTATAAAAACATAAGGATACTTCATTATGCAATATGGGACTAAAATAATAAGTGTTTTGGGTGACTGATTTCCAAATTATGGAAGTGATATGTGACATAATATTGCACAATTTTGTGATTAAATGTCATCATCTCATCACTTTCCTGTAAAGTGCTAATTTGATTAGTTATCTAACCACACAATTTCATGATTGAATGGTTCGTAGGTAATTTG
Organism: Vanilla planifolia; assembly: GCA_023846275.1. Lineage (NCBI taxonomy): Eukaryota > Viridiplantae > Streptophyta > Magnoliopsida > Asparagales > Orchidaceae > Vanilla > Vanilla planifolia. Next base: position 883,037 of record CM043866.1, read on the forward strand.
ATCTTCAAATTAATGTAGATCCAAATCCAACCATAAAATCATGATTAATGGTCAAGATCTAATCGACCTTTCTAAACAACATCAATTGAATTCTAGCCATCTAATCAAGCATTATTTGTAGTTGAATGGTCAAGAGCCTTTTTTCCTCTCTAATGTGCCCAAATTAAAATCAAGCCACTAGATCACAAAAGTTTTATAGTCTAATGATCCTGATTGCATTCAAACAAAATATAAAGGGATGATTTTTATTTTGCTTAATGGTCACTCATAAATGGCCATATAAATTAAAAATATTGTATTTGTATTAATGGTTTTATTATTAAATTAATACCTATGTTTTTAATTAAACCCTATATTGACATAGTTTTAATTAACATAAGTAGTAATAACTAATTGGTTAATTTGGTAACTATTTTTATTCATTGAAAAATGTCTATAAATAGGATATTTTCTTAACATAATTAGATTAAATGTTTTTTAAAATCTTAGTAAAATTAGAAGAAAAAATTCAAGTCATTTATGTAGTTAGTAGCCAGGGCTCACTATCACCTACATTTGCAGTGTCTGAGATCCAAATTCTTCTTTCTTCTTAAATTAGCTAAAAAGAAAAACACTTGTGCCTTATTGAACACTTTGTGAAGCATAGAATTTTTGTGTTAAGTTTGATTATTTGTGGTCAAATTCTTTTCTTCTGTTATCAATTTTATTGTATTATAAGGTCATTATAATCTATCTTTTTTTGTTGTCGTGAGGTTTTAGTTTACTTGTTTTTTGACAAAAGACTTATATTGATTATTTTTATTTTTATATTTTTTATTTCATAATTTTTTAAAAAAAAAATTAATTAACTTATTTTAACATAAAATTAAAATATACAAATAATCAATTATGAGGACTTACTTGAACCTATTAAAATTATTTTTTTAATATTTTTAAAAAATTAAAATTTTTATTTCTAATAATTCACACCCCTTTTGTTGAACCATATTTCATATGGCACATATAGTAATATTGTATGAATGCATTAATGCTTTTGTTGTCTCAACTCATGCAATGTAATCATATTGTATTATGAAGTTGAATGTTTGCACCATATTATCTTATCCCTTGTTCACACAAGAATATATGAATTGATTATAATGTATTATATATTAAATTATATTATTAAATATAAATATTTTCATAAAAACTTAAGGTTTTGCATTTTATGTGTATTGATTACAACATGCAAATTTATATTTCTAATCCTTATTAAAGCATATTTATATGTTAAGAATCCTATGGGAATGCATGCTTAAAGCTTACCTATATTAATGTCATAATTTGAATACCTTTAACATGCCTGATCAAATCTTCTTCATTTTGCTAATGTCTTAAGTAAATTATTATAAGTCTTACTACCTATACTAAAGTAAAAATACTCAATAAAAATCTTCTCTTGATATGCTCAAGTTTTGTGCTTCATTGGCATTAGCTATGGTTTACACCAAACACCATAAACATTTTCTTTGGAGTTAATGACCAACCTCTCCAATTGATTCATATATTTTATCTTAAGATTATGATATAAAGTATGTAAGAAAATGTATTAGTAAAATAATAAAATATTTTTACTATCATCAAACTAGTGGTGTAATGACTAGTGTTCAACACTACTTCCAGAAAAGGGCATGTTATTTTAGAGCATAAAAGGATAAGTTAACCAATTCGATAATTTGAATTATGGAAAAAGTCTTCTAGAAGACTCATTTTCGATGATCCAACATACTATGCCTAGTGTCATCCATATATATACTAAGATCATGATACTCACACCAGACAAATATTTTGCTCAAAGATTGATATCTTGTGATCCAACATGTTTTACCTAGTGTGTAGAGGATAATGTCTCCAAGAATCTATTTTCATATTTTTTAGTTTTTAATATTCTAAACATGTCACATGTGAATTAACCATGTCAAGTCTCTAAGGTTTTCATGTAGATTAGTTATGTTCGTTCACGGGTTCATGAGACTTGTAAGGTTGTATGAATTCATTAACTCTATCAACCCTTTGATCTATCTGGTTAGATCAAATAGTGGGATGAATTAAAGCTATTTTAGTTATATACCTTCATATCTTATTGTGACTTATTCCACCATTTATTCATTTCAACCCATAAAATATGATGAACCATGCACATGTCAATTTGCAAAATCATCGTGTGTATTATGTGGTTTCAGAATCTCGACTAGTTAACCAACACCATCAATCGACCACCCAAAAATAAGGAGAGTTTTAGAAGCTATTCGGAAACCATTATGAAAGTAGATTTTAAGCTTTTTAGTTTCTTTAGGGTGATTTTAGCAATGTACCCCTATGCTCTCTATAAAAGAGGAGACCTACCCTATATGAAAACATAATCTTTGCATGAATTAACTTTTCACTTGTGTTCTCTATATCTTGTTCATATCTTGAGATTGATCATAGTAAGAACTTCAATGTGCTAATTTGTTGGGGCTTCAGTACTTAGATGAGCAATTTGAGGCATAAGCAGTGGGATGCCATGCATAATGATTCTCCATAATCATCATCATAACCATCTTACTTGACACTTTCATACATAAATATCATATTTTCATTTCCTTTTCTATTTCTATGATTTGATTTCCTTAGTATTTTTGGATCTCCTTTTTGCATATAATTGCCTTGTTACTTTGAATTTTCTATTAGGATCTAATAAGATTGTTTAATGCTTTCAATTTACCATCATGTGACATTTACATTGTTAATTACTTTATTCAAGATAAGATATCTAACCCCTTTCCAAGTACCTTTTTCCTACATTAACGTAGTTGCAAGTCAAGCATAGAGAGTGACCTTTGTGTTTCTTCTAGTCCCATCTTGGCTAAGATTGCATTGAATAAGTATCTCTTCTAGGTTTTCTTTTTTAGATTTTTCATATTTATCCTTTGTATTTTCCTTACTCATAATGTGTGCATGTTAATCTTACTTTATTAGTGTTTATAATGTAGTTTACCAACTATGGTTGTATGACTATGATGCCCTTCTTGTTGGCAAAATTAACACCTGTGCATTCACACATTAAGGTTAGAAAATTAAATTACATCAATTCAGTTGTTTAAAAAGACAAGTGAAGTATTTGATATAATTATACCACCTATAATTGAACCCATCTCACTTAGTTTACCTAATGTTTACATTGAAAAAACCCAAATCTTGCCATCACCTTATGACATCTAACATAATATAGATTTAGTACCTAGATCTAGTTTGTTAAACTTATCACACTCTAGGTTAAGCCCAATAAAATGCCAACTTACTTGACATATTTAAAAATTATCAAACAAAAGTTTTATATGAGAAAGCCTTAGCACTTGCACAGTTTCTACCTTTTTAGTCGTTAAAACAATGGATCATGAAAAAAGTATATCAATAATACGACCAATAACAAAATAACGATGAAATATAGGATCTTTAATCCTTGCTTGGATGACCTACTTGCTCATATGAGTAGAGTTACAAAATTTTCAAATATTTACTTAAAAAATTCTTATCACTAAGATAGGATTTGACTAAAGGAAGAGAGGAAAACTACCTTTAAAATAATAAACAATTTATATAAATGGCTAGTCATACTTTTTGGACTATCTAACACCCCAAGTACATTTATTAGGATACAAACTCAAATATTTTGACCATATATAGGAAATTTACTAAGATGTTTAATAGGAGAAAACATAAAAAATTGGGATTTATTGTTACCACTTAAAAGACATGTGCATAGATCTATAAAAATGATTCCTTTTGAAGCTTATAATGAATACAAATCTCATAGCCTATTTGACTTCATGCCACTATCCATTCAAGCACACACATCTATGTTTGCATAACATATAAAAGAAATCATAAATACATTAAAGATAAAATCAACCCAAGTTATGATTGATAAAAGAGATTAGTTGATGTACATAATAAGTGTAAAGAATTTTTAGAAGAAAACTACATGATAATTCAAATCAGTTCAAAAAGATTCTTATTAGAAACTTTAAGGAAATTACATGCAAAAGGCATTGGGCTATTGTGAATCTTAAAAGGATTGGATTGAATGCATTTACCATGAAGCTAATGGATTATAATAGCATCAACAATGTCTTCAACATCTCAAATTTTACAAGGAGCTGATTAAGATTTGTAGTGAGCCACTTGAGTTGACATCAACACCAATTGAGCTTGAGTGTCCTCCAACCTATCATGGTAAGAAGAGTAAGTGGATTGAAAGGGTACTGGATGATCAAACTACCTTAACCAAAAACTAGTGTTATTAGAGACATCAAGGATACTTAGATCACAAAGGAAGAGTTGTAGTGTATGAACTCAAATACTTTAGAGACTTTATAGGGTTGATCTTGAACAGTTGACTCATTGAAGCTGAGTTTTTCCTACTCTAAGGGAATTAGTTAGGATATTGGTTAAGCACACTTCAAAACAATCAACATACTTATTTTTCATTTAGAGATTTAATTTGAGGCTAAAAGTGCATTTTGGGCTCAAACTTTACTTTTGAATTGCTATTTTGGCCATAAGCACCCAATTGTGTGGCTAAATGGACCTGTTCCTTCTAGTTAACATGTAACTCATAGTTAGCTTGACTTGACCCACCACTCAGCCAACACACTTGATGGTTCACCCAAACTAACTCCATGCATCATTCTCTTAGGTTTGCATTCGCTACCTTTGCACGTCAATCAATTATGTCCATTCATTGGGTTCTTGTGACCCACAATCATGCATAGATTCATAGCATCTACTCAATTTGCAAACCTAACCCACAAACCAACATTGGCCAAAGACAAAAAATGGGTTCATAGACTCCACTTGAACTATTTCCACTTTCAACCTAACTCGATCCATGACCTATTTCTATTGTCGACCAGTCTTATCTGACCCTAGACTTTTTTTGCTATAGACCCATCAACTTGGTTGTGACCTACTTACACCACTAACAAAATTTTAGCCTTCGACATCCAATGAATGATGTGCCCATTGACCAGGTACTATGTGTCATGCTTGCCCATTTAAGCCCAATTAATTGACCGCAAACATATGCATCAAACTCGTGCTATAGACCAATCACTCAAAAATAGGAAGAATTTAAGAAAGCTATTTGGGAATCTATTATGAAATTAGATTTTAAGATTTTTAATATTTTGTAATTTTTAAGGTAATTTTATTGAATTATCCCTAGGTTCTCTATAAAAAGTGAAGCGTACCCTTATGTAAAAAGATAATCTTTTCATGAATAAAATTTCTACTAGTATTCTTTGTATCTTGTTGAGATCTTGAGATTGTTCACAGTAAAACCTTAAGCATGCTAATTTATTGGGGCTTCGATAATGGAAGGAGGGGTAAGAGGCCTATGTAGTTGGCTTCCATTCTAATTTATCATTGAATCAACTTCAACATCTTTTTATCATAGCCAACACAACAATGATTAGTCATTGTCACTATAGTTAATGGTTTGATTCGCATTCTAGTCATACCCATCTTACTTTATACTTTTTTATGCAAATCCTAGGTTTTCATTACCTTTCCTATTTCATACAATTTAGTTTTCGTATTGTTTTTACCATTTTTTTTATGTAATATTACCATGTTACTCCAAAGTTTCCATGAGGATCTCGTGAGATTGTTTAGTACTTTCAATCTACACTATGTGACATACTAAGTTAATTTCTTTATTCGAAAGTGGTATCTCTAACCCATTTTTTAGTGCATTATTTTTGTGATATTGAAGACGTTATGGGCCTAGCATATTGAGCGGCCCTATGCTACTACTGGTCCCCTTATGGATCAAATCACCTTAGACAGCTCTCTTACAAGTTCCCATTCTTGGAATTCTTATATTTATCATTTGTGTTTTCTTTGCTCATAATATGTATAGAATAATCCTTTTTTATTACTTATTATAACATGGTTTGCCATCTTTCTATTATTATACATGCAGATTAAATCATTGTTTTCCTATAAATTCTTCTTAAATTTTCTAATTAATTGATCTGTCATATTACTATGATTTTCCCATTGTATTATTTGATATGATAAGATTCTTTCTAAAATAAATCGTGAATGCATAATCTTTTAATCATATCTCTAATCCTCAATTTAGCTCTTTTTGTTTTTTAACCTGATCATTTAGAGTCTCTATGATAATGTCATATGATCACACCTTAGCTTCCTAATTAATTATTCATTTAATATTTCTTATTTCTTAAGAATCATCCATAATGATCTCTAATATCATACTATATGATTCTTATTTTTTTTCTCTTTCTAACCTTATTCACATATTGTACTGATATGATTTATATATTATATGATACAATTAATTTATTAATACAAAACCATCATATATTTCTAACTACATACTCTTCTTTTTCAAACTTAGCCAAATTTTAGCTCATACTAATTATCCAGCATGATCAACCAAAATCTTACTAATACGATAAGTTTTAGTTCTACTCTCAATTCACACACATACACACACAGATATATATATATATATATATATATATATATATATGAAGAGCCCAACATCATCATACAAGTATAATACTTATATCATCCATGTATGTTGAACCCAACAACTTTTTAATTAATTCATACTAATATGTTCTAAGGATTGCCTTAATATGATCCTCTCAAAAACCACATACAGCACAACATCATATCCTTACAACTCTTTATATCTAACAGAAAAACTAATCACATCGCATAACAAAGGTCATCATATTTGTATGATATGCATTAGCAACTCCTTATATTAAGGCTTTATTAAATATCGGTTTGTGTTACTTTAAGTCCTACACAAGTATTAACCTTAAAAGTTTAGTTTAAAATATATTGATTCAAGCCACAATCTTCATTGCTTACTAGTTGTACAATGCATAACTAGTATCATACTTGAATGATCTTTTTCTTAGCTTATATTTGCACTCAAAAGTGAATTGGTTTGAGATCACATAGATATGATATATCCATCATACAAGTGTGTCTATTTGCTAAATTATTTATGAGTGTATAATGTTGGCCATACAAGATATCATCTTGTACAAATACTTTATGATCTCTAAGAGTTGAGTTTACACTTACATAGTATGCATAAAAGGTCTATTTCATACAAATATAATATTTATTTTCATTTAAGATTAGCACTATGTATAAGTCAAACATGTATAATTCTAAGCTTCATATCATTACATTGAAATACTATTATGTTAACTAAGTGCTACATGTTGTATAATACAAAGTTTATATATCATAACTGCATGTTCAAGTGAAAATCTTATATAACTTAATAAACACACTTATAATGCAAACTAGTATAATTATTATATCATACTTGTATGATTTTATCATGTTAGTATTTCACACACTATAAAAGTACAATATATTTATCATAATTTTATGTTAGTTAATACAAACACTTACTGTATCATACAAGTATAATATTTGTATTATGTGAGTATATAAATTAATATATAAAATCACTTTACAAATAAGTACATTAATGTAACAAATTTATATGATCATTCTTAAACATAAAAGCATAAAATTGACATCATTCAAATACAATAGCGATATCATTAAAACACATCCAACATTTAATATATGTAATATGTAATACTAAGATGATCCTTGTATTGAACTTATATGATGGTCATTTCATAATAGTTGTTGTACTATTAATACGATAAGATTTATTATATAATATAATTATCTCCACTGCTTAATATGTGAATCATACAAGCAATCATAGTATACTATCACAACATGACATTTTGTCGAGAGTTTAGTTTTGGTTAAATATGTATTTTATGGTGGTGATCCATCTTTAGACAAACATGATCAATATTATATAACACATGCATTACTTATTATATTAGACTTGCACAATATGAGGCCCATCTTACTTTTGTACTGTACATCATTTGAAGCATATAAGCACTAGTACAATCATTTAGCTATCAAGATGACTTCTATATGAGCTTTATCACTGTTGTATGATGTCCTTGATGTACTAATAGGATCTGAGTCTATAACATATTGACTACTTTTGAACTTCTTGGGATTGCAATTTTAACCATTAGAATCACTTAATTTGCAACAATTTTTACTTTCACTAATAATAGGCATAGATTATAATAAGAAAAAGTTTGGATGCTTCAACATGCTATACCATTCTAATTACATAGTAACATTCTTCTCATACGACTGGAGAACTAGATTTATTTACAATATATTTTTAAGCTTAATTTGCATTTTATTTATGCTTTAAGCATATTGTTAATATCTTATCCTATTTATATAGTATTTATGTCATGCATTATCATGAAGGATGGAAGTATAGGTTGTTATATACTTTATTTAAAATATTAGTATCTTACTACTTTAGTTGTATTATATTATTATGTGTGCTCCTAGTTTGGGTTACTATCCTAAGCTCACTAGCACTTTGCTAGTCAAGTTGATCAATTACTATAGTGATAATTTTTGTTCAACTAGATAGTTGGCTATAATTAGATGCAACCAAAGGTTTTGCCAAATCACCTAAAAATCTTATGTATATTTTTTAATTTAGTTCTCTTTGCTTTACGTGATTTAATATTTAATAATAATCACATTAATGAATAAAAGTTTTCAAAAGCTAGCCAAAACTTTCTAAAACTAGTCTATAATTACAATTAAGACAATTAAGAGATCTTCTTCACAAAGTACTTGCGTTGATTAGCTTAAGCTTGAATTAAAGAATTCTTTAAATCTAGTTTGAGTAAGAAATTAGATTCTAATTTTATTTAGTTATATATATATAAATAATAAAAAGGCTTTCGTTAAATGCATTATATTTTAATTCAAGATCATTTATTATTAAACTAACCATGGATTTGAGAGAATTAAGTGTTATATATTAAAGAAAATATTAATTTATAATTCACCTTCCCCCTTTTTGTAGACTATCAAGTCCTTTTCATGGTAAACCCTTTTTGAGTGTATAACATTTTTTTTACTCCATTACCATCATCTATAGCACATATCTAATTAATTTGGAGAATATTCACATTTAGTAACGGTAGATCTCCTTTGGTTTACCTTTTTAAATCTTCTTGCATCTTTTCTTAAGTTGATTTTAGAACATACAACTCTTGAAATGCATGATAGAGCTATCCCCATGTAATTGTTTAACTTAGTTTGATGTCAAACTGATGTCTTTGTTGTCCTCAACACCAATGTCTAGCAACCTCACATTGTCTCAGTAGATTAAGAAGAGCCTCCTATTCTTTAAGCATGTCATGCTATCAAAGAGCTTCTCAATCCTCTCTAGCCAGTCTTATTTCTAAAAAGGATTGATCTTATCTGTGATGTGTGTTAAATGTAGTTTCATCAAGTGTTCAACCAATTGATCAACTACATATATTCTAGTTTGCCACCAAGCTCTAGCAGGTGCTATTCATCATCAGGCTTGCATCTTTATTCTTGGTCCCTTTCTTCCTCAAAAGTTTCTTTTAGTTCCATTTCATTATTTGAATTTACTGCCTCCTTATCACACATTTGTTTTTTTTTATTTTCATTATACACATTATCAAATTTTAACATGTATTAAAGGTATATATTCAAAATAAATTGCATGTCATATATGTTAAAAATAATAAGATGTAAGACCTAATTCAATTCCGTAATTTGTTTCATAATGTTTAGCACATTTAATTATGTTGTAGCTTCCTTGGAATCTACTCCAAATTCCTTTAAAATAAATTGAATTAAAATAATCATTTCTATCATTATAAACTAGATGCACCATATGCCAAAGAATTGTACAATATATAGACATATCAAACATCGAATTCATATATTGCACATTATACTTGGCTTTCTCCTTTAACCTATTATTTCATGGTTGTTATAGCTTTTCTCTTCAATGTACATTCATAAACTTTCATGCACTATACATGAAGTTCATTCATAAACCTTTTTTGTCACTAATTTTTCTCCAAATTTTGCATATAATGTTTGCAATATTTATAATAAAACATGTATGACAACATGTTGCATACAATTAATAAAAACAATAATATCCATGTTCCTACCATGATTATCTTCCTATACACACATAACTTTGGGTGTCATTTTGAAGTGTCATCCTAAGTTTGTTCATTTTTTTATGATTTATCTCCTAAGAATTTTAACTGCTCAAATACCATCTTGTGACTGCCATGCTACCACATAATTCTATTTATCCACTTTTATTTCCAATTCTTTCAAAAGAAACCATACAAGTTTGTTTCTTTTCAAAAGAAATAAGCCAAGTAAAGTTTTTCAAATAAACTAAACCATTGTTTTTATTGTAAATAAAGCAAATAAAATTATTACATTGTTTAGAGTGGAAATAAAGTAAGAAAAAGTTACTAATCATACCAATCTTCTTGTTGTAGCAGCACGGATAACAACCCAAAATTCTCATTCTAATGCATAATTATTCAAATGGAAAATAACTAGAAATACTAATGCCAACTCCAATCACTACTCCACTAAAGTCTCGTAAGTGCATGCATATTATCTATAATGTTAAGACAACAATTGACTGAGCCAAATGAGACAAGCTCAACAGCAAACAATATGTTGTCTCAATTCATTACACAATTTGGTTCTTGTCATATGGAATCCTTCCAATTTTATTTGAAATATAAATTTGATTTCACTAAAATTTTAAATCCATTTTTTAAAAAAATTAGATATTAACTCCCATAACAAATTCTTTATATAGAAAATCTTCTTTTAAAACTATCTCACTTAATTTAAAATTTCTTTATTTTAGAAAATAAAAAACAATATTTTTAAATTAAGAAAACCTCTATTTCTTTTTTAAAATCAACTTGACTTGAAAGTTCTCTTTTGAAACTATAACCAAATAAAATTCTTATGAAAAGTCTTTTTCATAGTTCATAGTTATGCCACATTCCATATTCAATTAATCTTTCAATAGAATTTATTTCATATCAAATTTAATATAGAAATAATTTACCATTCTTTTGCAAATAAAAAGTTGATCAAGTATGACTAATATTTTTTTAGAGATACTATGGCTTATAATAAACCCTTTCTATCCTTATAACAATCTAAATTTTTCAATATTAATTTTAAATAGTTTAAACAATTTGATAAAAAATATTTAAGATTTTGATTTTTAATATAATGGATTACAATAATAATTTTAGATATTTTATTATAAAATTCGTATTTATCACATATGTTAAATTTGAAAAATAACTATACTATTGATCAATCTTATTGAGACGAGTCTGTTGACATTTGTTACATTACAATCAGAGTTTATTTTGATTTAATACAAATTTATTAAAAATAATTATTAATTATATATAATTTATAAATTAAATAATTAATAAAAAAATAATATAATAGACAGGAAAAAATGAAAATAACAACCCTAACTTTCTTTCCTCTCTCTCTCTCTTAATCGGTTCTGTCACTTCGTCACCTTGGCCCTTCACTGCTTAAAAAGCGATAGAGCTTTTTGGCTTTCGATCCATGTTGCCTTGCTGTCGTGCTTCCTTACGAAATTTTATGACCAAGGCAGGGGATGATGAGCTGCTATTGCTATCCATTCTTCTTCAGATAGGACGAACCTAGCTGTAAGCAGGTTGCCAAAAAATGGGAAAGGAAATAATTGACTTTTATTTATTGCCTAATTTTATCCTATTATATTAGGAATTGAAAGGAATTTAGTTTTAACATCATCATCCAAACTGAGATGAAAAAAGATTGTTTTTTTAGAAATCTAAGCCCTAACAATTATGATCATATATTGTGCTAGCAATTTTTTTATATAAAGAGGGGAGAATCAGTAAACAATTATATATTTTCTTATCTTTGATGCACATGAAGGGAGAATTAGTGAACTAGGTAATGCTTAAAGATTGTTAAGTAATATTACAAAATTTTCTTTATAAAAGGAGAAAGCTTAAAGGTTTTTTCTGCAAACTAATGTAAGATCATTAGTGAAATCACCCGATTGAATTGAAAATTAGGATTAACATTGAACTCACAAATTTATGAATGTTATTTAAATCAATATTAAGCAACATAGAAAGTTAGATGTTGTTAATTAGGTACTTTATCATTCATTTACACGAAGCTAAAGAAAAAGAAAAGTTAATACAAGAATTTTCCCAAAGAGAGTAGGTTGGTAAATTCTTAATAAATATAATATAAGTATGATATTTTGTTATGATTATTCAGTATTTAATATTATGATATATTATTTTTTTTGTATTATATTCTATATCATTATTACATGTGTTATGATAAAAAATAAAAAAAAAATTGAGATGTGAAACAATTTATTATTTTAATGATACTACTAATGTGGAATGTAAAAAATGAATAAAAAATAAAAAAGTAGATGAGAAATAAAAATTAAAAATAATAAAATAAAAGATAAACACTTATGACATGAGACCACGTGAGTACCTGATATGATTCAGGTTATATGAGTTTTATTGTGATGATTCTACGAGTGATGATATTGATGTATCATGGATATATTGTAGCTAGAATGAGTAAAAAAAAATGATGATGTTTGTCTAATAATATTTATTTTAGTTGTCATACTTTGCTATCATTATGAGTGGAGATAAGATAATGTGTTATGATATGCATTACTAATATCAGATTTCACATGATATGTGATAAGATACTTCCTATGTAATCTAACAACTAAAGATAAAATCCATTATAATATAGATATAATATATGATGAGTTTCCTATTGTGTGATCTAACAATTAGAGAAAAGATTCATTATGATGTGAATATGATATATAATAAGCTACTTATCATATGATATAGTAATTAAAGAAAATATTTATTATGATATAGATAAGATATGTGATAAGCTAATCTACTCTATGATCTAACAGTCTAGAGATGAGATTTATTATGAGACAAATATTATGTGATATGTCTATAGACTAGGTCTATATGCTATGATTTAATGTTAAATAATACTTTGTGCTTGATGCAAACATAATATAGATAGAATGAGATCCCATAACACTAGAATAATGATCATTCGATAAATACCTAGACCTTTATGATAAGTATGACTGCTATAAAATAGATGAAAAATAATATTGAGATAAAAAGTTATGAAAATATTAGAATTAAAGTAGTCTAAAAACATATAAAGAGATTAGATTTTAGATTGATTAAATAAATTATATTAGATAAAGAGATATGTACGTATGTACATAGTTAGAAGCTTCATTTGTACATATTTTTATGTGTTGATTCTTTTATATATTTGTTAGTTTGATCACATATTCTTACATGCTTATACATCTTTTTATATCTTGATATCATGTATTCTATTAATTTATTATATATATATATTTAGATGATGTTCACAAGTATTTATTTAATATATTTATTAGTACTTTTATAATTTATCTTGTTATTATATTTTATCTCATCTTATTACTTAAATACAAATTTACTTATTAGGCTTTCAAGCTTATTATGTTTACAAGTTAAAATCTTAAAATATTAGAGATAGGAAACTTTAGCTATATTTATGTTTGATAGCCTATTTTTGAGAAGATTGTGATATTTTTTTTATGTATTTTAAAGGATATGTGAATGAGTATATTTAAGATGATATATTGATGTATGTGTTTATATTTGTATCTTTAATAAGCACAGCTAAATCTAATGGTTTGATATAATACTACATAAACTGATAATAAAATTGTGGATTTTTTCATTACGAAAAGCATTGATAATTGAGATGTCTTTTGAAGATGAAATATTTAGTTATGTGAATGCACTATGGATTTAATTATGTTAATATCATATTTATAGATTTGTTATTATTATAAATATTATTTATGTTGTGTGATTATTATTATTGATTATTGACTTATATAATGAAAACATAGGCAACTTTAAGGAAACTCTGTCTGTTTGTTTTTTTTTAATATAATTCTTATACAAATCTTAAAAAATTAGAGGATTTGAATAAAATTTGAAGTCTTACAGTCATTCCATGTTTAGTTAGGTTGTTAATGTCATTTAATTGTGTTTAAACTCTAATTATTCTAATCCTAAAATTATTAGGACTAATATTAAAATAAAATATTAAGCAAGGTATAATAATCATAGTAGTATCACATAAACCTAATGATTCTAATAAATACATAAGATTTAAAACAACATAAGAAAAATATGGTTTGTAAATTCAATTTTTATTCCTCATTCTCCTAACTCTCGTGTGGTGGATCAATATGACCTGAAATTTTGTAAACCAAAAATAGGTTGAGGTAATCATGACAAGCTTAACATACAAACAACTTATTTATGTTTACAAATAATTACAACTTTGGGCCATGTCATATGCTTAGTTAATTTTATCACATGATCATAAACATGAAATATAAGCAAATAAAATAACCTGAATAATTATGTATATGTAAAAAAGAAAATTACTTTTTAAAATTTCCTTTGTCTCCTTATTCTTTTATTACACATGTTATTGGTCCTTTGACCCTTTTTAAGTTTATTTTGGTCTTAGGATTACATTACTAGCATGGGATTGGTATTAATTTTCACAATTCAGTTACCCTTCTAAAAGTCTTTTTTTTTAAATTACACCCCAATTGTACCTTTTTAAAACCCTTTCTCTTTAGGTTACATCTTCCATAAATCTCCTTACCTAAAATTGCAATGGCATTGCCCTATTTTCAGGTTATTGATCCAGATCTTTCCTATGTATTAGTTTGTTCTTTTCTGTATATTTATTTTCCATGTCATTTCTAAGAACTTTCAAAATATTGTTATAAATTTTCTCAATCCTCATGCCAATACTCATGCAAATAAATAAATTATAAAATGATCATTTGGTATCAAATATAAATTGATAATAAAGGAAAACAAAATATGATTACAACACCATTATAAGCACCAACATAACATGAATTTAATGATCATGACATCTCATCAAGTGCTGCCAAATTGTTTCCTTTGTAAATTTATAATCTTATTTAATATGGGCCTCTAAATTCTAAGCCATCAAACATCTATAGCATCATGTATCATCAAAATATCCTTTTTAATATTGACAAATTCCTAGGTGCTAAGGGCTAATAATTTGCATATGATCCAACATTAAATATATACGCCATAAGTTTCATAGATGCATACCTCAATTTCAATGTAGTTATCATGCCTATGGATTGAATTCTTGCTAATGAGATCACCCACGAGCTTCACTTAAAACTTTTCCTTGTCCCTTTTATCTTCTTGCCCAATTGAAAAACCATTAACTTCCAAATTTTGCAAAAAGCCTGGTAATTTATTTCCTTTCAATTCCTTGCTCACAAGCTTCTTCTCTTTTCCATTTCCTTAATGCAGCAAACACCCCCTCTCATATGATCAAAATCCTGTTTTATAAGCTCTAAGTTTTACCTGTTCGCATTCCACCATTGTTGTTGATCCTTCGATTTCCCTAAAGCATCCAAACCATTAATTTACATCTGCTGAATGCATGAGATTTCAATGAACTGGAGGTTTCACCATGTTTAGCATTTCATTAATGTCTGCGGCCATTTTTGCTTGGGAATTTTGCAACGTTACATTCGCTATTGTTAGGAAATTAAGTTTTAGCAATTAGGTAAATATTTAATTTTATTAAAACTTCAGTTTAAATTTTCAAAACTGTTTTATTCGAATGGCCGCCAAACATTGTCATATCATTTTTAGAATAAACTACCCATTACAGTGTACCATTAATAAAATTTTATATTTTTTTATATTGCTTAATATATTAAGTTTTTTTTCAAAAATCATATAAATAATAATATCCTATAAGTATGGCTTTTAAGATCTGTGATATTTCAGTAGAAATTATTCTTTGGACTCCAAATAAATATGATATTTTTCATAATTTTTTCAAGACTATAAAATCATACAATAGTTTAAGAATTCTTTCCTCTCTTAATAACATTTATAATAATATTTTTTATAGTTTAATACTCTGTTTTATACTTGATTTAATTTCAATTGTCACAAATTTTGCATTAAAGAATTCTTAATAAACTAAATCTTCATATTTGATATTCACTTGTTTTAGATGCTATTTTTATAAATGTACAATTTTTTTAAAAATTTTTCATAATTAACAAAAACTGCAATAAATCATAAAAATCATATAAATCTTCTTAACTATATTGATGTTGATAAATCTCCTTCCTTTTTTAAGTTTCTATCCATGATCTAATCAACACATTTTGTTTAATTTAGTTGTTAGATAATATTTTTTTTCTAAAAAATAAATAAATAATTAATTCTTCTATGTCTAGACTAAATTCCTCAATGCATTTTCATGATGATGATGCAACCGAGATTGCTAGTAACTTTCATGTGGAAGGTGTGGTATTCCCAGCAAATTCGAACTCTTCTCCAGGTGTTGATGGGGTTTAACTTTCTTTTGTATAAATTTACATAGAACATTAGTGCTGAAGATTTGTGGGCTGATGTTAGTTTTTTCTTTATTGGTAGTCCTCTTCCTGATCGAGCCAATGGAACTCTTTTAGGGCTTTATCTCTAAATTTCCTAACCCTAAAGACTACTTCGAGTTTAGGCACATTTCTGCATGCACCTGCTTACGTCGTATCATTTCTAAGAGGATTGCTATCTGGCTAAAGAGAGTTGATCGATAAAGTAGAAGTAGGGAGAAGGGTTTAACTCAAAAATCACAAAGGATGAGATGTGCTTGGTGGTGGATATCCATAAAGAATTTGATATAGTATTTGCCTAGCTGTTCTTTACATTTTGGAAGTAAAAGGTTTCCCCAGGAGAGAAATTAATTGCATTAAAGCCTGTATTATCACCCATGTTCTCTATAAGTTATTTGCTGGTAGCAATGGGTTAAGACAAGCAGACCCATTTTCTCCTTGCCTTTTTGCTCTTATTTTAGTTTGTTCTGGAACCTCTTAAATACTTCAGCTTGCGATGGAGCCCTAATTACACATGATTCATCTCCATTCAAGATTTCTCATCTTATATATGCAGATGAACTACTGATTTTTACAAAAGCCACGTCTTCTTATGCTAGCAGCTTGAAGGAAATTCTAGACAAAGGTTGTACTATTATATGCTTCAAGGTGAACCAAAGCTCACACGTTTCAAAGCTCACACGTTTCAAAGGAAGCTAAACTACAGACTGGAGCCTTACCATTAACAAATATTTGTCTTCCTTCAAGTTCCAGCAAACAAACCAATCAGCTCTTTCTATTAACCCCTTTGTGGATAATACCAACAAATTCAAAAAACAACGTATTCGAAATTTAATCTTCTATGAATTCAACTGACGTATGATCCTTCATTGTTTAATTAATGAAAACGTAAGCAACATTCTAAAATTAAAAAAAACATTTGATATTAATGAAAATTAATGTTTTCCTGAAACAAAACTGCACTGGCATTCGAATAAATATAAAATATAATAAAATAATGAGAGTTAAATGAAGAAGAGAAGAATTAATATAATATGAGGAAGCAATGCTTATAGTAACTCATTCTTTAGATCCAACAATTTGGTGTGAGCACTAGAAAACTAGACGTCTTGCTAAAAATTGGTTCGGTGAATCATTAAAAGAAAATAGTTGTGTTTTAATAAATGTAATTCTAAGCGAAAATAAAATGCAAATCAAGTGAATAAAAACATGAAAAACTATGCTAGTACAACAAATATTAATTGAAATTCTCTTAAAAAGTGGTAGTTGAAGTTTTCCATCAAGCTATTCAAACTCAATTCAAATTCAAATGGACAACGTCATCTACTTCTAAAAGAAAATAACTATTTATTTATTAACAACTATGAAAGTTTGAGAAATGACAAGTTAAAATTCAATTCTTTTGTGCTCTTATCCACATTGACATCATCAATTTCAAAATAAATTAAATACTTAATCAATTGATTCTTAATAAAAATATATGGTTAAAACTTTCTTCAATAATGTCACAACTTAACTACTACATGACAATCGTCATTCATCTTAAAACTATTGAAATATCAAAGATATTAAGCTTAAACCTCTTATTGTTGAAAGAAGTATTGGTGATAATAGTTCCAATATTGACACATAAATTTGTTATACAAAAATTCAACAAAAAACTATATAGGATTATTGCAAATATTTATATGAGAAAATAAGAAGTTCACAAAAAAATAGAAAACTTTTATTATAGAAGATTATTTTCAATTGTCATATGAAATATCTTACTAAATAATATTTATTAAATGAAATTAAATTTTATGAATAAAGCTTCTTATTTCAAGTTTTTATTATTTAACTATCCTTTTTTTCCAGTATTTGATATTTTTATGTAATTTAATTTTTATTTTTCAAGATTTAAACTTTTTATCTGAAAACCTAATCTAATGAAAAGTAAAAAAAATCATTTAATATGTCATCAACGATGTTGTCAAATTTAATGGTTTCATTACCCTCCAAAAAAGATGTAATTTTAAATCTCTATTTTAATAAAATCCTGGTGTACCGATATGAAACTATTAAAGCTGAAGGACTTGAGTATAGACATCTAAGGCAGCTTAATTAAACGTGAAAGGCAGGAACGATTTAACTTAAAAGTCTATCAAGTTTTTAAGATCAACGTAATTCTAAACTAAAATAAAAAGATATTTCAATCAAATTGATTATTTCTTTTCTAAAATTTTTAATTCATCATATTCATAAGTAGTTAATATTTATTGCATGTTATATCATAAGTTTAACGATGTCATTAAAATGATGTGCAAGTCCTTTCAAGTTTGATTGAAATATAAATATCAAATGCTTCATTGAAAACGCAGCAGACTATCCCGAATTGTCAAACAAATTAGTATAAAACAAAGCTATTCTATTCCAAAATAAGTCAAATAGTTTGTGCTTAGTCTACAATCCTAGAAATGGAAAAAGAAATAAAAAAAAAAAAACTTAATAATGCATGACAAGGGTTATATTCATCTTTGAGTTTTTAACTTGTTTAAATTTCACCATATCCACTACATGGTAACTTTATTTGGTTTGCCACCTGTATTTTCAAACAGAATAAGCCAATGAACTTTTTCAACATCAGTTGTTATCAACTACGTTGGCAGATACCATTTGTGCCTTCTAATTATTACATTGTGCACCCATAACATGTGTTTCATTAAATTGTGTTTTATTTGAAGCCCAAGAAAGAAATTTATTTTATTCATCATACTCATTTCAATTTCTTTACATATAATGTTAGAAAAATATTACTTGACCAATCATACCAACTTCTTGATGCTTGTTTTAATCCATAGAAGGCAATTTATATATGTAATTAGGATTAAAATGATCTTCAAATCCATGTGATTGTTTAACAAAAGCTATTTAATAATAAACTTTTAACATCTATTTTAAGCAATCCCTTATAGCATTTAAATTGAGGTAATATGAACCATTTATCATTTAGCTCAAAAGACATGTTCATATAAATGTTTTAAGATTTTTTAAATAAATTACATATATGCAAATTAGCATTTTGAATAAAAGTTCTAAAAGAATTTCGACTAAAAGAAAATTGTTCTTTTATAAATAAAGAAGGGTATTCTATAATATTCCAAAATGAATTTTTGCAAAGTTAAACATGACATAGTATAAGTCCTTATATAAGATTTCCTCTAAGAAGTTAAGCTTAATGAACAGAGAAGTTTTGTTACATGAAATAAAAACTTGCTTTGATAACAATTTTTGGATTACAAGCACACCTAATGGTGGTGTGAATTATGCTTAATCAAAATTGCAATAAATCTCATGAGCTTACTTCTTTTATTTTTTAGGAGTTTAGAGCATGTACGAAATTATAAATATAAAGTGCAAATAAATGACACAAGAATATTTAGATGGCTCAACCTCTAACCCTTGATCTATATCCACTCAAAAGCACCATGTTTGATTATAACATTATTAGATCATTCCTCACTCAACATAACTATACAAAGAAATTGTTATACTCTACATTTTTATATTGGATAAAAGCATAAGCTCAAACCCTTCAACACCAAGCCTTGGAATATGGCTTTACAATTTTCCACTAATATAATATCACGATGTGGGTACTCACAATTTCACTAATATGATTATAGGTTCACTCTTCCAATAAGAAGAAGAAGAAGAAGGGGGGAGGGATGTGGATTAATTATTCTTTATAAAAAAATTAAAGCAAATAAATATTTGTAATCCTATTTAATGCTATTTACTTTAAGAATTTCTTTGGTGAAAACTCTTAATTAGGTGTGAAACAAGTTATACAATATTGCAATAATAAATGACATAAGAGTTTTTAAGTGATTTAGTTAACACACAAGCTTATGCCAACTCGTAGCTATGAAAGATTAGACTTACTAAATTCATAACAACCTTTTGTTTAAAGATGAGTAGGTGAAACACTCTTGTAAAACAAAATCCACATGGATTAAAAATAGCCCAAAAGAGTTATATAAAGGAGTCTTACAACAGTAACAACAATCACAAGAGTCAAAGGTAAGAAAATTATAGCTTTATGACAACAGTACTTGACATTTAAAGCTTATAACCAATGCAAATCTTTTGGTGGCACATTATATATAAACATGTAATGATGTTACTAGTATAAAGTAAAGCAAAAAAATAAAGATTGTGAGCACATTAGCTTTGAGAAGGATCCAAAAAATTTGAAAGAGAACCTTGTTCAACTTCACAACTTTGCATTATCCTTTATTCTCTCAAATTTAAATTATCTATTTATCTATAAAGAAATTTCAAAATGATAAAATATAGTATTATTAAGTGCTGAATGATTACTATAACCCATTTTTTTGAAGATGTTAAAGTAGTTGTTACAAGTTTTTGAAATTGATCACACTATACAATAAGCTGGATCATATTATATAATAACATAATGACCTACTTAGATAGTAAATGAGATTAAACAAATTATTTTATGAAAATAACCATAATATATGACGAATAAATATCATCCTATAAGAATTGCTCAAGTTTTTCTTTACTAAATATTAACTCTTTATTTGACAGGACCATACTTGTATGATGTAGGATATCATATTACACAAATATTGATGATTCATTATTTTCTTAGGTTCCATTTCATAGTTCCCTATTAAAATAAGAATCATACAATATAATGAGTATATTGTACTATATAAAGCATTTTGATTCTCCCACATTTACTAAGTCTATTATATTAATTCAATAATCATATTATTTGATAAATATATATCATAGTATATGAATTTCTTAAAAACTTCTATTTTTTTTTATACTAATATATTGCTCGTATCATATGATATATAAGATCATATTATATGAGATGTTCAGCTCTTATATTTTCTTTCATTTTTCTACTTCTACAAATGAATCATATAGTACATCACATATCGTTTTGTGTGATTATATTATACCATAGCATTGAAAATTTTCTTACATTTTTCACTTAAGAGTACAATATAGTGGATCATATCATATGATATAAATGATTATACTATGACATATTGGAGCTCCTATAAATACACTTGATTAGACTATCATATTCTCTTTTATGCACTAGCT
This sequence comes from Vanilla planifolia, assembly GCA_023846275.1. Taxonomy (NCBI): domain Eukaryota; kingdom Viridiplantae; phylum Streptophyta; class Magnoliopsida; order Asparagales; family Orchidaceae; genus Vanilla; species Vanilla planifolia. The sequence continues at coordinate 904,749 of CM043866.1, forward strand.
TTAATATTAATATACTATATGATATGTATATTATACTATACAATTAGAGTAACCTTAATTTATCTAAAAAATCTAGGTTCTATCTTTTCATTTATCAATCTAAATAATTATTGATTAATCAATATTTATATGTAAAATTGAGAATGATATCACAAACTATTTGCCATAGGAATGTAAATTAACCTAAAAAATAGAACGTGATGAAATGGATGATATTCTAAGTGTGATTAGAAAATGTTGCATAAGTTTTAAAAATCTAAGCATAAAAAGAGTTAAGAGTATTCATGATAGCTACCACATTATTAAGAATAAATTCCTCCATTAGTTGAATCATTATGTGAAAAATATCATTAATGAAGTCCCATGATGGAGCACTACACAAACAAATACTTATTATGAGTGATTTAACCAAAAAAATATTAGTAAACTTGCCCATAAGGTTTTTGTTATCATCAAACTCTCATATAAGGCTATGGGGTTAATAATCTCTACCTTCAAATTATGTGAAAACTATCGTTATAAGTATATGTAAAAAATATAACAAGTAATTGGAATAATTATGCAAATATAACTCCAATAATATTACTCCCCTAAATTTGAACTTTCTTATAATTTATTACAAATATGGTCCCTCTTTAATATAACCTACTCCATTAATGTAACAAAATAACAATTCATAACATATACTAACTTTTTCTTCTCTTTTTTGCTATCATTAAAAAGAGTTGATAACTCTTAGTGACATCTTAATATTCAAAATTTCTTAGATAGTAATGATTTAGTGAAAATGACTTTTTATTATGCATTAAAGGTTACAAAATTCAAGTATACATTCTTAAGGTTTACTTCTCTAATAAAATGGTATCTAATGCCTATGTGCTTAGTCCAAGAGTGCTAAATTTGATTCTTTGTTGAATTAACATAATAAATTATAGTGTTTATCTAACTTAATACTATAATATTTTAATTAGTTTTTATTCATAATGCTTATGCTATGCAATTGCTTATAGTTATATATTCAGATTCGATAAAATAGAACATCAAAAGTTTTCTTCTACTTGTTAAAGATATGAGTGAATGGCTAAGAAATTAACATGTACTAGATGTATTCTTCTTATCAATTTTACTTCTAGTAAAATCAACATTCAAATATATACTAAGTTCAAATCTTATCTCATTCTTAAGACACCAATGACTTAAAATAGGTGTTCCAATAAGATATTTAAATATATTCTTTTGTGCTTATCAATGGATATTTAGTACACTTATTATAAAATATAATAAGGATCTTATCATTCCTCTGTATAACTTCATATCTATAGCCATGTGTTTATAGCCATGGGAGTTACTTTTTCTTTTAAACTTTTTAGCCCAAACTTTGAAAATTCTAATGTGTGCTTTATTTAAGTATAAATATACTATTCTCTACTTTCTTGACTTATAATCTTAGGAAGTAAGTCAATTCTTCTGTTAAACTCATCTCAAACTTTTACTTCATAAGAATCTAAATTCTTACCTAAGCTCATTATTTGTTGAGCTAAAAATTATATCATCCACATACATTTGACATATTACTTGATGGGCATTTGTATTCTTAATAAAATTATATTATCAAATTTACTTCTAACAAAACTATTTGAAGTTAAAAAGCTACATAATCTCTTATATCATACTCTTGGAATTCATTTTTTACTATGTAAAACTTTATTCAATCTCTAGACATGATCTAATGTATCATATATCTCAAAATCTTGAGATTTTTTCTTATAGAATGATTCATTAAGATAAAATTAAAAAACTCTTTTAATATTATTTGATATAAATTGAAATCTTTATAAAATACATAAGATAATAATATCATAAAAGCTTCTATTGTAGCAAAAAGTGCATGTCTCTTTTGTGTGTGTACTTTCTAGTTGATTATGACCATTAGAAACTAACCTAACTTTTTTATAACAACAATGTCATTTTCATCTAACTTATTCTTGAATATCCATTTATCTTCCATGATTGAATGATTATGGAACCTAAGGGTTAACTCTTATACCTCACTTTTCTCAAATTGTTTAAGCGCTTAATTCATTACAACCAACCAAAATTCATCATTGAAGGGTTCTTCAACTATTTTGGGTTATAATATTAAAAATAAATTGTTTATATTTGTTGTACTCCTAATTTCTTTCTCAATGTCTCCAAGAATTTGTTCTTTAGTTCTTAAACTTTCCTTCTTTAGGAATGTGTTCTTTATTGATTTCTTAAATACCTCTCCATTTTACTATGGAGTACTATAATTCTTAATATTCAACTTTTCAAATTTCTTAATGTCCTTTTCCATTGCTTCTACAACTTGCTTAATTGGATGTGACCCAATAAATGTTATATTAATTGATTCTTCTACTAGTTGAGTTTTCTTATTAAATACTCCATGCCATCTACCATTAATTAAGTATCCTAAAAATGTTCCTTCATCAGAATTTGGATCAAACTTTCCTAACTCACCTTTAACATTATTAACAAACCAAAAAAATGTAAATGAGCTATCTTTAGCTTCTTAGAGTATAACAATTCATAAGAAGTTAATTTTGCTATTAGATAGGTAAAACCATGGTTCAAGATATGACATGTACTAATCACTTCAACCTAAAAATGTTTAGGTACCTTATATTCATTAATCATGAATTTAGCCATGTTTTCTTGTGTATTATTTTTGCTATCAAATATTCTAATTAGTTTTGGAGTCTTAGGTGATGAGAATGTATATGTAATATTATACTTACTGTTGTACTCAATAAAAGGTCCATTCTCCAATTATCATCTATGATCACTCCATATAGAAACAATTATTACTCCATGCTCATTTTGTATTCCAATAATCAAGTTAATAAAGCTCTAAAAGGATTCACTTTTTCTTGTAGTAAATAAAACTAATATATTTCTAGAATAACCATCTACTATCACAAAAGCATATTTCTTATTTCCTAGAGTAAGTGATTGTATAGATCAAGATTTAGTATCTCTAAAGGTCTTCTAGTTCAAACGTTTATCTTAGGCTTAAGGTGGACCTTGAGTTGCTAAAATATTTAGCAAGAACCATAAATATGACCATCAATCGATTTTAAATTGGGTAAACCTTTAATTAGGTTATACCTAACTAGTTTCTTCAAGATAGAATTACTAGCAAAGCAAAGCCTTCTATGTCAAAGGTTATCTTGATCTGCTTAAGTGGTATGATACTTAATTCTACTAACTTTTACATTCCTTAAATTTAGCACGTAAGTATTATTTCTTCAAAAGGTAATTGAATAGTGGTTGTTCATTATTACTAATTATACAAACTTTATTATCAAATGTGACTTTAAATCTTAAGTCACATAATTCACTAATATTTAACAAATTATATTTCAAAAAAATCAAGTACTAGGACCTTTACAATAGATGTAGAGGTCTTATTAATAGTTTTAGTGCCAATGACCTCTTCTTGGAGTTGTCTCCTAAAGTGACTTCTCTATCATCATTTACCTTTAATTGGGTCAACAAATGTGAATTTCCAATCATGTATCTTAAATATCCACCATCCAAGTACAAAATTCTTTCCTCGATCTTATTATGGAGGCATTCTTGTAAATAAAAATCTATTTGTTAATATTAGGGATCCAAACCATTTTGGTTCCAAAACTATTATAGGTAGTCTTAATAGTTTGAGACAATTGTTTTTAACTTCTCAAACATAACTAAAAAAAATCTAGAATGCACATTCATTTTAATTCTATAAAATTGAGATGTTTGCTTAGATCTCATGCAATAGTTGTAACAAAATTTACTTTTATGAATTACTTGAGCATAAATAAAGTACTACTTGATTCTACATGATGATGATGAGTGGAACAATATGAATGCAATTTCTTATATTCATTAATTCATTTATAGCTATAGTAAGAAAATAGAAATAACAAGTTCATCTCTATAGTGTTTCAAGTCAACTAGTTATCTTTTATTAGTTTCATTATGTTCAAATATTCTAAGGTAATCAACATGCTCTTTCTTTAATTTATTATATTTACATAACAAACTTTTATATCATTGGCATACAAGTAATAATTGCTCTTGTAATTCATCTAAAATGGGATGACTTACTTTTATCAATAGAAAAAGAGGTATCAACTTCATCACTGTGTGCCATAAGACATATTAGCCCCTCATTCTTCTTATCATCACTTAAGGACAAATCCTTAGAATCAATCCATGCTGCTTTCATAGCACTTTTCTTTTCTCTATTTTTGTGCTTGTCTAGTCATTGTAGCACCATTGGGAATTTAGGAAGAAAGTGTTCTAGTTGTCTACACTCATGACAAACTATCTTCTCCTTTTAATATTCCAAAGGATGAAATGGAGCTTTAAATAGGGAGAAGAAAAATTACAAATATGATCAGAAGTAAATAATTATGCTAAACAATAATTTTAAGAATCTGAGGATTTGTAATGAGTTATTAATTTTTCTTGAAAATTTAGACATTAAACAAAATAGAGTTATGATTCTTAAAAGTGGGAATATAAATTTATGAAAAAAATAAATAAAATTTATTTGTAACTCAATGACACCAAAAATAGAAAATTTGAGGTGTTTAGATTATAAAATGTGAGATTAAATTCTTGTCAAAATTTAATAATAATTTAATTATATAATTAAAAATAACTGAGAAATTAAAATGAATATCAAATGATTTTAGAGAATTAAAAAAATGGACAACAATGTAAATTCCATGGAGAGGTTTAGATTAAAATTATCTTGACTACAATATGAAGTCCAATGATAATAAAATGAGATTTCAAACATTAAAAAAAAATTAATAATCAAAACAAAAATTATTTAAAATGCTAAATAAAATTTTAAAAAAATCTAAAAATTTAATATTAAGTTGATGTCATGGAATAAGAATTTTTAATAATGGCTAGGAATTTTTTTGAAATCAATTAATTGAAAACTTTACAAATTTAATTTAAGATTGTGTTATAATAATAATAGTAATAATAATAAGAATAATAATAAGCATTATATATATATATATATATATATAACCCTAATTATCATCACTATTATTATGTTCTTGCCATGGAGGCACACGAAAATGTGTCGAAAAGGGGAGAAGAATTGGTAGAGTTTAATTGTTTGTGTTGGGAATGCTGGTCATTTCAAAGAGTTAATTCTTCCAGGAGATGAGTAGATGATTGTTCAACCTTTAAAAACTAAAACTGGTGATTGCATTAGTTTTTCTTACAAAAAGGGGAAGAGAGCTAGAGAAGTTTTAGAGAATCAAGGAGAATTAGGGAAGTGATTTTAGTTACCACTCATAATGGAGAAGAGGGAGCACTATCACCAAGGAAGAATGTAAGAGTGTTGCCATAAAGAGAGAAGAGAGAGAAGGAGAGAGAAAGAATTGCTTAGGAGAAATGAAGAGAGAATGGTGTAGCTATTAAATGAAAGAGAGAACGAGAAGGAAAGAGGGAAGAGAAAGGAAAATTATGAAGTTGCCATGCTAGAGAGTGGAAGTGCATATTTGGAGGAAAAAAGAATTGAAAAAATATAGCAGTTGAACAAGAAAGGAAAAAAGGAATCCAATTCATTAAGGGTTTAATGAATAATAAATGAATCGATTTTTCTATAAATGTACATGAGAATAGAAGTATGCTTTCTTATATAGCTTATGTGCATCTGATAGAAGTATTGATGTATGCAATTTAAAGACTTAGGAGTCAAAGGAATAAAATTGTTTATTATGTGATGATTTTATACTTTTTTCACATGCTTTGCATGTTTATTAATTGATTAAATGGTTTTACATGCTTTACATACTTTTTGTTTTGCCAATAGTTGCATATTAGTAGAAAACATTTATGTAAATCAAATGGCAACATGATGATGGTTATTTGATCACAAATCATATTTATATACAAGTTGATCTTAGTTAAGAAAAATAGGTTTTGCTTCACATGCTTATGCTTCGAGAATTTATTTATGTATATAACTTGGTATTCCATGATAATCATTTTGTACCAATTTTTGCATGCTTATTAACATAGAAAAGAGAATTATAATAAAGAAAAGATTTAACATGAGATTCATTTTAAAAGAAATTTAAAATAAAAAAGTGAATAAAGGGTATTACTCAAGTTGGATGAGACTCATTAGAGTGCATCCTATGTTGTATCATTTAATAGATAAAAAGAAAATTTAATCATACAAAATACTCAAAATGGGTGTTATTGAAGTTGCAAGGGGCCTTGAAGAGTGCATCATATTATTTATTGATGTATCTCAAGTTTTTACTCAGAATAGATGGAGCCCACAAAAGTGAATCTTATGGTATAGTGGGAGAAATCATACTAATAAAAAGTAATTTGTAAACTTAAAGATCAAGGGAACATTGATAAAAAATAAATAGATGATAGAAGTGATAAATGGCAAAAAAGATAGTTTGCATTGCATTAGAACATATACTAGAAGCATTTTATTGCCATATTTTTTTACATGATTAATTTGTTATGTTGTACATGTTATGATGTATTACTTGACTTAGCATACAGTTTGGCCCAAAGATGCAATATTTTACATGTGTTATATCATTTTTGTCTACTAAACCAGTGTTAGTTGCTTAGTGTTTTCTTGGTATTTATAATTGTAGCATAAGCACACATGAAACACTAGGGCATAATTATGAGAGAGGATGGCTTAGTCTTAATAATTTATATTTACTATTTTTCTAATGATCATGTATTAGGGTTTTTGTAATTAGATTAAGCTACCATATCATCCAATTTATTTCAATAGGTATGGTTCATTTACTTCATTCCATCATAAAAATTGATTACAACTTTGAATAAACTTAGTGGAAAAATAGTTTATTTTTACTGCATAAAAAGGTCTATTTAGTTTTTTAAATAAGAAAAAGAGAGTTTTGCTTTCAAAATTATGGTTATTTAATGCCATGGTTGTCTACACTAAAAGATGTATAGGTTTTTCATGGTAAAAGTAAAAGAAATTTTCAAATCATAATTTCCAATATATACATAAATTTGTAAGCCAAGAAGTTGGATTTGCAACATCCTTCCCCTTAGTCCTATGCCTTGATCTTGATTCTTTTATACCTTATTTTCCTACACCGTGGTGCTTAAGTGATCCTTTGGTGAAGTGTTCTCATCGTAAGACATTGATAGCAAACATTTTCTTAGAATCATAATAGTAAAAATTAAAGAATGAGAATGACAAATGACTAAAAAATGAAGAGAAAGAGAGTTTTTTCACAAGAAGATGAAAGTTCTTAAGAAGATGGAGTTTAAGAGTCGAGATTTCAACATTCACCATTTTTATCTTTTTATATAGAGATTTGAATATAATATATTATTAAAAAATAATATCATTAATATCATTTTAATTTCTACAAGAAGGATGAGATTTTGACCAATATCACAAATTCTACGAATTTTACCAAATGTATGTCACTATCGGCTTATACAGGTGCATGAGCTATTGCACATCCACAAAGAACCATGCACTGATACTGTTCACATATGGTGGTACTATTCTTGCATGTAGTTAGCACCTTACCACACATGCACTCACTTAGGAGGCACAATAAATTACCTATTATGAAAAGGAGGTCCCATGCATGCAACATGTGCACCAGTACCTTGGCACATCATGGATAACTTACATGCTGTAACATTTATTTTAATGCTTTTGTAAGGAGCCTCTGCACACGGCCATGCACAAAGTTTGTCATTTTGATCCTCTCTTGAATTGTTTTGTTTTTTTGATTTGTTAATAATTTAATAAATCTATAATTGAGTTCATGATTATAATTCTTATCTTTTTGTGATTTGAGTCCTTTTAAATCTCCTTTTCCAAACTAATTATTTGCAAGGTCTTGCTCTTTTATCTTTTGGAGTAATTTTGAGAGGTTAACACTTTCATTAGTCTTATCAACTAGTGTTTTTTTACTTTGTTACTAACTCTATATAACTTTAGTAGGTGTTTAATAACCTTTTCACTTGGTCAGCAATATTAAAATCTTTGTTAAAGCTTCTTTATCTCTTGTTAGGAAGAAGTGTTGTCTAACTTTCATAAATTGATACCATTGTGCTCATTGATAGTAGAAGAAATCTCAATTCCATAAGTATATATTCTTTATTAAAATTTGACAAACATTTAATGTACTCTTCACAAATAATCTCATCATTATAATTTTCGATGATAACAAATTTTATCATATATTATTTTTTAAGTCCTCGTAGTCTTTATGAATCAATCCTAAGGCATAATGTCTTAGATGTGGTCTAAGCTCTAGGTTTTAATCTCTTCATAACACATTGTAATATTAGATTCTTTTTTCTTTCAATGTTAATAATTATATTAATAAGCTTTTTATTCACTTCAATTTGGATGGTGAAGAGTTGTTATTTTTTTTCTTTGAGCAAGATATCATTTGAACACACTCAAAGAGATAAACTTTTATTGATATGAAGAGGGGTTCCAAGTTTCTTTTTTAGTTTCAACTATAATAAGTATTTTTTTCTTTTACAAACTTTTTTGGAAATATAATAATTAAAATACTTTTAAGTTTATCTAATAGAAATATCATTGTTTATTATGGCTATAATATACAATGTTAGAGAATATTCTTTTGTCACCAATTTTTGGACTTAAATTTAGATTTATTAGTATTCTTTTCTTCTAATTTTTTCTTTTTTTATTCATTCTTTATTTTGATAGCCATTATGCATGTACTAGCTTATTTTAAAGATTGAATAGGAAAAATAGGTAATTTGGTGATAATAGAATAATACATACCTATAACATACTTTGATAATATTTGCATCTCATCGATGGGTATTTCCAAACTCACAACTTGTCCTTACATCTTGTGATATATTCTTGTACCACTATTCTTATTGATATCATAAGCTATACCACTTCTCTTATATGTAACCCATGGGGTAAAAGTTTTCTCTAATTAATTTTCTAAATTAGTTCAATGTCACTTTTGTAATTGTACCAACTCTTAAGTTGGCATTCCACTAGACTAATATATGACTGACCAATTTTAATAAGTGTGTACTATCATATCAATTTATTAATATTCATATAAAGAAAAATATATCTCTAATTACTCAAATTAGGCATCTAATTTATCCACATCCATTGTACCATCATAAATAAGCAAATGGTGTATAACATCTACCTTGAAAAGATGATGTTGATTCCCATGCATCAAAATGATGAGAATGATGATGTTATAAAGATCACATCTCTAGTTATCCTTAGGTTAACACTTAATCTAAAGTTCTAGTTAAAAGTATATTTTGAATCCAATGTGGGGGGATTAAAAGTTTAGCATCAACTCATTAATAACTATATTTGTTAAATTAATAGGGCTACACATGCCTCCATGTTATATGGTTTCATAATTGATGTAATCACTTAGATTAAAGTCTCAGTATTTTAATTCCTTATTATCATTTACTGCTCAACTACTTCCATCTTAGCTCCTACCATCATGTTAAGTCAAAGCACTCTGATACAACAAATAATATGATATATTTGCAAGGTGTTTTTTCCCTAAGCCTTCAACATCATACCTTACTTTTAGAGTCATAATAATGGAAATTGAAGCTTGCTCAAGGATTAGTTAGCCTAACATACAAATATGGAGCCATGAAGACAAGCTCTCTATGGCATGGTTGATACATATAGACCTAAATATTACCTTCATTTCTTGAGTTAGAATGTGAAGTCTTTTCCTTTGTAAAAGTGACACTTAAGAATTCATCATGCATTTCTAAATCAAGGTTTCAAACTTATAATACCTTTTAGAATTCCATTAATTTTTTATAGCATCATTATGTATTTCTTTAGAGTTATTTTAACTATCAAGTTAATGAATTTAGTTTTGAACAAGCCGTATTCTTCATTTTCTAATATTTTATGATATAATGCTTCATATCATGCTTGTATTGTCTACATTTTTGTTTAAAACTATAATTGATGGATGAGGTTATCATGCAATATTTTTATTTTACAAATATAACTACCATCCAAACAAAGGATTAGAATCACAAACTAAATCATACAAGGTATTGACCTTATAAATGTCTTGTACATTTTCTAGGAGTTGAGTTTTCGTAATATTTTATGAGTATGAAGTTGCAAGTATGCAATTTATTTCCTCTTAGAGTCTATGATATGCACAAACTTAAGTGTGATTAGACATGTATGATTACTATATTATATTTATTTGACCTTATCATATCACTATAAGCTTGGTTGTATGAACAATATTCATAATATTATCACCAAGCTTTTACTCAGCATGATTATAATGGCTACTAGATCATATAACACAAAATAAAGTATTGTATATGTACAATCCATTCTTTATCATAGTCAACTTCAATTACAAGTAAATACTATATTTCTCATATCATACAAATGTAATAACTATATTGTATGTATATAATAATCATCTAATATGATTGAATTTTTAATTGTGTATATTATAAAAAAACAATGATCTTTATATTACACTTGTATAATGTTCTTCTTCATAATGCTTAGAATAAGTCTAGAACAAAGTTATCATACTATTAAGATAGCTCTAATGCATGCGTCCCACTATCTCTTAAAGTTTAAATAAACTAATTTCTACATGATTGTACAAGTGTTTATTCTTATATGATCACATCATATGATATTTTTAAATGTGCTTAGTACTTAGTGAAAGCAAATGTCATATAATGGCAATCTATTATCAAACATGTACAATCTATCTAAACCATAAATTGTATTAGTATGATCCATGTGATCATTTGGTTCAATATATTTATGAACTCAAGTGGCCAACTATGTATTGGTGTGGTATAATATGACAATTTCTCTTGAACTTGTATGATAAGTCCTTTTACTTCAATATCACCAGTGACATCATTCGATTACTAGGATGATCCTTATTTAATTCCCATCATTCTAATATGATATGGATACTTATGAATATATATAATCATTGGGAAGTCCATAACTTAATTTGGGAGTAACCTTAGTATAAAAAGGGATTGATTTCATAAAAAAAATACTAATGTTCCATATTACAAGAATCTAAAGTTTAAAGAAAGAGAAAAAAATGTGAACCTTCTGCATTCTAATAGAAGCAACTTCTTAATTCTTATAATGCATCTCTTGTTCTATTGTATATTTTCTCATACAGATCATATTGGTAATATCATACTTTCTTTTAGTTTGGTGTCATATTTGTTCTTAAAAAGATTAAAAGTATAAGATTTGTATGTGTTGTTTTGTAAAGAGTTATTTTTTTATTTTTTTTTTAGCTAAAACTATTGTATTATTTTGGTTTCTACTTTGAGCACCACTATTATGTTTGATTTACTCCTACTTACTATTAAAAAAGGGAGTGGTTTAGTGAAAGCCCATTTAGGTTGAGTAAAGATGGATGTAGGCATGGGTCAAGCTAAGCCATCTACAAATTTCTTGTGCTTTCTTATTTGATTGTTTGGTTATTCTTAAAAAACAAATTGTCAAGTTTTGTAAAAACTTAGTTGCTTATATTTGGATTCGATAACATAATTCACCCACTCTTGTAGCATTGTTCCTCTCTAAATCTAACATCCTTAATTCTCATGGTAATTGTCCCATTGTTCTCTTGATCTTGCTCTTTTCTCCAATAGTCACTTCCTTCTTTCTTTGTGCCATCTCTATCTCATTTATCATTAATTCTCCCAAAGATAATCAGAGGAAAACGATGTGAGGTTCTTGGTAGAATTGATGGTAGTGAAAAGTTGATTATACTCTTTAGGAAGCACCTAAAGTAAATTTTGTACCTGTTTGTTGTTAATAGCAAGATTGTTAGTAATGTTTGTAAAATGGGCAAACTTGCATTTAATTATTTCACCCAATGCCAACCTAAATAACTCATAATTCTTAGTAAGAATGTTGGTCTTCTCTCCTTTTTCATGTAAGGTTTTGTTATAGGTTGCCTTAAGCTTGATTCATATTTCATACATAAATTCATGATCTTATTGTATTCATTGGAATTTAAACAACAAAGAAAAATGTTTACTACTTAAGCATTCAATTGAACTTTTTTCTTTTCCTTTACCTTTAACTCAAAGATTTCTTTTCGTAATAACAATTTTACTCAAAAAACTAAAGGACACTCAAAAACATCCCATAAATCTAAATCAATAAAAAGAAAGTAACTTCTCATTATATTTGTTTTAATATAAATAAAACTCTATAAAAAACAAAGAAAAGTAATGAGAGAAAGTACCTTCACCTAAATGGATGAGGCTTCAATGATTGTGTGAGCCAATAATTGATCTTATCGAGAGAATTTCGTCTCATCAATGCAACCGAATATGATACTAATTGTAAGTGTAACATTCTTATATTGGTAGTGAATCATGCTTTACAAAATTTATAGAAAGTAAACTATAAGAAATGTTTATAACACTATAAATAATGTCATTTACCCTAAAAATTTATTGAGTAAAAACTCTTAAGTTTCAAAGAAGTTATGTGAATTTATAATAATTAAAGCTAATAGTTTTTAGGGTTCAACTAACACACAAGCTTACATCCAATGATGAAAGATGAGGTTTACTAAATTGATAATCACCTTTTTTCCAAAGAGGGGTGGATGAAATCGCTCTTATAAAATAATATCAAAAGTAGCCCAATGGAGTCATACTAAGGTGACTTACAACAATAGAAATACAAAGATCAAGACAAGGAAATTATTTCTTTTGACAACAATACTTGTATAATAAAAGCATATAACCAATGGAACTATTTTAGTGAGACATTAGGTAAGAATATTCAATTCTATTACTAGTACGAAGTAGAGGGAAAATACAAACACTTTGAGTATAGTTGCTTTGAGAAGGATCAAAAACTTCTAAAAACATAAGAAGTTCCTTCAACTTAACAAGTATGATGAAAATGATTTCTTTTCTTGAACGATTTTTTTACATTAGATTTTTTTCTCAATGTTAAATAACTTATTTATATATAAAAATGGATCAAATATTATATTAACAAGTGCTACAAAATAGCTACAATCTATTAATAAAAAAGGTTAAAATAGTCATTATAGTTTTTTCACATTGATCATATTGTATAATAAGTTGAATCATATTGTACAATGACTCTAAATGAACTACTCAAATAGTAAATCAAAATACATTACTTTCTTTGATTATAGTTAAAAAGATTGACATAATATATAATAAGTAAATATTGCACTATAAAAACTGATGAGGTTCAACATTATTAAATACTAACTCTCTATTTGAGAAGCATCGACGATTCATTTTTTGCTTAAGTTTGATTTCATAGTTACCTTTTAAAATAAGAATCATATATTATTTGAGTGCATCATACTATAAGAAGCATTTTGATTCTCCCTCATTTTCTAAGTCTATTACATTGGCTCAATAGTCATAATGTATGATAAATACATGATACAAATTTCGTAGGACATTTGTGTTACTTATCTTTCTATACTTAATATTTGGTCATGCAATACATTGATATGAAATCATGTTGTACACTCTTATATTTCTTCTCATGATCTTTACTCTGTGGAAGATGATGTCATATTCTTAGAGAAAAGTTTCTTACTTTTATCTGAAGGTTATATTATTAAGGTAATCATTTATATTGTATTACATAAATGATCTTATTATATAACATGATGGAACTTCTATGAATACAATATTAGATTATTGTATTCTACTATATATATTAGCTTTAATATTGAAAATACTAAATCTAAAGTGTATCATACTAGAAAACTAGTGCAACTTCAAGTTATCTAAAAATTGAAGTTCTATCTTTTCACTTACCAATTTGAACAAGTCTTAATTGATAAACATTTATATACAAAACTAAGAATAATATCACAAACTATTCGATATGGAATTGCAAATTAATATGAAAGATAGACTATGATGAAATGGATAAGATACTATGATATAAAAGGAAATATTTAGTAGGTTTTAGCAATTTAAGCATACCAAAATAAAGTAAAGAGAATTCATGATGGTTTGAACTATTATGTAATTTGTAATTCCTATATGGATCGAACCATTATGAGAAGCACATCTTGGATGAAGTTTCTTAGTGAAGCATATCACAACATATACTTATCTTATGGAATTAACAACACAAAAACATTATTAAACATATACTTCTTCTTCTTCTTAATTCTTCTTCCCTTTTCCACAATTTGGACATTTTGTGTGGTATCATCCTTGTTGTTGACATTCTTGATAATACCTCTTTATTCCCTTTGTTTTTGTAGCTCATCGCCTTCTTTGAATTTGTTACAACCATTATTTTGACAAATTTTGTTATGCTTCTAAAACATTGTTTTACCTCATATTATATAGGGACTCCTCATTGGATTTAGATCAACTTTTAATGCAATATCATTCTCCTTCTTGGATTGGTTGGGTATCACGTATTCATTTTTTATCCTTGCCAACTCGATGTCATTAGTCATAAGATCTCTAAGCAACCCATCCATTAAGAGATGGTCCATGTCCTTGGAGGCTATGATGATAGCCTTTAAAGGGTTAAACTCATTTTACAACACCTATACAATCATCACCTATTTAATGTTATAAAAATGTCTACCAAGATTTGAGAGACCATTAAGAAAGTTAGTACAATGAATTAACATAATCTTAATTTTCTCTCCTCGTTACATACAAAAAAGATCATAATCATGCATAATCTTGTTAATTTTGGATTCCTTAACTTGTTTAGTACCTTCATATGTAACCTAAAGCATCTCCCAAACCTCATGAGTGGTCTTAAAGTTTATAAATTATTACATTTTTTGGCTGAAAGACCACAATGAAACATGTTCATAGCCTTTGTTACAAGTTAAACTTTGTCTTTATTGTAGAGTGAATTTGCTCAAAAGCTTTTCAACCAACACATTATCACCTTTCTTAGTAGGAAACACAAAGCCATGGCCCATTATATCCCAAATTTATAAATCAATGGATTAAAGAAATGCACATCTAATTTTCAATAAAAATAAAAATCTCCAATACAAAGAGTGGACGATAAACCAAAACCCATTCCTTTTAAGATAACATGATTAGCTACCAAATTGTGTGATCTCATGAGGACCTTGTTTAAGATGTTTAGTCATTAGAAGCAATCATACTATGATATCCTTATCAAGAATTTTAGAGTTAGATGTACATAAAAGAGGGGTGAATTATACAAATTACAAAACTCAATAATCCAAACAATTTTTTAAACAAAAGTATTTTCTTTATGTTAATTACTTTCTAAAAATGTTTTAGAAATTGTTCTTAACTTTGATAACATGTTGTGTAGGAGAGACAAAAGTGAAGAACATAAATAGTTTAATGTGATTTAATACAAACTTAGATCTACATCCAACCCAAATTAAAAAGCTAAGGAAAAATGCTAAATATTTTTTGCAAAAGTAGTTAGGTCAAAACCACTAAGCCAAAGACCTTTTAAGTATATGGCAAAAAGGCCCAACAACACTAGGACAAGGAAGCCCACAAACCATTGGGCAAAAAGATGCTACAGCATGGCCAAAAGACCAATAAAACATTCAATGGAATGTTCTAACAATGAGACAAAGAAACCAAAATATACAACTCAAATACAAGGTCCTATAACCTAAATATCATTTAAGTAAGAGACACACCAACAACATAATAAAGCAATGCAAAGTAAATTTCAACTTAGCTCAATTTGGAATGCATAAATGCTTGAAATGATGAGGGAAGATGTTTAAGATTAGCTTTGCCTTTCTCTCCAAATCATCTCTAAGTAAATGATGGTTTTCAAGCGAAGCTTTTTGAAGGATATGCAAGTGAATAATTAATCTTTAACG
Organism: Vanilla planifolia; assembly: GCA_023846275.1. Lineage (NCBI taxonomy): Eukaryota > Viridiplantae > Streptophyta > Magnoliopsida > Asparagales > Orchidaceae > Vanilla > Vanilla planifolia. The sequence goes on from CM043866.1 coordinate 920,702, forward strand.
TAATATTTGGACCACTTCATATAGATATTTTTAACCTCTCTAATGGCATTAGGCATCCCTCAAAAAGATGTAATCAATATTCTTAAAAAATGTCAAACTAGTTATTACTCATTATAGAAAACCAATCATACTATCTAATTTAATAGGTCATTCAAGTGCAATGCAATTATAAGCACATCATCTAGCTTACCCAATAAGTCCACTTAGTAGGTTTTAAAAATTAAATATGATTGTGGTAATATGTTGCGTACATCATATAGGTATAAGTAGTGTAAGTCTAATTTTTTTCCAACTCTAAGGCTTTTCTTTTTGATATAGAAGCATATTAGTACAAAGACATTCTTAGTTAAAACCCTATTTATACACAAATTATCATGACTTTATGATATTTGGATCATACATATACGATGTAAATTAGGCCTTTGAATGCTCAAGTCCCAAATAATACTTCTTTGGACAAATGGTATCATAAATATTATTGCACACAAATGTTGAACACCATCATATCTTGTCAAGCCTATTAGCTCCATAATACTAATAATACTTCTCAAGAAAATAAATAAAATACTCATTTGATATATATAGGTCATATGTGCTTGATAATTTAAAACCTTAGATCTTGTTACATTACCTAGATGATCCCTTGATTGTTAAAATAAAAAGATATATCATATAAGTTCAATGGCTATTACTGTATTGTATGAAAAGAAAACTTTATAAACCTCAAATAACACCTCTAGGAAAATAACAATCCTACTCATATGATGAATAGATCATACATGCGCAACCAACATATTTAATCAACTTAACTTAAGATTGCCCATGATAAACTCTTTATTTGACTCTAAGAATAAGTTGTCATATTATATGATGTGAGAATCATTTATGTATAATTGATAAAAATTATTTATACTTCACACTTTATTTCAATGACAATTTCTACTAAAATGACCTTAACTAACTAATATATTTTATAAGTTTTGCAATGTTCTAAGGTAAAGATATATGTTAAAAAAGCTTTAGATAGGATGCATGTCGTAAGACTAAAGCAATATGAATGAAAAGGTAACTTTAAAAGTATTAACATACACTTAATCTGATTGAATTTTAGAACCTCAAGATAAATTATTTTAAGATTACATTCTAAAACTAAAATAAGATGACTCATTAAAGCTCTTCTCCAACTGCTACTCAAGCACATGTTACTCTTGGTGCCAATTATGTTTCATATCACAAACATTGTCGTTAAGCTCCTTGAGTCATGGAGCAAGCTCTTTACATGATTAAGTTTTTTTTTTATTTTGGGATGCATGATCTAAAAGATTTAAGAAAAAATATTAGTAAAAATAACATAATAATTTCTTTTATCATTAAACTAGTTGTTTAAAGATGAAGGGTTCAACATGTAGAAGGCTTCAAGATTTGTTAAACCTTTTGAAGAATTTTGTAAGTGTGACAATGAAAGCTTCAATAAAGTTTTAGCTTATATGGCGTGTATGAATAGTAAAAAATCTAAATTATCACTATTTATGAAGTTTTCATTTAAATGATTGATCTTTAAAGGTTCCTCAATTGTGTCGCCTTTGTGCAACAAATAATGACAAACAACCTATGATTTTTTCCATTATCAAATGCTTATTTTGTCCAATATCAATTGTAACATATCATTGATTAGGTGTAATATATCATATGTTATTCACATTTTATGAATTAAGTAATGTACATAAGAAATTACATGCATAAACTTTTTTGGTTTTCTACTTTTTCATTTTAGTTAGCCATGTTTGAACTATATACATTATACATAAAAAAATAACATACCATAAATGAGTCTCATGTTAGGTCCATTAAGTAGGCCTCCCAATCAACTAGATGTACTAAACATTAAATAATTTCATTAACTCAGGTTTTTATAGGAGAATTGCATCTCCAACCTTTTAAGTTGATTAGATGGTCTATCATTGTTAGTAAACCTTTTCAACTCAAGTATCCAACCTTTTAATCACTAAATTTATTAACATACATAGCTTTCCTAGTCAACTAAGTGTATTATACATTGGTATATAGAATATTAAACATTAGTCTTAGGTTTTGTACATACATTTTAATGTACTAACTCTTAACTTATGTATACTAACAAAATGCCCTATGTGGTATATATGCAAATAATTGTGAATGACATGTTGGTCTTTAAGATTCATATTACTTTATTTTATTTTTAACTCTAATGCACTTTACTAATTAAATAGATGTATTGTACATTATAATAATGTACCATACATTTTGTTAAAGACTTTATGAAACATAGATCTTGGTTAAGTAAATTCTATTTGAAGAACATGTATGAATTTATTATAAATGATTTATGTCATGCAATTGAGCCACATGCAAATTTAATTTATAAATCTGTCTCCCAAAATTTCCCCATTGTGCTTTTTAATCTAGCCTTCATCATGATTTGATATGATAACCTCTTGTATTTGATTTTACTTATATGATTTCTTGGTATGCTTTCTTGATCACCTATTCTACTTAGAAAATAATTAACTAAATGTTCAATTAGTACTTGATTTTTATTGTCAAAATTTTTTGAGCAACCATAGGCTTAATCTCCTCATTTTTCATCATGAAAAGATAATCAATCTTATGATTTAAAAATAAGCACAATTAAAAAGATGGATTCAATAATTATATTATTTAATAATAGATTAAGAGAATAACATGTAACAATAAAGCTTCCTTTAATCTATGCCAAGTTCTTTCTCACCCTTTTTGCATAATGAAAAAATATTTTTAATATAAGGCATGAGTCATGCTTAAATCCCTTTTAATTTGACAAGACCTTTCCTTGCAATGTAGTTTACAAAAATAACTACAAGTTGGTTATGAGTAGGGACAAATCTAGCACATAAATCTACTAAATACTATGTTTAGTCTATTGTCCTATCATACCATTAAATAATTTATGATTTATAAACTTTCCTTTCTCATTCTATTTCATATAGTTTAAGGGCTAATGGGGATTGAGATAGATTTGAGATTCTCCATTCCAAACTTCTTTTGCATTTCTTATAGATATTCTGTTTGTGAAATAAAGATTCTTCTAGCATCTATTTTCATTTACAATCCTAGAAAGTATGTCAACTTTTCCATTAAGCTCATCTCATATTTTGAGCTCATCATTTTAGCAAATTCTTCTCATAAAACATTAATAGTTGATTTAAAGATAATCTTTTCAACATAGAGTTGTATAAGAGAATTTCATCACCTTAATTCTTAATTATACATATTTTCCTTCCAAAATTCCTTATTAACTAAAACATTATCTATCCTGTCATCCTAAGCCCTTGGTACTTATTTAAATACATATGGTCTTTCTTTAAATTGTACACTTGGGTTCTCAAATCCTTTTGTTTGATTGACATAATAAACTTCTTTAATAATCTCATTTAAAAATCTAACTAGAATAATACAAAAACTTTAAAGCAAGAAAAGTCTAATATAGGTCTTATTTCCTTTAACCTAGCAATGGATGCAAATGTTTTCTTAAAATTTAATCCATTAACTTGGTTGTACCATTTGACTATTAACCTTGCTTTATTCATAATTATTCCAAGTATCATTTAATTTATTTTTAAAGCCCATTTGGTCCCTATAATGGGATGGTCTTCAGGACATTTTAGTAATTCCCATGAATCATACCTAATGAATCTGTTCGGCTCATGTTGCATTGTTAAATGCTAAAATTCATTCTCTATGGCCTCCGTTACATTCTTTGGTACAATTTTTGTAATGAAGGCCACATTCTTTAGTAATTAACTATTTCTTTCTTTAAGAAAGATTCAATTTGAACTCCTTAAATTGGATCACGTACAATTAGTTCTTTTGAATTGTTTTGTTGTACTCTGAGTTCTACTTAAATCTTCTCACTTTCACATTGCTCATGAGATGTATCTTTAAAGTTCAATTTAGCAAAGTCTTTATACTTCTTTCTATTTCTTACTATGATGACAAGATTCATCAAGAACTACATGAATAACAGTTTTCATGATCATGGTTTCTTTATTTAAACACTCTATAAGCTCTACTATGTTAAGAATTTGCATTTAATGATTTGTTATTTAGTTTTCCCTGATTGCCATGTCTTAGGATATAACACCAACAAAACACCTTAAGATGAGTTAGTTTTGCATTCTTATTGTCCCATAATACATATTGAGTCTTTTTATTATAAACCAAATTAAAAGTCCATGTAAATTGTAGCAACTCATATTTATTGTTTTAGCTCAATGATACTTAGGAAAACTACATTTGTTCAACATAGTCTCAGACATCTCTATTAATGTCTTATTCTTTATTTATATAACTCCTTTATTGTTGAGCAGTATAGCCTGATAAGAAAGCCTTTTTTTTCACAAATTCCTTGGCATGGTAACTCAAGGTACTGAGTTAGTTTTGGATTCTTATTGTCCCATAGTTCAATTAGAGACCAAATTAAAATTCCATGCAAATTGTAGCAAGTCATATTTATGGTTTTAAATCAATGGCAGTACTTAGGAAAATTATATTTGTGCAACATAGTCTTGGACATCTCTATTATGTCATATTCTTTATGACTCCAGTTTTGTTGAGAGGTATAGTCTCATGAGAAAGTATGTTTTATTCCCAACTCCACACAAAAGTTCTATTTTTTATTCTCAAACTCCTTCCCATGGCCACTAAAAATGCTACTTATTATTAATCTTTTCTTTACTTGAATCCTCTTGTTTGGCCACTTGAAGTTTTCAGATACTTCTTTCTTCTTTGCCAAAAATAATACCTATGTGTTTCTAATATAATCATCTATTAAGACAAATTCATATTTCTTTCCACCTAACTTAGTCACTTACATTGGTCCAAATAAATCTATATGAATTACTCTAAAGGTCTAAAGATCCTTACCACATTTCAAGTATTTAAAAGGAGGTCTTTCATGTCTTCCCTTTCAACAAGAACCACATAATGTTTCATCTTTAAAAATCTAAATCAAGCAACCTTTTAGTAACTCTTATTTGAATGCCTTATGTAATGTAGTCATACAAGCATGCCTTAGTCTTCTATTTCATAAATCTATTGACCCAATTTGTATTTTAAGGCATATTTTTGACAATTTTGTCATCCAAATCCACTACATAAATGTTGTCAGTTTTGATAACCTATGAATATTGCATCTTCATTCTTCTTAAATGAGCAATGTGATGTATGGAATTTCATACTGAAAACATTATCACAAAGTTGACTTAGTAGATTGTGTTCAAAGACATATATAAGCAATAATTTATCAATATAATTAGATTGGGAGATACCTATACTCTTGAATCCTTGAATGTTTTCTTTGAAGTTTCTCCCAAGGTTACATATCCATCATTCTTTATTGTTAAGCTCAAAAAAATTGTCATCATTGATCATGGCCATGAGCATCTACTATCCTTGTAACTCTTACCTTAGTTTCCCTTTGTAGGCATGCTTACAAAATGAAACATTTAAGGTTTAGCTTTTAGAACCTAAACTAATATTGGTTTAATTTTATGTTCTATTGGTGATTTAGCTACCCAAGCAAAACAAGGAATACATCTCAATATATTTCCTTATATGAATAATAGATGAAACATGCACAAATATATTACAATAATAGCATTGTAAGTTTTGATTTGACTTATAAAAAATGAGAATCTTTAACAAGAGAAAATCTTCTCTTATTCTAGTGACAAGGAAAAGAAGAAGTCCCACAATCATGTGAATAAGATGCATGCAATTTTCTAAATGAAGCAAGGTTGTTTTTTAATTTTAATTTTTTTAGAAATGGAAATAACATTGGTAACTAAATCTTCTAAATTTTATTTACAAGGGTGTTGTTTATCCCTCAAATATTTAAATAAACCCAAGTAGCTATTATGCTCTACGATTAGCATGTCATGTGATGCAAAAGAAGTCTTAAGCTCTTTCTTGTTAATTTTACGTTAATTCATCAATGAAACAAATTTATTGTTTAATTTTTTAATGTATTAAAAAATTTATAAAGTGTCTCTTGGAGCTCACTATAATTCTTGGCTGCAAACTTATCATTGTTCAAATAATCATCTTAGGTCATTAAGTAAAGGTTCACCATTTCATTTGTTACGTTAAAGGATGATAAACCTTCTATATCAAAGTGACTCCAAGTAGCTACCATTGCTTTCTTTTTCTTCCACTTCATCTTCTTGTTGGGGAAATATGATACTATGTGTGCAGAGTTTTTGTAACAAAAACAAATAGGTCCTTCCATCTCTTTCTCCTTAACTTTTCATTCCTCCTTTATGAGTTCTTGAAATGTGAATTAAAGGTAAGCTTGCTATAATATTTCTTACCTATATTATTTTAGTGTAGTTGTTCCAATCTACTTGTTATGTAGGCAATCTCATGCTCACCATCACTATTTAAGGAGCTAGAATGTGTGATATTGCCCAATTAATTTTCTTCTTTTTTATGTTCTTCTTCGTCCATCTCCTCCCTCATTTTTGCTCACGAGCTATCAAGGAGCTTGTCAACATGCCTAAGGAATAAGTGCTAGGGTCCTGAGCCATAATGATCATAGTAAAATTCATATCCCACTCCTTGGGAATACATATCAAATCTTTACTCACAAATTTTTATTTACTAATGGTCGTACCAAGGAAGTTGAGATCATTTATAATATTCTTAAATCTATTCATCATGCTGAGATGTTTTCAACATTTGTCTTTGAAAAAAACTCATATTCATAAATAAGAACGTTGATATAGGATTCTCATGCCACTTTTACTCCATCATAAGTAATGATTATCACAAATTTCTTTATCTAATATTGAGCATGCACACTTTCAAGTATCCATCTTGAGTAGAAGAATAATTAAGGAAAGTAATATAATAGGAATAAAGTTCAGCCAAGAAAATTTCTAATGGAGTCCACTCACTAAAATGCTTTTTGATTAATAATACCTTCTAAAGATTTAATAATGGAGTGTATTCAATTTGAACCTTATTGCATATTTTGAAATCAATAACAAAAGAAACCAACATATTCTTTTCTTCCAAAAACTAAAATGAATTTTATCAAATATTGTTTGCTTGGTTACTCATTGCCCCATAGATACTCAAGCTCTTGAGAGAAAGGTGTGTGTTATAGGATCACTCTTAGTTGTAATACTATAGTAGATTATTGGCTTTGATACCACTTGTTGAGTCCATGAAACAACAAGATGGAAGTGGATTCAATGTGCAGACTTTTGAAATAAGTGCTAAACGATGAAAAATACTTTTTTTCCAAAATTCAAATGATTAGAAGTAGTGGAAAGAAAAATCATGGTTATTTGGAGTTCTTTTTGTAATTCCTTAAATTGATGAAGCTAAATAGAACCAATTGTAGAACTATTTAAGGCTAAGTAAAAAATGCAATAAAAACACAAGTAGAAGAGGCAAGTACACTAGATGTTTTGGTCATTTAGCTCAGCCAAAGAACCTATGTCCACCCCTAAGCCAAATAACTTAAGGATCGCTCAAAAAACACACTTTTGTAATAACCAAGTGAAGAAACCTCTACAATCACACCTTTACATAGTAAAGGAAAACATATTGCTTCATACTCAAATATCTAGTGCCAGGGACACACTCAACTCACTATAGCCAAATTCTAGGCCAAGGGAAGGAAAAATGAAAAGGGAAAGCTCCTCACACAATAACTCCATCGATGCCAAAGCTTGCAAGTCTTAAGATTAGAAAACAATGCATTTGAAATATGAATTCTATGAGATGTATAAATAAAGCTTTGATCTTACATGAAGAAGTTTGAAGGAATGCATAAATGAATGCACAATGTTTCAACACTTATTGAACCTTTGAAGGACTCTCCAAATTTTCCAATAGAGGCTTTAAAAGAGTTGTAGCTATATATGATTCATGTAAATAGTAGAGAACTCAATTCTCCTTATTATAAAGTTTTTTATCCAAAGAATTACTCTTTAAAAATTTTAACAACATTATAGCAACAAACAATGGCAAAACAAACTAGTGACTCATTACATTCAAATTTGATTGTGACATACTATAAGTGATTCACAGTTTATGCACAATATATTTTACATTAAAAATCATTACGCCATACTCTTTTCCTAGTATTTTTCATTTTTTTTTTCATTAGACAAGATTGAACCATACTTACCACATGTTAGAAGATGATGTATCATATGTAAGTCTTGGGTTAGGTCCATTGACTTACATAAGTTGTCCTTCAAATAGATGTACTGTAAATTAATAAGTTCCACATCATACATTATCATTAAGTGTTCTACATTTTATGATCATTAATTTCATTAAATGGGCTTCCTAATTAACTAAGCATATTATAAATTGATAGAAAGTGAATTGTACAATCATTATGCATTTCTTATATACATTTTAATGCACTAATTATTAACTAACATAGACTAACAAAATTACCTATACATATTGTACATAAATAATTATGTATTATACATTGGTCTTTGAAATTTATATTAATTTATTAGCACACCATCCACATGTCTAGTGTATTTCACTAAGTGCAATAGGTGCACTATTTATTTTTTAAATTTAATATTTATTTGTATAAGAAAATAATTATAGGTTACCAATTTGGTTGTTATACATTTCATTTAAACATTGCCCATTGATAAAAGATGTGCTTGAGAATCAAGCTTATGATTGATTTGTCTCTCAATGGAATGATTCCTCCCTTTCATTATGTGTACTTATAAGAGCTCCATTACTAAATCCATTAATAATATATATGTCTAATAAGAAGCCAATCTCTATTGTTGTGCCATAAAGAAGCATCAAATGAATTGGTGTGATTAATATGGAGCTAAATTTGTCTGATTTATAGTGGCACTCCAATAAAAAGTATGATGATGTCGATCTTAATTTTGTTGAATGTATTGGATAGAAGAAGTTTTAAAAAATGCTTTGGTAAAATGATGCACTTGATTAAGTAGTGCATGCAATGAAACTACTTACTAGTTTGGTGTATGATGCAAATGTTTCCTCGAAGTATGATGTTGTCCTTTTATGAATAGTAAGTAGGAATATATTTCACCAATGTGCCATACATTTAGTTAAAAACTTTATGAAACATGAGTCTTTTTGAAGTGAATTCTTTTTTAAGATCATGCATGAATTAATTTCAAGTGATGTGAATGTCACTTTATTGACTTACATGGAAAGTCAATTTACAAATCTATACCACAAATATTTTCAACCTTGATCCCAATCATTCCATCTTGATTTTCTTGAGTTGTTTAGGTTTCAACTTGCTTTCATATGATAACCTCATGTTGTTGATTCTTGATTACAAGATTTCTAAGCATGCTTCCATGATCACATATCTATCTAGTTTATGATCAACTAGATGCTCGATTAGTAAGTACTTAATTAGATTATTATTATCTAACCTTCTTCAAGAAACAATAAGATCATGTATTCAACATCCCTTAAGGCCATTGAAAAGATTTCTCCTCCCAAACCTTCTTCAAAAAAGTAGCACGTTACTTCACATAAGAAAAACTTACAACTCGTTAATTTTCTTATTCTTAAATAGTTTGTGCTATTTGCTCTAAATGTTGATGTAGACCTACTACAAGTTCTAATTCAATGTGAAGGTTCCTAAATTAAACCTAAGGCTATTAAATTAATATATTTTAGGATTATAATAACTTATGTTTTAATTTAACATGTAGATATGTATGTACATATGTATGTATGTTTGTATGTATGTATGTATGTATGTATGTGTATATATATATATATATATATTGGTTCTATCCTAAATATTATGCAATGATCGTGCAAACAATAACATCATCATAATGTTTTTTTCAATGAAGTAAATAACGCATATTAATTGAGGATTTCAACTGCCATATTGTGTGCAGGATAAGAAGCAAATTTTTAAGTTTCGTAATTTCTAAGGGGATGATGAAAGGTTCACATAAATCCAAATAAAAACTGAGTTGAAATAGTTTTTCGTAAAAAATTATTAGTAAAGATTAATTGTTAAGCTTATAAAAAGAAGCTTGCAAGCATGTAAGATAAAAGAACACTAAGAAATGCTTTTTTATAATAACAAGATGATTTCAAGAAAGAACAACAATTGGTATGAACATAATGTGTATTCTTAATGAACAAAATTACAAAAAGAGCAAGAAAAATAAAAAAATAGAATGGAAAAGATTGTAACCACTCACAACTAAAATAACTAAAAAATAAGCCATTATATAAGAAACACCTCTGTTATAATAGAAATAGTTTTGCATCAAATATATAGAAATCTACTCCCAAATGTGTAGTACAAAGCTCACAATATAATCAATTAATTATAACTAAATAAATTAAAATAAAACTAGAAAATAAAAGCCATACTAATAAAAAAAATCTGCCATGTGAGTTACAAATAAATAACATTGTTATGGTTATAACACCATCAATTGTGAGTGCCTTAATTTTAATCTTGTCATAGATTTTCATAAGGTCAACCTTATAATTTCTATGAAGTGGAGGTCTTTAATTTAACATATTCCCTTTAGGTGTGTAATGATTGTCCTCTTAGTTTTCATCCAGGAGAGGTGTGGATGGATTATTATTTATGCTAATTATTACATCTCTAAATTGGATAACAATTCCATTTAAGTGCCTTTAATCCTATCTAGTCTCTTAGATGAATTCTTCATTATATGATAAGGTGTGTACTTCTTGGTCTCAAAAAACTTTCAATTGGGATCATAAGCATGAAATTTGTATTATCTGTGAATAAATATAACTATGTAGACACTCAATTGTCTCTCAAGGGTTAAAAATAACCTACATTGAATTAAATGCTAACTAGATTATGTAGAAAATGTTGAATATATGATCTACATATGAGTTTCAATTAAACATACCAATTATAAAGGTTTTAATGAATATAGTTAAATTCTTAATAAGGAAAAACTTGTTTGATTTTTCATAATGTTACTTGCTTTTTGCAACTTTTTCAATGTGTCATCTCTTAACCTTCTAGCTTAGGCCCTTGTGAAGATAGATTTTACTGATGGAGTAATCTTCAAGCCCTTGGATATCAATCTAGAATTAGTCCATCATGACACTTTGAAGCCTTAGATCTAATAAAAAGCTTTTATGATAGGGGTATAACCTAATAAATGATGGTGCACCTAAAGCATAGTTAAGAAAATAATTTGGAATAACCTAATAAATAAAATAATCTTAGTTAAGCCATATTTCTTTCTCTTTCTAAGTCTTTGTTTATGATATAGCTCATAATAAATAGCAATTCAATTTTAAAATTTTAGAATTATAAACAATTTATAATTGTGATGTATAAAAAGGATTTCTAGGATTCTAATCAAATTGTTTAAGGTTCAATGAATTCCCTCTGGAGGCACTTACTTTTTGAATGTGATCTTTAACCACTATGTTGCAAGTGCTTGTAGCAATGACCTAGATAATAGATCAATAACATTTTTTACCTATCATTTCCTTATGTGTAATGATAAGTTTTTTGTTGGTCACTATCTAAGCTATCAATTGAAATCATTTTGCATTTCCTTTCATTCCAAATAAAGTTTCTTAGAAATGAAATAAGCATAAGGATTCCACCTCAATTGGGATTGACAAAAAAATAAGCACATGGTCTCCACCATAATAAAAACTCACATAATAAAAAACATGAGTCTATCGCTACTAGTAATGAAATCATCATTAGCTTTACTACAAAACTCTTAAAGACCTAGAGCAAGTATTTAGTATAAGCTAAAGAAGTAGCATATGAAATGTGACCCATAGGAGAATGGAGGAAAAATAATCCTTCTTTCAAAAGGTATATAGGATTCATGTGAATATGAGTATGGCCCTCAATGTCTTATCATCAAGGTAGCTAGAGAAATTCTTCAAAGGAAAAAAATCCTAAATGAAGGGAAAGTAATTCTTTATGACTATTGATGTTCTAGTCTCATGAATATTCACCACTAATTAGTATGAGGGAAACTAACCAATGCAATATCCTATTAGTTAATTATGCTAAAGTATGGTACTTGCCATTGCCTCTTTTGAATAGAAACTTATAGAATAAATGAAAAAAAAAATGCCTTGTTTTGAGGTAAGCAAGAATGTTTAAGGGAAAGGCTCTTCACTTTAACAAGAATATCCTCTCTTACATTCTAAGTGTTGACAAATCAACCCAAAAGAAGAGGTGCCTCTAACCTTTCTTTTCCCTAAATCACACTATAAATCTATGGTGTCATGGAGGTTTCCTTCATTATGCATGAATTGTTATTTGTAATTTTTCATTTTTTTCAACATGGAATGATAATCTACCTAATTTACATTTTTTTTCATGTGTCACCATTTTTATGTTTCATTTATAGTGACAAATGGACAACATGCTCATCCCCTCCAAAAAGCATATGAATTACATTTTCTTTTAAGTACAAGTTTATTATAAGAATTAAAAATATAGATGACTTAATTTGGATGTATGAGTTGTTTTGACATTTCTTTTTCTATTGGATTAAGATTCACTAAAATATAGTTAACAACTAATAGTTTGCAAATCTTATGCCATTAATGAAAACTCAAATAGATAAACGAATAACTTTATATTATAATTCTAAAGCTCAATTTTATGTTTATTTCATATGAATATTTAGTCTATGTAAGAATTTTATGCCTACGAGGCCTTTCAATGAAAACACTTAACAAAGCTTACATCATATTCTTTATATTAGACTAGGGTTTATAATTTATTGTTAACTTAGATTTAATTGCATTATATGTTAACTAAGGAGGTCACTTTGTTTAGACAATCATAGCTTCTCATGGATTTCATTATTTTTAATGAGATTTTTGGCTTGCAAAAAAATTTTTGAATTTAAGGTTTGAAGAGAGAGTCTTTTTTTGGTCGAAGGAAAAGGCTTAACCATTTGTCTACCATAGATTGATCATGATATTAATATCACATTAAGGTGGAACCTTTAAATTTCTTTGGGACAAAATGTTTTGGGTAGAGAAAGAAAATGGTGTTTTAGATTTAGCTTAGAGAGAAAAATTGAGATTTTTATTAGGAATTGTTTAAGTAATTATAAGAGGGTCATGGGCATAGAGATTAGAAGGGAAATTAAGGAATTTTGCAAGAGTTTAAGGATATTATCTGGGTGATATATGTGTTTGAAATATGAGGCTTTTGGGCATGGGATTAAAACAAATTAAGATTAGAGGTTATATTTTGGAAGTTCTTAGGATTCTTGAAATTTTTAATATGATTTCCTTTAATTTTTGAAGGTGAAAGGCATGAACTATATATGTTGAAAGAAAAAGCAAGTTCTTATTTTTTTTTAAATTCCTTGGAAAAGATTAAAGAGAAGCATAGTTAAGGAGTTTTGTGGCATGGTTTTATAAGGTTTTCAACAGTTGATATGGTGTGAATCTCCAATTATGGTTGAAGGTGACAAACTTAAGAGAAAAAGGGGGTGTTGCTAAGTTGTAATGGAAGTTTTTGATAAGTTATGGGTTTGGTTGGGTTTAAGACAAAGCTTTGGTATATTATTTAAAAAGAAAGAAGTGGTTGAAGGCTTGAAAATGAGAGAAAAAAGGAGAGAAAAAGAAATACAATAAAAGAAAGCTAAAAGAGAGATTAAGAAGAAGAAAGAGATAGATGATAATGAAGAAGAATCTAAACTCTTAATGTCCTTTAAATGCTTGCTAAGCACAATACACATCCGGTTTTGGTTGGATAAGCACTATACCAAGAAATTTAAACTACGAACAAGCAAGAAAAATTAGAGCTAACCCAACTTAACTTCTTTTTTCCTTTTTAATCATGAAAACAGAAGGGTATTTGTACATGTACAAAACTAAAATTAAAAAAAAAACTTATACCTTATCATATCTACATTATTTATTTAAACATTGAATGATGAAAGATATTACCTAAATAAAATGTTTAAATCCTAAGAAAGATCATGCATGAAAAATATAATTCATTCAAATAATCCAAATTATAAGTTAAAAACTAACATTTAAATTACAAATTCATAAAGTATATTTATAATCTTTCATCATATCTTCATGGGATAAACTAGCTTAATTATTTCTTCTTTTCTTAAATTGGTTCCTAATGACTTATGTGACCTAATACGTTTTCTAGGAGCCTTGCATGAACCTTTTTGAGAGACATTATTGATAAATTGGGCCTTTAAATTAGGGTTTTATGGGATCATGTAGATTGTTTGCATCTCTAGATTAACACTTACCATAAAAATGGGTTAATTATAACTTTTAATGAAATTAAAGCCTTAATCATAGCAAGCTAAGGCACACAAAATAAAAAGTTTAAACATAAAGGATGTGGATAATATCTTACATTAACATATTTAGTGTAAGAGTAGCCTAGTCATCTTGAGGCCAACTCATTCAATGTTGCTATATCATGACTTAAAACCAAGCCTATTTAAGCTTTAGCTGGCTGCACTAGCTTTTCCAATCTTCATAAGTATGTTATTTGATTACACCATTATATGGCCCATGCCTTGTGGGATCTCTCTTGTAGCGGTCATCAATTGTGGGTAAAGTAAAAAAATATGTGCATCTTTTTTGTCCATTTCCATAAAACAAATTGGATAGTTAATAGGTCAAAACCCAACATACTTACCTCTTGCAACGTGATTGATGTCAACAATTGGATTATTATTCCTTGAATTCTACATTTTTGGTTTTTAATTATTTTATTTGAGCTTCACTAGCTCATGGTTATTTATATTTTCTTTAGAACAAAACTTAATTTTAGTCACATATGCCTTATAGACAAACTCTATAAGTTGCTTGTTTATTTTGTAGTGTCATGACTCTCAACACTTTAGTCCCACATCTTGTAGATGTCATCCTTCAGTTTCATGGGACTCTACATAATTGGATGGCTCTTAGAGACTTAATATGTAGTTGATGTTTTTCTAGCCACATTTTCTTGTGTGAGTTTCTTCCATTTACATGAAATTTAGTAGGTAAACTTTGGTAGTTCCCAAAAGGGAGGTTGAGGATACTTAGTTGGGGAGACCTCATGTCTACTACACAAGCATCCTGAACACCTTTCCACTTATAGCTTAACCCCTTGCCAAATCTTTCAAGTTTGCTACTTATAACTAAATTTTTGGGATTTTTAGACCTATTCTTTTTTATTTTTGCTAAGATTAGATTTGTCTCAACCTACTTGTGTTGGAATGGAACCATGCAAGTTATTAATTCCTTTTTTGCTAAATTGGTCAATAACCACTTGGAGTAGCTTATAGTATACTTCTTAAGGCCATAAGACAACTACATTGGGAAATTAACCTTTAGCCAAGGCTTTTCAATCTTTAGCCACTTTAAGAACCCACTTCTTTAAACTTTTATTTCCTCCCCCTTGTACTTTTCCTTTGAATTTGGTAAAAGATTAATTGTGGTTGGTTATTCAATGTTTTGCTAAATTTGAGTTAGTGTGATCATTTCCATTTACATTTTATATGCTTAATTGAATTAGCTTTAGCATCTATTCACGTAATGGTTTTTATCATCCATTTTAAGGGAGTGTATTTTCCAAATCTTATTGTGTTTCTCAACAATGTTGATGAACTAACTTTTTATGGGCCTTAAATTATCAAGCTCTTTTATGCTTATCCCATATTTTGATTTTATCTTTTAATTGAATGCCTATGCATGTTAGGTTATCAATTTAAATAAATGGTTCAAATTATAAAATTCAAAAAAATATAAACTTATTATATCATTCCACATCATATTATTATATCGAAGTGCGATTGATTAGGAATGCCTATAATTTGCACCCCATCCTTTTTTCACTAATTTTGTTTTTGCATTATCAAAACTCAAAATCCATCTGAACCTTTTAGATTATGACTTATATGAGGATAGCCATAATGGCTATAACTCCCATAAAAATAGACAACGATAAGGAAAGAAGCTTTAGAGCTTAATAAATATAAGTGAACCCTTATCCAAATAATTTTAATACCAAACATTCCATCCTTAATTACCTTAACAACATTTACTTTCTAAATTGCAATTTTGTTATTTCAATTTCTTCTTTTATAATTTTGTTATTAAAAAACTTTTCTATAACATTATATTCCTTATTTGTGAGTACCTTTTATGCTGCTTGATTTATATTATCCATTTCTTTATTTTTTCTTTAATTGTTTGCAAACATTGGGGTGAAACCTTCCTTTCTCATTATATTGCAAAAACCCCAAGCCCATGGCTCTTTCTAGAAGATTATCACTAAATTTTGTAATAGATTGAAGATTGTATTAATGATTTACTTTATTATGTGATGCTTTAGTGTCAGAGATTGAAGCTCTCATGTACTTTTCAATTGGGATTTCTTTAGTATGATATAATTGTCTATTATCTGTACCAAGATCACGTTTGGTACCATGCCTTGTGATTAGAACTTTTTTGGACTACTTAGAGACTCATTTGATACATCTTCTCTGTTTGGTACTTTCCTTCAATTTTTAGAGTGAGACAAGCATTGGATTTAAGGCTCAATTACTTTGCATGATGGATCCACTTTTGAAGAAATTTTTTTCAAATGCAGTAGCTCTTAATCTTGCCTTATTGGCTTACCATTTAATAATGATTTAAGAGGATTCTATTCTATCAATGTAGTTGTAGCTTTTGGTGTTTTGATTGTTAGTTATTGATTTGATGTCATTTTATTATGCTTACAATACAGAATGTCATGGCTCTCCTTGCAATAGCCTTAGTAGTACACTTTTAGTGGGGTTCCTATTACTGAAGCCAAACAATACAACACTACCTTATTGAAGAAGTGTTTCAAAAGATGTTATAATGAAACCCAAATTAGCATCAGAGATGGTTCTCTATTTGGGAGAAACTTAGAGTGCCATTTGAAAAATCTTTTTGGAAATATTCAAAATTCTAAGCTCTATGGAGTTAGCACCCTATGTACTCTTCCTCTTTGATGAAACTAATTAGCAAATGATAACTGTTTAGAAATCCCTTTATGAATGAGCTTAAAAAACCAATTTTTTTGAAGGTAGTGTGAATCATCTCCATATTTAGCCATTTGAGAGAAAATTTTTTAATTAGCTTGTATTTCAAAAGGGTAGCCATTTTGGAGATCTCTTCCTCAATAACCTCTTTAGGTTCATCTTTGAAGAAGGATAATGGTTTGATGCAAATTGGGGATGGGTCCACAGACTCAACCAAAATCTCTATGAAGAATAAGTTAAGGGAGGTGAGACCCTTGAGACCTTCCATTTCTAGAGGGTGATACCATAGACAAAGGGGCTTAAGGATAGATTTTAAAAGTAGTAGCTAAGTAGGGAATGAGCTTAGCATTATGCATTCCAAGAGGGATAATAGCTATCCACAATGTTGTTATTAGGTATAAAATATCTTATTAAAATAAAAAAATCTTAGTTGTTCCAATAGAACAAATGACTCATAAAAATAAATTGTAACAATTGGTAAAATAATGCTAGATTTCATGTATTGTGCAGGCAACAAGTCATACAAAATTTGGGCTCTATGCAAAAAAGAACATGTTGGATGATGAGTAATTAATTCATCTCACCACAGATAATAAAGATTGTAAAAACTTTTCTAGTTGTTCTTTCATTTATGTTAAGTGCTCAATCTTTGAAGAAGGTCACTCTGATATAATCTCATTCATATTAATAACAACACCAACATGCCATGACTTGTTGGAGCATATTTTATTATAAAAGCATTATCAAATGTGTACTAAGCAAACTCCACCTTTAATATAAAAGCAATTCATGAATAAATCAATGTAATCTAAAGGAACTTCCATTCGGAAAACCCTCTCTTTATAGAGTAGAGTAAAAGGAAAGAAAGATGGATCTAAAAAATGCTAGATATAGTGTTACTGAATCAAGTTTAGTTTAATCAAATTCTTATGACTATAATACACCATCTCTATAGAATAATCTCTAATCATTCTCCACTGATCTAGCCCTTTATTAAAGACTCTCTACTATCTACTAAATAATTCAAGCTTTAGAACATGTGATTGATGCACCAATCCTTCCTAAAAATAATAAGAAATAATTTGACATTACCTATAAATTGCTTTGGCATGAACACCATTGTAAGAAAATTAAAAATGTCAAAAGACAACCTAAAAGAATGGATTAAATAAAATTTGGCAATAGTTTTCACACGATTAAGTCTACTAAAGAATTATTTAAATGAAAGAAGCTCAAGTTCAAACTTGTCAAAAGGAGGAGATAAGAAACAAGCTAATTATGCTAAATGAATCCCTCTTAGATTCAATTGTAAAGGAAATCATTTGGAAGCAAAAGAACTACATTAAATGGCCTAAACAAGGTTAAAGAAACATGAAATTCTTTCATGCAATGGTGAAGGATAGAAGGGGTAAAATGCATATTAGTAGCATAAAGGACTCTACTAATAACTAGATCAATAAAAAAATGAAATTCATGAAGCTATAGTTCCACACTTCCAATAGTTATTATCAGATATCAACCTAAAGGGCAATAGGAAGTTGCTCAACTGCACTTCTTCCTTGGTTACGGGTGAAGATAATAGTTGGTTGATCAAGGAATTCTCAATAGAGAAAGTTAAAGAGGTAGCATTTTAGATCGATCAACATAACACCCTTTGATCTAATGAGTATAGTGAAAACTTTTCTATACATTATTGGGATATTACAATAAATGATGTATTATATGATGTTAGGGACTTTCTGATTGGAGCTCTAGTTTTTAAAGAAATATCGAGCACAAACTTAGTACTAATTCTGAAAAAGAGTATTCTAAAATATTTAATTACTTCAAGTTAACTTGTTTATGCAATTTCACTAAAAAAATTATTTTACGAGCCACTGGTGGATAGGCTTCTAATAATACTTCCTAATCCCATCTCTCCTAAACATGTGGATTTTGTTAAGGGGAGAGAGATTATTGATAACATCTTACTAGTACATCAATTGATTAGACTTCTAAATAAAAAAGTGAGAGGGAATAATTATGTAATTAAGTTGGATCTAAAGAGTGCCTTTGATTTTCTATCTTGGGAATTGTTATGCAAGGTACTTACAAAATTCAATTTTATGGAACAATTCATCAAGGTGATAAAAAAAATGTTCTTGGTAGCATTAGACTTCAATCATATAAATGACAAGCTAATGGTTACCTCCAAATCTCTTAAAGGCTCAAACAAGGGAACCCAATCTCTCTGTTGATCCTCATTCTATCTATAGAAGTATTTAGTTGTGCATTAAAAAAGCTCATTAGTAAATGAAAAGAACTTCATTATGCTTATCCCAAAGGCTTTGAAGTTGTAACTCATTTAGTCTATGTAGATAACTATAAATTTTTTTAAGGGAGATTTGAAATCTATGTCCAATGGTCACAAAGTTTTATTGCCTTTCAAAGTACATCAGGTCTTCACATAAATTACCAAAAAATCAAATTCATCACCAGTAGCAAAATGCATTTTGGATAATTGAAAAAAATCAATCAACAATTTAATTTTTATAGAGACAAGCTTGCTATAAATTAGTAGGGTTATCCTTTATTTGTAGAAAGATAGAAAATTTCTTATTTCCAAAATTGGCTAGAAAAAATTAAAAAGAAGGTGTTAGGTTCAAAAATAAAATTATTTACTATGGGAGGCAAACTTACTCTTGTGAAGCATCTCCTTTCCTAAATAACAATTTTCCTGTTGATAATCAATGCACCTCTTAACAGACTATATAGAATTAAGAGAAATCAGATATGAATTCTTTTGGGGTAACCCCAATAACACACATACGTACTATTGGACTAATTAGGGAAAAGTTAGCTTTCCAACTAAACAAAATGGATTGGCTTTCCAAAAACTTGAAGACATAATGTCTGCATTCTAAGAAAAACTTAATTAAAAATTGATTTCCAATAATTTACTATGGTCAAACTACATGAAAGAAAATATTTGAAATCAAGAAGGAAGTGCCAAATATCAAACACTTAGAAACACATAGACAATATAAAGGAGATTATTTTAAATCATACCAAATTCTCAAACTTGAAAGAAAATAACTCTTAGACACTCATTATTAATGAAAACTTTAGTATTTAGTTGTCCATGTAAGCATTAGAAGTGAAAACTTCATTTTGAAATCAAAGAAAAATATCTAGAACTTTAAATTTCAATTAAAAATCTTGATTCTATCATGGAGAATATTCAATAAACAAATTAGATTAGCTTTCAAAAAACTTGAAGACATAATATTGCATTCTAAGAAACACTTAATTAAAAATTGATTTCCAATAACTAATTATGGTCAAACTACATGAAAGAAAAATATTTGAAATTAGGAAGGAAAGACCAAATATCAAACACTTAGAAATACATGGAAAATATAAAGGAGATGGTTTAAATCATTCCAAATTCTTCACAATGAAAGAAAATAGCTCTTGACACTCACTATTGATGAAAACTTTAGTAATTAATTGTCTTAGAAAGAAATTAGGAGCAAAAGCATCATTTTGAAATCAATGAAAAATATCTAAAACACTAAATTTCTATTGAAAATCTTGATTCTATTATGGAGAATATTTAATAAACTATTATCATTCGTTGAGTATTTAAAGAAGCTTAATTTTAAATGGACTATGCCTCTATGAGTTGTAAAATAAACAAGTATGGTCTATCTTTGCTAGTAGTTTTCCCATTCAACAAAGACAATTGGAATAACTAATCTAATATCTCCTTTGTTGAACCAAGGAAATGACTAAGCCATAGTTGAAGTCATTCTTATGCTTCCTTTGATTATACGCTAGAAGATATGAAAGTTTATAAACCTCAAAATCCATGAAGTTAATTATTTAGTAAATACCATCATCAATAATGCCATCTTCAACAACTACAATATTTTTAACTACTTTCTTATCAAATAGACATAAACGGAATATCTTCACTTATTTTGGCTTGATTTATTACTCCATATTCACTTTTAAGGTATAAAAGTTGTGAAGTTGTGAAATAATACCCTACTTCACATCAAATGTTGAAGTTCAACATTGATGGCCTTACAAATGATCATAATGGTCAGGTTGATAGGGGCAGGATTATTCAAAATCACATAGACTTGATAGTGAAAGCCTTTCTTACTTTGTTGGCAACAAATCAATATTATAAGCAAATGGATTATCTCTACTACTTTATCTACAAATGTGCAATAGCAAAAATATTTCTAAGCAAGTGATTGAAATGGATTATAAAGCAATCCTTAAAATCATGCATGGTCAAGTAAACATTTTCTAGAAGCCATCAAACATTATTTAGATAATTAATCATGAGATGGGCACAACAATAGTTCACTGGAGTTGCATTCACAAGAAAGTGTTGGAGTGTTGAACTACCTCACAAAACTGGCAATAAAATCTACTAAATTAAGCACCTAGGATTTGCCAAATATTCCAAAGTTATGAAAGGCTCTTTCCAGACTTGCTGAGTTCAATTCCCATACATTCGCACTTCATAAATGTTATGAAACATCATCTTGAGGATTAATCAGAATATAATTCAAAAAAATTGGAGTTTTTCATATGGGAAAATCTTTCAATAATACAACAATCATCATCATACTATGCAAAAATTACCACTTTTAACTAATCTTAGCTTTGTACCAAGACATGTCACCTTTCCTTGGAATTCTCAATTATGCTTTATGTGCAAAACAAAGTAGCAGTTGTACAGAAATTTTGAGATTCCTAAAAGATCTTGCTAAGTATGAAAAAATAGTCAAGAACCAACTCATCACACAACTATGATCAAAACCACTCAATGAATCAAACAGGTTTGCCTAGGAACGAATATTACTGTTTAAACAAGGGCCTCATTATATGGTTATGAAATTCATAGAAAATACATTAGATAGATATGAAAACCATCGATCAAATTATTCATTATTGGGCATTATCATATCAAAACATCTTCTAGATTTGATAATGGACATGTACATTTCTAAATGAAAAGTATTGTTCATCTCACGTCTACATCATACCATTATGTTGCACCCAACTCATTATTGGAAAAAAACACACTAAAAGTCATGTGTATGCCATTGCACTATGGTGATGACATGACCATCTACTTTTGCCAAAAACACATCTCCAAAGTAAGCACTATTCATTTTGGTGCTCCTTCATACTTTGACTTTGGTTCCTAGGTCAATACCAGAATACTACAATAAGAAAATGCAAAGAATGCACAATCATACCTCCAAAATGCGACATCACAATGCATCAAACTATTATGTCATGGTGCATCAAAACCATACAACACTTATCATGATCTATATCAAACCATAACATGGCTATGAGTGGTTATAGGTTTGTTGCTCCAACATCATTTTGAGATGAAATAGCAATTCTATGCAATTAGACAAAAGCCATGCCCTCAGCAATCGTAAATTGTTGGTGTATTGATTTACACAAACACCTTCTTAGCTCTATTGTTGACAACACGTGCAATAGAAGTCACCTAGCTAGTGGAAATGTCAAAGCAACATTTGCTAGTAGCTAGAGCTAATTGGTGACAACCTCATTAAATTGAGTCTTCTTTAAGTTGTAATATTTATCACATGTTATAAAATTTTGTTCTTCCAAATAAAATATATTCCTTCTTTGACTATAACACTTTCTTTTCTTTACTTTCTTATTTACAACACTACTTTTCTTTTTATATTTTCATCTTCAATATTGTCTTCTTTTTTAATTTATTTCCAATTATTTATTGTCATCTTCTTATTTCAGAGAGATAGAAGAAATCCTCACAAAATTTATAATGAAAACAAAAAATTATTCATAGAAAATTATCATACCAAAAAAATAACAAAGGGGGAACCACAAGAAGTTTTTAATTTTCTAGCAATGTTTTTAATTTATAAAAAAAGAAGAAACATAATTTTTGTTTTTTTTTTTGTTCTATTAAAATTTTTAATCAGAATTACATTTTAAAAATAACATAAAAATAGCATAGATATTTTGTTCAATGAGGAGAAAATGAACAAAAAATATATATAGTATTACCTTTAAAAGATCAATATTTTTGAAAATACGAAAAGTTAAGCTCACTCTACAATAAGGATTTGAGCACAAGCATCTCTTTAAGCATTTGGATTGTCAACTCTCTTGAGTTTCAAGCTTAATTTATTTTTTGCATAATTTTGTCCTCATAAATAGGCATTGATGGCTACATAGTACTTCCGAGAGTAATTAAGACTCCATAACACCATACCATTAGCAATGGTTCATTACTAAGATCATTTCAACTTGTGGGATTGTATTACAAAACGAATTTATGTGCTTACATGTCCAAGATGAGGTTTTCTCATGGAAAAATCCCAAAAAAACATTAATCATATTCTTCACAAACTCTAGGAAATCAAAATAAACTTAGTAGCATCTAATAGTAGATGCACACCATTAGAGTCTAAAGTAGGGTTGCATGGGGTGGGGGCACAAAAGTACATATCCAAATTGGATTTATTATATAGCATACACCATGTTGTTTACTTGACCCTTTCAATGAGGAAGATGGTGACAAGCATATTATTAGGTCCATTTATCAAAGATCCCTTCTTTTGACGATAACATATACCCAAAGGTATATAAAAATTAGGAAATAAGTATAAAACTTTATTTCTAGTTCTACCAAATGATTAATTGATGACAATAATGTTTTCTAAAATTTAAAGTATTCCCTAGGCTTGCTTCTATGTATAAAAATTAAAGCAACAATATATTATTAAGTCGGGTGAGCTATTATAGCTTTGGGTAGACTTGAAATTTAATAATAAAGAAAAGAAATTATCTTATCTTATGCATGGCTACTTATAGATCAATAGAAATGGTTTTCTTAAGGGATCAAAACCATTAGTGAATACATTTCTAAGGTTGAGGGATATCTCCTTTGTTCTAGATCTAAGAGCTATCACAAGCAATTCTATCTAGATTTTGTGTTTGCTTTTGTGATGATATTCAAGTTGAGTTTCCTTAAAAATGTAATTACCCTAAAAGAGGACTATAATTATTTAAAAAAATACTACACCACTTCTATGTCCTTTTAAAAAAACATTATTCACTCAGGGTGCATTTAAGCATGGCTTTAAGAGCCATATCAACTTTGTTGTCTAGGAAGCAACCTACCTCATTAACATCTTTAGCTACTAATGACTACTATCCCAACTCCAAAAGATCTCATGTCATTATATATCTATATGACATTATTAGATCTCTACTCTTCTATATATAAATAACTATGTTAAACAAATCACCTTCACAAAATATTGCCTTGCATAAAATACTAGCAGTCATCTTACTACCAATAGTAAAGTCTTTCCCTATAATTAGCTTACACAAAATACTAGTGATAATAGAGAATGAGATCTAATGCTAACCCGCACATTAAGGCTCTATACTAAGTGCTAGTGATGGTGGACTCATGTAAGCAAATCTGATAGTCATGTGATAATGTCATTGGGAAAATAAACCATTTTCTTATCCTTTCACATTATATCATAATATAGATCATCAAGATCTCTTTTCTTGATCTAATTGTTCTTTTTTCTTTTTAATATTTTTCACTTTCTTAGTTCATGTTTTGATAATCATAAGAATTTACATGTAATAATAACTACATAGCTTTCATACACATGGTATCATGTGATATAAGATTGGATCATATGTATATAATCATTTGATGTCATACAATCATGCTCACTTCACATCACATCAATGCATTTTAGGGTACATAAGAATAGACTATTTATATCATAGGTATATTAGTTTACCTATCTAGTTGCTTTAGGAGGCTTCCTCTATCACTTTCCTTTCCTTTTCACTTTGCCTTTCTCTTTCCTTTCCTACACAAGAAATCGGTTTACAATTATCACTAAGTTCTCACTTTTCTGTATACAATATATTCAAAATTCCATAATTATTTAAATCCTCCCTCCTCTACTTTCTTTAATATCATTGGGTGCATAATTTCTTTGTCAGAACATAATCAAAATTTCTCAAAGACCTTAGAATTCCTCTTTAAATCTATTGTCCTTGCCCCTTTCAAGTACCATTTGGCTACCCTTACATATTCTATTTTAAACTTGGCATACGATACATTAACCCTGATGTATTGTACATTGGTCTTAACATACTATACTCAAAAGTTTTTATGCATTGGACATCAAATTTTCAATACATCATGAATCCTCTAAAAATAAGGGCGATCTGAGTCTGCTCACTTACACCATATCTTACCTCCTAGCCCCAATTATATGGTATATGAGACCTAAATACAATGTCATCCTCCACATACAATACATGAGACATTGATCGAACATTGCAACAACCCCATATCCATTACAAATGTACATCCAAATGAGAAAAAACGACTTCAAGAAATCATAATTTTTTTATAAGGAGCCAAATAAATGCAAGTATTATCAAATCCATACTTTAATGGATCTTTTCTTACTAAAATAGATCCAAAGCTTTTCAATAATGTTTCCTTAAGAGTTTCATGAATTCCTTGCTATAGCTTCTCAAATTCATTGGTTTGTCTTGCTACAATAATTACTTAATCTTTTGCTTCATTTCTCTCAACTAACTTCTCTCCTTCTCGTGAGCCTTAGTTTCTCCTTAGCATCTTGATGGAGATGGGGATCAAGGAAAAACTCTTGTAATGGATTGAAGATGGGAGGGTGGATAGTGAAGATAATCCCTACACTTCTAAGTAGGGGTCTTACTCTTCCAGGAAGAATTGTGATCATCTAGGCATAGAGTGGGCACTTCTAAGAAACAATGCTCTTGAAGGTTTTACTTTAAATTCATTCTAAAAGTCTTAATTATATAGATTCAATCTATTTGTAGTTTCAACATGAAAAGATGAGATAAACGTATATAATCCTTATCTTTATGATGTAAATGCACTTAAAAGTTAAACTTCTAATCTATGCCATAACTAATTTAACTACTATAACTACCTCGAGAAAAGAATAACAGTGCCATGAGAATCTTAGACATGTGACCCATTATAGTCCATAATAAATTAAATTTTTAATAAAATAAATAAATTATAAAAATAATATACTAAATTCAAAAAAGATCATCCACTTGATGTAACTTATCCTACATCGTTACTTTTATTATAAAAACTAACTTAGCTTAAGCACTATTCCAAAGCAAGAATTATCCTTTTAATATTAATGAAATAAGAATATAAAATAATATAAAAGTTAATTAATTTATATTAGCTTTTAAAATTCTTAGAAATTAAAAATTCTTTTTAATGGCATACTCAAACAAAAATTCTTAGATAGACAACAACTTAGCATACCTTGAAACCCATCAAAAATTGAATAATTCTCAAAATAATTCTTCACACATTAATGTACTAAAAAAATACTCAAATACACATATTTATCACATAATGTTTCACTTAGCAAGGTTTAAAAATTTGGGTTATTGTGTTATCCTTCACACAAATGGCTATCTAGATCAAATAACTAGAGCAATCATTTTCTTAAAGGTTGAATTAAAAATTGACCCATCAAGTTTATATTCGTCCTAAAGATTAATAAAAGACTATGTTCAAAACAAAAGAATGAACTTTATGAGTGGTATGTGCCCATTGGACTAAATAATGCCCAAGTACATCTATACATAGCACAAGTTCACAAATCTTTTCTACTCAATTTTGATGATAGTGTAGCATATAATTGATGCTAGAAGAGCATTATAAACTAAAATAAGAACTTCAAGATTAACATGCACACATTAAGAAGAAAGGAAAGTTGGAAGACAAATATGAGAAACTCACAAACTGTAACATGCAAGAAAAACCCATCCAAGGAGATCTTAGCTAAGAGGAGGCTAGGAGCAATAGAAGGGGTCACTCTATATGTTAGGACCGCAACCTCTTCAATGACACATAATGGAGTACTTAGAATGAGGTTGATAAATCCAATCTTATGATAAAAAAGAAAAAAGTAAAGATCATTCATGTGCATATTGAAAACACTGAAAGGACCTTATTAAGTCATATAAAAAAATTTGATTAACAAAGTAATTATATGAAATGTTAATCCACTTAACGAAAATCATTCAGAGTAGGGAAGGTGAGGATAGGTATGATTCATGAATAAATTTTGACAAGGGAAGAGGTGGAAACTCTGAGTAAACCTTAAATGATGAAGTGAAAAGAAAATGATGAAGTGACATGAAAATAATAAAGTGAAAAGAAACCATCACATGGTGATAACAAGAAAGTGTTATCATAAAGTTGAATGTAAACTAGCATGGCATCTCATCTCTCTGGCCTAGCACCCCTCCTCTCAGTAATGAAACCCCAACAAATCAACACATTAGACTTTTTGAGCAATCAACTGGCTAGGACTATAATAAGACTTAATGAAATAACCAAAATTTCACTCATGTAAATATTATCCTTTCAAAGGACAGGCATCCCTTATGATAGAAAGCCTAAGAAAAAATAGATAAATAAAAGAGAAAAACTACAAAATCTATAGTCAAAAGCTACTACTAAATAGCTTTCTAAAAAGTTATTATTTTGGTTCCAAAATCTATAGTCAAAGCTGTGACCCAATAGCTATCTGAAAAGCTATCATTGGATCCAAAAACCTATAGTCAAAGTTTTATCCAAATAACTCTATAAAAAGCTACAGCTACATTTGTTGTTTAACATTGCTCAAATTTGCAAGGGTTGCCATGGGTCTATAGATCAACGCAACATTGACAGATCTGTGTGCTTTCACAAGTCACCAAACTATTATGTTAATTAGTCAAATTAGTGACTGGGCATGGTGTTGATCCATCAATTTCTATTCATGGGTCATGTGGCTCAAAATGGGCTTCAACGACTCCTTCACCACTTTTTCAAACAATCACGTTTTAAATGGGTTGTGGTCAGGATAGGTCTTATTGACAATGGTTGGTTGAGCTAATAAGAATGAACCCAATGGGCTATTTTTTTATTCTTTTTAAATCCCAGGAACAAAATTTGAGCCTAAATTGTAATTTGAGGCTCTACCTTGACTCTACAAATTAATTGGTACATGAATATCTAAACATTTTAGGATATGTCTCGCTTGCTTTAGGCATAAAAAAACCTAACAATAACTAATGTCCTCACCAATTCTCCTAAAATTGTAAAAACTCATCTCTAATGTGTCAACTTCTCTAAATCAAATCTTGTAAATCCCAATGAGTTTAGGTTTAATCACTATAACTCTTCCCATGCAATTCAATTATCCTTGGTATTTGGTAAACCATTCTAGTGAACAAGATGCTTAAAAACTCTATTTATAGTTAGTATAGCGTGGTCATCTATTATTCTATTAATCTACTTTTCATACCATGATAAAGTGTTGGGCACTCAAGTAATTCACTTTTAAAGGGTGCTAATGTTGACTTAAATGGCACAATAAGAATTATGTTAAGTTCTATGTAAGCCTCCAAATCATAGATGTTGAAGGTAATGCTTATTCCATAATCAATTAGCAACTTCATAGAGTATGCATTTGTTTCAACCTTTTTAAATAATCGAAATGGATCGACACCTCTTGCATGTAACATCTATAAAGTTTCTGGTGGAAACCCTTTGGATCTGATTTGGATTATTACCTAACCTCCAAAGAATTCTTCATACCTATAGTAAGCATCATCCAATCTCTTGTACTACTTATTACAAAGGTTTATTTTATCTTTAATATGCTCATTGACCCACCTAATATGTTGTGCAAACTCTAATATAGATGTCGATGTGTGTGCTTGAATAGGTAATTGGATTAGTTCAACTAGTGTATGAGATTTATATATATTGTAGACATCAAGTGGTCTCATTCTTATGGTCTTATTAATAGAACTATTATAGATACTCTTTGTATGTGGTAAAAATAGACCCCAATTCTTTATTTTTTTTTCTTACCAAACATTGTAATAAATTTCTTAAGCTACTATTTGCTACCTTGGTTGACCATCAATTTGGGGTGGTAAATAAAAATTTAATTTTATTCCCAAAAGATGTCAAAGTCTTTCCAAAACATATAAAGTGAAATGGACATCGCTATCCATGATTATGGTCTAAGGTAGCCATAAAGCTTTACTTCATTAAAGTATTGTTGGTCAACATGTGAAGTGTCAAAAGTTTTGAAGCACTTGATGAATCTAGACATTTTTATAAATCAATCTACCACCACAAAGATGAGTATGTCTTTAAAGGGTTTTAGGTAGTCCAAGGACAAAATCCATAAAGTATTCCTATGGTCATGATGGTACTAGCAATATGGTGTAATGTTTGGTGTTTTGGGTACAATGATTGGAGATTGCAAAAGTCATACACCCAACAACTATTTGAGTGGCATGCCATTTTATTCCTAACCAATAAAACTAATCTTCAATGGCCTTGATTGTTCTTTTTCTAGTCTAAAATGGTATTCTAGTTCTTCTACATACATCTCACAAACTAAGAAATCTCTAAGTGATATTTGCAATATGCATAGTTTCTTAATGCAAAAAAGATGACTTTCTTTAATCGTATGATCATAGATGTCCTTGGTCTGATTGATAAGTAATTCTCTATGAATGGGGCCAAAGTCAGCGCAATCATAAACCAAGTTAGGTAGGGTTTCAAAGTTGGTGATAAAGATAGGCAATGTGATGAGTAGGTTGACTCATCTATTAAGGGCATCAATGACCTTTTCTACTCCTCGCTTATACTTGATGATGAATGCATATCTTAGAAAAAAGTTTACCCTCTTAGCATCTTATTGATTTAAATTCTTCTGTGAGTTGAGATACCTTAAAACCTTTTGGTTAGAATGAAGTATAATTTCCTATGATAAGAGATAATGCCTCCATCAACTTGAGGATTAAGCTATTGCATAAAACTTTTTGTCATAGATAAAGTATTTCTTCCAAGCCTTATTTAAGTTTTTGTTAAAATACATTATTAGTTCTCCTTCTTAGTTAAGGGCTGCTCTTAGTCTTATTCCTAAAGCATCATAGGATACTTCAAAAATGATGAAAAATCTAGAAGAGCATAGTTGCTCTTGTCATGCTCTCCTTAATCTTCTTAAATGCTTTTGGAGTTATAGAAGTAAATTTAAAATTTCTTTTTTGATATAATCAATAAAGATAGTGATGATACTAAAGCCCTTAATAAATCTATTATATAAGTTTGTTAAGCCTTAAAAAGTTTATACATAAATAAAACGTTAGAAATTTGAGACGATAAAGATTGATACGTCATCTTTTAAGATGATAAAGCTTAGAAATTTCATTCAATCAATAATAATGGTGTATTTTTATGTTCATGCAGAGGTGGTTCTCCTTAACATAGAGAAAATCTACTTGAGGTGTTCTAAAAGGCATTCAAGGGTACAACTAAATATTTAGATGTCATCAAGCTAAACTATTATGAATTTTCTAAGGTTAAAGTATTTAGGTCATTTTGTTATAAACATACTTAGAGAATTGGATAGAACAAAAGACATGACTAACTATTCATATAACCCATCTCTTATTTTGAAAGAAGCTTTTGTCTCATCCCCTAGTTGGATCCTAACTTAATGATAACCACATTTTAAGTCAATTTTCAAGAAAATAATTTCTCCACTCATTTGATCTAATGAGTCATTTACGAATACGATAAGAAACATATACTTTATAGTTATTTTATTAATAGCTTTACTATTGATATGTAGTCTCATGAACCATCTTTCTTAAGTATTAGAAGGGTAAGAACTACATCAGAGCTAAGGCTTTCACACATGAAGCCTTTGTTTAATAACACCTAGACATGTAAGATGAGTTTTTGATGTTCAAAATGACTTATCTTATAATGTAACAAAATTGGTATTGTAGCTCAAGGTACAAGGTTGATAGGGTGTTTAATGTCATCAAAGAGAGGCAAACCTTGGAGTTCCTAAGTGAAAACATTAAGAAAGCTCAATAAGATGGGATGCACTATAGAAGTTATTACTTAATTTTGAGTACCTCACTTGAGAGCTCTTTCTCTATTATAGCCCAAATGATAATTCCATGAGTTAATTCTCAATATACTTCACATGAATACTTTAATTGGATCTTCTTATTTAAGGTGGTGGTTGACTTCTTTTAAATGGATTGGACTTAGTCGTTAAGTAGTGAGGAGTGTAGCTTGAATTTCTAGCCTTAATATGTGAATGTGTAGGTGTTGGCTTTGTTGAAAAAGAAGGGTATCATGATTATAAAACTAAGATCACCTTAAGATTATACTTACTACCTTTATAAGAACAACATCACATAAAATATATTTAAATATTAAAAAACACTAAGAGATAAAATATATTATTTATTAATAAAAATAGATGCTTTGTTAATCTAAAATTAGTGTATAGGTAAGAGTGGTGGTTGTGGTATGTCCTAAGCGTGCTACATTATCATTAGCAATGGTATTAATGTTATTTTCACTATCTATGATGACCTTATAAACCCTCCAAGTTTGATGAAGATATGGAAACAGGTGGTGTTTCTCCAATCTTCATTTACCATAGGTTAGGTGAAGGTACATCTAACAATTATAATAGGTTTAATGTCTTTAATGGAATTCTTTCCTTCCTTCTTTGGTAGTGATTAACTAGGTTGAAATAAAAAACATATTCTTTGATCTCTCCTTCTTTCATGGTATTAAATTTCTCACTTATTTCCTTCTTAATATAGCTTATTTATCATATGTGGCATTGGATTGCCATATGACCTCACCCTTTACATAAAAAATAACTTATTTCAAATGGTTAATTAATAGGTTGATTGGGTTTCATAGTGAGTTTAAGTTAGGCCTTGAGGAGGAAGTGTCAGTGGGTGATTGTTTAAGGATTTGGTGGGTCATAATGTTAACTTGGGCATCATTTCAACTCTTTTGGCTTGATCAAGCTTATAAAGGTTCTCAATCAAACTAATGATTCTATAGTCTAGGATGTGAATGTTTCACATGAAAAGCTTCATTCACACATCTTCTCTAAGCTTAGCTTGAAACCCAGAAATCCTTATCGATACCATAATGCAAATGGTACTCACCAAAATGAGCAATGTACTCATTAAATAACTTTCCTCCATGGGTTAGGTATTTTCATTGCTCAAGAAACTAATTCTTGTACCAAAATAGTATATACTTGTCTCTCAAAATTTTCTTAAACTCAGTCCAGGTTCCTATCTATGGTGGTAATCTTAGTTGATGGTGAGTGTTTATGTTTTCTATAAATTATCAAGTTTTTTTAGCCAACTTCATTTAGAAAAATAATATCTTTTGTTCCTTATGAAAAATAATGGTCCAAGGCTATTTCCTACTCTAGGTAGTCTAAGGGTTTAAGTTACCTTCAAAAAATGGATGTGCCACATATATAGACTTCATGAGCTTGTGATAATGATTTTGTTGGTTTCACCCGAAGAATGAGTCATTGATCTTAACAGATATTTCATTAATGGGATAGAAATGCCAAGTTCATATAAGGTAAGCTCATTTAGAACTTTTTCTAGCTTGGTGATCCTAACACCATATTGTTTTAATTTGTTTTTCACATTTTCCAATCTTCTTAAAATGCCTTGGAGGGTAATTTTTGCTTAGCTAATTCGTGGGTGCTCAATGTTGTAAGCTCTAGTAGACCTCATGCACATATTATGCTTTTTAGAAGAAAAAGGAAAACCCTCCTTTTGTTTTGTCCTTGACCCCTTTTTTGTTTGTGTCAATAAAAATAAAAAGTATTTCTTTGTTGTCAATGTTGTAAGAACTAACATAACAAAGCTTTAATGCTAGTTTTGATGTCTAATAGGCTTTATGAACTACAATAAGTAACTTAGAGATTGATATGCACACATTAGAAAGAAAAATATGAAAAATAAATATGAGAAACTAGAAAGAGGTAACATGCTGCTTCATGCAAGCGAGTTGCAGCCTGCAATCCAAACTGATGGGGATATAGAAAGTCCAGGATTCCTACTTTCTGTTTTTGGAAATTTGTTTAGAATTGATGAATTTCAACCATATTCTTCGAAAGGATCTCTTAATTTTTTAGAGGGTTTCACTTTTTGATTGAGAATCGTATCTATGGCTACTGCTGTTTTACCAGTTTGTCTAGTACAAGAGGAATGGGAAGGATGCACCTCTGGTGTACCAGTAATCATGCCCACGGTAAATGATGGGTAGTCAAGTGTGGGGCAGATAACTGCTGAAAGCATCTAAGCAGTAAGCCCACCCCAAGATGAGTGCTCTCTTATTCGAATTTCATCAGAAGATGGGGATGAAAACTATCGACCACCCCCGAGGTTTGTGAATCAATGATTGTCTGATAATGAGCAAGGAATATCCATCTTGCTGCTAAACAGGATCTATTGAACTCGTAATTCATTAGATGTTTTTTATGAATTATGTATCACTTGGATTGATTCCTTGTTTTGAATCATACGATGTTGATGGATTCGATTTCGCCATTTTTGAGGTATTAATCGAGACCAGTTTTTTTTAGATAAATCGTATTGATAATGACCTTTTAGCCAGTTTTTCGATTCGTTGATTACATATTTCTTATGTCTTGATTGGAAATCAAATATTCCGTGTATCATCAAAGAGTCTTTTAATTTAAAAAGACCTCAGAATATGTCTCAAATAGGCTCCCAAAGAGCTCGAAGACGGAGGCCAAGCCACCGTTGACGAGCTTCCAGAAATGAATCTGGATTTTATTTTCATTTAAAATATTATCTAATTATTTATTTATTTTAAAATATCTTTGGCTAATTTGGTTCGATGGAAAGATAAGCCAGTAGCTCTTTCCATTGTGCAAGCAAGATTGATTGGATTAGTCCACTTTTCCAAAGGTTATATATTTACCTATGCAACTTTCTTAATTGTCTCCACATCAGGAAAATTTGGCTAATTTAGTTATTTTTTGTTTTTTTGTATAAACTAAAAATATGAAACATAGCAAACATTTTTTCTTTCCAATTCAATTGAATTGATATAAGTTGTTTTCCTTTTTTATGGATTCCTACGGGTTGGATCAACAAAAATTCTTGAATGAGGTATTCAACTCCAGAGATGAATCGAAAAAGAAATCTTTATTGGTTTTACCTCCTCTTTTTTATGAGGAGAGTGAATCTTTTTCCCGAAGGATTAGAAAAAAATTGGTCCGGATCTACTACGGGAAACCGCTTGGCACTGCATATTACAACTCATTAAAGCTCGATTCACATCATTATGCTCGATAAAAGGAACGAGGGAAGCTCCAATAAAAAAATATTGGAAGGGAAAAATGCTTCTAAGATGAATCTCCAGACAAGTTGGTTCAGATTTCTTTTTCTTGATTCTCGCTGGCAAAAATGATTCGCCTTAATCAACAGAATAAGTAAATTTCATTCGTTAGAACAACTTTCGGATAACGCTTGCATCCTCTGTCTTACCGCGACTGCTGGCACAGAGTTAGCTGATGCTTATTCCTTAGATACCGTCATTGCTTCTTCTCCAAGAAAAGAAGTTCACAACCCGTGGACCTTCTTTTTGCTGGTTGGTTCCATTATCATAAAGCCGCTCCAAAATTGGCTTGGTTCTAAGATGTACAATCTATGTTGAATCACCACTTAGCGTGATTACTAGGACTCTCTCAATTCTATTATATGATAAAAATGAAAATTCCAAAATGAAAAATAAATGTATTTAAAATTCGATTGCTGGCGGGAAGGCATTGGAACATGAAAACGTGAATGGATTGGGCTGAGTTACTCTTCGGGACGGAGTGGAAGAAGGAAGGAGATTCTTGAACGAAGAAAAGGATCCAATTCTTTCGAAAGAAATAAACGAGGAGTCGTATGAGGTGAAAATCTCATCATTCCTTTTACTGATAAATTATGTATTCTTTGGTTTTCGTACATCGGAAAGTTAGAGATATTGACCAAAGATGATCTTAACCAAGAGGGGACTTGGAGCAATATAAGGGATCACTCTTTATGCTTAACCTACAATCTCTTCAAATGGGGTTGATAAAATTGACCTAGTGGAAAAGAAGAATAAAGTAAAGGTCACTCAAGCACATAATGAAGGCACTTAAAGGACCTTACTATGGGTTATAAAAAACACAAAAGTAGCAAAGTAATTGCACATAAATGTAGTCCAAAACACTAAATGAAATTGAATCATTGAGACTAAGATGATGATGGGCAGGTTTAATGAATAAAGTTTGATGTTGGCAGATGTGGCAAATATGGGCAAACTTTAAATGATGAAGTAAAATGGAACTAACAAAGTGAAATGAAAATAACCAAGTGCAACTATTATGAACAACTAGAAAGAGTTTTGTAGAATTGAAGGTAAACTGACATGACTTCTTACCATTTAAGCCTCACACCCCTTCTCCCTATATTAGTGGCTTAACAAATTAGCATATTAAAGTTCTTGTTGTCATCAACACTAAGTCCTTAACCAAAAGCAATAAAATAATGAAACTTTTACTCATTAAAAGATCATCCATTCCAAAGGATAGGCCTCATTTTTTATAGAGAATTTAAACAAAAAAGATAAATAAAAAAATATAAAATTTGTGGTCAAAAGTGATTGTCACATAGCTTTTTGAAAAGCTACCATTTTCGTTCCAAAATCTACAATCGAAGTTATTACCAATTATCTTTTTAAAAAATTATTATTTTGATTCAAAAAAACTATAGCCAAAGCTTTTGCTTAATAGCTTTTTGAAAAGCTATATTTTAGGTTCTATGATAGTCAAAAATTTGAGGGTTTTCATAAGTAGAATTTAGGTTAACTAATCTTTGGTTGGGTTGGAAGGTCAATGTAGTATCAGTGTAACTGTGTTCATTCATGGGTCATGAGAATTATTTTATTGAACGATCATACTAACGGTTCACCATAGCATTGCTAGATCAATGTGCATTCATGAGTTATGCAAACTATAATAGTGATTGGTCAGATTGGCTGGTCAACACAACATCAGTGAATCCATTTCCATTTGTGGGTCACGTAAATTTTCAATCTTAAGTGGCTCAAAATACTTGTCAAATTGTTTCAACCAAACATTGTCATGGTAAGCCAGCATCAAGTTAGGTGACTGTGGTGATTGACAAAGCCCATGAAAGTGGGTCCAATTTCCCATTTTTTTTCTTTTAAGTTCTATGCATGAATTTTGATCTTAGAATATAATTTTAGACTTTATCTTGACTCTATATTTGAAAACTAATTACCTTAATTATCCATAAGTGATTAGCTCCTAGCACTAAAAACTTTGATGAAAACTAGTTTCCTCACCAATAATTAGTAGCCCTAAGAGCTTCTTGAACATATAAAGGAGCTTTTTCCCACACTATATGAACAACCACTATTTGATAACCTCAAAAAATGAATATTCTTAGTATTTGAAGCTTCTTCTCTTGGGTTCATTGTCTTGCAAGAATGTTTCTCCTCCAACGTTGACAAAATTAATGCCATAATAAAATGGCCTACTCTCAAGAATGTTTTAAAGGTACAAAACTATCAAGGTTTAACTACCTTCCATAATAATTTATATAATACTTTAGATCAATAGCCACTTTTATCATTGATAGCACAAAAAATGGATAATTTAATTAAGAAAGTCACAAACCAAGCCCTTGCACAATCAAAACAAACCATGAACTAGGAATCCATCCCATGGTTACTTGATTTCAAAACAATCCATGAAATTACATGCAATTTCTCAAGATTTGGGATAGGAGGAGTATTAAGTTGAGGACTCCTAAATACTTTCTTTAATGAAAAGCTTAATGATTCAAAAAATTAATACTCCACATATGAGAAGAAACTATAAGTGGCCATTCAAGCATTAAGGTACTTGAAGCATTATCTCCTCTTGCATATATTTGTTCAAGTGTAAGTTATTTATTGTTTCTTGGTTTTTTAGTATTTATCGTTTATTATGATTAATGATTAGTCATATGAAAGACCTTAACAATTTGTAGTTATTATTGTATATTTTTTAAAAAAATAAATTTTTAATTATAAAGAATATTTTTGTCATTTCTCGTTTTTGGGTATATAATTTATCATTGTAATCAATTCAAATAATTACCATGGAATGAAAATGGTGGAATTGTTTTTTGCTTTGCATTTCTTATTATCAAAACATCAATATCTTAACATGCATGCACATTCATCACTATGTTGTGATCAAGGATCTTCAGGTATATAACTAAAGATATCTATGTTACAATTACAATTCAAATCTACCTCAACCAAGTTCATCGCTCTAGTCTTTACTATCTTAAACCCTAAATTCTATTATAAGATTTTAATTGGCCTTCTACACAATTACCTATGCAATTTCCATCCTTGCTACCTATCTTTGTTATTTCAAGGTTTTAGCCACTACTCTCACCACCACACAATATCAATAATGCCACCATTGACCAACTTGTAGTTCCCCCATTAGAATCTAGCATGCACAATGTTCCAACCCCTCCCTTGAGAACATGACATCTTAGAATTAAATGTGAATAACCACACTATCTATGTCATCCTGACCTAAATTCTTACAATGCCCATTTTTTATCTTTGAACCTTAATTTCCCAAAATACAAAACCTAATATTTCCCTATGTATTTTTCTATTGAACAGATAAGTCTAACATGGACTATTTAACACAAAACTAATACACACATTAAGCATGCGCGTCCTAAAATAAAACCACTCACCTCAATTTGGATTAGCTATAGTAGAGAATGAAATTAGCTTCTTATAAATTTAGTTTGGGAATAGCTTTCAATAGGTTTTAGATTTGATTTTGTAATCAAAGTTTGCAACATCAATTGAAGCACTAAGAGTTCAGAGTTTAGTAATAATCATGAGTATATTGGTAACTTATTTTATTATCATTAATAAATTGATATCTTAATCTGTTTTTTGCATATTTACTTTTCTCTAGAAATCTTCTCTTGATTTCCTATTTTTCCTTCAACAAGCATGATCCATATGAAAACCTTCTTTCATCATAAATAGATGATGAATTACTAGATAAACATATACATCATTTGGGAATCTTATCAAAATATTCATTTAGAATTAAATTATTAATAGATACTACATATTTCATTCTTTATAATAATGTCAAACCATATTCAATTTTGCTTGTTTAATCAATATTATTAGAAATCATACTATTAGGATAATAGTTTTAAAATAAAACCTCATTAACTTATTTTATTACTATAACAATAACTCAACTTGTGAGATTCATGAAACATTCTTTGTTCATATAAGATTTGGTCAATATTCTCCTTTATACATTCGAAATGATGTTACGTTAACAAAAAAACATTCATTATCATTGTCTAATATGAAGTAAGGAATTATTAGACTAAACATATAAATGTATGTAAAAATTTATTTTAGATGAAAATTTTGTATTAATTCACCTCTATAAACAAAAAAAACTCCAATCTCAAATAAAAGTTTTATTCGTTCCCTTAAATTTGTGCCACACAAAAAGCTTGAGTTGAAAAATGAGCAAAAACTTAGAAATCAGCTTAACCCTTTTATTTCCAATAAGCAACAAATCTTTTTGGAATT
Organism: Vanilla planifolia; assembly: GCA_023846275.1. Lineage (NCBI taxonomy): Eukaryota > Viridiplantae > Streptophyta > Magnoliopsida > Asparagales > Orchidaceae > Vanilla > Vanilla planifolia. The sequence goes on from CM043866.1 coordinate 959,435, forward strand.
AATGTCATCTCAAAACAAATATAGAGCCAATTCCTCCACCATATATGAGCTATCCACTCAATCAACTACTATAAAAAGTATTAATCCATATCTCTGTAATTATGGTTATCCCACAAGAAGGGGATCAATTGTACTTCTTAAAATTTGAAAGAAATAAACTTAATGCAAGTTTTATAGTCTTTTGGTTATTGTTTATAACAAAATTTACTCCTCTATAAGCACTCTTGTTAACCTTTAAAAGAAGCTATGTGTGATTATAATAAGTAAAGAACTATAAGGTTTTAGTTAATTCAACAAACACACTATCTATGTCCTACTCTTAACTATGAAAGAGTAGGCTTACAAAAATTAACTAATTTTTCTTTAAAGATGGGTAAGTTAAACATCCTTAAAAGAAAGGTCCACAAGAATAAATAAGTAACCCAAAGGAGCTAAGAAACTATGGCTCAGAAAAACTACAATATAGAAGTTTATTCAAAGAACAAAGAAAAGATAAACAACAACTTTTTGGTAATATTCCTTATACAAAAAAACCTTCAACTAGTGCAACAATTAAGTGGCACACTAAATATGAACATGCAAATATGTTTTTAAGACTAAGAGCTTGGAAGCTTCAAGAAGAAGTCTGAAAAATATGAAATGGCAATGCTTTTTCAACCCACCAAAAATTAAGAAATGGATCTCATAGATTGAATATGTTTACATTACCTTATTCTTTTATGGTTTAATCCTCTATTTGTAGTGTAAAAGATTCTCAAAATGTTCAATATGGTAATGCTAAAAGCTAAATAATGGTTATAATCCATTTTAAAAAAAGTCAAACTAGTTATTATAGGCTTTTAACATTGATCCTACTACATGATGCATACAATACAATGACATAAGAATGACCTATTTGAAATGTATATGAATATTGGCATACCTTGCGGCATTCATATTTTAAGTTAAAACAAGGATTTATTCATATGCAATACTTAATCATATCATGTGATGGATAAATATAATATTATATGAAACTCTTAGGTTTTCTTTATTTTAGCCTAAGAACCAATTATACTATATAATATAGTTATCATACTATACAAAGCTTTAAGGATTTCTATTTTACTCATTACCTATAATCTAATAGATGATTCTATTATATGATGACATGCTACTATATTGAATGAAATATTTTGGTATTTTCTTCTCTTGCAATCTTAAGTTCAAAATTGATCATACATGATGACAATAGTTGTCGTATAGTATGAATACATTCATGCCATTACTTAGACTTTGCTCTCACTGTCCACTTAAGATAGCATTAATAATAAAAACAAATTGTTTCTTATAATATGAAGAATCATACTTTATGATAAATTATAACTCCTTTAAACATACTTAATTGAAATATTCTATTTTTCTTTGCTCATGAATTTAGCATTAATCATACTATATGATAAGTATATCACATTATGAGACGAGTCTTACTTTAGCCTATTTGAAAATTTAGGTTTTCTTTTGCATTCATGTATATAATTAAGCTTTAAATACTAAACAAATATTAAGTAATAAAACATAGAGATGCAAACATTCATGCAAGATTACTTTTGATGACCATTGAAGATGATTTAAATAAAATAAAGATTACATAAGTTTTAACATTCTAGAAATACTAAAAGTAAATAAAGAGTAGTCATAATGACCACCACATCATCATAAGCAAGTTCCTCCATTAGTTGATCACTTGTGAGAAGAACATCATTGACTAACTCTCGTGATGCGATATGAAGTCACCAAATCTTAAACAATCAATATCTTATACTCTTCCTAAGGCATCAAACTCAAACAACAAATTAGTAAACTATACCATACGATTTCTTTATCATCAAACTCTCACAAAGACCATGGGGTTTGCAATCTCTTACTTTTGATGGTGATAAAGAAATCACTTTAAGTATATGCTTAAAATTTTACAAAAAGTGAAATGATCATGGAAATTCATAGTGACTTCTATTCCTCATTAATTAAATTCATAAACTATCTACTAATCTTCTGTCACTTTTTATTATCATCTAAATGGAAAGTTATTCAAATTTGTTGATAACTTCTAATGACATTTTATACTTAATAATTGCCAAAAATATTAAAAATTTAGTGAAAATGCTAGCCAAAATTTTAAGGAGGTAAAATTCAAGGAAACTATCTTAAAGTTCACCTGTTCTTTAATAAAGTGATGTCTAATGCCTATGTTCTTAGTTCAAGAGTGTTGATTTGGGTTTTTAGTATGATAAATCATATTAACATTATCACAATAAATTGGAGTTTCATCTAGCTTAATACCATAGCCTTGTAATTTTTATCTTATCCACAAAACTTGTGCCACACAACTTATTATAGCTATGTATTCAAATTTGATAGTGCATAGAGCTAAATAATTTCTTTTACAAACCCAAGAGATAAGTGAATGGCCAAGAAATTTCAAAGTACTTGTTGTACCCTTATCTATTTTACTCCCAACAAAATTAGCATCCAAACATACATTAAGATCAAATTCTAGCTCACTCTTGGGATATTAAAACCTAAAGTAGGTTTTTTAATAAGATATTTATACAGATGCTTTACTACTTATAAGTGGAACATTTTGAGATTAGATTGAAATTTAGCATACACAATAATTTATGTTTGATTTGTTTACTATAGATGCAGCAAAGATCCTATCATTCCTTTTTGCAACAACACATCTACAAATTTTTCATTTCATCCTTACAAAAGATGTGATTGTTGACGTAGGTGCTATCAAATTTTCAAATCCAAACTTCTTTAGTAATTTTGAAGTGTACTTAGTTTGGGATATGAAAATAACATTCTTTACTTTCTTAACTTGTAATCCTAAAAAACATTTGTTCTCCCATCAAACACTTCTCCATCTCTTTTAGATTTGCAAATTCTTCACAAATTTTTTTGTTGGTTGGGTCATATACTATGTCATCTAATAAAATTACTGAATTTAAAAAGCTACACAATCTCAGATACCATCCTTTAATTGGTTGTTTTAATCATACAATGCTTACATAATCTAGTTTATCATCTACTTGAAAACCTAGATGTTCTTCACAAAAACTTTATTCATATAACCATTTAGAAGAACTCTATTGACATTAATTTGATATAACATAAATTATTAATAACATGCATAAGACAATAGTATCCTAATGACCTCTAATCTATAAATCAATGTAAATGTCTCTTCAATATCTATCTATTTTATTTAACTAGATCTTTTAAAAACTAGCCTAGCTTTACTTCTAGCTATACCATTCTTTTCTAAATTATTCTTAAATAACCATTTCATTCCAATCAATGAATTGTTAGAGGGCCTTAGGGTTAGGTCCTTAATCATTATTAAAAATAAAAGTTCACCATGCAATCCTTCTTAAACTAATTTAGGTCCATGCAATGATATAAAAGATGAGCGATTAAGATTTGCTCTAATTCTAACTCTTTTCTTTACTTCTCCTAAAATCTTATCTTATGATGGTTCTTTTTAAATTTTCACTATTTAAGGACTTGATCCTCATCCATAGTTCTTACGTTATGCTTAATTATAAGTGACTCATTAAATGTTACGTAAATTGATTCTTTTATTAATTGATTGTACTTATTAAAAACTCTATATGATCAACCGTATATAGATTATTTAGAGATATTCCTTCATTAATGTTTGAATCAAATTTAGCTAATTCACATTTACCATTGTTGAGGATATAACACTTACTACCAAAACTTCTAAATGGATTATCTTAGGCTTCTAAGAATATAATAATTGATAAAGTGCAACATTCAATATTAGTCTAACAAAAACACAATTCATGGCATAACAAGACATATTAACTACTTCTCAAAGTATTTATGCATCTTATACTAATGTAGCATGCACCTAGCCATGTCTACTAAAGTCTTATTCTTTCTTTTTACTATTCAATTATGATGTAAAGTTCTAGGTTATGTGTATAAGTAATTCCATACATATTATTATCACTCCTAATCCAAACTAATAATTCCATGGTCACTTTGTATTGTAATGATTAGGCTAACAAAATTGTTAAAGGCATCATTTTTCTTATTAAGAAATAGAATGTAAGTATACTATGAGTAATCATTTACTATTACAAACTCACATTTCTTTTTTCCTAAACTATGCGGTTAGATAGGCCCAAAGATATAAGTGTAATGTCTCTAAAAGTCTTTTAGTAGAAATATCATTTTTAGGTTTTAAGTGAATTTTGGTTTGTTTATCCCTTGAGATGGCCATAAATATAATCATCAATGCATTGGAAGTCAAGTAAACCACTAGATTATACCTAACTAATTTTTTCATAATAGAATTTCTAATATGACAAAGCCTTCTATGCCAAGGTATTGCATCATTGGCTTGAGTGGTAAAGTATTTTATTCCATTAGTTTCTACATTCTCCAAGTCCAACATATATGTATTTCTCTTCCTAGACTATTACAAAGTTTTTTTTTTATTTCTATTAATCATAAAAAATTAGTATAAAATATAATTTTAAATCTTGAATCATGTAATTGACTAAACTTAAAAAATTATATTTGAAACCTTCAACTAGTAAGACACTGACAATAGCTATAGTACAATTACAAAGGATTCTAGTGTCATTGATCCTCTTCTTGGGATTGTCTCATACGATGACTTCTCTGCTATCAAATTCCTTTAGCAAGGTGAACAAATTTGAATTCCTAATCATGTGTCATGAACAACGTCTATTCAGCTACCACATGGACTTCTTGGTCTTATTAAGGAGACATTCTAGCACATGAAAATCTAAGTATTAATCTTTAAAGTTTAAACCAATTTGGGTTCACAACAACTACGATTAGTCCTACTAAATAGTGAAACATTGTTATTGGCTACCCAAAAATACCTAAGAAGACTAGAATGTACATTCATCTTAATTTTGCAAAACTACGATGTGTGTCCTAGTCTCAAGCAATAATTGTAAAAATATTTACTAGAATGAGATGAAGTGTAAGCATGACTAATTGAAGTCTTCTTATGTTTTGCATGATCATATTGATGAATGCGGCTTCTTAATTTCATGAAATTCATTTACAAATAAAGTATGTTGACAAATTAAACTAGTAAGTTTATTTCTACAATTTTTTAAGTCAACTAAATATTTCTCACTTATTTCATTATGATGTTCACATAAACAAAGGTAATCAGCATGCTCCTTTTTCAATTTATAATTCTTTCCTAACAATGCTTCATATTTTTGGTATAGAATAAATAATTGTTCTTCTAATTCTTCCAAAGTGGAAGAATATGCCTTATTACTGGCGAATAAACTTTAAGCCTCATCTCAATGGTCCATGAAAACTTTTTTTGTTGTTCATGTAATTCTCTAACCTTTCTAGCAGTCTTGTACAATCAATTTTCTCATGGTAAACTATCCTTTATTTTGTTTAACCTTATGTCATAATCTCCATTCCATTGCATATACTTTTCTTTAAACATAGTGCTTAAGTAATCATGTTAGACATTTAGAGATTGAAGATACCTCATCTTCTCTGAAGGTGTTAAATTATAAAGATTCATTAATTCTCAAGGAAATTACTTCTTTTTTCTTGATTTTTCTTCTTTTATACAATAGCTTTTTATTCATTTCTTATTTCCATATCTATCTTATTTTTCATCAATTCTACTATGTCATCATCAAGGGAAAAAGTTGAGAGGTTCCTAGCAACCTTGATAGTAATAACAAGTGGATCATACTCTTTAGATAGCACCATAAGGATCTTATTGACCTATTTTGTTACACCCGATATATGATTTTATTAATTTAATAATTTTTCTTCTTAATAAAATATTCAAATGTTAAATAGAGACTTAAAATTAAAAAAACTTGAATTCATGACTAGTTTAAAATTTAAAATTTAGTTTTAAAATAAAATATTAGATTTGTCATATGAATATCCTATGAAAAATGTTGAAGGGGATAAATGCAAAGAGATTTCATATGGATAGGATTGATGGTAGGCAAGATGATGCAAGAAAAGAAAAATAAAGAAGTGGATAAGGCATCATAGCCATGGATAATAGAAAGAGATAATTCTAACTTAACAAACTTAGCTAGATTTAAGGAAGTGATTACTTAACTATAAAAATGCATGATATACTATTTTTAGACATTTTTATTAAACCCTAGCCATAATCAATCTAAGGAGGCCTTAAGAGAAGGCCAAGGAAGAAATTCAAGAGAAAGGAAGACGAAGGAGATTTTGTAAGCCAAACCCATGATGAAGAGGAGTTCCAAAGTGGTGTGGAGCTCATCCTCGTGCCTTGCATGTAAATGTCGATGCATGTTAGGAAATTAAAATAAAATATTTTACTAAACTTGCATGATAGAGGTTTTGGGTGGATAAAGAATATCAAATATATCCAAAATCTTGTTACTCATGCATGTCATAATTTTTAGGTTGATAAGGAATATGACATGTATACATTTTATTCTCAAGATAATATGCTACAGCTCTTGGCTAAGAGTGGAAAATTGAGTTAGATGCAAATTTACATCAATGACTTCTCATAATTTTATTTACACTTTGCTTTGATGACTTAATGCCATGTGGTGGAAGCTTAGATCTAATCATGTTAGAACTGAAATTATATAAACTAAGAATGCATTGAAATTTGAAATTGAAGTTAAAAGCATGTTGGCCAATAGTTAAATTTATCATATTATGGTGATTCTTTTAGTAATTTCATGCATGTGGTTGTATTTTTTAAAGGTTATTGAGAATAAAATTATAAAAAATATGATCACTCATGAAAACTATGACTGGCAGTGTGTTCTTTGATTAAGATTATTTTATTACATGCTAAGATGATTTTTATTATATCTATATGAGTGTTGGATTTCTTAATTATGATGCTAATTTTGGATTATTATGAGAACATCTTGCTAAAATTTGTAATCATAACTTGTGAAAAGGAAAAACCATGGCTTGAACATGTAAGGAGAAATATACTGTCATGCTTGCATTCATATAAAGTGTCAATATAAACTCTTTGAAACATTGCAATAAGCTTGTAATGCACATTTCTTGGAAGAATTTAGATTTACAAAAAAAATTTTGGTGGAGAATTTTGCTAAGAACAATAAAAAATAACTAAAAATTATTAGTATGATGACTAAAGTATGAATTTATTTAAGCAACGACATAAGACGCTTACAAATCACAAGAAAATTCTTCTTCAAGATAAAACCTAGGATTGAGAATCGAGAAGCTCAAAATATTGAAGCCCTATCTCTGAGTACCCACGGCATCATCACATAGTTGTCATGCCTATAGCTAATATTTGATGTTGTTAAAGAAACAAGACCATTGATATTTGAAATCTTATCTTTAAATACCCATGACACCTAGGAGAGAAGTACTTTATCATCAGCAAGTTTAGGCCTCTAAAATTTCATGTCCTTATCTCTAAGTACTATAAAGTTATGAGTGATATATAACACATATATTACATCTAATAAGTCACTATTAGATAGGTCATACTCTTTCTCAGATTATACTAGCTTCTTTTCTTTTCTTTCTTTTCTTTTCATTTCATTTTCCTTTATCATATCATATGTTTTAATTTATGACATCATCTAACTTATATATATGTATGTGTCTGTGTCTGTGTCTGTGTGTGTAATTACATATATATAAATCAATAGTCACAAACTGTTATAATATAATCAAAACATATACAAAAAATTTTATTATTTAAATACTCATATCATCATGTATTTCATAATAATATTAAGAGATTTTTAACAACTTGCATCATTGTTAATAATTTTTTCTACTTAATTACTCTATGAAATTTCTTTCATCACTTTTCATTTTTATTTATCAATTCTCTTTATTTTATGTAAAATTTACTTTGGGTGTTATCAATAATAATTCAAATTTTATTAAAAAAATATTCTCTAAAAACTCTATTAATCATGTTATAATATATTTCTCTCTTTTCTATTTACTATCATCACATCATATAATATGATAGACCTTTTGATACTATACATTCTAGCTTTACCAAAGTTGAATCATTACATTACTCTAATTGTACCAATCAGATAACCAAGTCTACTATTATGATCTATGGTAATCTTTGAGTAGTCCCAAGGATTAGGCAAATGATTTATAATAAGCTTATTTATCAAATAAATGTGTTATTCTAAAACTTATTTTGTATCTATGATCCATGTCTTATTAATATTTCTAACTTCAAATCATAAAGTATGATATTCTATATTATACTATATGTTTCATGCCTAATATTAATCAAAAAAAGAATCATACAACCAATCTCTATTAAGTAAATTAGAAGATAATCATACATGTATGGTTCAATCCTCATAATAGTATGATAATATGGTAATTCTAATGACTATTATACCAGTCTAATTTACATTTCATGCATGTACAATTAATATACATGTATAACGCCATGACCTAGATCATACTTGTCCAATAATAGAGTCATAAAAGTATGACTTATGATCATCCTATTATATATATGTCATATTAGTACGATTTATACTTATATATGTAAATATGGTTGAACAACCATCTTAAAAAGATGATCTCTTGATTAAGTAGTACATAGCATATTCTAGTGTCTTATTTTTATTATGTATTAGTATGATGACCAACATCCACTCATATACTATATTGACACAATCATCCTGTTGTATTAATACAATACTCTCAAGTTATTAAAGTAGATATGATTCAATATATAATTATATTAGTATGATACATTGATTACACCAATATGATTTTTAGCAAATCTCATTTCACACTTAAGCATAAAAACTTTCCAACTTTAACTATTAGGGTCATATTAGTATGATCTAAGTGATCATCTTAGATGATCATTGCAGTCACCTTCTCATTAAAACACATATGAATCACTTAACATCTAATTAATACATGTTTTAAAAAGAAGACTTGGATAGGTTCCTTACCTATACATGCTATATCTATGAAACAAAGTAAAAAAAATCTCTTTCTTTCTCATAAGCATCTTTCTTCATTTTTTTGATCTTTTATTTTTCTCAAAGGATAGCATTGTTTTCTTCCATTTTTCCTCTCCAACTCTCCTCTCTAAAATAATTTCTTTTCATAAGTATTTTTTAGAAATTTATAAAAAATTTAATTTACCCTTAAAAATTATAAATTCAATACTAATAGATTTCTCATGATAAGATCTTTGCAAAAAAATGCTTAAATATAAAATTTGGCCACTTGTATTTTGGTATGCTTTTCACGATATGCAAAGCTTAATATATTTTTTATTTTAGATTTACAATACTTACGTTTGTTATATAAAATATATTTTGAGATAATATGAGAGTTTAATTAGATAGGTTATCACAATCATCTTTTAACATTCTTAAGACAACAAACTTAAGCAACACATTAGTAAACTTGTATATATTATTTTATTATCATTATATCCACATAATAGTCATGGGATTATCATAAACAAAACAAATAAGGTTTTTCATAGAATTTCAAAAGAGAAAATAAGAGTTTTCTAAACAACATATTTTTAATTGATCATGGTTTAAGTCTTTTAAAAAAAGGCCTCATTGAGCAACTTCTTGAAAATGGGAAAAGCATCCCAAATGTTTAAGAGGAATTTTTGTAAGTATGAAAAAGATGTAACTTTAGTCAAAAAGATTTGCAAAGAATCCAAGTTTGGGAGCATTTACCTAACTAGCCCAAATATCTCAAGATGAAAACTATGATATGTAAAATAAGAGATTTAAAAATTAAATTCAATAAACGAGACTATTAATGAAAAGGGTTAAAAGGGTCAATTAAAATGAAATAAGAAAAATTACAATATAAATCAAGAGGCCTAGAGTGATGTAAATTGTGTGAGACAAAATGTACAAGAGATGAGTGAATTATGTATTTAATAATTTTTTTTTATTTTAGAAACATTTGAATTAAAGAAAACTTTTATACATAAAAATTAAAATTTGTTTTTAAGAAGATTGACTATGAAATAAAATTACTCAATAATAAAAGAAATGCACAAAGACGTTTTAAGTGGTTTGACCAAAACTACTGTCTACATCCACCCATAATCACTAATTGGCCTTCACTAACCACTCCATTTTGTAGAGGCAGATAAGAGGAAACCAATAATAAAAAGTTCTCTAAAAGGTCTCGCGTACAAAATTTCTACACCTCTAAATCTTTTAAATAAGAGTGGCATGACAAATTTAAGATGTAGATTTTACTAAGATGATGTAAAATGATTATAGAAGAAAGAAAAAATACAATTGAAAGAAACTATATCTCCCAATAGCATGTTGAAATTTGATGCTCTCAATTTTGGACTTCTCTTAGGCGTTTATAAAATTTTAAAGTTGTTTTAATAATAAAAAATATTGGTAAATAATCTTTATTTATAGTTCAAATAGAAAATATCTTAAAATAACTTCCTGAATGACTAGAATTAGCTTTTTTGAGAGCTAGCCATTATAAGAGATGAAAAGGGAAGACAAAATTTATTGTCGTCTGATTCTGGGTAGATCGGGGAGGAACCGTCTAATCGAAATAACCTTTAAAGTGTTAATATCGAATTGCAATGAGATATAATCTGAATTGTTAGATCCAAAAGCTAGATGGATGGTGAAGATGATCTAGATGCTATTCACAATGATAGAGGGGATCTCAGTTATTTATTCAAATATTCTAGATGCACAGTTAGAAGAAAACGACTGTTCATAAATACAAAAAAACTCATGACCATTCATTTAAGAATTTTGAATGTATGGCTAGATGAAAAAGATTGTTCACAAATATAAAGGTAATTTTGATTATTCAATCACCAAAAATGTTTCATCAAGCAATATAAATGCACTCAAGTTTGAAACAATTCCACATTACAAAACAACAGATGTTATTTGTCCTTATATTACATTCTTTATGCATAATAGTCAACATAATGAAGTTTATTACTTGGTAATTCCTTTTGGATGATGTCATTATATAAAGGAACCTTCATGCAACATTAAAATAGATTTGACATAAACCAAACCAATTACTTAACATTAACAAGTCAAAGTTGACTTGTTATGCCTAAGCTGGGTTCAAGAGACATGCCCTAACCCAATTAACCCAAGCCATTACAGGATTCAAACCTTGATCAATATCAGGCTCGACCCAACTTAGTTTCAATCGGTCTTCAGACCTACAACTCCCAAGAACCATTGCCCAGCACTGTGGCTCACTTGTACTAAACCCTTTCATAATAACCCAAGAACCAATTCCCAGCACTGTGGCTCACTGTGACTCCCAAGAGCCATTTAGCGGAGAGGTTGGGTACTTAATTCAGGATTATTTAAATTTTTTTTAAAACTTATAAGATTTTAAAACTCAAAAAGACTTAAGTTTAAAGACCAAGTGTAACCTAATGCATCACAAAAATATCTAACAAAAATATACTTAAATCATAATAATTCTATAGGTCATAATTACAAAAAATATTTAACATACTAACCATCAAGATATTTAGAAATATAATTATTTGTAGATTAGTCACTCCACAAAGTGTATGATCCTTGGTTTCAAAATCTATAAGTTGAGCCTTCAATCTTTATTCACTACATATGTTACAGTTCATGATCCAACAAACCCAAACTGTTATGATACACCTTTAGATTTAATTACAATAATACTAAGCTCAATAAGGTATTAATAATATTTGACTTAATTTTGTGATCATTATATCAAAGGAATCAACAAATAGTCCTTTCAAAGTAAGTAAAGTTAGAAAATAAGAAAGTTGGGTACGTAATAAAAACTTTATTATATACTTAGGATTTTACTTATTTATCATGTATATACTTTTCTATACTCATATGTTTATGATATAGATCTAACATGAGGTATGATTAAATTTGTATAATGTAATACATAGAGACCATGTAGATTCTTTTATTGAACTTATAATGATTAGTTTAACTTATTTTGACTTACTTTTAATAAGTAATATAAATGCATACCATAAGATTCTAGAAGAACAATAAGTAAAGATGACCATCAAGTACTTATTAACTTTAGTTTCTAATTTAGAAAATAATGAATTAGCATGTGATTTTTTGGTATCACAATACCATATGATAGTGAGAATATTAGTCTTATGTTGTTAATTTATTTTGCTACAATCGTTATAATAAGTGTTTTAAAAATGCCAATACAAATTTGATTTTTGTTTATTTTTTTTTATTACTTGGCATAAACGAATAATGCTTTTAATTCAAGCATATATTGAACAAGAAACTTAAAATAGTGACACTATTCATAGTATATCTATATCAAGAAGTTTTTAATGATGATAATAATAACAATAACAATGATGGTTAGAACAAAAATAATGAAATAATGAAAAGAGTAACACATTTTCAAACATATGAAGATCTCAATGTAATTTTCCCAAATATATAAATATCTATCTTTAACTTAACACCGTATTCATAATAATTCAAAAATATGCACCCTAATTTCAAGTATGAAAATAGCTTCTTTCAATATTTGTAAATTATCTTTCTTTCATCTAAAACTTGTACTTGACAATGAAATTTTGTTTTCCTTTTATTTGCCGCATTTGCAAGGAAACTTTGGTGAGATAAAAAAGCCACATTATTTGGTACATGCTAAAATGTATTTTTCTTTTTCTTTTTTTTTTTTTTTTTGGCAAAGAAAATGGTATTATGAAAACTTGTTTTGTTACTACTTCAACCAGTTGGTGTTCAATGTAGTTTATACATGTATCTCTTTGTCTTATTTTTATCGAAGCACGTTTCAATGGATATATTAACATGCTTTTATATTTCTTTATAATAATAAAATTTTGTATGTTGTACTATATGTATGATTTAGTTTCTCATTGACTTACAATTTCTTTGTTATCATTTTATTGTGAATTTTTTTCTTTTTTTAAAAATGAGGCATTTTCTCATTGCCTTTTATCTTTGCCTTCGTTAATTATAGTGTTGCCGTTATGCTGTGTTAATGTGGCTGGTTAGCTTCCGTACACTGGATTTAATATTTCTGGCATTGCATGTTAGTTAATGCAGTATATAATAATGCTTCTTGTCTCACGTTTTCTGCGACGATTCTTTAGCAGACAACTTTGACAGCACTTTGGGAAGTTGATCTGCTTCATTTTGATAATCTTCTTAGCCTTCGATCTTTATTTTGATCATTTCGCAAGAGTCAGCACATCAGCTTTGCCTGTACCCGAATCAAAAGTAGTCGAAAATCTCAATCTCAATTTCAATTGATTTTTGGCTAAAACTCGAGTGGATTGTGTGATTTTATTTGAAATTGATGCAATCAATTGTTTCTTTGTTGTTTGGTGTTCATTAATGACCCAACCAGATGCCCAACAATAGTTCCTTTTAAGTTTTACAATTTGTTTCTTTAGTCAATACCTTTAGATCTGGACGTTGGATCTGAATTATTCGTTCTTATTGATAGAGTCAACCTTGAGTTTTACGCACTATTTATTTATTTTTTTTTAGTTTTAATGTAAGTTTAAGATATGTTTACATGCAAATTATTTTATTTATGGTTAAAACTTTTTATTCAAATTTTAAAATTAGCTTGCAAATTTGAAAACTAATGAAAATTTTCGTTAAACTTTTACATTTTGTGGATGCCTAAAACCGGATAACTAAGATGGGTTAACAGATGTGCCAAAATGCAAATTCAAGAAATGCAAACAATTTTGTATCCTTTTTTTTTTCTTTTATACTTTAAATTGAAACAGTTGAAATAAAGGTTTTTATCATTAGTGTTTTGTGAGTTGAAAATGAAATTTTAAAAAAAAACGTTATGTAGATAAAATTTAAATTTTGATAAAAAAAAACAATTGTGAGAAATAGAATTTGAAGTGAAAAAAATGTTTCAAATGGAGTTTGATAAAAAAAAAGTAATAAAATGTCTAGGACATTTATTTCTGAAGAATTATCAATTAAAAAAGAATTTTTGAATGATGATCTTAAAAAGAGTTTTATATAAGAGAAAAAAAAATATAATTTAGATGAAAAATATTTGCTAATTTTTAATGCTAAAAAAGGATAAGTTTTTAAAAAATTGATCTAAGCAATATTTTGCAAACATGACAAAATAAAAATTGCATGTTTTTTTTCATATATAATGCTCATGATATTAAATATTTATAAGAGTAAAAAATATATTTAAAAGATTATTCCCTAATAATAGAATCAATTGTCTGATATTAAACACACCATTTCTCTTTTGCATTTTTCTTATTTTAAAGATAAACCATAGTGATTAATAGAACATATTTCAAATATTACAAAATTTGTATTTAAACCATCAACATATGCATGTATTATGTGCTTGACTAAACTTTTTGTGCATCAATTACTTATTTGTAGTCTCACCAAATTACCAATCTAATACTCTTTTTTTCATCTATTTTCTTATCAAAATATTAATTTAGACCAAATTGTCAACTCACTCTCTCCTCCCTCTTCAAACACCTTAAATGTCATTTATAATCATTATAATCGTATCTTTATATTAACCTCCACCCATCCAAACTATCTTTGTACTCTCTCTTAAAACAAGACTCTTCCACACCAAAATTAAATTCGCTTTCTAAAAACTTAAGAACCTTATCCAAAGTCAACCCTTCAATCTTATTAAAAACCATATCCAAGCTCTATTCAAGACTTTCCTAGAAGTTCCTTTAACACAATTTTAATTGTCTCAACTCTTTCTCTCTCAACAAGTTTTTCCGAGTGCTTTATACTTGTTACTCTATCGTTAATGATATCAAAGAAAGAAATTCTTAAAGATTTTTTAAGATCTTTACAGATCCCATAAGATCTATATAAAACAATTATATATCTTTGAAGTCATAGTAACATAATTATTGTTTCAAGGGCTTAATTGAGGCCAAAGGAGCTATCAATTATATTAATCATTAAAAGAAGCAACCTTTTAAGAATCCAAATTGTGATTGTCATAATGGCTTGGTTCCTTTTGAATGAGACTTGTTTGTAGATTTTATTTAGTTGCAATTCATAAAATGTGTTTGGCTTTCATTTCATTTTTATCAAGTTGCCTAATTTGAACTAAGACGTATATTAACCTTCGATGTAGAACAAAAGATGTGATCCATTCATAAATGTAAACCCACTTAAAATACAAATTGGTTCATAAGATCCCTATTTTTACTTTTAGGAAGAATCACTATATTTGCTAATTAGCTAAATTTTGAGTGTTTGTGCTTCTTTGTTATTGAATTTCATAAGAAAACGAATCTTTGTATTCTTCTTTCCACATACTTTGCAAAAAATTTTATGCCAAAAAAAGAAGTTTCTAAACCCTGGTGATTAATAGAACATACTTCAAACATTACACGATTTGTATTAAAGCCATCAACTTATGCATGTACTACATGCTTCCTTAACTTCTTGTGCATCAATTGCTTATTTGTAGTCTCACCAAACCCTCTACAAACCTAATTAGCCTTTGATCGTGCTAAACAACACCCTATAATTATCAATCTAATACTCTTTTTTCTTTATCTCATTACCTAATTATCAGCTCACTCTCTCCTCCCTCTTTAAACCCCTTAAATGTCATTTATAATCATTGTAGACATATCTTTAAATTACCCTCCACCCATCCAAGCCATCTCTCTACTCTCCCTTAAAACAAAACTCTTCCACACCAAAATTGAATTCACTCTCTAAAAACTTCAAAGCCTTATCATACAATTTATTTAGTTGCAATTCATAAAGTATATTTGGATTTCATTTCATTTTTAACAAGCTGCCTAATTTGAACTAAAACATATATTAACCTTTGCTTACCAAGAAAACCTATATTAAACTTTGATGTAGAACAAAGGATGTGATACGTTCATAAATTTAAACCCACTTAAAATACAAATTGGTTCATAAGATCCGTATTTTTACTATTAAGAGGAATCACTTTATATGCTAATAAAGTAAATTTGGAGTGTTTGGGCTTCTTGTTAATCTTTGTATTCTTCTTTCCATGTACTTGAGACATTACCTTTGAAAAAAATTTCTTTTTTACACCAACTTGCATCAAAACCAAGATATATTTTCTAAGAAAACAATTCTAGTAACAAAAACTTTAACTTGATGGATTTTTTGTTATTTCTACCACTGTCGAGTAGAACTTTAGTAAACTTGCCCCCATCTTCATATGAATGAGTAATTCATATATATTGCACTTGATAATCTCAAATACATTTTTTGTGGAGTTGCATAACCATTATTTAAGTGAATGATGCATGGCTCCAATAGTCTCTCATATGTGAAGTAGTGTAATCCACATATAGCATATAAGTTGTGGTGCATTACTTTAATATTCTTGATTTTTGACATGACTCAAGTCAATTAGTTGAAATATTTTGGGATAAAAAGAAGAGAATAATGAACAATGTTGTTAAAATTCTTGCTTAAGAGGGACATTTGTAGAGGTACTCTAACATTATGAATTCATTATAGTGTCAAACCATTAATATATATTAAAATGACATCTATGCATCAGCTTAAGCTTATTAATTTAATAAGTTCTCATATAAGTATTAGGTACAACTTAGATCACTATTTAATGTAACTTTTTCAACATGTGATACTAGTTATAGAAATGATTCAGTTAGGATAAAGTAATGCACTATAATTGATAAAAATGGTATTGTCGATATAGTACAATAAGTCCAATATGGGCAATTAAGCCAATGCAACAAACTCTCATAATTTACTCCAAGTGTTCTATTATTGTTGGGCTAGAAACTTTTGACAAAATTGAAGAAAAAAATATAAATTATTTTTATATAGTAAATGTATATCTTTAACAAGATGTATTTGTTTGCTTGAATAGTGTTTTGTGTCTATCAACATCATTTGCTTGGGTTCAATATCAACCATCAAGTGGTTTTTTTGTTAAAAAATTTGAGATAGAGAAATTTGAGCTCTAACTCTATCAAATTTGATGTATACATACTCAAGCCCAATATCTACCTTCATATGTTTTGGAGAAGTTGAAGGTTTTCTTAATACTAAGTTCATCTAAAAGAGACATTAAATTCTTAAACCCAAAAAATAAGCAACATATGTTTTTATAAAGAGAAGGCTATGTTGAATAGTTTTAGGGGCTAGCTCCATCCCAAATAATATCATATGATCAAGTCCATTATTGATCATCATATTGTTACAGAACAAAGGTTAAGTTGAAGATGCTTTAATATTAGCTCTGTATACTAGAGACATCTTACATTCAAATTCGATATCAACCATCATATAACTTTAAGGAGAAGTCTAAGTTGAAAAATTATTTAGACTCTCTAGAAGAAATATTGTATTTTTGAGTCACTCTCAACCATTGTATGGTTTTGAATATAAGATCAAATGAAAACATTTTAGGTGATGTATTTACTCATCAGAATCATTGTACGTTTGTGTCAAACATCAACTAACATATGGTTTTGAGAAGAAGGCCAAGTTTAAAGATTTTTTTATAATTTTTCCCTAAAAGCAACGATTGACCTTTCTTACTCTTATGTGGAGCTTTCCCATGGAAGAGATTAAGTGGGAATAAGATAATGCGAGTTTGTGGAGCTTTGTTGTTGGAGAAAGATAATATAAGATTAGGAATTGGCACTTGAATGGGGATCAATCCTTTTTATGAGAAAACTATGGCCTCTTTTTTGCAAGTGATATAGATGTCCACTCTAAAACAATTCTAACATTCTTTGATTCTATCCCTAGTTCTCCTTTTTTTTTTTTATCCATTCATTCTACTCGAGATAAACACTTTTCCCAAATTACAAGTGTTGACATCTTAGTTTTATGAAAAATTGAATTTGGTTTATTAGTTTGGGTTCACCATTGGTATGTTTGTCTTAAAAAATTATTAAAATTTAAACCTTTCATTACAATTTACAAACAAACATAGTTTCATGTAATCTTCTTATTTTCAAAAAATTATATCAATTTATGAACATCAATACAACATCATATATGGATAAATTAATTTCAATATAAATGTGTAGAAATTTTTTTATCACACTAATTTTAAAAAAATCAATCTTAATTCTTCATAACATTTTTTTATGTGAATATATCATTTTCAATATGAAGATGTAAAACTTTATATGTATAATTTTTAATATTTTCTTATCGATTTCTCCTAAGTGATTCCAATTTTATATGCCTATACTTATGGGTTTGTATGCTCGATGGATGAGTACTCTAATGGTCCGATTATGGTTTGATGACGATCCTTCATTTGCCAAAGTAGTGATTTGTTTCTATAAAATTAGATTTTAAATATATGAAACCAAACAATACATTTTATTTCATCATAATGAGTATTCAATAAAACAAAAATTATTAAATAGTTATTTTTAAATTCGTAATATTAAATTTTATATATAGTTGAAATTCATCTAACCATTTAAATGCTTAATTGTTTCTATTGTTTGTGATAGAATGTTGCATAAGAGATGTGTGCTATGATCATGTGAAACACGTTCACAATAATCGTGTAAGAGTATGTTTGTCCATAGCTTTTCAAAAGAATATTTTACTTGATAAGCTCAAAACATTAAATATTTAACATGTCAGATGAGACACTGCTTTCACAGATTAAGCTTGCTTTATGAATATTTAGGATTTTGATTTTGAAATGATCCAATGAGCGGTTCAATTTCTCTTGATGATCTCTTTGTTTGTTTGATTTAAACTAAGCCGGACCAACTTTGAACCTGTTACCGATTTATGGTAAGGTTGAACCGATTCAAGTTGAAGATTTTACAATGTTTTTTCACGACATGCCTTTGAACAAACCACTAACTATATTTGATTACCTTTTTGAAAATAACAAAAAGGATAAAAAGTTTTAATTACCTTTTTGCAACATCGTACGGCTAAATTGAAATCGAAACTGATGTACAGCACTCGTTCTCATGACTTTTGCAGCGTTATTTTGGAAAAGAGGAAATGGAACTCTTCGGCCGTGGAAAATTCGCTATGTCTTCGGCCTGAAGGGAGATGGTAATCTGGAAGACCAGGTCGGCGGTCTTCCATTCCGTGTGTATTTTCTTCAAGCCAATAGAGGCAAACCAACCCACCACAAGTTGGTATTTACAAATAATACATTGGGGGATAAAACATACAAGCAAAACTGTGTTTCTCTGCCTTCTACGAACTTCCTCGAGTCTCCCTTCCCCAACCCTAGAATACAATGAAATTTTATTCACGCCAATGTCTTCTCCTCTGCTCTTGCCAAGTCTTTTGAGTCCTATTCTTTTTTTGATTCTTGTATTCTCTGCTCCATTATCGTCTGCTTCGTCTCTGTCCACAATCGCCATTGCTGAAGTGCACAACCAAACATTGGTCTGTGCGTTGCTGCCTTCCGTCGCGGACGGCCCTTACGGCCTCAATTGTACAGCAGTCCCGAGCGGGAAGAGCCGATCCTACCCCGCCCGCGGTGGAATTCTCTACTCTGCCATCACCGCTGGCAATGGCTTCTTGTGCGCTTTAGCCTCCCCGCCGTCGAACTACTCCCTTTCCACTATGCGGTGGTGGGACTTTGATAGGGACCACGCCCCCTCCAAGCGCGTCTACAAAGGCCCTTTCTTGTCGGCCCTCACAGCCAGCAGCACTCACGTCTGCGGTCTCATAGGCGATTCAGGAAAGCCCAACTGCTGGCGCTGGCCGGAACTTTCCCTACCTCCTGACCTTAAGTTTACCTCAATTTCCGTAGGTGGCGACTTTGTTTGCGGCATTTCCAATTCTGCCGAAGTTCGTTGCTTTGGAAACAACGCAACGAGAGTCGTCGACAGTGAGCCGAAGGGTGAATTTGAGATGGTCGCCGCCGGGACGCGGCACGCTTGCGCGGTGTCCGTCTCCGGTGACATGACCTGTTGGGGGACGGGGGCGCCGCTGAATTCTCTTGCAGATGTGAGCTCGATGGCTTTGGGTGAGGGGACAACCTGCGTGATTCGCGTGAATGGGACCATCACTTGTTTCGGAGACGGAAATAAGCCTCCACAGGGCTTCGAGACGGCGCAGTTTATGGAGTTGGAAGCTCGTGGAAGGACCTTCTGTGGTGTGCTGCTTGTTAATTACTCGTTGCTCTGTTGGGGAGGCGATGTCTTCCACTCAAAACCGATAGTCTTCGAACGGGTTCTGCCGGGAAGCTGCTCGCCCACATCGATTTGCCGGTGTGGCGTCCTCCCTGGCTCCGGCAACACCTGCGGAAATGGAAGGGCAATCTGCAAAACTTGCCCAGAAACATCCCCACCGCAGCCTGCCCCGGCCACCGCCGCGGCGGGCGGAGGAAGCCGAAGGAGAAGAATGCTCTTTATTCTACTCGGTGCGATCGGGTTCGGCATCGGATGCGTGGCCTCCGCCTGCTATCTGATTTTCCGCTCCAAAAATCGCGGCCGCATTCACGACTCAGGCAGGCTTCCACCGCCACCGGCAGCGACCGGCGCGGACAGGGAACCCAGCATCGACACTGCGTTATCAGCATTTTTCAGCAAGGCCCCCGGTTCGGCGGTGGAAGAGTACCACATGGCAGACCTGTTCGACGCGACCGACGGCTTTGCGGAGATGCACAAGATTGGCTCTGGCGGATTCGGATCGGTGTATCGTGCAAGGCTGGCCGGCGGGCGAGTGGTGGCCATTAAACGGGCAAAGCCCCCGCCTTCTCCGCCGCCGGCCACGACGGCAGCTAGACTTACCCCAACGACTTCGACCTCGCGGAGCGCCCCGCAGGAGCGGCGGAAGAGGGAGGCAGCGTTCCTGGCGGAGCTGGGATTGCTCTCCCGTGTGAACCACAAGAACTTGGTCCGCCTCCACGGATTCTGCCGCGAAGGCGTGGAGCTCATTCTGGTCTACGAGTTTGTAGCACGGGGCTCACTCGAGGCGCATCTCCGAGGCGGAGGAGCATCGACACCTGACTCGCCACTCGAATCTTGGGCGGGGCGGATACGGGTTGCGTTGGATGCGGCCAGAGGGATAGAATACTTGCATTGCTACGCGGTGCCGGCAATCATCCACCGAGACATCAAGTCCTCTAACATCCTGCTCGACGAACGGTGGACGGCGAAAGTGTCCGACTTCGGGCTGTCGTTGCTGAAGCCGAGGGAAGGGGAGGCGGTGGAGGAGGACGATGAGGAGGAGGCGGCGGCGGGTACGGTGGGTTACATGGACCCTGAGTACTACCGATTGCGACACCTGACAGCGAAGAGCGATGTGTACAGCTTCGGGGTGGTCCTATTGGAGCTTCTCACAGGGTGTCGGGCGGTGGAGAGGGACGAAGAAAGCGGGACGCCGAGAAACTTGGTGGAGGAGGTGGTGCCCAGAATAGAAGCGGACGAGGTGCACTGCCTGCTAGACGGGAGGCTTCCTCCGCCCACGCCGTGCGAGATCGAGGCGGTGATGTACGTGGGGTACCTTGCAGCGGACTGCGTTAGCGCGCTGGGGAGTGATCGGCCCACCATGACTGAAGTGGTGGCCGGACTGGAGCGGGCGGTGTCGACCTGCGCAGATCACAACCAGCCCCCCGGGTTGGCTGCGCCGCTCGGCCTCTCGCGCTCGTCCACTGGTGCCAGATCGGAATGATTTTGGGTGGTCAAACTAATATTTTTTATTTCTTCGTTTTGTTTCCTGCCCTTTTCTGGCATCACATTTCTGAGTCCTCTTAGGGTCATCTTTTTTGTTTGTTTGTACTTGGTTGATTTTTGTTCAGATTGGAGGGAATGCAATAAGGATTGCGAAGGAAAATATTTCAGTTTTTTGTTTTGAACACTGTAACACGGTTTCTTCAATTCCTAAACAACTTATCCATTGATCTTTTTTTAAAAAAGTTGGATAAAAATTAGCAAAAATAGACATAATATTGGCAAAAATTTATTTTTTTGTGTTTTATGTGTATACATAACATATAAAGATTTGAGAACAACAAATTAATTATTCACAGAATGTGTCCATCAATTAAATCATCACTTTTTAAAATTAAATATAAGTTAAATAATGCATTACACATTACTTTTACATAAGTTTTAAGATTAATGTTTTAATATCAATATTAATGATAATATGAATGTAACTCTAACAAAAGTTTGGACTTGACATATATGAAAGTTTGCAATAGTTTGATTATTATAATTATTATATTTCGATATTTTTTTAATTTCTTTTCTTGTAACAAGATTACGTTTAGTTAAGATGAGATTGTGTATAATTCTTCTAAATTTTGCGCATGCTTTGGGCCTAGTTATATAAATTCCTTTGGGTCATGTAAAAGACCTCTTTAGATCTAGTTACAAAATATATTCTTTTGAGTCAGTTTGTAAAGAATTTGTGTGCATAATTTTGAGAAGAAAGAGAGTAAATAATGTCCAAATTGTGATGTAAGATAGCAGTTTTATTGGATTACAAAAACAAAATCTCTTGTGCCTTTTACTACAATTTTATTTCATGCTTTAACTTGTGTTTTGTGTGAAGAAATATTTTTGAAATTGATGAAGAATCTTCTCTCTAAAAGCAATCGAAACAAGGACCAACTTATTGGTTCAATTGGAGGTGAACATCCCATTTTCTATGGCACATATTGTACTTGATAATCTTGCAATTCTAGCAATAGACTTGCGACATCTTTGTTTGTTATAAATGAGTGTAAGTAAAATAAACTATGATTTTTAAATTTAAAAAAAATAGATTTTTACTTATAGATGTAGGTTTTTTTAATTGTAGGAATTAGCCTTTTTAATATGTGAAAATATTTATTACTAAGTGTTCTCTTAAGTTCAAAAATAATATAAAATTAAAGACTTAATATTTTAAGTATAAATTGGGTATGAGGGTGGATAGGAAAAATGGTTTTGTGATTGGTAAATAAACTAGGTCAAGATTTTAAGTGCATAATGATGTCACTTTAAATAATGACTAATACAAGTTCATTTATATACCTTGGAATGCACAAGTTATTATGCTGTAGTCTTACAATAGATAGAAATTGAACATTTAATAAAGAGGCACACCAAGCATGAACATGCAATTGGTTAAGGCAAAGTCGAAGTATAGATTCAGTAGTAAGTTGTGGAACTTTTTGAAACCTAGAAAATTGATAACTTATGAGTAATCATACCTTCTATATTATGTGCATTGCATCACGCTAGAAGTAGTATCAAATTAAGGTTTAACATACTATAAAATCCTCAATTTTAAAATATAGTGAAACTATATTAACATTTTATGTTTTTATACATATGTTGTTCACCTTATAAAGTATATCACAAATTATTAAAAAAATATTTTAAAATATGAAAATAAATATATAATTAGATAGAATTCTTCAAGTTGAGCTTAATGATATTTATTTTATCTAAATAGAAATCCATTTGAGTTTTATGAATTTTTGAAAAATCAAGATTTTATAATATAAACCTTTAATCCCTCTCTCACTCATATAGCTCTCTCTTGACCTTTTATTCATGTGCTTGACAACTTTTTCCCTTTTGACAAAATACTAACGTTAACTCCTCTCCTAGTTGTGCTCCAACTCGTTCATTGGTTGATTTTTGGCAAAATTGTGGAGTCAAAGGTTTTGGATCCAAGAGTAGCTTAGTGAATCTTTTTTGTAAGATTCTAAATCCTAATTTATCTCTCTCTTTCACTGTAAAGTTCTCAACAAGATGGTCAAGTGGTAGTGTAGGAGCAAATAAGGAATAAAGGGGCTAGTGAAGTTGATTTGAGTCTCATAGGCAAGTCTCATCAAGATAAGAGCAGATGAATAATGCTAAGAGAAAGGAAGACAGGATTGAGAGTGAAAGAAAGAAGGGGCATAAGAGAAAGAAATAGAGAAAGAAAAAATAAAGCACAAAAATTATGGAGGGAGAAAGTAGGACACCAAAATGCGAGAAAAACTGAGAAAAAAAGTTCATGTGTGAAATGCAAATGAAAGCACAGAGTTATCAAATTTTGCATTAAGCTTAATAGAGATAATGCACTCAAATTATAATAGAATTATGATATATGCTCCTGATATGATTGTAAGAAAAGAAAGAGAAAAAAAGAATGCTAAATTCTAGACTTTTGTTATTTCTATGTAGGCATTTGAGATGTTTATTTATGTGTATGCTTGATGTACTTATGATTGATATCATAACCTTAATAAGCATCTTGGCCCATTTATATGGGCACAGTTGTTCGATGGTATGATGTACTACTTTGTGCTATCATGGTATGATTATTTATGATGCTATCAAGTTATTCTTATTTACATATTGTCTCTATATTTGGTATATTGCATGACAAGCATGATATTTTTGTTGATTATTTGAGTAGGTATGTGATAACATTTTATTGGTTAAGATCTTAAATAAATTATATTATTTGCTAAGTGTTGGAAAGAATCACATATAAACATGAGGTATGTGATTAATCAATAAGAAAGATGACATAGTCCTTAGGAGGGAATTGGGGAAACTTTGTGGAACGATGGTGGCTTAATACATATGATAGGTTAAAAACCCCATTTGATAGCAGTCTGTCTAAATGAGGAGTTGAGAAATTTCTTATAGAACAAAATAAGAGCTTAGTCCATATGAGAGAATTAGAGAAATGTCATGTGATGATGGTGGCCTAGCCTACGAGATGGATTGAGCCCCTATGGGATGGTGACATATCCATATAAAGAGTTGAGTGGAATTATCATGGAATAGAAAAATGGCCTATACAAAGGAGACGTTCAGGTAAACTTTTTAGGATGAGAGTAGTGACCTGTGAATATAAAAGAAAATAAGAAAACTTGGTAAAAATGTTGATTAAATAAAAAGAGGACATGTAGAACATAGTAAGAATGTGGATATCATATATGTCTATTTGTTATTGCATATATTAATGATTATAATCTACACATAACCTTGCATGTGACATAATTTTGATGTTAAGTATGTTTTTGCACATATTTATCGTTGTGTTATTTAGCTTGCCGAGCCTCTGTTAGTTTGTTCGAACTATTTATTGGCATTAACATTTTTAGTATTCTTGGGATTAACAAAATATAGATAAGGCATAAGAATAAATTTTATATTTTATTCTAATATGTAAAAGTTTTATATAACAACTAAGAATTATACTTATGATTTAGTTTTAGTATAATATACATAATATAATTATATGTATATACAATTGATATATGTATGGATACACAATAAATAATTGTAGAAGTTATGAATAATTCTATGAAACATCATAGGTTGTGAATGCACATGAAATGAATGTAAATATATATAAGATAATAAATAAAATATAAACAAATATAAAAATATGAAGAAAGTGAGATTAAATAATTATAGGATCATGAAAATGAGATCTTAATGTTATGTTGAGATGTTGAGAATGTCACATAATGGCATCAAAGTAAATTATAAATGTGTAATAGGATAAAGTGAGAGTGGAAGTGGATGAAATAGTAAGAAAATGCACATACAGTAGCATGAATATGCTACCTAACTATCCATATTCATTATTATATGAATATATATTTTATAACAACTATAGATTTGTAAAGTTATGCTAAATTAAACTATTATGTAACAAAATGGATACAAGAGACCAAGTAAGATTAAAAAGAAAACATCCCAAAATAAAAGGAGATATGTTATGTGTTGAAGTGATATATATCATTTTCAAAAAAAAGTGAAGGTAGTATTCTAGTCATGTACATGTTAAAGAATATTAATTAAACAAGTTGATGGAGTAGTTCCACAAGTTCAATGCTCCAATCTTTTTTTAAGCCATAGATCCTATGCAAGCAAAGGACTAGTTTGAGATTATAGACATGTTACATGAATGTAAATATGTCTTGATAATAGAAGAATGTCTAGTTATTCTTGTCCTTATCTATGCTATATAAAACTAGCAAGTTAGTAAAAAAAAGTTAAATTTTGCAGGAAAAAAAATTTGAAAATAGTATAACACAAGTTTTATAAAGCCTTTAAAGAATGATATGTTGTAGCTTCTACCCAAGATAAAATGAAAGACAACATGTCAGTTACATATTATGACTAGAAATTCTTGCCATTATCCAAATATGTCCCAATAATGATAGGGACTAAAGAGAATAAGTGTTATTTGTTTCATTAGGGATTACAAAATAATATTCATTGCTTTTAGCTCCAACAAAGTTGTTGACATATTGTAAGTTAGTTGAACTAGCTTAGTGAACTTAGCATGATTAAATGATAATAAAGCACAATTAGTGAACTTAGCATGATTAAATGATAATAAAGCACAATGTGGAAACATTCAAAAGAATGGTCACTTATTTTTCCAACAAAGTGGTTCTAAAGCAAGAAACAAATGGCTAATACAATGAGAACTCATAGTTTAACATCATCTACTGGATTTGAAGTAGGTGAGAAACAACAATTTAAAGTATGTAAGAAATGACATTATGGCAAGCATAGAAAGAAGAAATAAATAATTTTTTATTCTCATGAGAAGGACAAAATTATGAGAATCAATCTAGTGTTGCAGTTGGTGGATAATAGGCTAGTGGCAATGTGTAGAGTCTCGACATACCTTAAGGTGCTGCATAGGACAAACTAAATATTATAACTCAACTGACTTAATATAACATCCCAAATATAATAAAATTAAGTTTTATACTTATTTTATATTACTAACAATTTTTGAATTTTTTTTTGAAAATTTATTTAGTTTGCTTAAAAAAAATCATGCACTAATAAAAAATAGATATAAAATCTGAAAGGAGGGATATATGCTAAAAACATCAAGTGCACAAATTATTACAAGGTTAGTGACACAAAGTTGATAAATAATATTTTTATAAGGGATAAATTAAAAGATCAAAGCTTTATAAATTGAATAATAAATTAAATTATACGCATTGAGATTTTTCAAAAATGATTAAAATTATTATATTGTTCTAGAAAATATGAAAATTGGTCAATATGTAGAACTCATGTAAAGGAATAGAATTTAGAAATCATGTTAACAAAATTTCAAAAATATAATCAAGTCCTAAGTTTTAATAAAAGTTTAATTTTTTAATATTCTATAATCTTAAATTATAATTCTACTATAAAAACCAAAGGGGTGCAATGATTCCAAACTACATAAATAGTTAGCAACTAAAATGTTGTGGTCATTAAGAGAAGAATAACATTGAGAAGTTTGAGAGGAGTCAGTTTGAGGGATTTGAAATGATGGCAAGGAGAAACAAGGCTTAAAAATCAACAAAAGGTGGAGGTTGATGGTTGCAAAGAAATTTTAGAGAAATTAGGAAATTTTTGAAGTGTTGCATCCAAGACAAACCATGAGAAGAAAGAGCAAAGGAAAGGAGAGGTTGAGCAGGTAAGAAATTTTTTAAGTTTTCTTGTGTAGCCCAATGAGGAGAAGTCAAGAAAATTTGAGTTTAAGAAAAAGAAATTTTGAAATAAAATCGATTAAAGAGAGACCACTACAATTGGGAAATTGATGTAGGCAGCAGCTTTATAGCATGGGTATGCCTTTGTGTTGTAATATTGTAATAACATTAAAGGACTTCAAAAAAATAATGAATCATTCCTTTAGTAAAAACAATATGATAATTTAAAATAGTAAGTTAAAAAGACATCTATATATAACTTATGCACATTTGTTTCTTGTACTGATAAATACAACTCAATGACTTAGAATTTGAAAGAATATTAATATTAATGTATAATGGTTACTTTGCATGTTTTTACATACTCAACATTCTTATTAGTTGTTTACAAACTTCACATAATTTACATGCTCCATGATTTTATGCACATGATGTTATGACATCATTTTATAGCATTTTATGATCATGTTATGTTGGGCCAAAGTATAGAAATTATGAAAAAAAGAAAATTGATATTTATTTTTATAAAAAACTATCTTGTCATAAATTATTGAAAAAGAAATAAAAAAGTGTAAAAAACCAAGGTTTAGTTCAAGAACAAGACTTGAATACAAGAGATTACAAGTTTCACTTATATAATTTTGACGCACTGGCTGAAAGTGGAACTTATGGAAACATTAATAAGCCTTTTCTTACTCTAGCACATGAGCTAGAGGTGGAGCCCAAAAGCTTAAAAACTATTCTAAGTTTTTGTTCTTCAACAAAACTTAAAGGAAATAAGAAGGGGATAAAAATGGATAAGAATGAAAAAGGGGTAAACTCAATGAGAGTATTTCACTGCTATGCATGTTTACATGATTAGTTTCGTTATTCTACATGTATTATGATGTGGTACTTGACCCAACATAAGATATGTGGCAAAGATTTAATGTTTTAGATGTATATTTAATGCATCAGTTGGTCAACTTGCTTTGTAGCCTAACACTTTAGAATAATGAAGAGGAACATCATGAGTGAAGGAAGTATTAAGAGAGAGACAATTCAACGCTATTATATAGATGTTTCCCTTAGTCATATATTATGTAATGAAAGCTATTGCATTAAATATATAGTTTTATTTGTATATTAGTTTATTTATATTATGATATAGTTACTTTATAGGCATGTAATAGTTTGAAATTTTAGCTCTCTAGAAATTTTGTATAAATTATGATTTGAAAGGAATATAATAGTTTCATAGTTGTTATATATTAAGGGTAGAAGTATTTTTGAAGATTGATCTACATCATAGAAATCATTAGTTGAAGATTAAGAAAGAAATTTCTAAGAGTGCATTAGAATTAAAAGTGAGCTCTATAAATTTTTTGTATTATTTTTTGGTTTAAGAAGTGCACAAGTAACTTTTATAGACCTAATTCATAGTGTATTTAGGCACTAGTTAGACTAGTTTGTCATTGTTTTTATTAATTACATACTAATTTAGCCCAAGGAGAAAAGCGCACATACAAAATATTTAATAAAATATTATAAAAATTAAAAGAACATAGTTGTATGCAAAATTATTTAAGTGTAACGTTTTGTTATATAATATATCATTCTTTTGACATGTAGTTAATATAGGGGTAATTATAGTAGATCTCCAAAGAAGTGGCTATTATTGTTGAGTGGTAAAGACCAACCAATATGATAAAAGTTAAAGTTTTTCTTTTGTTAACAAGCTATTATCTTTCTTAGGTTATTGTTCCTTTGATTAAACTCACTTAAAAATAAATTCCATTTGAATGGAATGAGAAATTCCAAAGGAGTTTCAATGATTAATCCCTACACCTATCCTTGCTTCAACTAAAATTGAAACTAAATTTAGACATACTATGATGCATGGTTGTAAGGACTTGGGTGTGTGATGATGTAATTTAACCCTTTGGTTGTTTATGCTTCAAGGTAGTCAAGATTTCATAAGAAATATTATCCAATTCATGATTTGGAGCTGGCTGCTATTGTGTTTTATTGAAAGCTTGGAGACTATTTAATGTTATAGCACCAATGCATGACATCGCAGCTTAACAACAATATATACCTATCACAAGGTCCCAAGTGTTTGAGCCATCTTCATGAAGCATGGCATAAAAGCTCACATAAGCTAGATTCAAATCAACTCATGAAACTTATTTAAAAAAACCATCAAAATTATGGAAAAAAGTTTGCATAAATATATGGAGATTCTAAAGATTTCACTTAGTTACAAAATAGTGTTGTTGGTTGGTAATTTTATAAAAGTGAGTGTTAGAGCCTTCTTACTTTTTTAAAAGCATGTATCAATTGATATTAAAAGGTATTAATAGTTACAGTATGGAAGCATGCATAAATAACCTTAAAATTTGAAATAGAAGTATATAATTTGATATTTTGAGTTATTTCTTTTATGCCTTTTCTTGGTGGCTTGACTATGAAAAATTCTTAATGGCCTCCCCTTCCCTTGGACAACTTTTTGTTGAGTGTTGCAAGATTATTTGAGGAGTATTACCCCTCCTTTGTTGATTTCTTGTGAACCATTTTTATCGTTGATAATCACCTATAAACCACTCTTCATTCCTTCTTACTCCCCTTAAGTTATTTCCTTGCTATTAGAACCTTGTATCATAACAATTGCTTGGTTGGTACTATAGAAAGTGCATGGCATTATTGCCACACCATTCTACCTAATGAGTGCATCGCCAGCACTCAACTAGTGCAAATCAAAACCAAGCAATAGAAATTTATAAATTGAATAGTATATTTCTTTTAACTTTTGAGCTTGAATTCTCTTAGTTTCACTGTCACATCATATTGGAATCAAATACACCTTTTTTTTGTATCATTTTGTTTTACAGCAAAAAAATCTCTAAAATACTTTGAAGTTTGGAAAATATTGCAAGGCTTTTTTATTGGTATTTTGCACTTCATTAAATCCCACTTAAGGTAAGATATTTCCCTTCTTTTTTTTGTTAATTCTTTTTTTTTTGTTAGAGTTCTAATTTTATAAAGATAAGACTTACATGTGTAGTTGCAATTCTATGGACAATTGATTTGCTTTTAATATGGTCAAAGCCACACTTCCTAAAGTAAGACATTTACCTACAAACATACCCTTGACCCTATTGAGTGTCGATTATTAAGGAGGTATTCTACTTCTTTACCGACTTATCGAAAGCTAATTCTTGCATATAAACAAGAATTAAACAACTAAAGAGAACTATTTGGCTATTGTGGAGGACAAACTTGATTTTTTTGAAAATAGAATTATTTAAACCGAGAACATTCAACTTGGATCAGGTTTGTTACATTATTGTTGGATTTGAAAACATGCCCAAATGGAGAAAAATTAGCTGGTTAGCTCGTCATGCCTAACCTGGCTTACCCATTATACAAGATGGTCCTAGAGCCTTAAATAATCATAAATTGTTGACAATACTTTGATCATTTTGATTTTCATATTAGCCTAATTTCATTTTGTATTAACAATCATTCAAATTGCATTTAATAAGTTTAACTATCATATTGATCTTATCCTTAATTGAAAGTACATTATAGGGCCATAGTTGCATTGGTTTACTCTAAGTTACTTACCTCTCTTTTAAAAAGAGTTGAATTAAAAAAATAATGCCATATCAATAGTTATTTCACATTCTTAGATTGCACCTTTTAATACACAAGTTTGCTTTCTTGTAATTTTGAATTATTTACATTTAGTATTACATGAACATGCCTTCAAATTAGCAACCAATGAACAATTAAAGGACTTGGAACATGCAACAAACTTTAGGATGGAATAAATTGAAGAATCACAAATAGTCAAACTTGATTCCCTAATAAAAGGGATTCTTCAACTTTTTCACTCAAGTGCATGCCTTACACTAGCAACATTGTCGTAAAGTTCAACTTGATCTAAGACATCATGCATAAATGTGTTATATCTTTGTGTTATAGATATGTGGTTGTCTAAAACTTCATGATGAGAAATTTCAACATTATTTTTTGTCATTAAATCAAGGGTTATTGAGTAAGAAACTATTTGAATTAATTTAAAGAATTACTTACATGAATCTTTGTCATAATGATTAGTATTTGACTAACAAATTCAAATTAACACTCTACCCAAAAGTTAGAGAAGAAGTTGAACTTTATGACCCACAAGCAATAGAAAAATCTCTCTCATGGCTCAACTAATAGAACGACACACAAACTTTCCCTTTTATAATAATAAAAACAATCCTACCCTTTCTTCATACTCAACACAAATGTTAGTTACAAAATCTTATTCAACCTAATTAAGCTCTTATCATGTTGAAGGCTCTAGATTATCCACCTCATCTCCTTCAAATGAATAATTTGATACTTCTATAATCAAAGGAAATAAAGTTATTTGTTTTAAATTCATAAAACTAAGACACCTAAGAGAATAATGTAAAGCACATCGCTTTCTTATAAATGAAGCCAGAACTAAAAATTTCAAACTTTAAGTACTCAAAGACGAAAATGTAATTTTAGTTAATAAAGAAAATTATGAGAAAGAAAAAATACATATTGGATTCTTGTGGTGTTTATAAAAGTAAAAATTTGAAAATGAAGACTAGAGAAGAAAAAACATAATATTTTTGTCACATGTAATGAACAAAGGTGTAGATTAGTTACTGATAACGAAAGTTCCATAAATACTTTCTTTATGCATGCTATGTCTTTGAACATCCTTAAAGTCAAAACCAATCTAGACCTATTCTATGTGAATTAAGTGAACCACATATCTTTACTAGTGACCTCTAGATGTCTTATTATCTTAAAAATGCAAAGTTATGAAAACAAAGTTTGGTGTAATGTCCTTTACATAGATATAACACATTTTTTACTTGATAGAGCTTGTTAGTATGACATGAATAAAATTCATTATGATGATAAAAATACTTATATCTTCAATTTTTTGGTAAGACAAATCAAACTATGCAATTGTCATGTATGTACATAATGCAAAATGTTGAATTATATGTAAATAGCATAATTGTTTATGCATATGTTATTCAGTTGATTTGCTACATATTTGTAATACCACATGATATATTTTAGAAGGATACTTGGTCATTTCTTTCCTTAATGTGGTCGTCCAAAGGACTCAAGGGGAGAACCAAGAAGTTGGAGAAAAGAGGGAGGGACGTTGATGATGTGGGGCGGCCTTCAAACCACCAGAGTCGTAAGGAAAGCTCAACATAGATTTGGGGGAATGCAAGAAGAAGAGACATCATTGGACTATGTTAGTTGATAAGGGAATCTTCATTAGTTGGAATTATACAATTTGGTATAGTAGTATTTCTACTTTCTCTCTCAACAATGTGCCATTAAAAAAAAGAATGTATCTAAGCCCAATTAAATTGAGTAATTTTACTATTTTGATAGATCATCAAATGGTATGACTTCTCTAAATTAGACTTTGTTTGATATACTGGGAAATATAACCAAGAAATACCCATTGCTAATCAAATTAAAATCAATTTATAATAGGTAGCCAAAAATTGTATTTGAAGCTAAAGAAATAGATAAAATGGTAGCATCATCATAAACAATCCTTATTGGAAAATTTTCCTTTTGTTGTGAAGCTTGGATGTGATTTAAAAGGCTTTTACCATAATTGGATTCAAGGTGAGGTTAGAATTGAGTCATTGAATGACAAGCACATCTTATTACGCTCTGATAAGAAAGAAGATTTCCTTCATTAGACTTAGGAAATTGCTGATTTCCATATGCAAGCATTTAAATGACACCCTAAATTTCACATTAACATAGATCCTTAGTATTATTGATGTAAATTTACTTAGAGAACTTGCCAATTCACTTATTCAGCAAATTTATACTCTACTTGATAGCATCCATAATCGAGAATAATTTAAAAGTGGATGCTGCTACACTAAATTTAATAAGGCCAAGTGTCAAATGGGTTTGTGTAGATATTGACCTCAAAATGGAGTTGCTTGAGAGAATTTGCATTACATCGAGAAGTAATCGATAAAAGGTTTTTTTGCAAAGAATTTAGTACAAAACTTTTGCTACTCTACTATGTAAGCTACTTCAAACAAGATCACTTTTCCGATATTTTCAAGCCCAATTCTAGGCATGAGCATTTACAAGTTAATTATGAACAACTTTAGACTCAATAAAAATAATTGTATACTCAAATTGGTCAGAACACTAAGGTAGATGATTTGGCTTATAGAGCAATTGGAAACCCAACACTTCAAGCCATGGACAATAAAGTAAATGAGACAGTCTCCATATCGAATGGTAGTAGTGATAACTTTGCTAAATCAAATGGATAATTAGTCCAAAAGAGGATCCTCAACACTCGTTGTATTATGAAAGACAAATCATAAAAAAGAAATTTTGAGATGATTATATGATTGATAAGAAAGGTTATAACTACTATAGTAGATGTTCCATGTTAGATTTTAAAACCACATTATAATTTACTAGAAAAAGATTAGAATCACAAAAACTTAAAGAATTTGAATATAAACTCTAATTATGTTTGAACAAGCAATTCTTGGCTTCTTCTAAATATGATGATTTCACCTTGGTTCAATTCAAGGGTGAAAAAAGAGTGGCAAAATGACACAGGTGACTAGATTGAGTCCAAAAGTAATGTGCAAAATTACAAGAGCTATTTAGATTATTGAATATACTTCATCATGGATAATATGTTGATTTGGAATATCAGAGAGGTAATGAATCACAAGTTAATGAACTATCTCAAACATCTAATTGTTTCTAATAATATATCTCTAATTTCTCTCTTAGAACTAATGGAACACAAATATAGAATATTTAGTCTAAAATATTTCTTGGGTTATGACTCATGCATGGGAAATCAATCGAATAAAATCTAGATTATTTGGAAAGATAGCTTACAAATTGATTTCATTCAATCTAAGGAACAATATGTTCATTTATGTATTACTATCAATGCATCTCAACAAACTTATTATGACACATTCATTTATGCAAAATGTATAAGATTAGGTAAAAGGGAACTATGAGCACCTCAGCTTCCCTTGCTCTAGATATATCAGGACCCTGGATGATAAGAGGTGATTTTAATGTTACTGTTGCTATAATGGATTGCAAAGGCCCTTCAAATCCTCCTTTAACTACTTCTTTGAAGTTTAATAATTGCATGGATTGATGCCCTTTGAAAGATATCCCATTCATAGGATCAATATTCACATGGATGGGAAAAGAAATGACAAGTATGGAAAAGACTAGATTGGATGCTCATAAATAAGGAATTATTTGACACATTTGTAACTGCAAATATACATCATATAAATAAAACTAGATTAGATCACTCCTCATTGTTGTTACACCTTCAACAAAATTAAGAATCAAGACCTAAGAAATTTAGATATCAAAACATGTGGGACAAACATCCTTCTTTTTATAAATTAGATGAAGGTAACTGATCAATTCCCACTCTAACAAGAAGTATGTCTACATTGGATTTTAAATTAAAAAGGTTGAAATATGGCCTTATGCAATGGAACAAAAACATAGTTGGCAAAATTTTTCAATCAATCAAGTTGAGTTAAGGGTGACTGAGGCTAAGAAAAAATTACTTAAATCTTAACAAAAGAAGGATAGATTAGAATTACACACACCTCGTCCAAGAACATTGTAAAGAAGAAATGTTATGAAGATAGAAAGAAAGTATTAAATGGTTTAAGGACAAGGAGAAAAATAGCAAGTTTTTCATGCAATCATGAATGACAAAAGATCAAGATTGAGAATAAATAGAATGAAAAATTCTAATAGAGAATTACTAGTTGATCAAAGCAAAATTCAATAAGCTACAACCCAACATTTTAAGAATCTATTTTCATATCAATCTTGTAAGGTAATTAAGGATTTGATGAATAACATTCCTACCGTAATGATAAATGAAGAAAATTAAGAGCTTGTTAAGAAGGTTGACATGGAGGAATTAAAAGAAATTGTCTTCAACTAAACAAGGATAGCTCCCCTAGTCCAAATGGAATTAATGCGCAATTTTACATCAAGTGTTCAAACATTATTGCATCTAATTTGTTTAGAAGAAACAAGTGACTTCATGGCTAAGAATCTAATTCCTAAAGGATTAGCAAGCTCCGACAATGTACTAATTCTTAAAACCCAAAAAACAATATGTTTTAAAGATTTTAGATCGATTAGTGTTTGCAATTACTTATTGAAAAATAGACTGTAGACCCTTTTGTCTAAGGTATAATCTCTTGAATAAATTGGATTTGTTAATGGTCATGATATCACAGATAACATCTTAATGGCCTAAGAGCTTACTAACTCTTGAAGAAAAAGGTAGAGACAAGAATTGAATTGTCAAAGTGGAGCTCAAAAATGCATTTTACTATCTTTTATGAGACTACACTAACATAGTTTTAGCTAAATTTAACTTTTCTCAGAATTTCATTAGCATACATCACATCACTTGCAGCTCTTAAATGTCCATCATTAGAAATGGGACCCCACATGAAGTTTTTCAACCAATAAGAGGCTTAAGACAAGGTAATCGTATCTCCTTTTCTTCATTAGTTATATGGAAGCATTTAATAGGGGAATGAAAATATACATATATATAAATGAAAAAACATTATGCATTATCCAACCTTTAGAAGATGCCTAATAATATCACATTTTTACTATGCTAATGATATTAGCATATTCAATAGAGGTGATGAAATTTATCAAGCAGATGGGCACATTCTTTCAACAATTTCAATAAGCTTCTAGATCAAAAAATCAATCCATAGAAAAGCATGTTACACTTCTAGAAACATGGACAATGCTATTAGTGAAAGAATTACAAGATCATGGGCTTTCATCAAGGCAGATGTCCTATATTCAATGAAAGGAAAAAAGTTAGATACTTTCAAAGTGTAATTAAGAAGCTTCAACAAAAAATAGTTAGTTGAAAAAAAGCTTTTGTTTATGAGCGGTCAACTTGTTTTGGTTAAGTATATTTTAAACTTCATTCTTACTTATGTCAACTAATTTCTTTCTACAATTTTTAAAAAGGTTGAATCTCTAAAAAATAACTTCCTATGAGGTAATGTTGATCAAAATCACATGCATTCTTGGACAAGATGGTGAAGATTTGTAGACCAACAAATGAGAATGGTTTGGGTTTAAAATAATTGAAGGGCATTAATAGAGTTTTCTCCATTAAATTGAATTGGAAATTACTTACTAGTGAATCACTATTGTTAGAGTTTATGAAGGAAACATTTGGGGAAGGAAATCAATCAAGTTTGAAATTAGAAATATAGAAGAAATTAATGTTGACCAACTCAAAGTTGATAGTAGCCCACTCAACCAATTCTAAATTAGGTGATAGTTACTACTAGTCTCTATGTTATGATGGCACTTTCAAGTTAAACTTAGTCTACAATGTAATTAGAAGCAAGTACTTGACTCTTAGATTTTCCAACATGATCTAGAATTCAAGAAGCCCAACAAAATGTTCCAACTTTATTTTGAGGATAATTAATGATTTATTTCCTTTCTCAACTCAGTTATAGAAAATAAACATCCAAATTTCTTCTAAATGTCTAATATGTAATAACAAAGACTTGATTGATTATGCTTTCACTGAGTGCCAAGTAGCTTCAAAATTTTCATTAAGTGCCAAGTAGCTTCTAAAGCATGGTCCTTTTGTGCTAAAACTCTTAAGAACAATCTACAAAATACAGAGAAAATAGAGGATGCACATTAAACATGGTGGTAGAATGTAGTGAGAAGTGTGTTAAGGAAACATGCGCTTTATTTAATTCCTCCTTTGATATGTTAAGCATATGAAAAGAGAGGAGCATAAAGGATTTTTTGGAAAAGAATGTGGTAACAACTACTTTGATCCCAAACATAATCAGTTTATGTAATCAAATTTTTATAAGTTTGTGTTGTACCCTTTGATGTGATGATCACAAAGTTATTTTAAATATTACTAATGTTATATTTGAGTTAATTTTTTAGTGATGTATTAGGTGACATTTGGTTTTTAAAATAAAACTTTTTAAGTTTTAAAATCTTATAATAAAAAATATGCTTTAATAATATATATATATATATAGTAAAAAAAATTTGACATAAGCACCCAACACTTCTGTCAATCCTAAAGGGCTGAGTTAAGCGGCTCGTAGTGTTGGGAAATGGGTCTTTGGGAGCCACAGGTTTGGAGACTGATTCAAATTGAGTCAGGTCAGCCCGAGTATCAGTCGATGTACGAATCCTGTAATGGCTTGGGTTAATCGGGTCAGGGCATGTCTCTTGAACCAAGCATAGGCATAACAAGTCGAGTTAGACTTGTTTTGGTTTGGGTCTAATTAGACCCATTTAAATTTGTGTGAAGATGCCTTAGGTAATGACATCTCAAGTGCACCAATAAATAACCAACCACATTAGGCTAACTAATATATGCAAAGAAAGTAATATAAGTATACAATGTGGGACTAAAAAATTATTTTTTTTATTTCAATCTTTAGTGAATCAGTAACAACTTGTTGCACATTTTTGCAATTGAATAGCCATAATTTTCTCCACATTTGTTAGTAGTTTTTATTATCTAGCTGTTCATCTAGAATGCTTGATCGAATGGCTAAGAATTTGTCTGCCTTCATGAATAGTATCCTGACCATCTTCATCATTCATTTAGCTTTCAGATCTAATAATTGAGATCATATATCACTGTAATTATATCTCAACATTTTAATGGTTATTTTGATTGAACGATTCCTACTCTGTCTACCCATAATTGAATGATAGCTACTTTTCATCTTTCTCTTTCATCTCTTGTAATGCCAAGCTTTTGGAAAAGCTAATTCTAGCTATTGGGAGAGTTATTTTGGTATGTTTTTATTTGGACTATATATAGGAATCATTTACCAATATTTTTGGTTGTTGAATCAACTTAAAAATTTCATAAATGTTAAAGAGAAGTCCAAAACCAAGAGCATTAATTTCAGCATGCTTGTAGGAGCTATTAGTTCTTTTAATTCTTATTTCTACTACTTTGTTCTACAATCATTTCACATCATCTTGGTAATATCTTCATCATTCATTACTTGTGTCACTCTTACTTGAAAGATTTAAAGATGTAGAAATTTTAATATGCACAATTTTTTATAAATCTTTCAATGTTTTCTTCTAGCTAATTTTTGTTGATTTTAGTGTCTCATTAGAGCATTGGATTGTAACTGGTTTACCACTACTAGCCTCAACAAAAGGAGATAGTTAGTGGAAGCCTGATTGGTGATCGAGGTTGGTTAGTGGAAGACGATTCACTTAAAAAATCTTGGTGCATTTTTTTATTATTTTAGAAATTTCATTTTATTGAACACCTTTCTAAAAAAAACTTTTATTTTTAAACATAATGTTTTTTAATTCACAAGTTTTGTAAAATTGAAAAATTTTATTAAATGCATAATTCACCATTGCCCATTTGTATATCTTGCCTTACATGATTCACATCAATTTTCATATAGCCAAACAACAAATGATGACTTTTTATTTCTATGATTAGGCTTATTACCATAATTCAAATAACTTAAAATTAGAAAATGCTACAAAGTATTTTTTTTCCAACCAACTAAAGTTAAATGTTTATGGTAAATCTTCTAAACTCCTCTCTATTGGGGCTAGAATCATTAGAGACCATATTGGACAAATCATATATGCTTTAGTCATTTTAGTTGGAATGTCAATATTTATGAAGGCTAAATTGCTTGCAATTAAACATGGTGTTAATGATTTTATCTTAAGAAGCATGTAAACATATTAATCAAGCTTGATTTCATTAATTTATATAGTATAATCATAAGTTCTTATAAAGTTAAATGGAAAGTGTCTAATTTTGTTTAAAAAATTGATGACTACAGGCATATTAAATTGGCTTCAAATGCAAATAAGCTTTTGATTTGGGATCTAAATTCATTGCTTAGAAATTGTAAAGCTCTTAATGTTTTGGAAAACAATGGTCTCCCATATATTTAAACCTTTTTCATTGTACAACAAAACATCATACAAGCTAATGTCTAAGATGATGTCAAAATCAAAGCATGGGAATAAAGTAGATTTGTCATCAGATGAGATGATCTTGGTAATTGTATTAAGGTGATGGAAGTTGAAGCATTGTTGTTCACAAGTTCTAGCTATCAGAATTATACGATTTAGGATCTAACAAATAATATTTCTTGGGTTGTTT
The DNA here is from genome assembly GCA_023846275.1 of Vanilla planifolia. Taxonomy (NCBI): domain Eukaryota; kingdom Viridiplantae; phylum Streptophyta; class Magnoliopsida; order Asparagales; family Orchidaceae; genus Vanilla; species Vanilla planifolia. Next base: position 999,201 of record CM043866.1, read on the forward strand.
TTCATTTTTACATCTAATCATATTCTGGTTAAGTGCATCAAATCTTAAAATAGACTATTATAATATATTACAGTGTTCATCATGCACCATAAAATTATGATAAGAGATTGTATTGATATGTCCAAAGAAGATCACTATTCATGCATCGAAACCATCAGATTCAAATGTCTTTGTAATGTTACAATTACAAGTCATAATATGGATTATACTGCTCTGATTATCTATCATAGCATCTACCTCATCACTTTATTATAATCACATAAACTTAGTAGATTACACAAATACATCAACATCAATTCTTAACAGACTAATTAAATGAAAACAAAGGTGGGCATCATACTATCCACCCAAGATGCTTGAACTTCTATCTTAATTTAGAGATATGACCTAAGAGGAGCTCCCTAATGAGTTACCTCTCATAAGAGATTCAATATGTAACAAACTTGTCAAGTTCTCAATTAGCAATCCTTCCACATTATAGAATAAACCAATGCAAACTTGTAAAATTGAAATGCCAAGTAAATAAACTTCTTTAGAAGAGGATTTCATAAGAAAGTGTTACCCTATTCTCAGTTCCTACAATTCTCACAACAAGAAAGGATGGTCATGGCATATGTGCATTGATAGTCATGTCGCTAATGAGGTAATAATAAAAATAAGTTTTCAATTTTAAGATTGGATGACATTTCAACCATATTTCAAGCTCTAATGTATTTTTAAGAATTGATCTTAGAAGTGGATACCATCAAATCAAGGTTTGACAAAGTGATGAATAGAAAATGACCTTTAAAACTCCAGATGGCATTTATGAATGGCTAGTTATGCCATTTGATTTATCAAATACTCCAGGCACTTTCATTTGTTTAATGAACACCATCCTAAGGCTATTTATGGGGAAATTCCTAATCATCTATTTTGTTGATGTTTTAATCTAAAAGTTTGATGAAACCTCTCACTTAGAGCATCTTAGATTAGTTTTAGAATACTTTAACTTGAAAAATTACATATAACCTAAAGAAGTGTTCTTTTATGTAAGAAGTAAATTTTTTAGAATTGATAGTTTCTTTAAATTATGTCTAACCAAATCCTTCAAAAATTAAAGCAAATTTAGATTAGCTAATTCCAGCAACTTAAATATAATTAGAAGTTTTTTTTGGACAAGCCAGTTTTATAAATGATTCACACAAAATTTTATCACCAATGTGGCACAACTTAATAATCTTTTAAAGAAAAATAATTTTGTATGGAATGATAGAATACATTGAATATTTGATCAAATTGAAATATTATAACTTCAACCCTTGTTTTTGGCAATTATTAGAATTTAACAAAATTTTAAAGTTTCTTGTGTAAAATTCATCTACTTAGTCAAAATAATCACCCAATATCATACTTCATTGAAAAGCTAATTGATACAAGATAAGAATACTCTACTTATGATAGAGAATTTTATAAAATTATTCAATTTTTAAAATATTGGCAACATAATTTGTTGTACAAAGAATTCATTTTGAATATCAATCATCATGTCTTAAAATATATCAACACTTAATGATAATTGAACAGTAGGCATGCTATATTGATTGAATATCTACAAAATTTCTCTCTAGTTTTAAAGCATAAACTTAGTGAAGACACTGAACTTATAGATGCATTATCAAGAATAATTTTAGTAATTTCATCATTAGAATCCCGAGCTCTAAACTTTGATAGAATTAAAGATAATTTTGTAATATATTTTGATTTTATTATTATTTATACTATTTTAAAAGATAAGCCTTTAAGCATTGGTAATAAATTTTATATTATTAATGATTCTTTATTTATATGAGAAAAATTATAAATTCTTCAAACATTTCATAAATAATTACTAATAATAGAATTACATTAAAGAGGAATTGGTGGACACATTGGTAGAGATATAATTATTAATTTAGTTAAAACCTCATTTTGTTAGTTCTCCATAAAAACAAATGTGGAAACAAAAGTTTCTTAATGCTACAATTGTAAATAAGCCAAAACAACAACAAAAATAGTTGGTAAACACATAGCCTTATTAGTACTTGTTACCCTTGGTAAGATCCATTTCTCCAAAATGACACACCTTATCTCATGCTTTAAGAAAATGAAGCATCTTAAATTGCCAAAATTTTCATCTAAGAAATAACTAGTCTACATGGCTTACCTTCTATAATTATTTATGAATATGACTTTAAGTTTTTTCTTACATTTGAAAAGAATTTTAGAAACTCTTTGAAATAACTTAAGTTCTCCTTAACTTTTTCACACATAATTTAATGAACAAATAGAAGTTGTCAACTAAGCTTTTAATATGTTTTATAACAAAGAATTAAGGAACTTGAGACTTGTATCTACCTACATCTAAGTTTATTTATAATAATATCATTTCAAAAGAAATTATTTTGAATTGTATATGGTTTTAACCCAATGTGATCTATTAATTTAATTAACATTCCCATGCATACATTTTATAAATTTGTAATCACTAATATACATATTTTTTTAAAAAGTAAAAAAAGAGTTATGCAACAAATAGAAGCAAGTAATGTTAAATATGATGAGGCTTTTAAGCAAAATAAGTCTTCGAGAGAGTTCAATGAAGGTGACCATGAGCTTTACAACTCCACTAAATATAGAATGTTAGATGCATAAACTTGTGGGCTTTTCAAAATCTTTAAAAATTTTGATGCAAACTCTTATGTTCTTGAATTACCACTTGACATATTCATCAGTATGCTTTTTAATATTGAGAATCACCATATAAAGGAAATTTGTAACATAAGATTATGTAGATTAACTCTTATGTAGGTAAAAATGATGAACAATTTCCAAAACCTTTAATGCCATAACGTTTTGAAATTAAAAGAATTATAATTGATGAGATGCTTTTGAGTACTACTTTACCACTTAGGTTTCTCATACATTGGAAAACCTAACCACTTTGGAAGTCAATTTGATTCTATATCTAGTAAATGACCTCCTTGGTTTTTAACTCTATAGAGTAGAGTTCCTCTTGGCTAAGTAGAAATGATGTAGCACCAATTAATAACATTACAACTCAATAATGAAATAGACTTACTGCAAGGTATTAAGCATGAGACAATCAAATCATTATTTTGGGTCCTCATCATGAAGCAAATATGAAATCTCACATAAGCTAGTTTTGAACCAAGCCATAAAGATCATTATAAATAAATCATGAAAATCATGAAAAAACATTTGCATGAGCTTTAATAGTTTTCATTTTATTGCAACATAATTTGGTGATTTATTATTTTACAAAAGTGAGTGTTAGTACTTTCTTACTTTTATGAAAGTTTGTGTTAGTGGATGTTAATGGGTCTTAGTGGTTGTAGTAGAGAGTCATGTATAAATAGTCCTAAACTTTGAAATTAATATATGTAATTTAATAGTTTGATATATTTTCTTGTTGCTTATTCTAGATAACTTAAGTGTAGGTGAAGCTTATTGCCTTCCCCATACCACATGCATTTCTTTGGTGAGTTTAGCAAGCTCATTTGATGAGCGTTAGCCTTCCTCCCTCCATTTTGCTTAACCTTTATTTTTCCCTAATTAATAATCACCCACAGCCCACTCTTCCTTCTCATGAATCTTTTAGGACACAATTAAAGTTCTTCACTCCTTAAATTGATAGTCAAACAAAGAGGATTGTTAAACATTAAGGAATACATTGAGATTATGTATCATTGATTATAGTGGTAGTTAGGATGAATATTTAACTTCTGTGGAGTTTTCTTATAACAACTATTGCTAGGATAGCAATTCAATGGCACAATTCGAGGAATGGTACGATAAAAAATGCCAATTGACATTATGTTAGTATATTACAAATGAATCCTCAATGATAAAACTTGAGTTGATTAATGCACTATGTGAGCAACCATGGAAAGGAGGAGCAATTGAAGTTGATTTAAAGAGTCTTGTCTATAGTTCTCCTTGGGATTAAGGTACATGAATAGTGCCAAACGAGAAGAAGTTGGAGTGGGAGTGAAAGAAAATGGTGGTTGTAAGAGAAAGAGATAAGGAAGAAGAGTGAAAGTAAGTCACAAGAAATATGGAGAGAGAAAGTAGGACAAAAAGTAAGGAGAGAAAAAAATAAAAAAAAGTTTCAAATGTGAAATATAATAGAAGCATGAAATAATTATATTTTGCATTAATCTTCGTAGAGAAAATATAATTAAATTATAATAGAATTATGACTCGTGCTTTTGAAATAATTGCAAGATAAGAAAAAGAATGAAGATGAAGAGAAATTCCAAAGCTCCTTCAACTTTGAAGTAGGCATTTGGCATGTTTAGTTTTATGTAGGATTGAAGTACTGATGAATGATAGCATAATCCTAAGTAGGGATTATGGCACATTTATATTGGTGCAAGTGTTTCATGTTGTGATGTATTATTATTTGCTAACATGTTCTATATTGTTTATTAATCTATTGAGCTATATTTCTTTGCATGTTATCCTTTTATTTCTTATATTACATGATAAAAATGATGTTTATTCTTACTATTTCAATAGGAACATGGTAATATGTCATTGATTAAGAACTTGTATTAAATTATATTAATATAAGATATGTTACATCAAGATGAATATTGCATTGATCTAATAGATTATATTTATCTTTTATTTAATTTATTATATTTTTATTTCATTATGGGTAGTAATGTGTCATATATTTAAGGCCATCATGATATGTTTATCCTTTTATACTTATTTCTTTTATTTTTATATTTCTATTAAGAACGATGTTTTTATAATTTTATTTTTTTGAGTCTAAGTTAGGTATTATAATCTATTTAAATCCATGTTATTAAATGAAAAACGAACAATGATTAATTTTTTAGCATTGATTGAAACTATGAATTTTTTATGATGTATTCATGCACATCCTTAGGTTGTGATCTATGCTCCTTCAAGTTAAGATTCGAAGATATTTCGGTTGTGATTAAAATTTATCTTCATTATCATTGTCATCCTTATCATTTCCATCTTCCACTTTAGATCCCATTACAAGATTTACTCCTACCCATCCTTTATTAATTTTGGTATTAAAGATTAATTGAAATCTTGTTATATGATTTCCTCTTATCTATTTTTCATCATATATAATTTGGTAGTAGTGGCAAGAAACATGGATAACTATGATGTATGCAACTAAAGCAATAAGAAAAGATGGCTTAGTCTATGTGAGAGAATTAGAGAACCTTTGTAAGATGATAGTGACTTAATTTAAAGGGATGAAAATCTTCTGGGATGGTGGTCTACCCATATAAGGAGTTGAGAAAGTTTTTATGGGATGAAATGATGGCTTAGGATAAGAAAGGGAATTAGAAAAAATTCATGCAATGATAATAAGCTACTCCATATAAGGGATTAAAACCCTATAAGATGGTAACCTATCCCATATAAGGAATTGAGGTATTCTTGTGATGAAAAAATGGCTTTCCCATTGAAGGAGTTGGGGTAAACTCCTTAAGATGAGAGTAGTGACCTATGAATTTAAAACAAAAATAGGAAAGTTTCTTTCCTCATATGAATTTCATCCTCCAAATTTAATAGAATCTTGGTTACTTCTTTTTATCTCTTAAACCTCTATTTTTGTCTTTTTACTTCTTTTGAATCTTACAACCAATTAATTGCAACATCTGATTGGGATAAATTTCTTATATTTTCTATGGACATTACATTAAATCATTTTTTACTATTTTTTTAGTCCCATTTGGACTTCATCAACACTATTCATCATGCTATAAATTATCATGCGTAACCAAATCATACTGAGAATTACATCCACATGATATATATGAAAGGGATCTCATGATAGTTACTCTCCCCCATGTCACATAAGCATGACATACATATGAAAACAAATGAACCTCTTTTTAAATCTCTTTTGTGTTGATTTTGAGGTAGTTGGAGAAATGAGAATTCTACATGAAATTAAGAGTTACATTTAAAACCATTTTCTATACCAAGCATTAGTATGAAATAATATGAGCATTGCATGCAATTATATGATCCCTTTTAAAAGTCACTTCTAAACTTGTTGATATCTATGATTCTTTATAATGAAATTTGTCATATTTTCAAACTTCTTTTGGCTTATAAATTACTCACACACTTTTTAGCCTTTAAAAGTATCTCATCATTTATTAATCACCAAGGAATCATTCAACTTTTCATGTTTCTCATGGCTTATTTACCACTCATGAATTGTTTTAGCCTTTTATATTTCTTGTGGCTTATTAACACTCAGGAATTTTTTAACCAGCTCCTCCTCATCTAAAAAAGAGACAATTAGAGTAGGGTAATGTGGTGAGTTAAATTTGGTAAAGTAGGAAGAATTTTCCAGTATTTTCCAAAGGGCAGTGTAGAAGGCACACATTTTTCTCTTGTTGGTGTCATAAAGTTTGTATTTTGGCCTCATGGCCTTCCTCAAATGGCAAATCTAGGAGAGCTTGCCACCCTAAATCATTCTTTAGCTAAGTTATTAGGTTCAATTGAGTTCACCTTGCTTATCAAAATTAAACTTGTAATATTATTCAAAGGAGAACCAAAAATCATTTTTAAAGAGGAAAATACATCCATGATGGCTACACCTTTTATACTTACACTAATCATGAAAATTACACAAAAGAGACCAAACATTGAGGTCATTTGAGTAGAAATTCTCAAAAATGGATTCATAGGATTTATCACAATGGGATTAATAGAAAAGAGGTATATGCTATTGAGATTCTCCTTAGAGTTGGACTATTTAAGTTATTAGATGCATTGTATTTGAAAAATTGTATAACTTGAAATAAGGGTCCTAAAATGACACCTTATCTTTTAGCTAAATCAAGAACCTTCACAAGCCCTAGTGTAGATTTCACTCAAACATCTTTTGATGCACTTGTTCAAAAAGCAATCTCTATATTCATATGGGAGTGATTTGGTAGAAAATCATACATGCCATTTTACCAAGCTACCATCAAATCTACTATAAATAGGGTATTCAAAGCACCTATACAAGAAATCTAAGATCAACAAAATTCCAAGTATGAACAATGGAGAGGATGTGATAATTCTAACAAATAAAAAAGTTAGTAATGTACAACCATCAACTCAAGTAGAAGAAGGAAACATCATGTAAATTCCAAATATTGATAGCCAATTAGCAAGGCAAAGTTTGGATGTAGGAATTAAGAATTGTAGGTTAGATAACTCACTCATCATAGAGCAAATTGTTACTCTCAAAACAATCAAAGATAATAGTAAGAAATCTACGATCAAAAAAATTCCAAATATGAACAATGGAGAGGATGTTGTAATTCTAACAAATAAAAATGTTAGTAATGTACAACCATCAACTCAAGTAGAAGAAGGAAACATCATGTAGATTCCAAATATTGATAGCCAATTAGCAAGGCAAAGTTTGGATGTAGGAATTAAGAATTGTAGGTTAGATAACCCACTCATCATAGAGCAAATTGTTTCTCTCAAAATAATCGAAGATAATAGTAAGAGTTCAAATTGTATTTCTAAATAGCATCCTACTATCAATCTTATCTCAGATGATTGCATGATTCCATCAAGAGAGCATTTTGGTATAAAGGAAAATCAATACAAATTAGATACAAATGCAAATAAGGAATTACAATTCAGGTAGCAAAATGACATAAAAAAGTTTAGTAAAAACAAACAAGAGAGAGCCCATAAACTCAACCTATTCTAAATGGTTCATAAAAGCTTTATAAAGTTACATGTTTAAAAGTAAAGAAAAACCCAATAAAAGAAATTCAAAAAAGAAATCAACACAAAAATGATTAGAATAAGCCTTCGAGCTAATCAAAGTGTTGATCATGCACATTGCAATGTATAATTTCTTAATTTTGAACATTATGGGTGCTATTAGCAAAATAATAATTTTTCGCCTTAAAAATCTCACAAAGATGTACAAAATAAACCTTATTGCATTATTAGAACCTAATGCAACTTGAAAGCATATGGAAAACCTTAGAAGGAGACTTAATTTTGATTACTATGAATGCAAAACTTCTAACAAAGTTTGGGCATATGGAAGCAAGAAATTTAGTTCCAAGTAATTAAAAGCAAAGAGCAAAGTTTGCATATGATTGTCAATCATGAGGAGTTGGAGATGTGCTACTCATTTATGTATGCCAAACATTCATTCACTAATGGAAGATTTCTTCGGAATGAGTTAAATTGATGGTGTAGGCTAATAACAATTCTTAGAAGGTAGGAGGAGACTTCAATGTTATTGTGTCCCTCTAAGAATATAAAGGCCAATCATCTCCTAAAATTGGACCTATAATAGAATACACATAATGCATAAATGATTGTATCCTAAGAAGCTTACCTTTTATAAGAACCAGTTTACTTTGTATGGTATTAGAAAAAGGAAGTGGGTTTGAAACTGACTATACAAAGCACTTACAAATCAAGAATAGTTTAATAATTTCCTAAAATTGTGGTTTAGTTCACCATCAAATCATGCCTCTTTGTTGATTTTATTCTCATAAAAAATTAGATAATCTAAAAGACAATTCAGATTTTAAAATGTATGAACTAAAAGGAATGAATTCCTTCCACCTATAGCATAAATTTGAACCTCCCTATGCAAGGCTTAAGGATGAGAGCACTACCTTTTAGGCTAAAGTGTATCCAAAGTTGTCTTAAAGAGTGGAACATAGCATAGTTTGGAAGCATATTTTAGAAGATATAAGTAGGCAAAGATCAAGTTAAAGAGAAAGAAAGTAAGTTCAATCCTACGATGAGAAATGTTATAGGCATTAGATGCATCACATTTAATCCTTCAAATCCAAGTAGATTCAAGCATAAAATGAGAAAAAAACTTATGTTTTAGCATAGAAAAGCATAAAACAAAAAATAATCCAAAGGACCATTAATTGATTGTAATCATCAAAAGCACTTGGTCCATTAACTTAATACCATAACAACTTTTCAGGTCAACGCTTTTTTCTTTTTTGCCTTCAAGCATATGTTAACTACTCAACATATTTAAAATACAAATCATTAATTTTTTGCTTTACTTAAATATGTTGTATTTATTTTATCAGAAAAATCAATCAACATAGAAAGGTACAACTTGCAAGAATAGTTAAAAATCTTGTTGAATTCCTCAAACGAATTAATAATTTATTTTATTTTTTTTTAATTTTTTTCTACCTAAACATAACCAGTCATTTAAAAGCTAATGATTTCAAGCTTGGAATGCGCAAAGTCCACCAAAATAATAAAAACGCAGTGAATAGTGGACCTTAACCAACCATTCTGGTGAGCGCGCAACAAACCAATTAGAAAAAAGCCAGACAATTAATTCTAAGCGTGACGAATGCCTGGACTTGATTTTATTAGCCATCATAACTAACTCTTGACCAAAACATGCGCCTAATTAATGAGAACTGGATAATAGTTTTTAAGTTGATCGGATTAGAACGCAGCACCAACCATTTGTCGCTTTTTCTTTTGAGAAAAATATTTATTGATGCAGGGATACTTCATTTATGTCATTGAATTAAGTTATGGCATATGTCTCTCTATGATTTTGTTTTATTCTTTAGCATTAGAAAAGGAAACACTACAACATGTTTATGGTTAAATTTTGCTTTCAAGGTGGCTAAGAAGGTGTTAACTGTTGAATTATATCTATGATTTGTCTCAAAATTTGCATGTAATAAAAGTTTAATTATTTTTTATTATTCTTTTATCTAAATGATCAAAAATAATTTTGATCAAATTCTTAAAGTCGTTTTCAGAATATCAAATGAAAAAGCAATACAAAAGAAACGACAAATTGAAAGAATAAAATAAGAAAACAAACTTACAAAATGTCCAACTAAATAACAAAAAAAAAGAATAAAAGCATTTTGTCTTGATAACAAGAGATAAGTAAGGTGGCATTTCGAGCACTTTTGCACAGTAAATCTTGAGACAGGTTATTCAGATTAGTGTAGTAGCAAGTAAACTAAATAGAGTATAAAAAAAATAGTATATCTCTTGAGTACCTTTAAAAGATTTTCAGATTAATTTTAACAACCAAGGATAACTATTCATGTCTTAGAAGATACAAAAAAGCATTAGGATCTCAAGTAATTTAATATTAGAGTAATCAACATGAGATAAAACGACCTACTACTTAGAAAAAAAAAAGCCTTAAAGAAGACGTGTTAGGCCTTGATGACAATATCTCAAGATGTGATAGTGCTCTAAAAACCTAACAAAAAAAAAAGAATAACAAAAGGATCCCATATGGGCACAAGGATGTTATGGGGAAGCTATCAAGAAGCAAAAGATACTTTGAAGGTATTCTTTAAATATGTTGTCAAAATGTAATTGTTGGAGTAGGTATTATGTCTCTTTCTAAATATGAAAGATGATCTTTCTTATTAAAAGATAATTCATAATTTTTGGTAAATACTTTTGAATCTTTTTTATTTGAATTCTTTTATGCATAATTAATGTGATTCATAAATATTAAAATCTACTAACTATTTTCATATTGAAATTGATCTATTTAACTAATGTTTTAATACCTATTAATCAAAAAATAAAAGCATAGCTTTCAACATCTATGTATTATTATATTATGTTCCTCTATTTTATTCAATGTGTTTTTTGTCTCTATTTGAAGAAAAATAAAAGAACTCCTTTTAATTATGATTGGTAGATGTACAAGTTATGTATGATTTGATAATAATACAAATAAGAAAAAGGCTTATGATAAAAAGTTTATGAGTGAAAAATAGCAATAATTGACCAAATGATTTTAGGAACACATAAAATTAGGGACAAGCATGAAATTGTTTGTCAATGTTATAAATAGATTGAACAATTTAGGTGAGCCCATAGAGATAACAAAAACAAAATCAATCACAAAAATTTACAATCACATTTTATCATAAACAATTTTATAACTCACTTAATAATTTAGGTTAATCCCAAGTGTTTAGCCCAACATGACTTCATCTATTTTTCAATGCCCATAATTATACAATATAACCATATGCATTCTATCCTTAAGTTGTAGCAACAAATGGTTTAGTTAGCCAACCTATGTGGTTTTATACATTTAGTATAAAATAAAAGAATGTGGATGTGCACCCTTGATTGTAACAAGGCAACTAAAAGTGTAATATAACACCTCATTGTTGATAATAAAAAATTATGTTCGGTATTTGGTTATTGAGGTATGCTTATTTAAAAGAAATCAATCAAATCCTTTTTTCATTTTTAAGTAGAAAATAAACAAGCAAGATATTTGTTCTTCTAAAATATTGCTAGGAGTTGACTTTGATTATTGCTTGTTTATGTAAAAGATGAGATATGAAGAACCAATAAAATTATTTTATCATAAAAAATAAATTTTGTAAATAATTACATGTTGTGAGAGGTGATGCATTGGTGTGAAAGCATTTAAAGGATCCAATGCAATGATTGATAAAATAATAAATTATAGATGTTAATAATTAAATAAGAACAAAATGATTTTCAAGGGTTACAAATTAGGCATATGTTTACAAAAGAGGAGGATTTTCTACTAATCAAGAAGTGCTAGTTATATTGTATAAAATAAAAATTGAAATATTCTCTTTGTTAAATACTAAAATATTGCATACTAAAAAAGTCATTCAAAGTTTTCTTTATTTAAATAGATTAATTAAAGAGAGAAAGAAATCTAATAGGCAAAGTATTAAAGATCTTGATTTCTACTAAAAAAAGTTAAAAAAAAAATCAATGATATGCAATGTTGGCACTACAATATGAAGCACTAAGCACTATAATAGTGACTCCAAGTTGTTGAAAAAATTAGCATGGCAAAAATTTTTGCCAAACTAGATCTTATAATTCTTTGTAGAATTCATGAATAACTTAGAGATATATTTAATAAAACTTATGTTAAATGAATATGGCTCTCATTAATGTCACATAAAATACAAATCTAAATATGTAAATACCAATTTTTTTATCTGAATAAATAATATCATAAATATAAAATTTGGATAGATTAGAATACCAAAAGTAGGTACTAAATAAAATACCAAAGAGGAAGTACTAACCTTCAAGAATCTTTTAAAATAATTTAAGATTAGTTTTAGCACTCAAGGACAAATATTCATGTCTTTAAGATATCTTAACATGCACTGAAATCCCAAGCAATCTAATACTAGAATGTTTAACCCGAGTTGAAGTTATCTATCACTATGAAAAAGTGAAAGTCTTAAACAATGCATGTTAGGCCTTAATGACAACATTGAAAGATGTTCTAAAACTCTTGAAGCCTAACTAACAAAGAAATGACTAGAGGCCACATATGGGCAAGAGGATGGTCTGAAGAAAACATCTGGAAGCAAGAATGTCTTTGAAGAATATTTTTCAAATGTGTTATCCACATGTGAGTGGGTATTATGCTACTTTTAGAATATGAAAGAAGACCTTTTTCTAGCTACATGATATTCTAGAATTTTTGGTAAGCATTTTGAATCTTCCTGATTTGAATCCTTTTATGCATAGCCAATAAGAATTATTACTATTATACTATAGTTGGTTTTCTTAACTAATGTTTAAAACCTTATCAATCAAAGAAATGTAGCATATCATTCTACTTTCACTTATGTCTTATTCTGCTGTGTTTCTCATTTCTTCTTCACTTTCAAGATAAGTGGAATGTGAGCTATTTATGACAATGGGCAATAATACAAATAAGATAAAAGACTTTTACAACATTAATCTATAAATGAAAAATGACCTTCATGGACAAAAATAGTTTTAGGAGCAAATAAATCAAGGGGCATGCATACAATAATCGTGAAAGTGGAGAACAATTGATATGCTAACAAACGATCTAAGTAAACCCTTGCATATAACAATAAAATATCAATCACACAACTTTACAACCAGACTCTATTATATCACTTTTTAAAACCCACTTAATAATTCATCTTAATCCCGGGTCTTCTGCCCAAAATTACTTAATCTACTGCTCAATACCCATAATTATACAGGATATCCATACGCATTCTGTCCTTGAGCTGTATCAACAAGTGGTTTAGTTTGCCAACCTATATGGTTTTATACATTTAGTATAGAGAAGTGTTCAGTTACGCATCCTTGATTGCAACAAAGCAACTAAAAGAGCAACATAACACCTTACTATTTTTCTACGTTAGTTACCTAATTTGCTGACTACATGGTTTTCACGTCCAACGCCCGCAGCTATGTAGATAGCCAACCTTTGCAGTTCAGTTTGTTTAAAACAAGCTGAAGTAGGTGAAATGTTGGATTACTATTCTAATGGAGCTGTGTACCTAACTCTCCCTTGATTATAACGTGTTGTCAGAAAGCTAGTGTTAATGATACTTGATCGGACTAAAGGTTGTGATTCGCTGAACTGACCAACAAAACTAACCTAATTCTATTGAAAAGTTTATGGGTTATTCTTGAATAATTGTCAAGATAAACTTGTACTAAAAAATTACGTTTAGTATATGGTTATTGAGTCATTTTATTTTTAAGTAGAAAACAAATAAGGTAGATGTTTCTTCTTCTAGAATGTTATTATGAACTGATACTGATAAATGGTTCAATTTCATAAATAAATAAATTTTATTAAACCATATTTAAAAAAAAATTACAATAGATTTTGAGTTAAAAGAGCATAATTCGTCAACTAAGTTTCAGAAATGTTCTTGAAAATGAAAGCCTATGGATTTGAAAGATGACATGAAAACAAAAAATGATCCCCAAAATGAAAGATGAGATGAGAAGAATCACTCATGGAAAAAATAATACGGATGTTAATAACTAAATAATAATACAATGATTTATATAATTTAGTAGCAAACTAGACTTGTATCCACAAAAAAAAGAACTAAATAATAAGTCATAGAAAACAAAGTGCTCTTTTTCTTAATCTGATTAAACAAGCCAATCAAATTTTTTTAGTTAAATAGATTCATTAAATAGAGAAAGGATTGAAATTGATAATAAATCTTTATATCAAAGGGAAACATCAATGTTATGCAATGATGATGATAAACAAAGATCAAGTATTGAGCAATAAGATAGCAACTCCAAATTGTCAACAAAATTAACATAGCAAAAAGCTTCGGCAAACTAAGCCTTGTTATGTTTCACGGTTGCTATTTATAGGTATAAAAATCACTAATAAATTTGAGATTTATTTAATGAAATATATACTAAATTAATATATTTTTTAAATTGTCATATCAAACTCAAATCCAAACATCCATGTACTAAAATACCAATATTTCTCCAAACAAATATATACCAAATATGAAGTTTTGATATATTAATATTTGAATAATATTTCAACAATTCTCCTTCACTAGAATATAAACGATTTTTAAAATAGCTATAAACTATTATAAAAAAGCTTAACGTAGTTGGTGTATGTGTTATTATTTTCTAAAGTTGAAAAAATGTTATTATTGTCTAAAGTTGAAAACATTTTAAAACTATTATAAGCTGATATTTAATGGTGACATTAAATAATGATTAGTACACTCAATGTTGTACAAAGTTGACCTTATATAATAGATTGTATAAAAAGCCGTTGTATAAGGTCATGACCTTTTACAACAATCAATTAGTTAACGACTATGTAAATATAACTTTTGTGGCACCTAAATGTGTTAACCAACATGTAAATTCTAATTTTTTTAGAAATTTTTCATAGATATAACTCATAACCAATCCATTCTCTTAAAATTTTCTATAGATATAATTCATGATCAATTGTTTGTAAATATAGACAACACAAGGGATGATTTAACACCATGTTATTCAACATACATAAATTCATGTATGCCTAAATATTCACCTTAAACTTACTTCATTCTTTGCTATTAATTGCGGCATTGTATAAATAGGTATGACTCCAGGTTTGATACTAAAGTGTGATGGAGATGTGGATGTGGGAAAATTCGTCCTTGGCTATGATTTTCCAATGAAATTGGCAAAGATTATGTAATGATAAAATCAACTTTGGCATTAATACTAACTACGATAAAGGTCATTAATAGTAGTCATCA
Source organism: Vanilla planifolia (assembly GCA_023846275.1). NCBI lineage: Eukaryota > Viridiplantae > Streptophyta > Magnoliopsida > Asparagales > Orchidaceae > Vanilla > Vanilla planifolia. Next base: position 1,014,323 of record CM043866.1, read on the forward strand.
GTGATTGGAATTGCAAGGATGAAATCATTGTTGTTTGTGTTGCAAGGTACTATTCCTTTCACATGTGAAGGTAGGCATCGATGTGGGCACACACTAATGCAAGTGCATGCATAATGGTGCAGAAAGTTGTTGTTTGGATGTGGGGTAGATGCATGAATAAGTATGACTAGGCACAAGCACATTAATGGACAATGTTGCATAGGAGCAAGGTGGGTGCATGGATGAATGCTTAGTAGACATGAGAGTGTGCATAGCATTATTGCATGGATACAACAAAGGCGACCAATTATCTTCAATGGTGTGACAAACTGAGTGAGAGGGATCAATGGGAACATAAATGCGAAGTTGACTTCCAATTATGAATGCATGAAAAGATATGAAAAATGATTCTTAAAAAGTAAGAGTGGTAAATAAGGATAAAGGGATTAAAAACAAAAGACAATATATGTGATGCAATAAAGAATATTTAAGAAATAAAAAAATAAGAGAGTTGAATAATAAATGAATATATTTATTAATGAGAAAATTCTTTAAATTTCTAATTTTTAGTAATTATATTTAAACATCCACAAGGATATGGTTTAAGTGAGAGTTAGTTTAAATACTCGAGCCATAGCTAACCCAAACAAAAACTATTCATCCTAAACTAAAATATTGGTTTAAGGAGGTGTGGTTGTGTTTTATTGATAGTTTAAATGTGTATATAATATGCAAGATTTAAATTGATTGATATTTTAAAATAGTTAAACCATGGAAGAGCAAATTCTAGCATGTATGGCTCTTATATTTAGTTATGTTAGCTTCATATTATTGTTATTTCTCTATTAGAAATTAAACTCTAAGCTTGTATGTAAATACTTTTTGAAGTAATAACACAAGAAATAAGAAATCTTGGCTATCTAAAAAAATATATTTTATATCACTTCTTAACATGATATGAATGCGTTTGTTATAAAATCATGCATAAAAGTATGCCAAATATCATATGGACCTTTTAAACCTTAGTATAAAAATGAATCAAACTTTGGAATAGAAAATAAAGCTAAAACCTAAGATAATATTGCAACTAAGTATTCTCTTTGCCTTGAGTTTACTAAAGATGCATGGAAACATGACTTAAGTCATGAGAGGAATGGGTTCAACCCTTAAGAGATCCTAAATGGCTTCTAAGGTGCGTGACGCCCTTGGTTCTTTGTTGTGAAGCCTTGGAGGGCATGGTTCAAGGCCTTAGAAGAGGTTAAGTTGAGTAGGAAAGTGGTTGCAAAGCATAGGGATTGGCTATCGTTAGAAGTACTAAGGTTGAGTTAGACCTTAAGGTAAAGGTCTCATGGATAGTTTGTAATCCTTAATGGTGTTAAATTTATAATTTAAGGTGCTTGGATATGAATATGTATGGTAAGCTTATCTTTAGATTGATTTTAAATACTTAGGAATAATCTATGCAAAATAAACTTATAATAAAAGGTCCTAATGATGGCTAGGGAAACACCATGGGTGAACCTATATGTATATTATAAATTAAACTTTGGATTTTTAAGCTCTCAACCAAGACCTTGGATGAAGGTAGAAGAGCTTGAAATAAGGTTTATGGATGTGCTAGGTTTAGCCAAAGAAAGTAATAAATTAAAGATGTCGGTCAGACACTTAGGTTGACTAAGTTCTTTAGGTAAGACCATGAATGACCTTATTTAGGCTCTTAGGCCAAGTGATTACATCTTAGATGGTGATTTGGAGGATATATGATGGCTCAGAAGAGATCATAGAATGGGTATAATGACTCAGGATTTCCTTAAGTTTGTGTGAACTTAGACTTAGTTATAATTGATATCAACTGTATATAGTACTTAAGGGCAAAAGATAAGGCTTTGTTAATATTATAGTTAGCTTAGATAGGAAAAATCTTAGATGGCATCAAGGTAAGACTAAAAATAAGAAGATTGGGTTAATACATAATAAGTAGCTAATTTAGGGTTTATTATAAATCTTATAGAATTTTGATGATAATAATCTTGGATAATTGAAAAGAGATTTAAGGTGAAAACCTTAGATTAACTTAGGGCATAAAGAACCATGTTAATTAGTCAAGATTTAAGAGAAATGCTTTACCTAATAAGTTATTACTAGTGTTAGAACTCTTTACATGTTAGATTTAAATTTAAAAAAAATCTAGTTAACATTGGATAGTGATAAATTTGGGTTAATAAGATGCTATATGTTGATGACATGATTTTCATCAGGCGAGAATAAGATATAATCGACTTTTAATCAAGCATACTCGCTTAGAAGATGGGCAGGTTAGGTACCTTACTTGACCTATAGATAATTACACATGGATGGTTAAGCTTATAGGAGATGTATGATCTTGCATAGTAAGAGCCTCTAAATTTGGTTGGAAGTCATTATATATTTGAGGGAATAATTATACATTTAATTTCATAGGGAATTGAATGATGTGTTATGTTGTGAAAAGAAGTATATATGATTGTTGAGGACTCCTAGAACCCTACGAGATTGTCCCATTTGATTAGTATTACCTTGTGGAGTACTCGATTATGTGATGTGGTGGCAGTGATAGGCACTGTTATGATTCTTTTGAATATGTGAGTGAATTATATTAAAGAAGGTAACTAATTATGCCTTACCTAGCTTGACATCTCATTCTAATATTAGTCCTAATAATATTAAGATTAGAATAATCAAAATTTAAATAAGTTAAAGGATATTAATGACCTAACTTGGTGAGGAATGATGGTAAGACTTAAACTAATTTATATTTAATTTTTCTAATTTTATCAAATCCTACATAAAAAATTACTACACTTTAGAAATCAAATAGACAATTTTTCGTAAAATCTATATATATAATCTTAATATAATTAAGTTTATAGTATAACCATATAACCAAATATCCTATCTGCAAAAAGATAACATAATTACTAATGCTTTTTGGTATAACAAAATCCATAATTCTACATTAGTTCATAAAATATTATTGGAACCAATGGATCTAGTTATGCATATCAAAGATATAGATATAAATACATATATTGATACATTATCTCAAATATAACCATCCATATATCCTTTAAAATATACAAACAAAATATCATATTCTCATAAAAAAACAACTTATCAAACTGAAGCGCAACAAGAGTTTCTAATCACTTAATATTTTAAGATTTTGATTTATAATGTAAGTACGTAATGAGCTTAAAAGCTTAATAGGTAAAGTTTCATTTAAACAATAAGATGAGATAAAGTATGATAACAAGATAAGCTATAAAAAGTCTAATAAATAATATTAAATAAGAGTTTATGATCATCATTTAGAAATATATATAAAATAAATTAGAAGAAGCATGATTTTGAGATATAATAAGCTATATAAGCTTCTAAAAACATGTGATCAAAGTATAGATATGTATAAAATAATCAATACATAAAAAGATACATAAATATAACTTTCAATTATGTTTATGCATATATATATCTCTCTATTCAATATAATTTATTTTATCCATTTAAAATCCAATCTATCTATATATTACTAAACTACTTTGATTTTAGTATTTTCTTAACTTTTTTATCCCAATATTATTTCTCATCTATTTCATAGCACACACTTATCATTAAAGCCCAAGTATTTCTTAAATAATCATTATTCTAATGTCATAGGATCCCATCTCATTTATATTATGTTTGCATCAAACACACAACATACAAATCTCAAATCATATTATTTGACATCATATCATAGTATTATAGATCTCAAAATATTGGCATATCACATTATATTTGTCTTATAATTGATTTCATCTCTAAGCTACTAACTAGAATACATAATAAGTAACTCATTGTATATCATATCCACATTATAGTGGATCTCATCCTTATCTATTAGATCATAAAACAGGTAACTCATCAAATAACATATTTGTATCATTATATATTTCATCTCTAACTGCTTGATCATATATCATATATGGTCTAATGTCAATGGTACCATATAATAGCACATCATCTCACATAATGGTAACAGAGTATGATAATTAGAGTTAAAGTCATTGAATAAATATCATTATTTTTATCTTAACTTATTAACCATAATATATCCAAGATGCATCAATGCCATCACTTATAGAATCATCAAAATAAAACTCATATAGCTTGAATCATATTTGGTACTCATATGGTCTCATGTCATAAGTATTTATCTTTTACTTTATTTTTTTTACTTCTTATTTCTTATATATTTTCTCTATTTTTTATAATTTATTTTCCATATTTCACATCACTAGCATCATTAAATTGATCAATTGTTTTACATCTTCACTTTTATTTTTAATCACATAACATATAATAATGATGTAAAATATGATGCAAAAAGAAAATAATAATATGCCATAATATTAAATGTTGAATAATCATTACATTTGATTGTACTTCCATTATAGTTATTTAAAATTTACCTACCAATTCTTTATGAGAAAAAGCTTTCATTAATTTTTCTTCTTTAGTTTCCTACTTAAGCTTCATGTCTACTTTAATTGAGCAGCTCCATTAATTGCTTGCACTGTGCTTTAGAAAAAACTTGAAGCTTCCTCCTTATGATAGAAGTTTTCTAGAATTGCTTGGAAATCATTAAGCATCACCTAGTTCCTCATGTGCATTGAGGGCAAGAAAATAAACAATATCTCACTGATTCTCCATTCCTTATATCAAAAAATTGTAAGCACAAGACTCGACCACTGGTTTTAAAGCTTAGATTTGTGAAGACAACTCTCTCCCATCTCAAATTTTATGTAAAATGGTAAAAATCAATTCCTTTCAACTTCTCCCAAAGCAATAAGTTGAAGTTAGGTAAGACATTGAAGCCAACCATGGTTTTCCCTTTTTTAACAACTTTTTGTTTGCAATTATACTCTTCTTATTGAACAGATGAGGAATGGAACAACAATAATAATACACGAGTCACCAATCTTGGCCATTAAAACCTTGTAAGGTTGCATAATGATGAGGTGATAAGGATCGAAAGCCAGGGAGGTCATCAACCACACGCGTCAGGAAGAAAAGTAAAAACCCTTATACTAGTCGAAAAAGATGAGAAAGGTAGCTAGAATTTTTCCTCTTATTATATTTTTTTAATTAATTAATTTATAATGTATAAATTATTAATAATTCTTATTGAATGGCATACTTTATGTAGCATATAATCGAATGATGCTTTTCTTAGGAAACAAAGGAGGAAACATTCAAATAAATAACTTCAAAGTAGAGTGTGGACAACCTAATCAACTCTTTTTTTTCACAAATTATGCATGAGTTAGCAAAACTCCTCTGTCCGTATTTAGGAATGAGCAATTCAAGAAATAATGGATGCTGACATAAACATCCAACATATTTCCCTTTTCTATTCTTAATCTTCTTTAAATTGGTTTTTATTACATCATTGTGTATTCAATTCATTGTGTGTGTCAATCATTTTTTAAGTAGTTGAACCTAACAAAGATTTCATTTATCTATATTAATCTCAAATCATCTAAATTAAATTAATAAAAAGTAATTAGATGTTTATATATATACTTAAATAAGATTTGAAATCATCATGAAAATTTCTTATAGACAAAAATCGTGTAATCATTACATATCTTTTTTCAGTAGCTCAACATTGAAACTTAAAATAAGCGAATACAAGATATCTCAATTTCTTTGTTTCTCTCGATCAAAAATTTCCTTAAAAGGTCTTTCTTTTAAAAACATCACTCATGAATTGCTATATTGCTTTGTCAATTCAAATTAAAATAGTCATATATTTTCTCAAATATAAACATTTATTCTAAAAATTAAAAATATCAATATTAAATCTTTGTTTAGTCTTATGATTTTGTTGTGTTTATATCATTGACCCCATAAATATTTCTAAATGATCAATCTCCATAAATTATATTATTTAATTGAAATTGTAAAGTTAAAAGCCTTTTTAATGACCATTCCCTAGCTCATCAAAGATAAATGAAACTTTACATTTAGACTTCACTTAATAATACATTATTTTAATAGTTAAAAGGTAGAATCACAATTTTATTTATCATAGTTATTATTTGTAAATAAAATCTATATTGTCATGCTAGCTTCCTTTTATCATTCTTCTTCCTTCTTAAATTCTACATTGACTAACCATGCAATGGATATTTTCTTTTATCCTTTTCTTAGTATCCTTTTATTCTTCTTAAAACTTTCTCTTTCTGAACATATTATTGAATTAGTTCATTTCGCATGATTATATCTCATCACTATATAATAATACAAAACTTTTGTTTATCCTATATAATATTTTATTTACTTTTCTTAAAAGATAAATAAACTAATCTCATTGTTTGAGCTCCATTATACTCACCATCATTTCTAACTTAAACTCAAGTTCACCTCAAAAACTCTCAACATATGTTTGAGATCCATGGGCAAATTAAAATTGCCTTCAAGTTTTAAGATAAAATTAGGAAGTTTTGTATCCTTAAGCTTGAATCTTCTAATCTCTCTCTTTTGTTGTAACTTTTTAGCATGTGTTTTAATAATATCATTGATCATCTCTATATACCTTGAAAGGTACTTAATACTTTTACTTGAGATAATATTGGAGAACAACTTTTCCTTACTAGCATTGAAGACATTAGCCATAGGCACTATCTTAATAAAAGCAGTAGGAAGTGTTGTCAATGAAATAGCTTGTGGAACATGCATAAGATACACCTCATCAATTTTGTAGATTACACATTCCATGTTTTGATTTATATGGCTCTCCAATCTAGAAACCACATTAAGAAGAAATGCTACAACACCTTTGGCAGACTTCTTTGCATTAATTAAGGAATAAATTCTAGTCTTAAAGAAGTTTATTATTTCCTCAACAATCTCATCTTTATCATGGAGTTGTAAGGAACATTTATAACAAGCCACTACATAGAATAGGGTTACCATCAATTAAATGTGGGAAATCAAAGGTGCTACTTATGTGGTGTAGTATTTCTATGTTACATAAGCTTCCTCATAAAATTGGCCAACTCTTTTAATTATGTTAAAACTACAAGAATTATCTTGTATGATTACTCACCATCTTCCATTCCATGCCAAAGGAGATTTTATTAAACAATAAAATAGGTAATCCACTTATTGGTTTATGATTAAAGATTTTCTAAGAGAAAAAAAATAAAAATAGTCTTTGATAGCTTGTTCAATCTTAGCATCTTTTTCAATAGCTAGCTTGAAATATCAAAATTATTCTTTAATGTATTCAAATGTATGTATTTCATAAAATTTTATTTTAAAATACTATTCCATAAGCTTCATTTCATGCAAATAGTTTTAAAAAATAACTATTGCCAATCTAAAATTATGAATCAATATATATCATAAGAAATAGCATAACTTGACAACTCTCAGGTAAATCAAGTCCTCTTTATGGATACAATTAATACATGACCAGAAAAGAATATCCCATTAATGTATGCATGTAGCTTAAACAGAACTAAGCACTTTTCTTTACTAACACTAGCCAAATTTCTAAATAATCATGAGTTCAACTCCCTTTTTTATTTTTTTATTATCAAAGTAATACATTTATTTATTATAACATATATCTTATCATCTTAGATTATGTAATCAAAATGTATTTTTCTTCCCTGATTTCTTTTCTCATATTGCACTGATCAATTAAACACTTTTTAATTATACTTATCTACAAAACTTGATTAAAGTATTTACAAAATAAATTATAATATTAAGGATTATTTTCTCTTTAGTTCTTACATAATTAACATTCTACCAATCCTTGAAACTTATTTATTATTCATCTCATCATATGACTTTTAACATCATCTTTCAATCAGATTTCAAGAAAATAATTACTTCATTTATTGTTCTTTCCAACAATAATTTCACATGTTTTAAACATGATGAAACTCATAATATTTCATCAATCTATCTTAACTATTATTTAGAAAAGAATTATGATCATAGAAATTCATCACTTCAATTACTAAAAGCCATATTTCTTATCAATTTTAATTACTATATTATACCATAGATAATCATTTTCTCAAATCTCAATTTGATTTATTTAAATTTATGCCCTGTTATCTATTTGATTAACCAAAATTAGCTATTAAATCTTTCTTTACATAATTATAAGAATACCCATCATAACTAAAAGTCTTAGATACACAAGTTACTCATTTATGAATATTTATAATAAGATAACATCCTAATATTTCAATTATACATTTACTTTAGTCAATAAGATGCCAAGCATATAACTTTAATGAGAATTACAAAATGCTATCATATATAAAAGCATGAATAAATAATATTTAAAGTACTAAATATCTATCATTAGATATGTTGCATCCAAGACATTATGAGGAGAAAGAATAATAGCTCTAAAGAGAACTAGCTAATCTACATTAGCATTAACCAAAATGATAATAGATGGAATACCTCTGTCTAAGCTCAAAGGTGATAGAGGCATCATAGATCATCTGCTAACCTAAAGATAATCTTTAATTAAATGTCTATATTCTCTACAAGCATAAAAACTAGTGTGTTCTTCTCTACCAACCCAACAATTACCTTGATGCCATCTGCCACAATTAGTACAATATGACACTTTCTTCTTAACAATCACGATAATTGCATTACCAAAACTAGTTTTTACTCATGCTTTGCTTAGTGCAAGAGAACCAAACATGCTTTTTAAAAGATCTATTATTATCACTTTTTAGCACATTAAATTGCATTTTCTCAATTCTAATTAAATATAAAATTCTGTCTACCTCTTTTTCTATGCTTGGCTTCTGCTAAAATAATTTTTCAAATACAAATAAGTTAAATAATTTCAACAAAAGTTACATATAATGCAACATATGGATGTAATGTGTATTATTATATCAGTGTAGTCACTCATCAAAATCACCAAATGCATATGCCTTAATCTAGGGTATCTCTACTCAGTAATTTAATTTCTCTAGAAGTTTAACTACACTCCTTAGGATGTCAACTACTTTAATACCATCTTATTACACCCTACCTAACATCTCATTCTAATATTCATCTTAGTAATTTTTAGATTAAAATAATAAAAGTTTAAACATAATTAGAAGATAACAAGGACCTAACTAGATGGGGAATGATGATAAGTTCTACTCCAACTTATGTTCAAATCATTTAATTTTTTTCAACACTTAAGAAATAACTAACTTTAGAAATCAAATGGATAGAGTTTTCCCTAAAAATATCTATGTTACTTTACACAAGTCAGTAATCAATAATAATAATAATAATAATTAAGAGATATATATAATATTTATAATTCATAAATATAATCTTAATATAATCAAGTCTCCATGCACCCACATAACCAAATATTTCACCTCCAAAAAATATCACAATTACAAATGGTTTTTTTATATAAAATAATCTATAATTTTACCATTGGTTCATGGCATTTTGGTTAGCACTTGTACATCTAGTATGCTTATCAATGATATAAGTATAAAATCATACATTAATACATCACCTCAAATAAAACAATCGATATATCCATTAAAATACATAAGAAGAAATATCATAATCTACTCAAAAATAGTCTATCAAAGTTAAGTGTAGCTAAAGTTTCTAATCTCTCCGTGCTTTAAGATTTTAACCTATATTGTTAGTATGTAATAAGCTTGAATAATAAGATAATAATAAGCATTTAAATAATAATCTAAGATAAAATATAATAATAAGATAAGTTATAAAAATACTAATAAATATTATTAAACAAAATCTTATGAACATCAACTAGAAATATATATAAATTAAATTAATGGAAACATGATATCAAGATATAAAAAGATGTATAAACATGTAAAAGCATATGATCAAAGTGTAGAAATGTATAAAATAATCAACACATAAAAAGATGCACAAATATAACTTCTAATTATGTTCATACATACACATTTTTTTTTTCATTATAATTTATTTTATCCATCTAAAATATAATTTTTTGTATATTTCTAAACTACTTTGATTCTAATTTTTTTTTCAACTTTTTTTTCCAATATTATTTCTCATCTATTTCATACTAGTCATACTTATCTTCAAGGCATAAGTATTTCTCAAATGATCATTATATTAGTGTGATGAGATACAATCTTATTTATGTCATGTATACATCAAGTACATAATATGTATATCTCTTATCATATTATTTAAAATCACATCATAACATATAGACTCTAGTCTACATGCATATCACATCATGTCTATCTTATTACAAATCTCATCTCTAATTACTAAAACACATAACAAGCAACTCATCACATATTATATCTACATCATAGTAGATCTCATCTTTAATTATTAAATCATATAACAAGTAGCTCATCATATATCATGTGGAGTTTAATGTTAGTGGTACTAGAATATGATAACTAGAGTTAATGCTATTAGACAAATATTATTATTCTCATCTTAACTCATTATATCTATAATATATCTAAGATATATTAATACCATCATTGATAGAATAATCACAATAAAACTCATATAGCCTAAACCATATTAGGTACACATGTAGTTTTATGTCACAAGAATTTTTCTTTTACTTTATTCTTTTTTGTTCTTATTTTTCATCTACTTTATTATCTATCCTATTTTGTTTCTACATTTCACATCACTATCATTACCAAATCAATCAATTATTTTACTTATTTTCTTTTATTTTTTTATTAGATAGAATGTAATAATTATGCATAACATGGTATAAAAAAAATAATAATATGTCATAATATTTAATGATAAAGAATTAAAACATGATATCTTACTTATATTATAGTTATTTAAAATTTACTTAACTACTCTCCTTAGAAAAATGCCTATGTTAACTTTTCTTTTCCTTTAGCTTTCTGCTTAAGCTTCACATCCACTTCAATTGGGCAATTCCACTAATGTCTTACACTGTCTTATAGAAAAACCTCCAAGCTTTCTCCTTACTATGAGAGTTTTCTAATATTTCTTGACAACCTTCAAGAATCACCTAGTTTCCCTTCATGTGTAATGAAGGTAAGGAAATACATAATAAGTCACTGATTCTTTGTTCCTTATATAAAAAATTATAAGAACAACAATCAATCGTAGGTGCTAAAGCTAGAATTTGTAAAAACAACCTTTCACATCTCAATGTTTTTGTAAAATGCTAAATTCAATTTCTTTCAAATCCTTGTGAAGCAATAAGATTAAGTTAGGTGAGAAATAGAAGGGAACCATGGTCTTGGCTCTTTTCAATGACATTCTGCTAGTCACTGTGCTCTTCTTGTATAATCAAAGAGGAAGGGAACAATAATTGTAGCTCATGCATCCCTAATCTTGGCCATAAAAACTATATAATGCTGTGTAGTAGTGAGATGATGAGGATCACAAGCTAGGGAGGTTGATGATCGTATATGTGATGGACAAAAGAGGGGAAAAGAAGCTAAATTTTTTCTAATTATTATATTTTTTTGTTAATTATTTAATTCATAACTTAAATAATATTAATATTTTTTTTTATTTTTAAATTTGTACTAAATCCAAATGGACTACGATTGCAATGTAACAAACATTGACAAACTTGTCTCTTCTAGCTTGATCCAATAGTATATCCATTTTTTTGAATTTGACATTCTTAATAAAAATATGTTTTATGAGAGAATATTTAAAATTATTATTTAATATACTTTATCAAAACTCAAATTCTTAATTACATTAATCAAATCACTTATAACCATTTAAAACTAATATTATGAAATTAGGTCATTACAAAGCATCTGGTTATGCACATTAAAAAGATATATTGACTTAGATGATAGATGGTGATAGTTAGTAACTAATGTCACTCATTTACATAGTTTACTCAATTTTTATATACATATTTTTTGATTATTACATGTTTGCTTTATAGAATGGCTTAAAGATTCTTTTTTAAGCCTTCTAACACACCCCCTTATTTTTTTGCAAGTATTTGGGATCTAAGAGTTTTGCAAGAGTAGATCTAGAGATTATTAGAGTTAGTACAGTAATTGGATGTTCATTACCTTTATTTCATCATTAGTAATATCATATTAGATATTTATTTATTATTAGTTGTATTGTTGGGACATCGACTGTATTGGATTGTTATTTAAACTTCATTATTGTTATTATGTTTTTTTATTAGACCTTGGTAGATATTCATGATGATGCTTTGGATTTGATTAAATTTGGGTGGTTTATTGATTTGTGAATTATTAATATGAAAAAAATTTGCATAAAACTATAGCGGCATTGTAGGTATGTTTGGCATTAGGATTTGGGCTGGTTGCATTTGTGGTTTTAAAAAAAATCGAGTATGATTCACCTAATTTTTTTTAATCATTTTTTTCTAATTCTTTAATTTTTTTTATTTTGGTAGACAAATTTTTTATTTTACTATATACTTTTTAGAACATTTATAATTTCCCCATTTTTATAGTATGCATGGTCTTTACCACTAGTTGATTCCTACCATTTTTTAATCATGGAAGGTTTTTATTTTCTATTATTAATTTTTCCTTTACATTATCAACCTTTAATTGAGATTAGCTACTCATCCATGTTTCATATGCATTTATCTTTCTTTGTATTTGTTACATCATTAATTTGTTCCATTTGTATGATAGTATATAGAGTATACATTCACATGAATAATCATGTATCATATAGCCATATAAGATATAAATGACAATACATATATGTAATAGCAAGCATGTGCAAAACCATTGAAATATATTAAATATCATTCATTTATTGAGTTTATATAAAAAAAATTAATACTAAATAGATTATTTTTCTAATAGCATAACATAAACCAAATGAATAGTTAAATTATGTAATATTACAACTTGAATTATCAATAATTTATTTCCTTATTATCCCCTTCCTTGTTTCTTAAAGCTTTACACAAACACACATTATAATTTCTTCATGTGCTCAATATATTATGTGCTAAATCATTCATGCACTTTGTTTTTATAAACCTTGTGGTGTTTACTAATTTTAATCCCTTAATTTGAGCTAGCATTAACCCATATTACTAGTATTTAATAATCTACATTGGAATGTTTATTCTCCTATAGAACTATCCATTATCTAATTAAACCTTTTGATTCGATTCATCAATCCATCTAATGCATGTCTGTTGGATATTGGATCATTCTGAGCTTCAATATGAACAATTGTTTGATCCATTCAAGCTTAGTATTAGATCATTTGATGTCCTTAATCCATCCAATGTGCATAAAATAATTATTGAATCACTAGCTGATCCTTTAATAAAGACTTTGAAAAATTATTTAATTTCCTTAAATGGGTCAATGAGTTTGTTAAACTAGTCAATATACATTAGATCATCATCAGATAATCTATCGAGTATCTGATAAAGACTAATATTTGATTTTCTAGAGTTATTAGGCTATTTGATCATACAATCAAACTATCCAATCTTTACTTATGCTGAACCCACGAGCCCTAGTTGTAATACATTATTTTGATGATAGTAAACTATTTAAGTGTCTTTCTCATCATCCAACTTATTTACTAAGTGTACTGCAAGATAATATAACATATAAGTAGACAAAGTGAATCTTTAAGATTGGATGGATGAATGAAGACCAAAACAAAAAAGTTAAGACACTGAAATGTAAAGGAAAACGATGCCATCCAACAAGTCAAGTGAAGAAGGTGGAACATGTGCTCTTCAAGTTGTCAAGGTTTATATCTTCTAGGCCATGTAAGGATTATAACCAAGTTACCAACTACATACAAAAGCTTGGACTTTACTAACTAAGCATTTATATTTCATTTAGGTAAATATGCCATAATAGCTCTAGTTTCTTATCACATAGGGTTATTAAGATTAATATAACTCATCATTTCGATCTTAGTGCATAATATTAATGAAATTGATAAGTTAAGAGAGATAGAATTTGATTTGAAGAATAAAGCCAATAGTAGTTAAAAATTGAACTTAGTTTATAAAATAAAACTTTGTACATATGATTAGCTTTGTGAATTAGATGATTGAGGGAGTAGACTACTTAATCTAGGCCATCATCGATGCTCTATGCAATTGTATGGTATGATTATATAATCAAAAGTGTAACATGTTTACATGAACTACATGTAGTTGATTGAACTTTCTAAAGAAGGAAAGAACACTGTGTGATCTATTTAACATAGAAATCTCAAGCATTTTGAATAGTATAATAATATTATTATAAAATATGGCTGATTTAAAAGGAAAGTATTAGAATCACATTGGAATGGTTAAAAATTGAAATAATATAGAATTGTACATTATGATACATCATCCAATATGACTAATGAAATATACATGTAGAGTTCATGTCATGTATTATATCTACTTTATTCTAAAGATTTTGTATGATATTGTAATTGCTTCTAAAAAATATGAATAGTTAAGAATATGTATTCATAGAAAATGAAAAGAAAATCCAAAATATTCATATGATACCTTAATATTCTAATAGAAAATATGAATAATTCATTATATGAGCATTGTACAATAACTTTTAGCTATCAAATTGAGATAACAAAATGATTATTTGATAATAGTTACTTCTAATGGCCTTAAATGCAAAATTAGCTATTAGAAGAGCTATTAAAACTTTCTTTAAGGCATCACATGCTTTGTAAACTATAAATAAATCTTTCTAATCATAGAAAACAAGATGATAAAGGTAAAATAACAAAATAATAAGTGATTTAGATAGATTTATTATAGTAATCTATTAACATCTATATGAAAAGATTGATAGAGTTGAAAGCACTTTATTACAACATCATTCTAATTGAAAGAAAGAGAGAAAGAGACTCGACATTTTTTAAGCTTTCATATCAATTGTTAATGCTATTTTGATAATCCATAAGATTGATTATTGTTTCACCAATATTTTTAGTTCACAAGTTAGCTTATGTGTTACATTTGGTCTTTATAAGCTTGTGTTTTCTTGGCCATGCACCTAGTTGTTTAATGTGGAGAGATTTGGTTGAGCTATTGATCGTTTACTGTGGAGTGCTATTCGGTTATAGTTGATCCATGGAAAACCATGGTTTGTAGCATGTTCCTTGGGTTGGTTGTAGACTTGAGGTTAAGCTAAATTAATGACATTTCTTTTACATGTTCTTTATTTTTTTTAATAGTTTTCATATAATAAATAATTGTAACCTAAGATAAGTGTATTATCATGTGAAATTTGTCAAGGGGTATGAATTATTCATTACAAGTATTTTAAGATTTATTATGTTCATAGACTTGATAAAAGAATTTTAAAAAGAGTTGACAACAATTTTTCATCATTAATTCACTCTCTTCTTGGAGTAAACACATGTTATTAGAGAAAGATAATCATTTAGAAGGTTAAACACCATTGATTTGATCCTTATAGACACACTTGATTTGAATTTTATATTTTATTTTTTATTTAACTTTTATCATGAAAAATTATCTTATTTCTCTTGGAACTAGTTTTAAGGGGTGGTAAGAGAAGTTCAAATATCTCTTATGAAAATTACTAGTCTAAGTGTTTTGGAGTTATTTGAAAAATTCCATGCTCCACTTAGCCATAATATAATTGTTATATAAGACAACCAATTAACACTTACACAATTAAATGGGCAAGGCTTGAATATTTTGTATTCTACACTTATGAAACATACATGAAACATTCTTCTTTTAAAACTTTCTCTGATTCTATGAATGAGTTATATAGATTATATAAAGAGAAGAAGCCTCAAATGATTAATGATAAGAAGGAGAAGGGAAAGCTAAACTAGAAAGAACAAAAAAGAAGTCTAGCAAGCACTTTGTAGTCCACTTACCCAATTCCACTTGATCATGTTGGAGCTATTTCAAATGCAAGTATGAGTGCTAATGCTACATCTAATGAAGAATTTCAATATACTTTACTGGAATTGAGTGAAGATCATGGTAAACTTACTATATAATATGCTAGTCTTAGAAGGTTATGCTCTAAACATGAAAGTTGTTTTCTTGATTTTGAAAGAGAGTGTGATGAGCATAGAAAAGCAAATGAATCATTGCCTACTAATAATAATATTTATTTCTCTTCTTTAGTTGAGTTTCTTGTCAAATTCAATGAATTTAGGAATTCAACTCATGAAAGGATAATATGCATTGATTCCTTTGGAGTTGAAAATACTATGCTCAAAATGAAAAATTTTGATTTAAAATAAAAATTAATTGCATTTTCCTTGGTAGAAAAAAAATAGATCTTTTAAAAGAAAAATTTGTGGATTGATTGATCCTCAGATGTTTCTCTTGCACTATATCATGCTTATGTGTAAAGCTTGGTAAAAAGAAAAGTTATTCATGTGGATGCTCATTCTCACATGCCTGCATTTCATACTTGTTACTCAAATGCACCTTTTAATATAGAATGTGATTACTACAACAAATTTGGTTGTATTTTAATTGGTTGCTTAGTTAGAAAATCCATATATTCTAAGAGAACCAAATTATGTGGATTCCTAAAAAATATATTTCTTGTGCTAGAATTTCAAAATCACAACATTTACACAAAATCTCATGTAAACACAAAAAGGTTTAAGTTCCTAAATTTAAATCCTAGAAAGCTGTGTAGGAATGTCTTCTTTCCAAGGACACATGAAAACAAGCCTTGATTAGTCAACTTTGGTTTGTTAATTGGATTAATAACTTATCTTATCAAAATTATGATAATTAAATTTATTTTTCATGGTCCCTAGTATAATAAAGAATTGTAAAATCTTTATTGATCTTTAATTCTAAATACTCTTGAAAAAGTTTATTGGTTCTAAGAGAACTAAGACTAGGGATATATGTTGAACATTTTTGTAGAAATCTAATGAGTTTCCCAATGAGATTCGATTGAGAAAAGGACATACCATTTGTAACTCATACATTATCTATATATTATGTCAAGCATGTTTAACCTTCAAGTTTTAATAAGATCCAGTGCTATTATATGAAAATGTTATGCTATTTGTAAATTAATTGAGGATCTACAAGAGAAAACAAAGATATTTTTTAAGGTTAATTTGTAAAAATAAGAATAAAAAATTAAGAAACTTATTAAATTAATTTGTTGAAATAATTTTATGGCATGGCATGATGGAGTCCATTAGACTATATGATCTTGAAACTTAATCAAGAGACTTGGCCATGGGTAAGAACTAGAATCTTGAAAGAATCTATGATGCACAAAAAATCGTTGAGGGTATGACCACCTTAAAAATTCAAATTGAAGGGTAGTGAATGATATGTTAGGAAGGATTGTATAGTGTAATATTTTTGGGCTATATATGGCAACCAAACTCTAGGGCTTTCTTGCTTGTTGATTTAACACAATTTTAAGAATCATCCAAGAAATGATTTTGGCAAGAATAGAATGGGAATTGTGTAATATTTCAAAAGAAGAGTTTACTTGAAAATTGAATTGGTTTTTTTCTTTGACTTTATTATAATTCAATTGTTTGGCTAAAATCTCACCCTCACCTTTGTTGCTTTCATCTGATGTTGATTTCATAAAAATAAGATCTTAATTAAAATAGTGTTTGGTAATTTAGTTGTTGTTGTAAGGAGATTTTATATAGTGTAGGCATTTGTATAATTGATTTCATCATGGTGAAAATAAATAAAGCCTAATCAAGACATGAAAGATCTATTGGATGGAATTCTACAAGAAATGATTCTGATAAGGATAAGTTTAGAATAATAGCTAATGTTGAAGCTTATCAACATTTCAAAACTTGATCTATCAACATCACAAAACCGTTGGATTATGATCTTGGTTTCTTCTTAAGAGAGTCTATCTTCAAATTGTTTGAGGGAATTAAGTTGGCAAATGTGCTGAAAATAAATTTGAAGTTCAATTCAAACTTGATTAAACATTGTTATAGTAATTTACATGTAAATGATAACTTTATTATGGAAAACTCCTATATTTGTTGTCATGTGATTTAGATAACCAACATTGATCTCAACCAACTCAATAAAATACTTATGTTAGGCTCTTCACCATGTCATTATTGTGAAGATACAATATTTATTTAGGAAGAAGCAAATTGGGCCATAAGAAAGATCCAAGATAAAGAACACACTAAGGAAATTAATCAACCAGATATCAAGACATTTGTAACACAACCCTTTCAATGGCATACTATCCTATCCAAAGGTGGTGATAAACAACACATCACCCCTTGGGTATCCAAGACAACATACCACATGCACAAGGAATAGCTTGATGTCTGTGCTGTAATTTTGAGGCTATTGAAGACAATTAAACCTTTAGAAAGTCCAACATTTAGGAGAAAAAATGAATCTAAGTTATAAGCATCTTATTGCTCCAATTATTAGTATCACATATGATATATGAGTAGAAACAATTGATTTTATCCCTAAACTATTTACACAAGGGGGCATCAAAAGGATGAAACTATATGACTTAGCCAAGGAGTGCTATGATGATAAGGAGGATAATGAGGAATTGCATCAACAAGAACTAATTATAAATTAATATTCTTCACAGGCTCATTAGGAATAAAATATAGCTCATAATCCTAACCTAATGACTAGATTTGAAGCTTTTTTTGGAAAAGATTAAAAGATGTGATATGAAGGTTGAGTACGTTAGAGGAATGATTCAAAAATGTCATTTGGTGTTGTAAGAAATATTTGATGAAAGCCAATTACAAACTCAAATTTTTCTTACCTCCATATTTGCTGCCATCTCTAATCTCTTCAAAAAGATTAAGTAATTAGAAAAAGATGACTAGCTTAGTAATATCTATTAAAGAATATAGTGTATATATGTTATGAACAATTTTTTATGTAATGGTTGAACTTATGTTTGTTATATGCATCTCTATCTCTATGTTTATGCTAGTTCAAATCAATATCATCTTCTAAATATAATGCTTTTAAAGATCTTTGAGTAACTTCTTGTGACATTTTATATATATTGCTTAATAATAAGGGAAGCAAAATCAAAGAGACAACTATATCAATAAGATTTGTTATCCTATGCATAATATTAATGTATTATATCAATTGAAGTAGTAAGTCTAAATGATAATGTTAAGTAAAACTCTATATAATTAAGGAGGAGTGATGCTCAAAGCTATTTACACACCCCATGAATGCTATGCTAACCTGTAGGGAAATCCCACTTTGATGATGTCAAAGGAAGAGAATTATGTTGTATCCAAATTGAAAATTGAAATGCATTGGAAATGTTCTTAACCTACTTTTCAAGTGCTACATATTTTGTGACATTGGAATATAGTTTTCTTAACATATTATATTTTTTCCATCTAAATACTAATCATCAACATATGCATCAATTATGAGGGAGTTTATCTTGCTTTATATTTGATCCTCACACTTCATTAGTTTGTTATCATCAAAATAACAGAGATTTTATACCCCATGAGCCTTCTTATAGGTAATAATACATCATTTTGATGATAACAAATTATTTATGGGTCTTTATTGTGATGTACTTATCTACTTAGTGTGCTACATGTTAATCTAAAATATAGGTAGACAAAGTGAGTCTTTAACCTTGGTTGGATGAATGAAGACCTCGACAAATAAGTCATGTTATTTAAAGGTAATTGAGAAAGATGTCATTCCAACAAGTCAAGTGAAGAAGAAGTTGGAAACATGTGTCCTTCATGCTATCAAGGTTTATATCTCCTAAGATAATTATGGCAATTACAATCAAGTTATTAATCATACATGAAAGCATGCACTTCACTAACTAAGAAATTGCATTTTGTTTAGGTAAACATTCCTTAATTATTAAGATTAATATAACTCATCATTTTAATATTGGTACATAATTCTATAGGCTTTAATGAGTTATGTGAGGGTAGAATTTTATTTGAAGAATAAACTCATAACTAGTTAAAACTTGTAGTAATCATATAATATGAAACGTACTTTGGATAGTATGATTAACTTAGTGTGAAAAAGGTGATTAATGAAAGTACCTATTCAATCTATGTGGTGCTTTATGTAATTGTGTGGTATGATTGAATTGGTTGGAGAAGGAAAGAACACATTGTAATCAGTTTAATAGAGGAATTTCAAGAATTTTATATAGTATGGTATTATTTATTATAAAATATAATTGATTCAAAATGAATGTATAAGAAGTATATTAGAATGGTGAAATATTAAAGTAATATCAAATTATACTTTATGGCATATTGTAGAATATGATTTAAAAATACATATAGGGTTTGAGTCACACATTAGGTCAACATTGTCCTAAAACTTATATATGCTATGATTTTTACATAGATTAGTTAAGGATACTTGTTCATAGCATATAAGAGTAAACCTAAAGCTTTGTGCAAATTTTGTTGGAACACAATCATGTAAGAAAAAGAGGGACAAAAGACCAAAAAGGGGGATTTCCTTTTTTTCTCTAAAAAGGGTTATATGCAAATGAGATATAATAGAAGTTACAATATGGAGTACCCACACATCGGCCAAATACAAATAATGCTTCAAGATCTCTTAACAACACTAGAAACCGTGGAAGCCAAGCTAGAAGAATAAAGAATTAAGTTCACCTAGCTAGAACAAGCTCTAATTGAGCCTAACCTATATGAACCTAACATTGTTAATCCACCTAATCAAATTCTTATTAGAATCAATGACCCTTTCATGAGATGAGCCCCAAAAAATGGTGTTAATAAACTCATGAGTCCCATAAAATGTGACACTCCCATATTTGAATGCATCTAAAACCATAACGACTACATAGACTGGGAATGTAGCCTTAGACCATTATTTCCAATAGTTTAGAATTAGAAAAGAATGAAAAGTATCTTTTTCCTGAATGAAGTAGGCTAAACATGCTTGTTTTTTTTTTGTAAAACCATAGAAACCCATCATCAATAGAGAAGATCATCACCAAAAGAACAAAGAATGAGTTTAAGAAAATTCTAAGGGATAAATACATACCCCTCTCATACAAAAATTAGTTACGTGAACAATGACAATGCTTAAGAAAATAAACAAAGTCAATTAATGAGTACATTATTATTTTAATGAGTACAAAGTCAATTAATGACCCTTTGGTCACCCTCTCCTACTTCTAATTTGGGCTTAGAGAATATGTATAGAGAAAGCTTTTCATGTATAATATTCACACCTTAAAAGAGGTCTATAAGATTACTAGTGGGTTTAAGTGCCTCTAAAAACTTTCCTTAGCCAAAAGAGTGAAGTTCACACCAAAGTTAACTTTTTAACACTCCAACCTTGGATAATCCACTTGTTGATCACCAACACTTCCTTTCCAAGCCCTTTCCTTAAACTCACCACAAAACTTAATCAACATATTAACCAATCACTTGAAGTAACTTATTTTCAATGCAAAGGGTGATGTCCTATGGTAGTCTAATACCCCACATGATAAATAAGCTATAGTGAGGGAGAGAGGTGTGAGGAATTTAACACCTAGAAAACTTATGACCCAAGCACCTGCAACAAAAAAGAATGCCTATCATATACTTTTATGAAACATTAAATGAGTCTCACAAGAAATACTATCAATGATAAAGAATTTTATGTGATAGTCCAAATCATAAGGAATTAGTGGCATTACCTCTTACCATAAGAATTTGTACATTATTTTAATCATAAAACTTTAAGATATCTCATCTCACAAAAGAAGTTAAAGCCACAACATGCTACATAAACTAAATTTCTTCAAGGCTACATCATTGTTCTCAAACATAACATAAGTGTAGAAAACATGGTCATTGATGCCCTTAGAAGGTATGTGAACCTACTCTTTACATTGTCTCTCTACATCACTAACTTTGAAACTTTACTAGGCTTGTACTTATATTGCACTAACATGCAGCTCATTTATAGAGAATTAGTTTCTAATCTAAAAAAGGTTATCTATGATTATATGATTAAAAAGGGTTATGCTTTTTGCGATAAATAATTATACATACCACAAACATTACTTCGAGAGTTTTTAGTTTTAGAGATACATGCAGGAGGACTAACAGGACATTTTGAACAAGGCAAAACCATCATAGCCATTAAACATAGGTTTTATTAACCTAAGTAAAATGACATGCTACTTGGATATTTGTTACATGCAAGACTTCCATAGTCACCAAACATCGTGCCCGAAAGGGAGATCAGATAGTTGGTTGAATATTTGTACGATCCATTTAGCATCATTTGACCAGGTTAGCCATACCAAGTATTATATAAGTATGACGGGGATATCATAATGTTTTGACATGCAATCCTAATAATATGCTACATGTGACATAGGGCAATGATAAAGAGATGCATATGAATGGTGAAGGGCCTTATATTGTATGTGAAAGTTGATCTTATTAGTAGTAAATATTCTTTTTACTCTAGTTTCAAATATAATAATATATCAATCAATATATTTGGTTAGTCACCTTTCATTTGTTGAGCTTTACATTCAAACTGGGAGTTGAGCCACTAATGTAATCATCATCCTCACACATGATTCCAAAATGAACCATGTTCTTGTCCAACTAGTCACTCAGTTGACTCAAAAACTTATTCATTCAAGGCTTGTAACCCACCAATATACATTAACATGCACAAGGCATCAAAACAAAACTATGATAAAGCATATCCATGCAAATCCATGATATCTAATAAACCATCACATGATCCATGTACCATGTAGAAGTTCATGCCTATAATATAAAATAATATAAAAATACAAATATCAAAGTTCATAAAACAACTCTTTTATAGTCCAAAGCCTAGCAATATAATTGATAACATTGAGAATGAATGGAAAACTATAAATATAGTGTCATATAAAAGCTAACTAGATTAATATTCTAATAAAGCATCTAAATTTGATGCCCTCACTTTAACAATTGTGTCAACTCTCAAGTCCTTTCACCTATAGTGATAAGAAGGTGAGCCAAGATCAATAAGAAATCTACATATCCTATTATAAAAATAATTAATGTAATAGTATGATAACATATCTAATAGATTAAAATCATCAGTATGAATAGTAATATCAAATCAAATATCTTAGCCTACCAAGCAAATCCAAAGCATGCAACCATAATCATTGTCCCAATCAAATACTCATCAGAGCCTCATGAGTCTCCATGGCATCACTATAATAAGGTGTAAAAAAGCAAATGCTCAATGACCTAGTAGTAGTCTAGCACTCTTTTTAAGCACATGAGGTCCTTGACATATGGTTTAACACTCCTATCTCATGATATAATTTTACAATTCCCTATTGGAAGTCCAATCACGTAGGGCTACTCTAAAAAGCTCTAAGAGCCCTCAATACCTACATAGCACTTTATTTGATACTCCATCAAATCCATGATCTCTCATGATGTCTTATATATTTTTATCACTTAGCCAAGAATTCTTAGCACATGATTAGGTAGTTTATAACTAAGGTGTTACCAATTGTATTGCTAATCTAGTAGGACTTTAGAAACCCTAAATAATGCATGGCACTCCCTACCATTTGATGGCTAAATCTATAGTCTTCTATGAGTCTGAATAAGCCAGTGATGCTTAGCCACATAATAGAATATGGTGAGAGTCTTATCATTTGGTATACTTGACTCACTTAACTCTTGTTGAGGAGACATCATTTGAAGGTCTACTACATCATAATACATGTCATCATCAATGTAGACTTACTTATCATATAATATCATTCTATATGATTTCATCATCCATGACCTTGGATTGTTTAAATATTTCTTATAACCCTTACTTGTCATTTGAGATAAGCTTAAGATTTTTCTTTAAAACCCTAATCATCTCTCTAGATCATCTAAGGTTTTCTCAACACTCTAATAGTTATCTAGACTAACCTTTAGTTAACACCAAACTTCAATCAACCTATATACACTCCTTTATGTAGTTCTTTATATTTATGTCTAGTTCTTAACAAATCTTTATCTATGATCTTTACTAGAAATGTTTTTTCTATCTAGCCCACACTTTAGTACATACTCAAGTTCTAAATTCTTGGCTCAAATCCTTATAGTTGTAACCCTTATTTTCTATCTTGGATTCAGATGAGTTTCACTTGTTATTCTTATTCTTGTTGACAAACTTGAGCCATTATTCAAAGGCCTCTCCAATGCCACTTAAACATCCAATCAACATTTGGCTTAATTGATCCATAGCTCAGAGCCTAATTCAAGACTACTCATGATCTTACCCAATAGTCTGTGTTGGTTTAGGGTTTAACCAAAATTGAGCTCTTTAACTTATTTTGACCTTGTCCATGGTCTAATCGAGATCTTCTCTAAATCTTAACCTCATCTCAAGTGTGCTTATTGTCTCACCAAGTTCATAAAGTCCTCACTCCAACCCTAATTCGAACTTTAGGGTTTCTTTGTGAAAAATTGAAGTTTATAAAAATAATATATTGTTAGCCAAGCCATTTTATGCTTAATTTCTATGTCATACTTAACTTAATGAAAGGATCATTCAATTCATGATTTACTTTTAACCTTAACTAGGGTTAAAAGTGTACTTAACCTCATATAAGGTCCAAAATTCAAATATTAAGCATTTAAATTTCAAATCATAGATATTCTAAATTTAAATATGAAACATTCAAATGATAAATATTTGAATTTTAATCTTTAAGGCATTAAAAGTTTAGACCCTAAGTTCTCTTCAACAATTCTAATAAGTTTTTAAACTTATTATGAGGTATCTTACTTATTATCCTTTCAAAGTTCTAATACCTAAATTCTTTTAGAATGAGCCCAAACCCTTTTTGCTAAGCCTACCTAAGACCCAAAATCAAACCTAGTCATCTTCTATTCTTAACCCAAGCTTCTCAAGTCTCCTTACAAGGAACTCCAGAGCTATGCATACCTTGGAAGCCATCTAATGTCCTTTTAAAGGTCTCTTATTACATTCTAAGCCATGGCTCAAGCCTTACCACTCAGTCCTATGCTTTAATAAAGGCATCCAACTTATCTTGGATGCAATATAGTCATATATAGGGTTCAATTCTTATGTCAAAAGATATAGCATTCTTGAGTTGTTTCATATATCTTTTAAAAATTATTATTCAATTTTTGAATTAGAAATATCATTACCTTGCTTTATTAAATTTTAGTTTAGCAATAATTTTTTATGATAATTCTTGGTTTTTTCAACTTAGATAATATAAATAACAAGATTAATAATAGTGACATCCAAAATATAATTCATATCATTTTGATGCTTGATCTGGGTTTCAATAAGTCAATAATATTTTATGAAAAATCAAGTTTCATCAAAAAGACCTATAATCTCAACCACATAAAAGCCTTTAAGATTGACACAAACTTGGGGCATAAGCTAAACCTAGGGTATCAAAACCCTAGTTGCTTGTTCAAACATTGTCTTTCCTTAAACTTGGTCTCTATCTATCATGTCCCTTAAGACAACACTATGGGTTCTAGCCATCTTATTAAAGGAAAAATTTCCATTCTTAATTACTTAGGGAAAGTACTAAAACATATTAATACATCAAACATATAAAATCGTATATGTTACCACTCCCTACCTTATTGAAATGGGACCTAGTATGCTTAAGGATGCCCTAGCTTTAGTTTAGGCCACATACTTAAGTTAGTTTATCCTAAGCTTAGATGCCAATTTTATCATGCTTGACATTTTTAGCTACAATGTTATTTTTCCAGTCATTGCAATTAGAATAATGCATTAGTCAATATATTTGATTAAACACCTTTCTCTCCCTAATCTTGAAGTTTGAACTAGGAGTCATGTCTCTTAATCTGATCATCTTGCTCATGATGTGCCTCTCATAATGAACCATATCCCTAGTCCAACTAGTCACCTAAGTAACTCAAATATTGGCTCATTCTAAGCTAGGGAAGTTTTCAATATACATTAGCATATACACAACATCAAAGCCAACCTATAATAAAATGTATCTATACAAATTCATGATATTTAATAAAATTTCACATGATCTGCATACCATATAGAAATTCAAGTCAATCACATGAAATAATATAAATATGTAGATGTTAAAATCCATCATAAAAGTCTCATATAATCCAAAGTTTAACAACAAAAACAAAAATGTTGAGAATGAATAAAAAACTATAATTACAACATCATATAAAAGCTAGTTGGTTAACTCATAACTCCCTACATTTATAGATGATATGGTGGGTGACCTAGCCTTAATAAGAAATCCTGAGATCCTACTATAAGAATAGTCATGCATTATTACAATAACATATACAATAGAATAAAATCAAAAGTATGAATAATGATATCACATTACATATCTCAACTAACAAAGCAGGTCCAAATCATGAAACCATAATCACCAGCTCTATCTAATACCCACTATAGCCTCATAAGACTTTATGACATCATCATCAAATGGGTAATAAAGTAGATTCTTAGTAACCCACTAGTAGTCTGACACTCTTTGCATGCCCATGAGTTACTCGACACTAACCTTTCTCCTATACCCTTCAATTGTAAGGAGGAGATTGAAAGATGAAAGCTTAGATAATGAAGAAAAGAAAGTAGTTTATGATAGGACAATAAGAAGTCCTTAAACATTCTTCAATTAATTCATAGTTGTGAAGGATAGGTTTTGAGCTATGGAAGAGGAAATTGGTAAAGGAGTAGCCAATCTTGATTCAAGAAGGTAAAATTGTTAAGGGTATGATATTGATCAATTTTTTCCTTCCATGAAATGCTATCATGATATATTTTGTGCTACTCAAAATATAGATTTGGATTGTTTGTGCTTTGGATTGAGTTTTAAAAGTTATGCTTTTTCGTTGTGTCTCACATACTATATGATTAGACTTATTGTGCCATATGATCAACATAAATTGGAAGTGCATAATGAAGATTCTAAATTGATCCCTTGGTTGATAAGATTGCATGGTATGATTATTTCAATCTTACCATATGATTAGATTCATTGTTGTGTTTTCCTAATGGAATATTACAATATAAGAATATTCATTGAACCATATGATGAGGCTTTCAATAGTATGTGGCAAACTATTCAATCAAACTATTGAATGATGCTTTTTGAATATTAGACTGTTGCATCAAATCATAAGATCAACTTATTAGAGTAAGAGATTCGATTGTTTAAAATAAAATTATACAACAAAACTTTGAAGGTAATGATGCATGATGAGACCATTATATGGCATGTTCTTTTTCAAAATTAGGTTTAGCATTTTTCATAGGTTTTTCATACCAAATGTATAAAGAATATGTATTATTGATCATATCATATTATATGGGAGATCAGAAAATATGATTAGGAGGTTGAATAATGAATGTTAATAGAATGTTTGAAGGAATATTGTATATTGAATATGCAAATGTTAATGGAATGTAATGGAAATTGTGCAAGAAATGAGAGAAAAAGATAAAGAAAATGGAAAAAATAATAAAAGTGGCATCTTAAAGATATTGAGTAAGCAAACTAAATAATTTTAATGTAAGAGAGGTAAGTTGTTACTTTACATGAACTAATATTATGGAATGTGATGTGATGAACATATTGCATGACATGTATTCATATGAATGCTTTGACTACAAGATGGCATTCTATTATATATATATATATATATATATATATATATATATATATATATATATATATATATATATATATATATTATTTTATACAAATATCAAAACATAAATAAAAAAAGAAATGAATGAAATAAAAATAAATGAAAGAGAAAAAACATTGCTAAATAGGCCTGGTGATCTCTAAGCCTTGGCTTATGAGCTTTGCTTGTAGCTCATTTGTCAAACTTCTTTCATTTAGAAATAAGTTGGGCCTTAGCCATTAAATTTGATTGAAATTGGTATAGTTTAATTTACACATATTCATACACACACACACACACACACACACTTAGCATTAGTGATGAAGAATAGATGTTAAGAAGTCAAAATCAAATGTTGAGAATAAGAAAGTGACTAAATTATGAAGAATAAGGTTGAGGAAGAAAGGATAGTGAAAAGATTATTAAATAAGAGAATGATGAATATGAATAGCAAGAGCAAGTAATAAGTGAACATAGAAATTGAGATGGAAAGATTAAATAACAAGTGGATCATGAATTAAGAATGACTTGAAGCACTTTCATACAATGAATTCTTTATGAAGTGGATATTTTATGTACTTATTACCTAAAAGATCAAAGGTTTGCTTTGTGTTAACAACGTTTTTGTGAAATGAATTATACACTAGTTTGTTTGAGCCAGGTACTTTTGTTTTTGCTTGTTATTTTATATAATTGACTAGAGTTATTAGCTCATTTAATCATGACCTAAGTCTAAGAATGATTGTTAGATTTTAGGAGTTAAGAGGAAGAGAGTTTGGAATTCAAAGATTTTTAGAGAAATGGAGTTTTTATTGAGTTGGATTGGTTCTATATTGAATTTGAATATCTTGATATGAAGATCTCTATAGTTATTATTATTTAAATTATATATTATTCTTTCTATTGATATTTTTATTGAACTATAAGATAGAATGCTATGTAAAGCTTGTGTACACAACATAACTTAAAAGGTAAACGTAGTTTTATGCATTATTTTGTGTGGTGGGGTTAGGGGGAGGCAGCTTATTAGTAATGCTATAATTGTATATATTCCCCTATTCTTACTTGCTATAATGTTTTTTTATTTTATTAATAACATGTTTAGTTGCTAGAACTTCTTATAAAAGCTTTTATTCAAATATAATACTTTTTTAATTTGCTGTTATCAATTAATATTTCATTCTTGTTCTTTACTTTGTTTTCAGCAAGCATTTCTAATTATAGAACCCTTGATCTTTTATTGCCAAATTTTCAAAAAGTAAAATTTCTAGGTTGTTTTTTTATTATTTATTTTGCTAATTTATTGTAGTTATTATTGTATTTTCTATCATAAGTTTTTCTACACTCAAGTTCTAAATAGAATATACTTTACTAAATTTGCACAGTGATGTTACTAGTTGATTTAGTTGAGTTTTTATGTTGTGTTCAATTTGTTACTTATTGAACTAGAAATTTTATTATTGTAGTTAAAGTTGATATTACAAACTTGTGTTATTAATCTTGTTACATTCTTTTACAAGTGTATTCAATTGTTCATCCCTTGTTTTCCCAATCCATAATTTATTTTTAGCTTTTTATGTGTCAATGAAATGAAAAGAAATTCATGCGTGCTTAATGCTTGTTATTAATCATTTTAATTACATACTTTTAAGGAGAGAATTTATGTACTTGCATGATTCAATATTTTTTTTCTTTATTGGTTAATGATTTTGTCATTATCAAAAGGGAGGGATTGTAGAACCTTTGGTCATGCACTACTTATTTGATGATAATAAAATCATTATGTGATTTTTACTGATGTTTTCATATAAGTGACTTCCAATTCATGCATCTAAAGAATAAATAGCGATTAATCAAATATAAATCTTGAACAAGTGTTTCACGGAGCAATTAACGTGTGAAGATATGTTCAAGAATGTTGGTGGCTTTGCATAATTTACAAATCATGAAGCCATTACTCTAATTCTTCATGGAATGACTACTCATTAGAAGCTCATCTTTTGCACTTTATTTGGGATAGATTTGTTAAATCTTTAACTTAATATTAATATAGAACATAGGATTACATTATATTACTCATGCATGTTTAATTTAAGAGATCATAATGATGTGAATTGTGTGAGGTTCAATGCATACGAGGGGAGGGGTGAACTATGCTTTTAAGAAAACTTTTAGATTTTGAAAAAAATTTCATTTAAAAAGAATCTTATTCTTAGTAAACAAAGTTTTATTTTAGGAGTATTATTCAATGAAATAAAAAAATTATATAAAAAATAAGAGAGATACAAAGATTTTTAGGTGGTTTAACCAAAGCCTATGCCAACATCCACCCCCGATCACTTGATTAGAATTTCATTAACTACTTCCTTTTTTCAAAGTTGGTAGGGATAAACAAAGTACAATCTAGTGGTCCAATAAGACACCAAATATTATAAAAATTTGGCTACAACAAAATGTGAAAGCTTTACAAGAATAACACACACAAAGCTTTTACACATTTGAATTCTTCAAAAAATGGTAGGACAACAACAATAAATGTAAATGTTATTGAATAATGTGAGATGAATGGAGAAGGAGAGCTATAGAAAGAAGGAATGATCAAAGAACCTACAGCTCCTACAAGCATGTAATAAAAATGATGGTCCCAATTTAGATTTTTCTTAAATATTTTTTAAGTTTTTCAAGTTGATTCATTAATCCTAAATGTAAATAATCTCTATTTATAGTACATGCAAAAACATATCCAATTAACCCTTCTAATGGCTAGAATTGGTCTTTCTTGAAAAATAGCCATTGTTGGAATTAATAAGAAAGAAGATGTAATAACCATTCAATTTTGATGAAATAATGGATGTTTAAATAGAATTTTATATTAAAAAAGTGGAAATGATCATAACCATTTTATCATTCCCAATATAAAAGCATATAAGAGGCTATCACTTTAGTTCCACGTTATTAAAATACACATCTAATTTGTAGTATATGTTAGTTTGCCCACACAGGTAAGGTAGCCAAAAGGATTTGGTTACCCCCTAGTGCTCTTAGGTGGTCATGATCCAAGCCATCTATGTAGATACACAGGTCTAATGTGATTGATTCCCTTAACTATTTCAGGTTTCACTCAATTTCATAAGCCTAAGCAGGGTTCAAGAGTGATGCCTTAACTTGATTTAACCCAAGTCACTATAGAATTGCACAATAATTTAGACTTAGGCCTCACCCGACTCAATTTTAATTAGTCACTAACCTTGGGCTACCTAAGGCTCAATTCTCAGTGCTTTGGGCCACTTGGCCAAAGCCTTTTAGCTTGGTTGTCTTAGGTTAAAGTTTTGTTTTTTTTGTTCAAGATTTTTTGTATAAACTTTAAAATTAAAAGACTTAATTTTCAAACCCAAATATAACACACCTAATGCATACTATTTATCACTAAAAATTAACTAAAAAAATGCAAAAACTATGATTATGATTTTAAGTGCTAGAATTATAAAGAAAATAAAGGTTTAACATGATAACCACATAAATTATTAATAATTTAAGTTTTTTGTGGGTTTGCTACTCCACAAAGAACTTGGTACTTAACTCCAAAATCTACATGTTGTGCCTTCAATTTTTATCTACTTCAGATGCTACAATTCTTGCCTTAACAAGCCCAACCACTATAGTAACACCTTAAGATTGAATTGAAGCAACACAAAGCTCAACAAGATAATTAGTAATAGTTATCTTGGTTTTTTGCTCATCACATCAAAGGGTATAACAATTAAGATATGTATTTTATATATGTTTACATACATATAAATATGTAATGAACATTAGTTATATTATGTGTTGAATTGATCAACTTTCATAGTTTATAAAGTATTAAAAAACTCAAATTATTTATAATATTCGTATTTGTATGATTTAATTATCATACACTATGATCTACCTTACATGGCATTAGATAATATATCAATTGGGTATAATCTTAAATGATTTGCTTAATATTTTACTATTTATATAAGTATGATATTCCTACATACCATCATGTCAATGGACTACCTGAGAAGTGTGTGTTGAGATATGGAATATTGGAACTTTGTATAGTATGATAATATATTTTGTACAATATCATGAAGTCATTAATGGATAAGATGGGAATAAGACTAAATAATATCAAGTGTGTGCACTGAAGTTTAGTGTCATATAAGTACAATAAGATCTTCATATTTGTACAATCAATATGCTATGTTCAAATTGTTGAAGACTTAGGTTATAAGTGAGATGAATCATGTTGTACCTATATGATCCTATAGTTATATCATTACAATCAAGTTAAATAACTAGGTTCTCGCAAGCAATGTAGCTATAATTTGTGGGGAACTCACTTTAGGAAAAACTTTATTAGCAACTTACATGGTATGGGAACGTTACAATTTTGAAGTAGTACTAATTAGTGAATTCTTGATCTATGAAGATATTTATACTTTCACATCCAAAAATATGAAATTTAGACACTTAATAAGTTAATGTCTAAAAAATCACTGAGGATATCTCACATTTAAATGGTGATTTACTCTAAAATTTAGATAAAAATGAAATTATTATATTGGGATCTTAGATAAAAGTAGGTGATATCTTAGTAACTAAACTAACACTTTAAGCAGAAAAGAATTCAACATATATCCTAGAGGATAGATTATTATGAACAATCCTCTGACAACCACTGTATAATAAACTTCTCTAAGACTAGCAATAGGAAGAAGGGGTCGAGTTATTATAAGGTGGAGCCATATAAACGAACATTTTAGTTATAATCTAGAAAGGACTCGTGTATATATTTTATAGAAATGTAAAATCAAAATGGGTGATAAAGTAATGAGAAGGCACAAGAATAAAGTTATAATTTCAAGGATTTTGTCTTTACAAGATATGCTTTATTTACAAATCAACCCATTGGGAGTCCCCTAACAAATAAATGTTGGATAGATATTTGAATGTTTGGTTAGGTTAGCAAAGTATATGCTAAAGAGGCATTATATATTATCACCCTATGATGAGAGATGTGAGGCAGAGGCCTTAATAAAATTAGTGTTTTTTGAATTTAATAAAGCCAATAAGCAAACAAAAAGTCCATGGATTTTTTAACCCAAATATCTAGGAACTAAAAGAATATTTGATGAAAGAATAGAAGATCCTTTCAAAAAACTTATTCTAATAGGAAATTCTTATATATTAAAATTGATTTATTAATTTGGTGATACTATAAATGGAGATTCTAGTGGGCATTACACACTTGTTACAAAACAACTCCTTAGAGGAAGGTCAAGATAGGGGGATAGTGAGTAGGAGAAATAAAAGTTATGGCTCTAGAAGGATTCAATATTGCTCTTATTTTATAGAAGATACTTATAAATCTAGTTATATTAGATCTCATGAATAAGTACTTAGTGCTAAGAGATGGGAGGAACATTACTAAACTAGAGGGTGTTCTAGAAACTTTTTGATAGCTTTTTGGAGAATTATGATCTTTGGCCCTAGAATAGAATCATTTCCTTATATTTGGAAGGAATGTTCAAATAAATAGGAAGGAAGTTTGATCTAATTTAATCAAATGTTTTATTCTTTATCTTATGTTAAATTTAATAACTTTGAATTGGACTAGTTTCCCTTCAACAAATCAAAGCTTGGGAGATAGAATTCTACCTAATGAAGAGATAATTATAGAGGCGACAAAATCCTATGCTTCTCATTATAAAAGAAATAAAATATGAAAATGCTTATTGTTTTATGAAAGAATTTTGGACCAATAAAAAATTGAATTTGTTGTTGTCGAGTTACTAAGCAATTGAGGCTAAAACAATTAAACCAAAATATTGTGAAGATTATGGGGTGAAATATGTTGATTTTTGGATAAGAATATACAAAATGGGATACATAAAGCTCACATGCTTAGTGACTCATGTGTGGTATTTGAAACATCCTTTTAGTTATACTGTGAATCTTTTAGATAAGCACCTCAAAGAATTAGAAAGCCTAGTATTTTATGATATATGATTTGATTGAAATTTTCATTTGATATATTCAAACTGGGAAACTATCATCCTATTCAATCTAATTAGGATGGTCCTAGCTCTGACATGTGTCTTGGGAAGAAACAATTGAAGCTTTAAATTATGGATACATTAAATATTTCAAAAAGGGAATTGGTCCTTGATCTAAGTTATACCTCATGATAAAAATGAAATTATTTTGTGGAATAATGAATTCTACTTTGGCACGGTTTGAAGTCGAGCTATCACATATATGCTAGAAGGGACACCATGGCATAATAGTCGAGGTTAGCAGGGACTGAATTAGATCAAACATAATAATAAAATATAGACAAATAAATCCTTTAAGAAAGATATCCTCTTCAATGGATTAATCATTTGAATGGAAGTAGAATAAAGTATTTCACATTTCCTTTTTCATTATAAAATAAAAAGCATAAGCATAATAGAAAATAAAGTTCAAAAAGTAAAATAAAAGGAAAATATAGTCAGAGTGAATATATGAAAGGATGGCCTTTATGAGATACTTGACTATCAATGGCTAATGTAAGTTTAGATAAAAAAAGTTTAAAAAGAAGAATAACCCTCAACACATCAATTAGTAGGAACAAGAGGATTTATATAAGATCCTCAAGGACAATAGATTGATTACCCATTCAAAGCAATTTACATGAATGCTTTCTTTGACATAGTATAAATTATGTTGCCACAAAGCCTGCTAAGGAGTTATAGAAAATGTTGTATGAACATCAAATGTTGGTTATCTCATATTTAGACTTGTTGAAGAAGTTCAACATGTTTTTGCATCCCACATGCAAATTTTTGTCCAAACATTAATTGGACATGTATTAACAGACAATATATATATCAGTCCATGATACATCACAACTAAAAATCAAGATATTGGAATTGAACTTGTCATTTAATTCATTATTTTAAGATACACCATATATATATTCAAATATTTTTTACTTAAAAAAGCACATCTATGATCTATCAATTATGCTATGGTTAGACTCTCACTCATGAGCACCTAGTTGAGTTAAGAGAAGTTGTAAGTATTATTGCAGCTCAATCAATTGGGGAACTAAGGATTCATCTAACATTAAGACTCTTCATGCCAGTGGAGTATTCATAGACAACACTACCAAACATGTACGAGCTTCCCCTAATGGAAAGTCAAATTTGATGAGTATTAGGTTCATCCCATGTGTACCCATCATAGAAATCCCACTTTTATATGTTTTATAGACTTTTATGTAACTATTAAGAGTTAAGATATTTTACATAATGTGAATATTCCAATTAAAAAGTTGATTTTAGTTCAAAAAGACAAAAATATAGAATCAAAACAAGTGATTCATGAGGTTTATGGCAAAATGGCAATTTTTCATTTTAAAGAGAAGGTTCAAAAACTTATTTATTTTATGTCAAAAGGAGAAATGCACTAGAGGATTAATGCATATCATTCACTCAAATATCCATATAGCAATGTTCATTTATTATGAAAAATATGTCATTTATGGGTATTAGTAGAAGTTATATACAGATCTAGCATAATGTCATTTTCCCTTTACAATGATTAAGATCAAATGAATGTTAATTGTTTCTTTTGCCAAAGAAAGACATATCTTTGATTCTTAGCTTACTAATAATCAAGACATAAATTGTTTGATACTTTTTTGCTGAAAAGATAGGGAAATTCTTTACTATTCAAAACCTGATCAAATCTTATCTAGTAGTCATTAGAATCCCATATGTCCTTAGATTCAACAAGATAATTTCAAAGATTCCTTGGGTAATGCAAGAAGAAATAGATGCATGATTCCCTTACAATATGTTCAAGCAAGAGGAAATAAAAGAAGGCCTCATTTTGTTTTTCTATTAAAATACCTATAAATGGCATTTTATGTAGAAATAATATTTTTTCTTATTTTGATGAGAGGCACCATAGAAGAAATAATTTGAGAATTACTACATATGAGGTTGGTAAAAGAGATTCGATTGTAAAAAAAAGAGAATTTTATTGAGTATAGAAAAGCAAAAGAATTTAACCTAAAATAACAAATGTAAGTGAGTCGATAAACTTTTTTTTCTTAAGGAAGTGAATATCTTATGCATATCTTCATGAATCAATTTTTAGAACAATTGTATCATTGGAGTAAATACACAACTTACTTAAAAGATAAATACAAGAAGCAAAACAAGTGATTAATCCACATGAAGAAGAAAAAATATGGATCTTTGATTGTTTTCTAGAGATATTCATTTTCCTAGGAAGATGGATAAAATATCCAGGCCTAATGGCATTTTAATACTACAACGAATAGGAAACAAATTCTAGAAGAAATTTGAGATGAAAAAAAAGGAATAACTAGATCTATGTCTAATAGATCACATCGACTAAAAAATATATTTTGCTTTGGTTTAGCCTACAATCACATATGAAAGAACTAATGGGATAAATTTAGCAACATCTTTCCCTCATAACTTCATACAAGAAAAGGATATGTTTAACTTTGTATTTTTCATTAAACTACAAGTGAATTAAATTATGTTGTATATGTATGATTAAGTTAACCAACTGAGTTGAGCTGAAATATACATTACCTTATGATTATGTCACATGCTTTGTCTGATTAATGTAATAAGTATGACCTACTAGTACAATAGTTTAAGACAAATGAATATCAGATAGATTTCTTCCATACTAGTACAATAGATGCTTATTCAAGAGTTCGGATTGAAGATAACTATTTATTATATAGATTAGAATCAAATTAGTATAATCTAATAATCATACAAATATAATAATTCTTGATTAATAATATGAGTTTCTCATACAATATATCATACTATACAATCTTGCATAGTGAAACATCTTTTCATGAGCTAACATATTAACTCGGGTAGATTTTTTCTTGTTGTACTTATCATATAGGCACAATATATTGAGAGATGTAAAAATAAACTAATCAAATAAGAACATCATGTAGCTAATTTGAGTGTAATACATATCATTTTGTATGATCCTACAATCGTAATAGTGTGATCAATATCTCAAGAGCATAATAGCTTATTCAATCATTATGAGAATGGGATTTTAGTCATAGAAATTTCTTAATTTGAGTATAGTCTTTTGATTCATATAAATAGAAGTAATTTCAAAATAGAATAGGCTAATGAATGTATTGCTAAGTTATTTTACAAGTGAAATAAGGTTCATAGTTACATGTTGAGATTCAAAGTGGAATATCTTATTCCTTTTACCCTTTTATTGTATTTCAAGTCTTAGTTGTATTATTCATTCATCTATTACATCAAAGATACTAATATTACTAAGTAGATTCCTATCATAACATTTAGATTTGTTGAATATTATTTCTTTTATTGTATAGAATAACACTTTGTATGAATTACTTTGTATAAGTGCTGTAAAACTTGAATAAGTTTGTTGTACTCTTTCTAGAGAGGTGTCCCCTACCTAGCTAAGGTAAAAAAAGGGAGTGGTCTTGAGTGAGGTGACTCTTACCTGATCATGGGTGAAAAAGAAGTGGTTTGTAAAGGTTTCTCAAATTTAGCCATGACTAAAAAGGGTGTGGTTTGTAAGGTTTTGCACCATCTAGTTATATCAAAAAGCATTATTGTGAGTGAAATCCTAGTCAGGCTAATTGGGCTTAGATGCTGGCAAAAGTTTAGGTAAACCACATAAAATCTAGTGTGTCCTTATTATTTGTTTTATTTCTTAATAATAATCACATTATTATAATAAAATTTGGAGCTAACGAACTTTTGTTAAAACGGATATAATAGCTACTAAGATTTAAAAAGGGATTTCCACCATGAACTTATCAAGTTATTCAATCAAAATAAGTATATTCCATGGCAAAAATATTTGACTTAACTTGAATTTAGATTGAGAAAATAAAAGACCTTGATTGCTATCAATACTATGAATGAATTTGAATTGAGTGAAGGATATCTAAGATATTGAATTGGCTTAAGAAAGAAAGTATTTTAACTTATTTGTGAAATCAAGTTAAGTCATGAATTACAATTCATCCCTCTCCCTCTTGTGGATATTAAGCTCTTAAAATTTTATTGAATTTGGATTGAGTGAACTTAAATTTTTGCTTGAATAAGTATCATTTTTTCTACCCTCATCTATGCTTGTTGATTCTAGGGTGCTTATAAGACTCTTTCTCCTTCATTTTCAACCTCTTATTTTGCTTCTCTTATTCGTTTAGTTGAGGTTAATCTCCATATAATCTTTCTAATTCATGCATAGCCTCATAGCATCAAAATGTTTTATGCAAATATCTTGGGACAATGCACAATATATGATATTTAGTCCTTGAGTATTTTATTATGCAAGCTTGAGTGGCTTATGATAAAAATTGAACATATTGCACATAGGTACATCATTCAATTTACCAAATATAATCAATATATCATGATTTTATATTGTATGATGGTTTCAAAGAACTTTTTCCATTGATTAAACTCTTTTCCAATAAAGTAATGGACATCATTCTATGATTAAAAAAACTTTCATAAAACCAAAAAATAATTATTATCGATATAGAGATGGGATCAACTCAGGGATATGAGCCCTTATATTGAGTACCTCAATCTAATACCACTTTTTTGGTCCACAAATCTTACCAAGATTGTAGGGAGGAGGAGGTTTAAATTGGTTGTGCAAGTTTTTATTAAATTTTTCTTCAAAGATGCTCAAGTAAAACTATTTTACAATTGTTTGAAGCTATTCAAGGATATAAATACATAAGAATACAAAGCAAAGTAAATAGGCTAGAGCACAAAGAGTTTTAGGTGGTTCATCTCAACATTAACTCCTATTGCCACCCTCAAGGCAACAAACTTAAGGACCACTCAAACCACTCCTTTGTTGCAACCAAGTGGAGAAAGATAATGCTAGAAATTCTTATTCACATATTATGCATAATACATAACTCCATAGTTAATAGCTTTGAGCTAGGGCATCTCACTCCATTGGAAATAGCCAAACATAGGCTAAATCAAAGGAAAATATCAAAAGAATCCATTAAAAATACAAGTCTACTTAATGAATAAATAAACTTATGAAAGTAAAAAATCTAATATATTGAAAAGTAAGGTTACCATTTTAGATGAAGGTTTGTTGCATGCTAAATTTTATGGATGGTGTAGAACAAAAAGCTATCAAATTCCTTCGATAATCATAATCGAATGCAGCTTGAATGATATAAATAATATTTTATCAATTAAACTTTTAAATATTATATATTACATTATAAAAATATCACTTTTAAAGGATGCTAATACATTAATCTACCAAGTTAAACTATAATGCATCACTTTATTAGTTCTTACCCAATTCTTCATCATTCAATTTTAGAATTTTTAAGGGGTTTATGTAGGTAATAGAACCTAAGTGACACACTTAAAAAACTAACATTGTTCAGATAACATCTAAAATAAAGTTTTTCTATCAACCAAACTAGCCATTGCACACTTTTCCTTCCATATGTGTTGTATGTTCGTAAAAACATACCATACATTGCTCATATTTTTATGTTATACATATTGTACACTAACAAATAATGTATCATACTTAAAGCACAATTTTCTTAATTTTATTTGATTTATTGTTAATTTTTATTTAAAAGTACTATACATTAAAAAAATAATATATCATACATAAGCCTTAGATATGTGCAATGTAAGTGCAAAGCTATAATTTATTATTCATTTTATGTTCATATACTACTTGTTAGAAAGTTATGTATTATACATTATAAGCTCTTTAAATTTATTTACTCTAAGGATCATAAACTCAGCCAATGTGTGCTATCCAATTTGTTAAGACATATTATACATTAATAATAATAAATTATACATTAGTCTTAGGTTTTCTATATATCACTCAATACATGATCTTCCAACCAACTTTGCTTAATTGAACTGCACATACTATATGCTAAA
This sequence comes from Vanilla planifolia, assembly GCA_023846275.1. NCBI lineage: Eukaryota > Viridiplantae > Streptophyta > Magnoliopsida > Asparagales > Orchidaceae > Vanilla > Vanilla planifolia. The sequence continues at coordinate 1,054,090 of CM043866.1, forward strand.
ACAAACATACCATATGCAAGTCTTAGGTGATAATTATAACCTTAAACATATCATCATTCCCATCAATGTACTCTTTAAAACATGCTAAATGTATCATATGTTCAAAGTAACTTCCATATCAATTATGCCAAAGTTTTCCTTTGTCTTTCTAGATTCAATTTTTGACACACTTCAATTATTATTCTTATGTAGTCATTCATTTTTGTTTTCAAAAACATTTGAATGTCACTTAAGATTCTTGGTGCAATCAAGTAGGGATAAGCAGGAATGATTAAGTGTAGTGTAATGCAAGCTCTTGAAATAATTTAGTTTCTTAAATTTTAATCCTTGCATATGCCTAAGAAATTATAGAATCTGTTGAATTTCGTGTTGTACACATGATCACCATAGTGGTAGTTCTTCTCACTTCTTGTTTGAAACTATCTTGACTTATCATTTTGGAGATTTCTTCCATACACACATGGTAAGTGAACTGCTCATTTACCTATTTTAAGATAACTTGTAAAGCATATTAAGTGGACATGTTAGATCACATAGTAAGCACTTAAAGGGATTCATTATCTTCACAAAAATGATGTGATGTTTAGGGCTCATTGGTTCAACATCTCTTAGTTGATATAGAGGATTTAGATCATACCTTAAGAGAACTAGACTAGATCCATTGCAAGCCTAGGGAAAATTAAAGTGGTTTATTCACCAAAACATTATCATCATAATTGAGTGCAATAAAAAATGACTCATTGAAATAGTTTTGTATCTCCAAATTTATTTAGAAGTTTATGAGATGTGTTGGAGTAAAGAAGGAAAAGATTCTCTCGAGATAAATATCTCAACAAATGTTATACACCCTTCAATCAATTATAGGAAAGTTAAGGATATTGAGAAGTCCTTATCTTCTTCTATCTGGCAAACCACTATCATCTCTTCCTCTTATTTTAGAATTATCCAAGATGCTATTATAAGTATGACACCTACTATTCCTATTTTATCTTTACTGTCTACTCCCATTTCAGCTCTATAATTACAACTACTATTATTCTACCAATTTTCTAGAATCACCTCCTTGTTCTCTAAAACTTCTACAAGAATGATAATTAGCAAGTGGACAAGTTATACACCAATTACTTCTCTTTCAATTAGCCTATGAGGATGATATTTAGTATCAAACCTTATCCCTTCTAATGATGTTTTGGATCCACTCCTTGATAACTTTACTTTAGAGTCTATAGTAAAAAAAGTCTTTCCCATTAAGGTGTAGGAATTTTTAAAATGAAGAATAAGAATAAGAAGTTGTAGTATACTTAGAAAGTCATGCATTCAATTCAAGTATAGAGGATCACGTTGTGCCACCTTATATGGATCTTATTCTTGAATTAATTTTGGTGTCTCACATGAAGATGGTTATTCTTAATTTTACAATACTACCCACTTTACGTAGAATTTTCCTTCTTGTCCATTCATACACAAGACTACATTGCATCTAATGCATTATTAGCCTCCTTTAAAAAGACCTTTTTATGCACATGCTATATATGGTTATTAGAGACTCTTATATTTACTGATTAAAAGGAAACATTCTAGTAAAGCCACCATATCTAAAATCATAGACTTTTCACTCTGTTATCATCATAAACCACAAAACAAAATAAGCTTTTTTATGGTATCTTTGCATATGCTTTTATGTTAACTCTTGTTTTATTTTGTTTTGAATAATATTGTTAAATTGTTCTATTTTTAATAAGTTTGTGATCATTATTGTTGCATGATGAGAACTTGTTCCATTAAAATGTTATGAAATTAATTGAACTTTATGGCTTAAATTTTGAACATATCATTGCAATTCATATGTATTTCATGTAAAATAAAACAAATAATAATTATACAAGATTTGTCATTGTTTGCAAATGCTTGTAGGGATTTTTAATGCAAAAAATTATCTGAGCCATGTGTCTTAATAGTTTCACTTGAAACTCTTAGAATAACACTTTACCTAGCTTATTTGAAATACTAAGCATTTTAAGGCAAAATGTGTATGCATTGAACTTTCTAAGGTTTGTGACTTTGGTACTTTAGCATTGCAAACTCTATCTCTAATGAGGACCCACTAATGATTCCTAGAGAGTTTTTTAGTCATAGTTTTGTACCCTTACTGAGTGAAAACTACCTACCACTTCATTAACCCCATTAACCAAAATACTAAAGCATATTGACTATTTATTTGGTCATAAGTCAATTTGCACTTAGAGTAGAGTTACCAAAGATATTTCATGTATTGGTGAGATCATTTGATTTTAGGAACTCTAGACTTGCAAAAATGTTGATCCCATTTATACTACATCATCCATTTCTTTATAAGAATTTACCTTCCTCATACCCAATTATCTTTCTCTTGTAAATATTCTTCTACCTTTACCTTACTATTAATGGAGATAAGCCTCCTCCAAATCTAAGGTAGTTAGTGTAGGAGCACTATATACCTCTAAGGATTAGTCCTTTAGACAAAAAGCCAACCTTTAGAATGTTTTTAGGCTAAGTTGACAAGTATATGTGTCAAACATAATGATACTAATTGACTTTATCAAGTCTTTCTATAAAGATCATCACCTTGGTAGTTTGACTATATCAGTTTTTAGGTGCTACATCATTCTTGGCTTGATGTAGTAAATCTTACTCTTTCTCCATGACCAAACATGTAGACATAGACCTATTTGAAGATTTTAAGGTTAATAACTTTGGGATGGAAAATCAATAGCATTTGATGGTTTCTTAAAGACTATGCGATTAATTGCACAGATGCACAAGATAATAGTTTAAAACACATTCAAACTTTCTTCTATTTTTTTTATTTTTCGTGTTTTATTTGCTTTCAACTTAGAGATGAGCACCTAGATTATAGTTTAACACCATTAATAAAAACATATTTAATTTTTTTTCATGTTTTCTCTTTAATTCAATGCCATGTCTATGACCTTCACTCCTTCATGAAGGTTATATGTATTTGTAAGTTAAGTAAAAGCTTGCAATATGTTTAAACTTACAATCTGATCTTCGCTTGGTTTGAATGTAGATTCACTGAGTAAAAACCCAATTGGGCATAACCATTACCAAACCCAACCTGCTCATTATTGAGATCTAGAATAATCCATAAACTTCACATTAGAAAATTTGACCACTAAATTTAACTAAGGCCACATTTGTTTTGATGTTTGTGATGGAAATGCAATAAGGTTGATGAATTTGAGTGTACACACAAAACATAGTAATATTTCACAAACTATGTCAAAATGTAATATTTGAAATAAAGTTAATATATTAAATGAAAATTGTAATTTGACTTTTTAGGAGATATGTAAAATAAAAGTATAATTATGGTAATTAATGAAGAATAATTTGGTATTTTTTATTCAATGTTTGTAAACATTTTTGTCAACCTTATATGAGGCCCCCTATCTGTGATTTGAACATAATCTTACTTAAGATATTATGTCCAAGTGCAATTTAGTAACAAATCTAACAGTGGAAACTCCAAAACCAATAAAGCATTAGAAATAAATCATACTTTTATGAAGCTTATTTTTTAAATTCTTCAATGAATTCCATGTGATATGTTGAATGCACAAACAATTTTATGTTCTCATTATTAAGTAATGTGCATATACCTTTATGTATATTATCAACTTACATCTCTAACAATCTAGTCTCATCCCATAACATATCACTTACATGCTTAGTTATTATCTACAACTAGCGTGGTGTTTATCAAAGTTTTCTTGCCATTTTCATCACCTCAACATTGTCTACTATGTCATTATCCCAACTTTCTATTCTCTTTATGACACCCCTACACTAGATTGCTTACAAACTCTTCCAACTAAGGATGCTCTAATTTTCCACCGCCAATGAAAAGCCTATTTGAGAACCATCATCTAGCTAAGTTTTCCCAAGTCTTCTTTCCTTGCCTTTCTCAGTTGATCTTGGAATATTAGTTGTCTAAATTGGTCATTCAAAATAGTTTCACTCCCCAATAATACATGTTAAATCCTTCTAACTAAGCTATCCACTATCATAACATCTTTAAGAAAATCTATTTTTCTTATTTTTTTATTTTAATTATTACTTTGATAGTTTATGCATTAATTGCCTAATTTTATCTCTTGATTTATATAACATCTTGTCAAATTCAACTACTTTAGTTGTGTAGTCATAGGTCTTTTCAAAGTCTCATCTTGAATAATTTACTAATAACCTTTTCTATAAAAAAAGATATATAAATGGAATAAGTGCTTGGAGAAAGTGAAGAAGGGTGCCTAAGATCTAAAAATTTTTAAAAAGGAAGTGAATTAATTTTTCTAAGCTAATGCAAACAACATTAATATTAAACTTAACAATTAATAAACATTAACTACTCTTATTGTCCTTCACGACTCTATCTCTCTTATATTCTTCCTCTTCTCTCTATTTTCTTTCTTTGTTTCTCTCTCCCTCTCTCTTTCTCTTCAAACTAACCATAATTGAATCCATATTTGTTTTTCCTATTGCCAATGTAATAATAAGGTCGAAGGAGAAAATGCATAGCACCAATCTAAGAGTTTATTAAGAGAAATTGTCATTGTTGAGTTCACCATTACAAAAACTTATTCTGTGAGTTTTTTTAATTCATTGTTTTGATTAATCCTAGACCATGAGATCTAATTTAATTACTTATAATTATTATAACATGTTGGTTTTGGAAATAATCTATGAATTTACTAAATTAAGTTGTTTATTCTTTAAAAAATAGTTTTCTTTAAATGTTAGGTCTTTGTTGGAATTGATTTAGAAAAGGATAGGCAAACATCAACAATTAGTTATTGATTTAGCATCTTAAAAACAATTATAGCCCACTTTTTCCTTTGTTAGGCTTCTTGAATCAACATGAGCTATGCAAATTTCGTGGATCCAACTTAAGTTTTTTTCTTGGTTAGAGATCCTAAAAGAAGCACCTATTAGATAATAACCATATCTAAGCGTGCACTTCATTTTTTGGGGCTCTACTTTGATTTTGTTGGTTAGTTAAATTATTCATGTATATTGTCACTTTATTATAATCACTATTATTTCCTTATTTTCTTAGATGTTATATTTAAGTATGCTTCCAATTATTGCTTAGCATATTCAAGAATTCTTTTGTATTTTTATTATATGTTTTTGGAATTAGTTTATTATTTGATGCATGTTGCATTACTTTTTGTAATGACTTATTGCCTTGAAAAGAAAGAGGACTTGAATAGAGAGAAAATTGCCATAAAGTGAAGGGAGAGAGAGGGAACCTATGAGAGAGGATGGTGAGAAGGAGATAGGGTAGAAAAAGAAAGAGGAAACCAAGAAAGGGAGATAATTTAGGAGAAAGGAACTTGATTAGAGCGAGAAACAAGAAATAATGGGTTGGTCAAGAGAGAATGTAGGGTAAGAAGATAAAAACATAATAAGAAAAAGACAGGGAGGTGGGTGAAGGGAGAGGGGCATGGTATTTAAGAAAGAAAGAGAAAGTATGAGAGTGTGATGTAGACTAGGTTGCATTAAAAGGATGACCTCAAGACAAACTTTATTTGGATTAATTAAAAATTAATTTTGAGACAAATTAGAGACAAATACAATATCAAAAGGCTTATTTAGCATTTTTATAATGTTCCAAATCACTTATTGGTTTGTAAGTATTTATTTATGAGACACGAAGATATTTCTTTTTTTTATTTCGATGAACTATTTAATACAATTTTTATTTTGATTATTTTTATTATTGTTTGTAAGTTGAGATGTTTTGTCCCTTGTAACACATAAAAGGGGGGTAAATTTGGTGAATGAAAATTTTGAAAGATATAGCATAGATCGAAAAACCAATTTGTTGTGAAGTTAAACTATAGCAAAATTAAAAGAAAAAAGAATAAACAAGTAAAAATTTTAGGTAGCTTGGCTCTTACTCCTTAACCCTACATCCAGCTCCAAGCAAAATAGCTTTGGCCTTTTATTCTTTCTTCCCTCCTTTGTAATTAATAGTGAAGCTACTACAAATACTTTGTTTACCAATATTTATGGTACATGCCTCCAATTCTCTTCACACAAGACCTTAAACTAGACACCTCTATAGAAAAGCCCTAAGGCTAGCATCTTCTATCAATAAAATGTTTGAAGAATGCCCTTCTATGCACCACACAAGGCTTAGATTAGGAAGCTTTATGTTCTTAATAGATTCAATAAGACTTGAACTAGCAATAGCAAGATCTTATACAAACTCCCACAAAGTGATATAGTCAAATATACATTTCCTAGATTAAAAGGGTAGTTCACTTATAAATGAGATGAAAAATAAAAGATAATAGAAAAGGTGCAAATTGAGTACTAAAAACCAAATTGTAATGAGAAATTTCAAAATTTGCAAGTAGTGAGTGCATAACTTTAATCTAATGAGCTTCTACCTCTATTTTAAGAGCTAAGGTGGTTATTTACCATTCCAAAAGCATTTCTTACCAATTTATGAAATCTTCATCAATGTTTTCTTTGACTTTCTCAACATCTAGATGTTTATTAGTAATGACTTAGATGAGGTCTTTAGTGGTCAATTAGCTATTTTATTCCTATTTGATGATTTAATCAATTCATTCTTTATATGCCAAGATTAATAGATTATTTATCAACTAACAATGTATCATTTGATAATGATTAGATTATCCATTAGATGGTCTAATAGTGATCTTATAAAACTCAATTTTTAGCAAAGGATATTTAGATTATCAATCAAATAGTCTAATGGCCTTCCAATAAAACTTTATTTTTAGCTCTTTTCTATCTAATATTTAATAGAAAATTTGACCACCAAAGAACCTATTACTTGATTAAACATCAGACTTTTATGAGATGGTATAATGGCCTTCTAACATAAGTAAATTTTGGTGGCCTCATTTAATCACCTAATGGAATAGGCCATCAGATGATCCAACTTTCATCGAGCACATATATAACAATTATTGAATGATCATTGACCTCCTAATAGAACATCTAAATGATGATTCAATTTAAACTATTAGATCTTTCCTATTAGAGGGTCTAATATCTATAAGAAGTTTGATTGGATGGTGATGTCCCTTCTAACATAAATCCTTTTCCCAGTTCATTCCATTTTTTATGCTATTTAAATTGAAAATTTGTGATATGCTTTTTAGTTTATAAACTTCAATGCATTGTATTTTTCAAAGTATTCAAATTTCATTTTTCTTAATTTAAAAAAAATTGCAATGATAATCTTGATAAACATGCAATATAGTTTTGCCAAACCCTACCATGTTAGACAATAATCTAAAACAATCATACCTCAACTTGATCATTATCTTTACACTTATTTCTTTAATATCATCAAGTAGTTACACTTTAAACATCTTTTAAATGATCACTTATCTATGATAATCATGTGTAGATGCACTTGATAATCATTAGTTCTCAAAAGATAGGATTGCTGTAATCACCAACTTAATGGGAATCATCTTAGACCATCTTCCTTTTTTTTATATATCTGAATAGTTCTTTCAACCAAAAATAGGCCTTTTATTATCCTAACACCCATCGAACTATAATTTAAGAGTTGATTTCATCTACATCAGGCTCGTGAATCACAGATATTGACTTGTTGTATGCCAAGCATGTGGCAAAAAGGTTCATCGACCTAACCTTTGATTGTTTAATTTGGGCTATGTTTTGCTAATATTTGTCTACTCCCTTTGAACAAGACCATGTTTGCATCAAGCACATAGTATCTCAATGCATTGCATAAACTTTCTATGAAATCTCACTATTAATTATTTTATTGAGCCTTATTAAGGTGATTGTCTAGGAGATACACTTACTATACCTCATTATGCCCAAATCAATTTTAGAAGCTGCAAGTTGCAAGAGACTAGAATTGAAGGATATGCATAAGAAACTAACATTACCTATTGAGCTTCATGACATTAAGGTTCATTAAAAGAACCCTTGTACCAAAAACCAATTGAATGCAAAAGAGGGAGCAAAGAAATAGTTCAAAATTGTAAAAAGTGTTCACTTTGTATATGTTAATTATTGGTAATGAAGGCATATATATTATTGATCAAAGTAATGAACAACATGGCTTTTGCTTGGAAAGTGGTAGTGTTCTTTTAATTTGGTTTTCCAAAAGGCACTTCATCATGTTCCAGGTGCCATAGAAACAAACTTATTCTTATTTAATCTAAATAACTATAAAAGTGTAGTTCACTTAAAAAAAGAGGATGTGAGAAAAATAGAAATGGAAAACTAACCCTAACTTCTGAGCTTAAGAATAGGGCAAACACAATTCTTTATGAATGGAACTAAATGATATATATCTCCATGATATGGAAAAGAAGTTTCTTCTCATTAAAATCATAATTTATTATTGATAATTTCTTTAACTAATTTTCTTGTGAGTATTTTCACTGAGGCTACATAATGTCTTCTTGGTCTTGGTTAGCCATCATCTCTATTTGATAATTCATTTTACATTTCCTCTTACTATCTAAGATAAGGATGAGGCCCTACTCAAGGGGTCACATTCACTTAGGGACTATGTAAATAAACAATTAATACCCTTAACTATCCCAACACTATCTTTGTGCTTTGGTTAAGCAACCTTTAAAGAATGAATGCATCATCCTTAGCACTTTTCCAAGGCGTCATGAGCTTAGCACTTCCTTTGACTATCTCACTAAATAGATCAAGGCTAAGATTCTCAAAACTATAAAGGAACTCTAAATATAGAGCTTCTTGGTCTCATATTGTGTGCAAATTGGGTATGCCCTAGGTCATCAAGATGTACAAAAAACAAACCAATGGATAGGTTCAAGCTAAAAACATAAGAATCTATACATTCTCTACATTCATTTGACTAAGGAAAAGTTAAAATATGAAAATAAGAAGCTTGATGTTTTCTAGTGTATGTCATTACATCTATTACCATGGTTGGTCAAATTCCTTCTCCTAACTATGTCGCATAAATTCTTGCTAACTCCATACCATCCAAGATGGAAATCCATTCCATTCATGGAGTGATGACGTCCTTCATAGGTTCTTTGCTTATGTACCTTTTTTTAAGCCTATTTTTTTTTCAAAGTATGTGATTCGTTGGCACTATTGTTTCCCTAGCATTATCTACTCATATCACCAACCAAGTAATGTAGGCACATTCCAACAATCCCAAGTAAACAATAGCTAATTAAATTGGTGTAAAAGGTAGGTTCTAATGAAGTGGATGTAGTAGTGGTTTAATATGATTTTGAGAAGTGTAATTGGATAAACTTATGGGTTAAGAGTTCTTAAGTTAAATTTGAGGTGGATGGGTAAATCTAAGAGGAAAAAAAATTCGAGACCACAAAAGTTAGTGAAATTTATGTCGAACTTTAAGATTATATGCTATAGTAATTCAAGTACTAAGTAGATGTCAAAAAGAATTTTCTAGGTAAGATACGTTGAATACAATAAAAAATTTATTCCCATTAGATTAAAGAACATTTCGAAAACATCTTCATTTTTCTAAAGTTCTAAAATAGCATAAAACAAATATAATAAGCTTGAAAGAAATTTAACAAAATTAAAAACTTCCCAAATTTAAATTAAAATTTCCTCTTCAAATGGAGAATTGAAGTATTATAAACACTTCAAAGTTACTATATATTCTTAGAAACTTAATATATCTAAATTTTACAATTAAAATTCAAACAAATGGTGCTAGAAATGTCAGTACCAAATATTACACACTTCAACTATAATTGATGCACACACAAATTGAAGAGTAAAATATAAATAGATTGAGGGAAACAAAATATAGCACACTAGCTCAAACAAAGAAAATATCTCTCATGAAACCTTGCTACCATGGAGGATTTTAATTGATAGGCCTCCTTGCATTAACATAGAGTATCTCATACTGGAGTTAGAACATTGGAATTTCTCTTTCTGACATTCCACATTCCCGAAATGAATCCTATCAAAGAGTTCATATTGGAGATTGTCATCATTCTAGGATTTTGACGTTAGCTGCCCCTCAATGTCTTCCGAGGACTTCTTGTCAATCCAAGCCACTAATAACTAATATTAAGAAATAATATATATATGTTATTATATATATATTAAAAAAAAGAAACAAAAACATATGAATTATGAACTACCATTCTATCCCTTCTTGGGGGATCGAATACTACAAAAAAAGTTGAATCCACATAGAATTTATTCTTTCCAAGATATTAAAAAGACCTTCACATCGAGGATAACATTTCACATCCAAAAATAATAGCTTTATAGTATTTGAAACAGATCAAAAAAATTCAAAATTGAAAACACAAAAAAATGGTTTCCTACAAGATTGCATTATGTGATCAACTAATCCACCTTACAATATGTAAGAACTATACCTTGCAAATTTGTTAGCCACACAATAGTATGGAAAATCTTTGAATGGGTAATGTAGGAGTTAAACTATCTTGCCAAATGGCACCTTGGATTAACACATATTATCATACTAAGCTCATATGACAACATCTAACCCATGATCTAAGTACACAAATGCAAGAGTTTTACAAGGATGGATAATGATGCCATTAATATAATAAAGTATAACTAAAATAAAAAAATTTGATAAATGCAACAACACTAATCACCTATAATTTGCTACATTACCAAGGACAACCAAACAAACCAATCTTTGCCTGATGTGCAAACCTTAGCCCTCTTGCGTTATTTTACTCAGCTAATGCTCTTAGTCAATACCATGCATGCTCATCATTGAGCACTTGCATGCGATTATTTGACAGGCAAAGTCTTTGCTCCTTAGAATAAACACTTCATGGGTTACAATGACAATTAACTATCTAAGCACACTATCCCTCAAGAGAAGGGACACGATTATATGATAGGGTACCAAAGTAGTTTTTTACATCAAACAAAAGGGAGATCTATCAAACCCAACCTACATCTAAGTATTTTCCCTTTTATTGTCCCATATCAATAAAAAAGGGTTTTGTCCCAAAAGGTATCTTAACATATTATGACTATGACTTTACATATATAATTTAAAATCATTTCTTCTTTTATGATGCAGGGGCTATCAACATTGTACACCTTCACTCAAAGCTTTGTAGGATTTGTTCCTGGTCTAGTAATTGCCTCTCTTACACATATCATAGTGATCACACACAACTCTCCTCAATTACTGGATTATATACTTTGCAACTTTTGTGTTGTTAAACCTTGAACCATATCATATTATTTGAGATACTACTCTAATACAATAATATCAATAGTGGCCTTACTATATCAATGTATTATCACCTTTAATCATCTAATATCAACTAAAGTAATTATTATTCTAAAATTTATCTCGATATCATAAGACCATAATCTTGCAAACATAACATAAAACTATTCCATCATTTTACCATGTGGAATTATTCATCCCTTACCCCTTCAACAAAGCATTCACAATGGGTTTCTCTTTGCTCATTCGTTCCATGTTTACAACCTCACTCAATGATCACTTTTCTCTCTCTTGATCTAAAGTTTTACACCAAGTGAAGGAAAATATAAGTGGCATAGCTTGAAGGGAAATTTGAGTTTCCTCACCTTTCTTTTCATCATGATGAAGATTAGCAAATCCTTAAGTGCCTTCCCTCATAATAGAGAAGATTCAATGAAAATAAAGTCCACAAAAATGAGCGATTGATTATCCTACTCAACTCAGGATTGAAAATCAACTTGGGAAGTCATCAACAAATCTCATGACCTATCATGAAGGTCTCAAGAAGAATAAAGTATATACTATTAAGAGACATCCCATAGATGAACAACTAAAGCCTTCAAAAAAAGGTGCTTGTATCTCATGTGACAACATATGATACTAAACAAGATATCCAAAGAGTATGAGAAGTCTTAAGGACCATGGCCAAACCTTGAGATTAAAGGCCAACATTCATTGATAACTTTTTAATGAGTTATGCTAGGATAACTTCCCTAGATATCTAGAATATACCAATTAAGTGAGATTATCAAAGTAGATTGGTCACTTTGTTATTTTGTAAATGAAGATTTTGATAGCTAATGGATTCCTAACCTTTGTTGGACCAATAAGGATTATCTTTTAGTTTGTTATTTTGTTTAATATCTATTTAGTAACATTATGTTATATAAACCAAGTAAAAGTAGGCCATTAGAGAGTTTCTTTTTGCTTGTGAGTTTTGGTCCACACGAAGAAGTAAAAAATACGTTGATCTACTTTAACAAACACATTCTCTCTTCATTATTATCAACATTATTCAGACTAATCTACCAATAATCTGGTATGAACTTCTTTTAACAATCACCTTCTTTTATTACCTAAGCACCAAACATGGCTTAAAATGGATCGATTGGAATATGTGGCAAAAAACTTTCAAAATATTAATCTCTAAATAGTAAGAAAATGATCAAAAAACTCTGAATAATATATCTCAAACCAAGATTTTGTTAATTTTGTAATTGCTATAGAAAAAACCCTTTATTCCTCAAAATAGAAGGAAAACTAGTGTAAAAAGGATGCTTCAACAAGTGATGTAAAATAAATAAGGGTAATAATAGGGATCATTTTTAAACTTGTAACCTTAAAAATAGCCATGGGATCTAATACCAATAAGATGTGGTGACAATTTAGAGGTCAAAAGACTTTCACTTGGCATTAAATGCCACATAAATTATCAGATGGAACCAAAACAATGGGTAAATAACAAAATTTGGATAGATTTTGGTGAAATAAAATTAAAAAAATGATAGATAATGAAAAAAATGTTCAACATGAAAGTGTGAGATACTTTGGGATACAAACACTTGCAAGAATTATAGCATATTTAGAGTTTAATTGTTAAGGGTTTTGAACCAAATAGCTATCCTATGTAGAAATCCTAGATTTCTAAATAGTTGAGAGTTGGGTTTACAAACATCAATAATAGAAAAAAAAACTACACTCAAAATATGAAAGTTTTCAAGAATTTCATAATATATTATGCTTTAAAGTTTTATACAATTTGAACCTCATTTGCATGGCTAAAAAATGGAAAAGAAAGATTAATATAAATAACATTTTTGGTTGACAAGGAGAGAAAGAAGTTTTTTGTGAACATATGGTTTTCAAATCTCTCAACTTCTTTTTTGAATTGAAGTGAATTCAAATGATAAAAAGACAAATAAAAATATAGGTTATTTTTTTAGATTTTTTAAAACAAAAATTAACTATGAAAGCATAGAAATTTTAACATGAATGGAAGTATTAAAGAGTGAATTCAAGAGAGAAATCAATAAAATAACCTATGTAATAACTAACTTGATCTTTAGCGACATTGCATTATTTATCTTCAAAATTAAATCTTCCTTTTGTGATCTTCTTCTTAAGAATAATTAACTCTATCTTCTTTCAACCTAAACTTGATTACTACTAAATTAGTTGAAGTTAAGCTTTGCATTTGAATTTCTTGTAGAATCTAATCTTTTCACATATGGAGTATAAGCACTAAGACGGAAAAAGGATTAACTAGGTGTAATGACCTTAATTCACTGACTTAAAGTACTGTCCTTTGGGTCACTCCATCCTAACCTAAGTGTTGCATAAGATATCTCGAGATCTTAAGACCATGAAATCACATAAAACCTATAAATTACTCTTCATGGTTCATGTGAGTCTCTCCATACTTGTATGCCTCTATTGGAAACATGTTAAGAGCTACACCTTGTCTAATGATTCCTCTTATCATCATCTATTATTCACAACATATCCTATTTGGTCTTAAGGATAAGGCACACTATTGTTTTAGGTGCTTCCTCAAACCACATTATACTATAGGAGATACCACCTTGATACCATATCTATAATGATCCAATCTCAATATTTTGAGATATTGTCTCCTCACATTATCCCATTCCAACCCGTTAACTTTTGTCCCTAAAACGTGACTCTACGTTTATAATATTTGATGTAAAAGAAGAAAATCAAACATAATTTTTAGATGGTTCAGTATAACTAATGCCTACATCCACTACTACTCTAATGACTAAGATTCCACTAAATCAACCATTCCCATTCAATTTTGCTAGAGTCGATAGAGGTAAACCTTATAATAAGGGATTCATGCAAGAATCTATATGGTGGTCAAAAGAACAACATCAAAAATTCAAACAAGTGATAATAGTAGCTTTACAAAGATTACAACACTCTTAAAAATACATAGCAAACCAAACCTATACCACACTTTTTAATCAATGTGGCAAAATATCTTAATGATATGGAAATATTTAACCAAGAAAAATTAGAAGGATTGATCAAATATCTGAGAGTAAGATGCAATTAAGCAAAAGAGACAATAAGTTAAGAAAAGTTTTCTTTGAAAGAGGCAATACCCATAGCCAAAATTTTATTTCTACTTCTAAGTGATTTGTAAGTTAGGCTAGTTATCATTTCTTAATGTATTAAATATGCTATTAATACTTTCAATTTGACCAAGCACACATTTAAAAGTCCAAACATTTAAAAACTTATAGTTCCAAAGTGATTAATAAGCCATTACAAGTCTTGGGTTCTATTTGTACAAGTACAACTAAAGCATCATACCAGGGTAATATCTATATAGAATAGTGGCCTGATAAAATGCCTACATGAAATGTATATATTGATTATCTAATATATATATATATATATATATATATATATATATCATACAACTATGATAATGGATACCATAATATATGATGTGTGTTCTTCACACACCCTTAAATAACATCTTGGGTTATGAAACCTTCGCACAAGCCGATCATGGGGATCATACGAACATAATGCATTTATTCTTCACATGTATATGAGTTGATCAATGATTGTTAATATTTGATAAGTGGATCATTAGTGTATGATACATTATTCCTTAAAGCATGTTGCTATCAAATTTTTGGATTCATTGTATGAGTACAATAGTGAGATTCTATCAATACAAAATTCTTCTTAAAGAACATTTATTTAGAGAGATATAATTAAGTTACTTCAAATATGTATGATATTAACCTAATATTTTATGAAGGTATACCAATTAACTCATATTGTAACCTTCTAGATGATCATACTCATATGATATTTGATCATATTCATACATTGCCATTTTAACATAATTTTAGATAAGTTATTTCTTATGATTCTATGAAGCCAAAAGGTCTGTATAAGTGTGATATAGTTTTTCATACTATACAATGCCTAAGTTTTGTTTAGCACATAGAATATAGCTTGACCTCGTACCTTGTTTATTGCTAACTATACCATGTAAGACCAAGTACTTGGTATGCTTAGGTCAAGCAAATGATCATACTAGTGCGATGAGCCCATGGTGCATGCATGACATGCAATCCTAACCAGAACCTAAAATGAGACATAATGCAAGTGGAAGATCATATCGATGTGTTGAAAGACATTGTTTAATATGATCACTATACATATTATGGGCAGGCATAGTGTCTAAGATGATTGAAGCTACACATGTTGAAGTTTTAATCCTAAGTGTATTTTAAATGTTTAGACCTTAAAATCTTAATTTGACCTAATAATTATTCTTTCATCTTACTTCATTAGATGAAGTTATAAATTTAAAACATGCATGAGATGTAATATATGTAACCTTGTGTTCTATATAATAATGAGTGAAAGGTTTAATAATCTAACATAATGGAATTGTAGAAAATGAGGTATGGATAGGTATCCACTCCTCGAAGAGCTTAGTCCATTAGCTCCATGATTTGAAAGTCAAATCATGCACTTGAGCAATGCCATAACAATCTTGATTTTTCTCCACTTATTGATTAAACCTCCTTCTTTACTTGTTCAAGAAATTAGTCACCATTCATGGCAACTTTTACACAAGATTAGTAGACAAAAGAGCTTGGCTTTGTTGCCATTGAAACTTACATAGAATGGGCCAAACAATCCCTCCCTTTTGATGATTATAAAACTAATGCTAGAATAAAAATTATAGATAATATTATATAAATAGAAGTAAGCGGGTAGCTAGAATAATATTCACCACTAAGAAACATTAGCTTAGCAAGCTTCACTTCTAATAATATTATAGCTTCAAAGAAAAAAATAGAAATAGATCAAATTTAGCACAATAGATATAGTAGTTCAATTAAATTATAACTTACCAACATAATTGTACATCAGCTACTTCAACACTTCAACACTTCAACACCACACAAGTAAAATGATAAAAATTCAATTAAGTTAGTAGTACTACAGAAGATATAAATACTTAACATAGAAAATTTAGCATAGAAACATGGAGAATTACCCATAAATGAATGCTTATATGCTCCCTTTGAATTCTAACAATACCTCACCCTCTTTTTGTAATAATGAAAAGGAGTAATGGTCCATAATAAGACCATTATAGTAATAATTAAATGACATAAACATAAATGAGTTTAAAAGATTAAGCATTATAGTTAGTGGTTAGTAAGACGCTCAAATATAATTTGCATTTACATCAAATAATTGATGTTTTTTAGCCCTTTTTTAGTAAATTTTCAATCTTTGATTTGAAAGCAATTAGAGCATTATTGAGAAGCTCAAATTATGATTATGATTTCTCCTATAGTACTATGATTGATCTCATCAACTCACTGCACCTTTGAACCATATGCAAAGAGTGTTGCAAGAAAGAAGCCTTCAAATCCACAATTCTTGATACAATGCCTTGGTCATTGGATGTAGCAAATGTATATGAAGCAATAGCAAATTATGGGATAAGAAGTTCTTCATTAAAAGATGAAGTTAATGGTGCAACAAAGTGCTCAATTGCTAATTGCTCATTAATAATAGCAACATCTTATCCTAGATAGGCTTAAGTATTGTAACCATTTCATGTTGGTATTCTTCAAAGGACATGGTACACAATCAATGTCATCTACTCATATATTATATTTGCAACTCATAATTGTATCAATCAAATGACCAAATCAAAGATTGATTTTCTATTTATATTTTGGGTTTCTTATTGTAACGATTTTCTATCTTAGCCTAAAGATATTCCTGACCATGTCCAATCTCTCATCATTCAAGTAGTAGAAAGATACAAGTAAGATCCAAGGTGTAATGCACTATTGATCTCCTCCCTTGGGCATGACAGTACATCTAAGGAAGTGCTGAAGTAGATATGCTCTCAAGGTCAAGTATTTCACTTGTTGAATATGTGTCTTTCTTAGGAAATTTTTTAAGAGTAGATTTACTTCTTCCAAATCAAAACTAAAACTCTCATAGTTTGTTTACAAGGAAGATTAACTAACAAGAATATTGAAACAAGTATTCATATATTCCTTAGTAATTTCAATGGCAACATTACACAGGTATGACCTTTCTACACTATAGTCCTTAGTAATCTCCATATTTCAATAAAAAAAATTTATCATTTTGCCATTGAAAGGATGTCATATCTACAAGACATTCTCCAATCTAGTTGCAAAAAAATTAAATAATATTATATCATTTTCTTTTATGTCAAGATCCATTATGATGGGTTTGGGAACATTGAGATTACAATCCTTCACCAATTTATATGCTTCAATGTTTGCTTTTGATCTAAAAATGTACACATTTTAAATTCATAATTTGAGGATGGATGGGACGTCTATCTAGCTTTTTTGTCCTCAATCACTTAGTTAATTTACAAGACCATGATTCAATTAATTTTTTCTAGTGTAAAACTTTGTGGTTATGCAAGCTAACAACTATCTTTTGCTAAAGCATAATATAGATTTTCATACCTTTAAGAAGCATAGATAAACTTCTCCCAATGACAACACAAATTGTTGAACGTCTTAAAAAAGTGATTAAGATAAATAAACACTCAAATTCATAAATAAGCTTGATTTATGACTCAGATCTTGATCTCTACTATTGATCATGTACAATTGTACTATGAAACACCTAGTGATGAAACTTCCACTTTAAGACAAATAAGAGTGATCCAGTGATTTGCCTTATTGAGTCACCATATATATATTAGGATTAGATGAATATGTACAACCTTAGATTTTGTAAAAGTTTGATGGGATAATAGTCCATATTTCTTTATTACTTGATAGAAACGTGGTACTTGGCAATCCCAAAACAATACATGTCCAATAAATTCTCTCAAAACATTTATTAAGTATATAATTATGATCATCAATCATATCATTATGATTATGTAATTGCACATATCCTATCTATGGTAAGTATCTATTCATGATAGCTTCAAGTATCTTCTACATATATGTTACCTATATTATATTAATATAATGAAGATCTAGTATGAGTTATTAAAGTGAGGGGGTTGCACTTGTACAATTGAGTTTCTCATACATGCATGAAGTATTTAAGATTCTAACCACTATACTTTAGCCATAAATATGTTTCATATCTATATGATGGAAGTTTCATACTTATACGATAGAGTATTGTACATGTCTAATTTCCATAAATTAGCTTACGTCATGTATAAACTCACTTATTCCAAGTTTATTACTGACATTCATTCCTCTTAGCTAATGCTAGGTATTTTTATACATACACAGACGCACACGTATACACACACACACACATATGCATATATATATATATATATATATATATATACATATATATATATATACATATATATACATACATATATATATATATACATATATATATATACATATATACATATATATATATGTATGTATATATATATGTACACATATATATATCTACATATCTACATATATACATATATATATGTATATATATATATATGTATATATATATATATATATATATATATATATATATATATATATATATATATATATATATATATATATATATATATATATATATATATATATATATATATATATATGAAAACATATAAGGATTTATACTATTATAATTTTAGTTAAATTTAGTAAGCAATGCTCACATTCAATTATTGTTATTCAAAGAAATTTTGACAAATGAGCTACAATAAAGCTCACAAAACAAGGGTTTGGCTCCATAGATCCTTATTATGGAGTCAGATCTATACATCAACCTAAGATTTATTTGTAGAAACCCAAACCATCTTAGGTCCACAAAAATTCTTAGAGTTTGAAGAAAAAGATTTATAGGTCTCCATTGGATATACTTCTTAGGTATCTACATAAAGGTATTTTTTTACTTGCAATGGATTCCTAAGTCAACATCCAAAAGTCAAATGTCCCTTCAAGTAACTATAATTACATACAACATTGGATGATATAAGAAAATGTCATATAACCAAAGAAGTCATAGGAGATTCTTGATGCATATGATGGTATGTGCTTTAAATTTTATATCTTTCATGCAATTAAGATGAAATTTGGGGATGAGAAAGAGAAACGTAACAATAAAGTGTCTTAATTTGATTCAAATCCAACATGGAAAAATTTGTTAATTTCTTTTCCCTATAGCATTTAGTTCAAACATTCTTTTGGGTCAACTCATTTTTCTTCTACTCTTTCTTCCCCCACTTTTCTTTCCGTTCTTCTTTTCTTCAATGTTTTGAGGTTACTTGACATTGTATAAGCTATCTAGCATCTATTTTGCTTCATAACATGTAGATGATTGTTAAAATTTTTGTCCTAGTGTATTGTGATAAGCCACAATAAAAATGATTTAGTTTTTTTGCATTAGGTTGAGCCATCCTACAAGATCTTTCATTTGTCAAACTAGAAATAGCACAAGAATGTTGAAAGAAATCCTACATATCATACCTTGAACAAAAAGTTTGAAAGAATATTTTCATAAACAATAATGCTTTCCAAAAAAAGCAAACAGGGGTAAAACATAATGTTAGCCAAATTGTATACAATTCAACTCTCACTAAAGAGAATAAATGTTGGATCTTCTCTAAAGAATTTTTTCTTTTGATACGACCCGCTCTGATACTACTTGGTTATATGTGATATCCACAAGAGGGTGGAGAGTTGTGAGATTTTAAAATGCTAATTCAATAAAAAAAATGATTGTATCAACTTTAGCTATAGGTTATTAAAAAATGGTTATTGATTGCTTAAAATAAATAGTAAGTTAGTTTTTAAAAAACATTTGTGATAATTGCAAGCTAAAAAACATTAAGTAAAAGAATAAAATTAAGCAAAATTTTTTGGTGGATTTCTCGAATCAGTGATTACATCTATCCCTAGTTTAATGACTAGCCTTCCACTAATTCAAACACTCTTTTTTTCATAGTTAGTAGGGATAAACCTTATAACTAAAGATCCATACAAAGGTTTTGACATTGTACAAATATATAGCAATCAAAACATATACCTTTCGCTTATATAATCATTATGTCATAATATCTAAATGGTCTAGAAAAATTTTTCTAGGAAAAACAAGAAGCCTAGGTCAAATAGTAGAGAGTGAGAATTAATGAAGAATAAGGGACAATAGGTTAAGAAAATTCTTCTTCTTTGTAGGTAGG
Organism: Vanilla planifolia; assembly: GCA_023846275.1. Classification (NCBI taxonomy): domain Eukaryota; kingdom Viridiplantae; phylum Streptophyta; class Magnoliopsida; order Asparagales; family Orchidaceae; genus Vanilla; species Vanilla planifolia. The sequence goes on from CM043866.1 coordinate 1,074,633, forward strand.
TTCATCAGTCTTGTCTAATGTGTTAGATATCCTATTTATACTCACAATTTGATTAAACACACATTTAGAAAGCCCAAAGGCGTAAAAATTATATTTTCAAAGTGATTAACTAGTGGTTGTAAGTATTGAGTTTATTTCATATAAGAATAACTAGAAGATCATACCAATATAATTAGTGGATCATACCAAGGCAATACCTGAATAGAACTAATTTGCTTGACAAAATGCTTATACAAGACATATATATTGATTAAATAAAATATATTAAATAAGCAAAATAGTGGATATAATACTGCGTGATATGTGTTCTTCACACACCCTTAAAAATCACCTCAGATTTCCATAGCTTTTTATTGGATGACCACATGAATCATATAAGAATGATACATTTAATACTCAAATGTATATAAGTTGGTTGATGATCTTAAATGTCTAATAAATGGTTCATCTGCATAAGATGAATTATTTTGCAAAGTTCTTTGCTCTTAAGTTTTTGAATATGATGGTGGATCATATTAGTACCAAAGTATTCCCTTAAACAATTTACTTAAAGAGTTATAGGTAACAAACTTCATACATGTATGATATTGACATAGAATCTGTATGAAGGCATATCATTTAACTAATATTTTAATCTACATGATGATCATACTCTTCATATGATGCCATTGTAACATGATTTTCATGAAGTTACTTTTATAATTCTATTAGTGAAAAGGTTTGTATAATTATGACATTCTTCATCATACTATATGGTTTCTGAGTTTTGTTGAACACAAGAACATAACATGAACTCACACTTGATCGATAGCTAACAAGAAATTTTGTAGAATTCAACATTATTTCTTAGACGGATCTAGCACCTTGGTGGAAGAGAGTTGGCTAAATTAGATAAATAAGATATTTAATGGGATAACATGCCTAGAAGGAAGGAGTCATTTATTCTATTAGTTCTTAATGACATAGGTAGTTTGTGGTTGGAATCTCACAACCACCTTTATTTCAAAGATTTCATAATCAAATACATTTCTTGGGAAGATTTTGTTAATGACTTTTAAAAATGTTTTGTGTCTCTATCCATCAAAGAAAACACAAGGGAAGAACTAGTAGTTCTTGAATATGAGGGATATATTAATGATCAACTATGAAAGAAGGTTTCTCTTCCTAACTCACCATGCACAGCATGTGGTGAGCCAGAGGACGAGATATATTATGCATACCATTGAGTGCTAAGGAATCCATTAAAGCCACTTTGAACAATTATAACACTAATAATTATGTGAAGCATATGGAGCAAACTAGGATGGTGAAGCAATAATTAGAAATCATTGAAGCTCACATAGCAATAGCAAACAAAAGAGAAGATGATATCTTTTCTATGAAGAGCTCATGTCCTTTCAAAAAAATGTTCCACAAAGGAAAGAGTAGTATGAAATTTAGTCATTTCTAGCATAGTTGATAGGACTCTAATGCTATTAACTATAAGTCTGTACTGACTCTAATGGAAAAGAACATCAATTTGTAGAGTGAAAAAGATTTTGCGTGGGTTTTGTAAGTTTAAGTAAGGAGGCCAGCGCAAGTTCCTCAGTTGTGGAGAGTTAAGTCACTTAAAAAGAGCATGTCTCCACAAAAGATCAAAGACAAGTTTTATAGAGGTGTTGCTGGGGGAATCCTAGTAGGGACAGAGGTACATCTTTAGCTACAACATCTAGGAGTGTAGGTCAAAGCTAGTTTGTAAGCCGAGGTGCTCAATAAAAGGTCTGTCATTACCTAATAAGGTGCCCCTCACTTGACAAACATGATAATAGCAATTGTGTTCTTTCAAAAATTACAAGTAGTTGTTTTATTGATTATGATACCTTACATTCATTTGTATCTCATCATATTCTTGATGCATTTATTATCAAATTAAAACTAATGAATAGTCCTTTTCTTGTAAAATTTCCTCATGCAAGTGAAATTTGAGTAGAGGATTTTATTTGGGTCGGAAGCAAGAAATTTGCTGCTTAATTACTTATTTTACCCTTATTTAAAATTGATATTATTTTTGAAATTTATTGGCTATAATGAATATCAAGTGTTCATTAATTGTGCATAAAAAAGTACTAAATGTCTAATTCTCGATGTAGTGGAAGTAGTTTATTATTGGAAAAGAAGTGGAATTCCATTTATCTTGAGAAAGGCCAAGAAAGGATTTTTGTTGTTCTGTTTATTTATTGATTAGAAATTTGTAAAGTCATTGGATGTGCTCTATATGTATCTAGATATCTTTTAAGAATATTGACCTCATCTTCCTCCTAATAGGAAGATTAAAGTTTAAGATTCATTTGGTATCAGGAATTGAGCTTATATCTAAATCTTCTTATAGAATGAGTCTTACTAAATTAGAAAAACTTAAACTTCAAATCTAAGAGTTATTGGATAAAGAAATTATTCTATCCAATGACCTTATAAGAAGAAATAATTCTTTAGGTTAAGAAAAAAGAAGGTATTCATAGGGTGTGTATGGATTATCTTGAACTAATCAAGTTGACTATTAAGAATAGATATTCTCTCTTAAGAATTGATGATTAATTTGACTAATTATTGGGTGCTATAGTATTATTAAAGATAGATATGTGATTTGGATATCATCAATTAAAAATCAAAGAAGAATATATTGTCAAGATTACTTTTAGAATCATTATGAGCTTTACACGTTTTTGGAGCTACATATTGGCCTTAAAAATGCACCTACAACCTTTATAGATTTAATAAATAAGATTTTTAAGAAATTTTTAGATTAGTTTATGATCATCTTTATAATATCATTCTTATGTACTCTTGGTCTGTATAAGATCATGTTTTTATTTGTGTATTGTGTAGCAAATCTTGAGAGAGAATTAGCTATATTTGAAATTTTTAAGTATGTATTTTGGTTGTTCCAAGAGATATTCTTGGTACATGTTGTTAATCTAGATAACTATTAATCCTTAGAAGATTGAAAATATTATGGATAAGCCAAAACCAACTTCTATTTTAGAGATTTAAAACTTGTTAGGTCTAACTAGTTATTCCTATAAATTTAAGTAGCGTTTTTCCCAAATAGGATTTCCACCAATAGGGCTGAACCAAAAAGTTGTAAAATTTGAGTGGAATGTTTCTTATGAAAGTAGTTTCTTGAAGTCGAAAAAAAGAAATAAATAACAACTCCAATGTTGTTATTTCTAAAAGGGTCTAACAGATAGCAAATATTTAATGAAGCTTTACTTTAGGGACAATGATGTATGTTGATTTAGAGTGGTAGAGTTGTTGCTTATGCTTCTAAGCAACCAAAGTCTCATGAGAAGAATTATCTAATGCATTATTTGGAATTGATTTTTATAATCAGTCTTAAAATCTTAGAGGCATTACTTATATAAGGTGAAACATGAAGTGTTTAGTAACCATCAGAAGTTGAAATATCTTCTTACCCAAAAAGACTTAAGCCTAAGAAAAAGAAGATAGCTAGAATTTATTAAATAAAATGATCTAACTATCAATTATTTTATACGTAAACCTAACATTATTATAGATTCTTTGAGCATGAAGGATACTATATTTCCCATTGTGGGTAAGTCTGATTAGAAGCAAATTTCTTTTGAAATTAATAGATTATATATGGATAGGTAGTATAAAAATGTACTAATTTTTTTAACTCTCAATGAGGTTACAATGGCTCGTTTCCATCATAGAAGATCAACTCTATGTTGAAAAATATTACAAGCTAATTTAAAGAATTGGAGATATATGGGAATTAAATTTAAATCTTAATGAGCATGATGCATTGAGATTCTAGATAAGTTGTGTATTCTTGTTCAACAATAGCTTATATAAGTATTATTGGCTAAAGCTTATTATTTCAAATATTCTAACCATTCTAGAAGTAAATAAGATGTACCAAGAATTAAGATAAAGATATTGGTGGCCAAAAATGTAAAGGGACATTGTCAAATGAGTCATGAAGTGCCTTGTTATCCACTAAGTTATGGGTGAATAAAAAAAGTCCATTTTGTTACAATCCTTGCAACATCTTGAATGGAAATAAGAATGTGTAGCCATGAATTTTATTATTGGAAAACCTCAAAATCTAGCAGAGCAAGATTCAGAGTGATAATTGTAGTTACATTAACAAAGTATGTACATTCTCTAACTATCATAACAACAATTTTAACAAAGCAATTGGCCTAGTTGAGGTTTCAATAGTGATTAACTCTTATAGAGGGTCTAAATTCATATCTTAATTTTAGAGAAATATACATAATATTATTAATAACTAATTGAGATTTAGCATAGACTTCCATTCTCAAAATGATAAACAAACTGAAAGAAACACTAAGATTCTTGAATATTAACTAATACTGCATGTTGGATTTTTGGGTGATTAAGAGAGCCATTTATCACTGATTGAAATTTGTTTATAATAATAATTTTCATACTAGTATTAGAATAGCTCCTTATAGAAGGTGTCAATCCCTTTTGTGTTAACTTGTGGCCAAGCTAAGGAATTTTAATAGATTAGATTTTGTTGATAAAGTAGTAGAAAAGATAAAAACTATTAGAGTAAGGATATAGACTACTCAAGTCCATCAAAAGAAATATTTTGACCAAAAACACAAAAACATTAAATTTTAGTAAGGAGAGCATGTCTTTCATAAAGTAAGTTCCCTAAAAGGGTAATCAGATTCAAAAGAGTAAGAAAGTCAAGACATAAGTATATAGAACTTTTAAAATACTAAAAAGAATTGATCATTTTCCCTATATAGTCTCTTTTCCTCTACAAATGGTTGGATTGAAAAATATTTTCTATATTTCTTCTTTGATAAATATGGTCATTCATCTCATATTATTGATATGACTCATAAGATATTAAATTCTAGTCCAATATGTTAATTAGAAAAAACCAAATAGATTTCAAGATCATAAAGAAAAAGAATGGGAAGCAAAGTTATTCCCATGATTAAGGTACTCCAAAATAATCAAACTACAAGTGAAGCAACCTAAGAAGTTAAAGGTTATATGATGCTCTAATATCCTAAGTTACTCTAAATTTTAGAACTAAATTTCTACAAGATGAGGAAATTGTTAAGACCTAAATATTTTAATAAAAAATATCCATGTATCTTAGTTATAATATAGGTATTTGCTATATGTAAGTTATTGTTGAGAAATCGATGAGTTTTGGTGTACTCAAAGTGTATACCATAATGTTAATAACTGAATTGGTTGTTTAGTCTTGCCATTGAGAAGAGCTTAATGCAAGAACTTTATTGATATGTGATTTATAATTATGAACATTATTGTAATTTCTAGAATTTTTTTAAAGATAAAGTTGTTGTTGATTATTTTACCTTTATTAACTAAAAAAGATTTCCTATATAAATCATTTCCCTGAGTGAACCACTAACAAGAAGCTATGTAAAAAAATCTTTAAGAGAGATAGAGAGGTAAGAGAATTAATCAAAGAAGATCTTGAGTTTTAGAATGTAAGGGGAAGCACGAGGTAGCAGTAGTAGTAAAAACTCCTAGAGCACAAGAGAAGAGAGTTAGGAATACCTAATATTGATTTGTGCCTAAGATGTCCATTCTTTGGGTTGCTTGTGAGTTATAGTTTAAGTTAGTAATGAGTTGGAGTGAGTCTAGATGGGATTTGGGTTAAAATTACTGACTCAAAGATTTTTGTTCATGTCTACAATGCTATACACATGGGCCAACATATTATATGTTAAGCCTATGTATCATACATTGGGATCCAGAGATAGTATGCCAAGTGGTGCATTTAATTATAACCTTTTCTTAAGGAAAATGGATGGCATGTTATATTCCAAACAAACAATAATTTTAGGTCTAGGTGTAAGAGTAGTTGCTAGACCTTAGATTCTTAAAGAAAATGTATAACATGTTATTTTCTAACTTACCATACATCATGGAACAGGATGTTTTGGGCTACAAATGTTGTTCCTTGTTATTTAATGTATGGTGTTTTAGGTATGACATACCACACGTAAGACTTATGTACTTTATGTTATGTTTTTGAGAGGGGTATGAAAGGGTCAAGATGGTTTTGTCATACCCTACCTAACATGCTTACCCTATGTGGCCATGACTAATCACCAAGTTTAATTAGAAATTTATTGCATATTTGATTATAGTATCCACTTAACTAAGTGAGGGTGATAGTAAATCCAACTTCTACTCATTTTTAAATATATTCTAATCTAAAATATGATTTAAATTGAGGATTAAAATAGATAAGTATTCTCTAAAAAAAATTTTTCTATGTATACACATTCACAAAAATTAACAACAAATCATAAGAGATAAATATAATTTAATTAAGAATTAAAATTGATAGTCCCCTTTAAAACTATTTTTTTGTATACAAATCTACAAACATTAACATCAAATCACATGAGACTAAATACATATCATAAAATCAATTAACTCAAATACAATCTCTACAATTAAATCACATACATAGTACATCCACATAACAAATATCAAGCCATAAAAGATGTACATAACTCCATATAGCTTATATATAATTATTTAAAATATCTTTTTGTTACAAATATAAGCAATAATCAAAGAAAAAATTTACAAATTTCCATAAAATGTGTCTCTACTCAAGTGTGGCTAAGGTTCCTCATCACTTAGTTTCTTTAAGGTTTTAACTTATAATGTAAGTATGAAATGAGCTTATAAAACTTAAGAAAAAAATTATTTTCTTAACAATAAGATGAGATATAATACCATAACAAAATAATCTCTAAGAAAGAAAACCACTAAATAGTAACAAAATCATGGTATCTATATACAAAAAGTAGTATGAGCATGTGATAGAATATGAGCAACATATTGAAACATATAAAGAAATCAACATATAAAAGCACAAATTGGTCTCCTAACCATGTTCTTACCTAGGCATCTCTCTATTCATTATATTTCTATTTATACATCTAAAATCTAATATCTTTATATGTTTTTACTTCAACTTTTAAATGACCTTATCCATTGTTATATTTTTTTTTTTAATTTTGTCCTAATGTTACTTCTATCTCATTTGCTCATAATTATTATAAGACAAATATTTCTTGAATGACTATTATTCTACTACCTTGGCACCTCATCTCATTCATATCATGTTTACATCAAGTGCACAGTATGCTAACTTTATATTGAATAGAATCTATACTGTAGGCTTATCATATCATTCTATAGCAAGTAGATGACATGCATATCTCATCATATTTCATGGTCACATCAAGTACACAACATGCAAATATCATCTCATATCATGTTTACATCATAGCAAATCTCATCATATTTCATGTTCACATCAAGTACACAATGTGCAAATATCATTTCATATCATGTTTGCATCATAGCAAATCTCATTTCATATGGAGTTATGTTATTGGTACCATATGAAATTACATCATCATCACATAGACAACTAGAGAAAATGTCATTAAGAAAATCTCATTTGTCCTCTTATAACTTCATTCTAGCAATAATGTCTCCACGATACATCAATACCATCACTAGTATAATCAACATAAAAAGTCTTATATAGTATAATTCATATCAAATACTCAATATGATCTCATGTCACATCATCTATCTTATCTTTATAACTTTTTTATTTTTATTTCTCATTTATGCCATCTTTTCTCCATCATATTCATTCTTTTGTCTCTATAATATCCTTTTCCTATGTTTTAATATTATTAACAACACTAAATCATTTAGCAATTTAACATTTTGATACCTAATCATTACCATAAAATGATTTCACACTACTATATAAAATTCTTAAAGATGTTATACCATTGATTATTACATCACTGGTTTGATGATAACAAAACATTTGTATTATATTTATTAATATTTTTCTTATATTTTTTAATCATGAATCTCAATGGCACATAGGTTAATCATATGAAGAGCGTGATCAATTAATAAGTTAAGAAGCTTAATAGAGGTGTTTGGGTGATAATTATAATTGACACTAATAGAAACACAAGCTCAAGAAACTCAAAGAGAAGATCTTTGTTGAGTCTTTTTATTTTGGTAAATAAAATTTTAACAATTTACTTAAGACACTTAGAAATTACTTAAGACATACATTTCATCTTATTTTGCATATAATATTTATCATAAAACATTGCATTTATATTGAGCTACATCTTGTTAAGTATAATTAAGTTATATTTGAAAAGATATCAAGTAAAGTTTGCATTAACTAGACTAATTAGGATCTATCATATAATATAGTCAGTTAATATTTTGATAAAATAGAGCATCAACTGAGAGTGATCCTAGGTTAAGTATGCTACATGTACTAGTCATACATATATAATAAACTTTTTACTTTGTGCTAATGATTTACCTAAGAGGACTACTTTGAGATTAAGTATTTTTTATCTTTATTTTTCATACCAATATGATTAATTCATTTGGAAGATCAAATCTAGAATTAGACAGAGTGATGTAAGTTGAGTCCTCGAGAGGTATGAAGGCTAACTAGATTTATCATGCCCTCATCTAATTATATACTTAATCATTAATATAATTAAGGGCTAAATAAACATAAAAATCATGTGAGAAATAAATCCTTGGTGGAGACCCAATAGTGAGACAATTTTTTTTAATAAGATTAAAAAGTAAAAAATTCATGAATAAAGATTTTGATATAAAAATAACTTGAGCATTAAAATTATCATATCCTCAAAACTAAACCAAAATCCTACCTACTCTCACAACATAGAAGTAAAGTCCTCTCCCATGGTATCAAAATTCTCAACTTATGGTATATTGGATGTATGACTTGTAATGTAATACTATATGAGATAATAATCTTATTAGATAAATCAAATATAATAACTAAATATAAAAGCATATTATAAAAAAAATATTCCAATGCAAGCTAAATGATAAACTATATTCAAATCCACATTATAAGCCATGTATATAAAAGAAGAAACTATATGTAATGCAAAATTACCAACTTTTATTTTAATTTCTCTTAGTTTATTTTATTACCAAGAATAATTATCTTTAAATCATTATCCTCTCTAGATTTATATCATAACCATATTTATTAATGTCCTTGTGCTAAAATTCATTAATAATAAAGCTATACAAAATGCTAAAAAAGGTATGATCCAAAAACACATACCCCATAATACATCATTAAGTTAAGCACCTAAACGAGTATGATTCATAGACTAATAACCTTTAGTCTATTATTAAACCTGGTATCATCACATATACATAAGGTCATAGTTCACATATACACTAGATAAATATATGATCTTATGATCATAGTTTATTACTAAGCATAGTGTTGAGAATAGCGTCTTTAAGAATCTATGTTCTAATTTCAATTTTTTAACATATCTTAATCATTCCATCATGCAAACTCAAATGTCATTTTCAAAATCAATATTTGTTTTATTTCATTTTAATTATCCTTTATATTATCATGTAATTAAAAAAATTAGTTATCAAATAAAGTCATGAAAAAGACATGTAACAAGTATTGAGTAAATCATATAACGAAAATCATAACAAAGATTACCAAAATAATATTTGCATTAGAAGAATACACTAATTAAGAAAAACTTTAGTAAAAATACATTAAATAAAATATTATAAAAATAATATTATTTTTCTACATAATAGATTATCACATTTATTTACCTAAATATAGCTGTTATCTTTTCTTCCCAACCTTTATCTTCCTTGACTTTCTACAATGGCATGTATATGTAAAGGTTAACATATTGTATATATGACATGTTCAATAAGAAATTAAAATCATATTAAGGCTAAGAAATTACAAATCCAACCTTATAATTGATATTCTAATATTTCTAAATCTTTCTGCCACTAATTTGTTTTGACCTAAGTTAAAATTCTTAAAATTATAATTACACCTTACATAACATTTCAATATTACAATTATATTCAAATATTGAGTTTGTCACAAAGAGTTCCTTTTATTGAAATAATCAAATAATATTTTTGACCTTGTTAAATTTTATAACACATATCTTAAGTTTCAGTCATTATTTTAATATTTTTACATATAAACACATATCAAATTTATTCACACCTAATCACAATATTATTAGCTTGATTCAAGGGTTTCTCTTATCTTAATTAAGATAAAAATTACAAATGTTATAATTTTTTCCTCTTGTAGAACTTTCTTTAGAAAAGTTTCATTTATTTGTAATCACATCAGCTTCCACTTCCTACGTGCTTCTATTTCTTTTTTATCTTACCATGGACGTTAACCATAGGAATGATTGTGTTCCTTAGCCTCTTTTCCTATCTATTGAGCATCCTTAATGGTGTCTCAATACAAGCCAAATTTGTTTATACTTCCATATCTGGATCCATATAGCTAAGTATATAAGAGGGATCTAGGATATATCATTTTAGAGATGAAACATGGAACACAATATGCACTCCTGCCAAAGGAGGGGCATAGCAATGTGGTATGCTATTTGTTCTACTCTTTCTAAGAAAGAAAAAACTAATAAATTTAGGTTTTAACTCTTTTTACTAACTAACTATTATGATTGTTTTTATTACATTATAATTAAAAAATGCTCTCCCTCTTAGAATTCAACCTATCAATGTTTTGCATTATGGTACTTCTTTTGTTTATTAAGAGGTTTTTTCATTTTTTCCTTTAATAATTCTAATATTTTTTATTATTTCTTCGACAAACTCAAGAGCTAGTTGAACCCTTTCCCTACTTTTATTCTAGCATAGAGATGACTAACATTTTCCTTCATGAAGTGCTTCATATGGTGTTATCCTGATCTTGGTTTGATAACTATTATTATAAGAAAATTCTATCTAATGTACACAACTTTCTTGGTCTCTACCAAAGATCAAGATACAAAGCTACAAAAATTCTTTCAAAGTATTTATGGTCCTTTCTATTTGATCATCTATTTCAGGTTAGAAACATACCAAAAGCTCGATTTACACTTTTTTAGAAATCAAATATGAATTTAGGATCTATATCAAATATAATTTTGGCACATAATTTAGCTTAACAATTTGGTTCACACTAACTTGGGCTAATTTTTCAATTGAATAAGTGATTTTAATAATAAGAAAATGAGTAGATTTGGATAACCAATCTAAAATTACCTAGATTAAATCATAGCCTATAAGTGATCTACGAAAACCAACCATAAATCCATTGTCACTTTCTCTTATTTTCATTCTAGTTTGGGTAAGGGTTATAATAATCACAAGGCTTTTGTTGCTCACTTGTTGGAAACATCTTTCTTAAATCTTGGCCACTAATATACAACCTCAATTCTTAGTACATCTTATTTTGAATATCAAGAGTTACACACTTCCTTCAACAACACCTCCATGAGTTGTTCATGTGTTGTGCATACACCCTACCTTCAAACCTATGTATACTAGATTTTATCTAGCTAAAATTCAAATTTCTAGTTCTAAATTATCTTTTGTAGCTTAAAAACTTTGAATTGATCTTCCTTGATTGATGGCAACCAGACTAATTTTATTGACAAATATGTTAATAAAGTCATATTGCCTCAAATATTAGATTCTAATTGTAGCTTATCCATCTCAAAGATTAGTTATTTTCTTCTTTTATAGCCAATAGGCTTACTAACGTTTCCTTTTAACTCAAAGCATCTACAATCGCATGTGCTTCAAACTCTAATGATATGTATTGATCCCACATTTAACTCCATATAGATAATGCATGTATATATTTAGATTGAAATCTATAGCTACCAACTCAAGGCCAAGAATAGTTTTGTTCTTTTCATGTAGCTTGAACTACCAAGATGCATAGGTAATTATCATTTTGTGTTGCATTAATATCCAACAAAGCCCTTATAAGGATGCATCATTATACAATTGATAGCCTTTTTTTCCTTTAGATAATCCTAACATTGTGGTTGTAGTTAATTTATTCTTCAACATTTGAAAGCAATTTTTTTCAAGCTACATCCCAATCAAATTTAGTAGCCTTCTATGTTTAGTGGTGAAGATATCTATGAAAATCCCTTAATAAATTCCTTATAGTTTTAAACTAATCTCAAGAAATATTTGACTTCTATCATTAAAGTAGGTCTTGGTCGATCTATAATTGCTAAAATTATTTACAAATCAATAATGATTCCCTCCACACTAACTACATTCCCCAAGAACATGACTTTTGATAGCAAAACTTCATATTTAGATGTTTGTAATGCCATATGTAAGTTTGTTAGGTGTTCTTCTAAAGCCTTTAAGTAAATCAATATATCATCAATGAATACAATGATGTACTAAGCCAAGAATTTTTTGAACACTCTATTCATTAAATCCATAAAGGCTATTGGTATATTTGCTAATCCAAATGATAATGTGAAGAATTGATAATGCCTACACCTAGTGTTAAAAGTACTCTTAAGAACATCTTTTGGATTAATTTTCAAATGATGATATCCAGACTATAGATTAATCTTTGAGAATACCATTGCTCCTTGCTATTGATCAAATAGAACATCAATCCATGATAAAGGAAATTTTTTCTTAATGTTAATATTATTAATCTCACTATAGTCAATAAATATGTAAAGACTATCATCTTTCTTCTTCACAAAAAGAGTAAGTGTACTCAAAGGGGATAAACTTGGTCTAATAAAAAATCTTATCTAAAAATAATTGAATTTGCAACTTGATTTATTGTAATTCAATTAGTGTTATATGATATGAAGCTTTAGAAATTGGTTCTTTCCCTAGAATTAATTGAATTTCAAAATAAGAGATAAACTTAATAACACCACCAAGAAAACATCCAAATATTCTCAAATCATTGATACTTCTAATGGTTGGAAAACCTTTTTATGTAAACCCACAATAGATACCAAACACCTTTGACACTTTTACTTAGTAGCTATTATGCTTTAACCATATAAATATTAAAGAAACATTCCTTCTTTAACCAAAGTAAATTAATTTACCTTCATTAGGGCTTGGAATTTCTATTTATTTTTCTTAATAATTTATCTTTGCATTATGATTAAATAGACAATCTATACCCAAAATCACATCAAATTTTATTATAAGTAAAATATTTAATATCAATGAGAATTTCCTTTAATATCTATCTTATTCTTAATGAAGTCATTTACTCATACATTATGCATTAGGCATTCTAATTATTAATAGTTCTTTATTAGGTTGAAATGGAATCTCCTTAATTGACTCATAATGTGGGTAGAAATAAAAACCGAGATGCATCACACTTATAGAGAATGAAAAATTGTAAATTTTGTAAATGTATCATACCAATAATGGCATTGATAAAATGTGAGGCCTTCTATTAAGTGATAAAGTAGGCATGTACCTACAATTCTCTACCTATAACTCTACCTCTAGACGCTCCACTTGAAATTGCCCAAATCCATTACCTCTGCCCTATCCTACATTACCTCTACCTCCATTGGTTAAGGTACTATTCATGTTTATGTTTTGAATTTTGGGACAAGTTCTAGCAATATGTCCTAACTCTTCAAATATAAAACATTAATCTAGCAAACAATTTCTACCTTACTCTCCCCTAAATGCCATTTGCCACATTTCTCACATTAACTAGTTCTATTAAATACATTTAAAGATTTGAACCTACTAAATCCTAACTAAACCTACTTCTTCCTTGAGAAAAGTTTAAGTTCCCTCTTCCTTTTACAAATCTAGATTTAAATCTTATGGTATTGAATCTTTTCATATCGACTCCCCTTTTCGTCCAAAATGCCATTCCAATTCAGTAGTTCGAGTATGCTCGAGTAGTTCCATATAATTAGTGGTTTATATTGTCATAAAGAATGTCATCTCGAAAAACTCTCTTAAACATGTATCATCACTATTCTTCAAGCATTACCAAGTTAGGTAGATACTTCACCAAATAGGCAAACATGCTTTCGTTTGTGATCAATGACATGTTACCCTATGTTAGATTGGTCAATCCTTCCATCATCTTTGCATTAACTAACATATGCATGAACCATTTGTCAAATTCATTAATAACTTCCCAAAGATATTTCTCTCACATATCTACCTAAGAACCTTAATCAATGCTTAAAGCTTCACCAAAGTCTTATAGCATCCTTTAATACCAATACTATCAAGGCCACATTTTTATTAGCTTAGAATGACATCCCATCAAATATGATTTCTATCTATTCTAATCAGCTTTGGTGGTCATGGGATCTTCCTCTCTAGAAAAATAAGATAGATGCATTTTCTAAAATTGATCCACCATTTTATTAATAAAGGATCTTATAATTTGATGGCTAATACCACCACTTGTTGATTATAGCAAAGTAATCAAAGTTTGAACCAATTCTTGTTTATTATGTCCCTACTTCTCTTTACCTTTTTCTTTGTCTACATTACCAGATTCCAATCTTTCCATCACCTACAACACTCGAGATGTATATAAATAATTTTATATTTAAAACTTGATCTAAAAAAAATAGAGAATAATATAAATGTATATGTTTTGTGTGTTTGTGTGTGTCCTCACTCAAACATCCTACTTATTCCTAAATAAAAATCTAATACTACCATATCACACCCTTACCTATTCATAAGCTCAATCATTAATATAATTATAGGTTAAATGAAGATAAAAATTAAGTGAAGACATAATTCCTAAGTGAAGAGCTAAAGGTGAGACAAATTTTCTTTTTTCAAATTCCAGCTAAGTAAAATAAAAAAGTAGAAGAAAAAGTTCATAAACAAAAATTTTGATATAGAAATAACTTCATTACTAAAACTATCATACAACAAACACCAAACATCCTCCTCTCATATAGTTCAAGATTGAAATCTTCTTCTATGGTATCAAAATTCCTAGATCTTAGTGTAGTGGATGCATGACCTATGATATAACCCTACATGAGACAATAATCTTAGAAAATAAATCAAATATAATAATTAAATATCAAAATATATTATAGAAAAGCATACTAATGTAATCTTGATGATAAATGATATTACAAGACACACTATAAGTCATGCATACAACATAAGAAAACTATACACAATGTAAAATTACTAATTTCTTTTTTAGTTTCTAATGGCTCATGTTATTGTTGGGCCCAAGTTCTCTTGATTCGATATCCATTCAAATTTCATATCATAATCACATCTATCAAAGACCACTTATTGGCATTCATTCACAATAAAGCTATACAAAATACTAGATAAGTATAGTCTAAAAAGACCTAGACCCTATAATTCGTCATTGATTCTAATATTTAGTATGTATGGTCTGAAGATTAATACTTTTGGTCCATTGCTAAGCTTGATATTATCACATATATCGTCATGTCATGGTACACATATGTACTAGGTAGATATCTAACTCAAAGATTGATATCTTATAAGCCTAATTTTGAAGATATCTCTAAGAATCCATGTTCTAATTCTAATTTTTTATATGTCCAAATCATGTGATCATGTCAATCTAGATGTTATTTTTAAAATAAATATATATTTCATTTCATTTTAATTTTTCTTTATGTTGTCATGTAATAGAGAAATCAATACACTTCTATTACTATCTTCTGTCTTTAATAACAATCAAAGTAACAAAAATATTTCTACAACAACATTTTAGGTGATTGTTATTGTTGCAACTTGGATTGTGTTTAACAATTGGAAATTCTATTTCAATCATATTCTGAAAATAGTTCATAAGTTTTAAAAGTTCTTTAAGTTCTTTGATTTTATCTTAAATTTTGGAATTTGTAAAATTCACCACCCTTGTAGTAGATGCCATGCTCCTCTTAATATAATCATTAGTATCAAAGCATATGCTAAATCAAAGAAAAAAATTCTTGTGAAAAGATCTTATCAATATTGCATAACATTTTAAAAAAATACCCTAAAATTCTAATATTTATAAATCTATCCTCCACCATTTGATTTCCTTTTAACTAATATTTTTGAAATTATAGATATATTCTTCTTAATGTTCTTATATTTACAAATCTATCCTTTACCAATTAGTTTTGACCTAAGATAAAATTCTCAAAATTGTTATTCATAATATTTTAGTATTATAATTATACCAAAGCCTTAAAAAATTATAATAAATTTTTTAAGTCTTCAAAAATTATAAACTCAGTGTTATTAAAGTCATATAAGAGAGTTCTTTCTATTAATATATTCAAAAAATATTTTTTTATCTTATTAAAGTTGATGATATACATCTTAATATTTTTTTATTATTTTAATATTTTTATGTATAAATATATATCACCTTTGATCATATCTAATCACAATTTCATTAGTTTGATTCAAGGTTTCTCTTATCCTAATTTAGGTAAAAATGAAGGATGTTATAGGATTCAAATAGTACGATGGATATCATTGCCTTTGTATAATAATCTTAATAGAGTAATGTCTTGAATCTTGTCATTTTATTATGATACAATGTTTATACTTGTATGATACCATTTAACCAAGGGCATAGTATTAAGGACTTAAGTTATAGTTGAATAGATTTTGTTTGTTCCTATATGATATCATTGTCATACCCATAGGATACCATTTCTCTTAAGAGCTTTAATTGTGACTTAGTTATATGTTGAGTAGATTTTTATCATATTAGTTTAATATTCTTAACAAGCAACTGTAATCTATTATGTTCATTATAAATGAGCTTACAATAGAAGGTACCATTCTTATTTGATCATGCATCATACAATATTTTTTTGGGAATTTAAAATTTAGATATGCATAGTTTTATTCTTGTCATATATCCTAATCATATCTATATAGTCTATTTATGTAGTGAAAATAAAATAATTAGATCAAGAGAATAACTGGACAATACTCTTAGTGCTATATCATACTTGTATAATTTCTTGGATCAGATAATATGATAATTTCAAGAATATGAGTAATAATTTGATTAGATTTTTAAGAAATCAATTAATAATAGATGAAGCATGGTTTGGAATCATTTGAGAAGATCTTATGGACTATATAAAGGCATCTAAACATTAAAGAAAAGGATAATATTTGTTTGCATATCATTAAAGAAATCATAACTTTGAAATCTTTATTGAATTAAGAGAACAAAGAGCAAAGTCATGATTTTTAGCTTGCATCATGCATTATAGGCTTCCTTGATTGTGTTAAGTTATATTTCATTATCTTAGCTACCTTTTTGAGCTAAAGTTTATTATCTTCTTATTACTTCAACATTATATTAGTGCTTCTCTTGAATTAAATTATATTAGATATAAGATTTTTGTAATAATCTTTATATTTAGTTTGTGTTTTATTTTTAAGCATTTATACTTACACTTGTTATGAACTTTTATCTTTTGGGTACCCATTGTTTAGATTGACTCTTACCATGTTGTGACAAAAAGGGAGTGGCTTTCGTAAAGGCTAACTTCTACCTAACTGTGATAAAAAAAGATTAGTCATTGTTTAGGTTGACTTAACCTCACCACGATAAAATGGGAGTGGATTACTATAGGCTTAGTCATTTAGCTAATGGTAGATGAAGATCCAGGTTTTGATTGTATCACCTAAAAATTATGTTATGCTATATATCTTTCTTGCTCTCTCACATAAGGATTTGTAAAACTAAACAACAATTCTAAAACTTATTTATATTAATTACTAAAACTAATTAAGATTATCAATTGATTTGTATAGTTAAAGCATTCAAATAAAGCAACTTGCTGTAATATTACTTGAATTATGGATTTTGATTTGGAGAAGGCAATACACTTTTGTTATTATCTTATGACTTTATGGGTAATCAAAGTAACAAAAAGATTTTTCTACAACATTTTTTGTGATTTCTTGAGTTGTTCTAATTTGGATTGAGTTGAGTAATTAACAACTCTATTCTAATCATATTATAAACAAAGTTGTAAATAAGTTTTAGACGTTCTTTAAGTCATTTGATTTATCTTAAAGTTTAGATTTGCATAATTCACCTCTTTTCTTGTGGACATCGCATTCTTTCTAGTATAATAATTAGAGAAAGAGAGGAACAAGAAGAAAAAATTCAAGAAGAATAAGGAGGTGAGAAAGAAGGCAACATTAGTTGATTTGGATCCATCATCACCACTTTGTGTAATGAGAAGATTAATGATCAAGAATTATTTTGTCTTATCACACATCACCATGATGACTCTTTTGGGATTGAAGATAATGATGTATCTAAACTCACCTATGATGAATTAGAAAGCTATTGACTTAAAATTATTTGATGCTTTCAAATTTCTTTCTAAGCAACATAAATGTTTGGAAAAAGAGCACAAAGAATGTTCATGTGTTTGTAGAGAACTGAACAAATAGAATGAACAATATTTGGTTGACTTGAAATCTAATGGAGATAAACTTGCCCAAGCAACTAATGTAAATGCTAATGATACACTTGCTTTTGAACAATTTAAAATGTTGCACTCCAATTGTGCTTCATCTTATTGCATGCATACGAATGTTTCATGTCAAAATTCTAAATCTATGCATATTGTATATAATTTACTTATGCTTCATCTCTTACTTAAAATTATTCCTTAATTCTTGTATATTATAGGATTCCAAATTAAAACCATGATATTTCTAGGTATCTTATATGTATGGGTAGAGGAAAATGGGAATGTACCCAAAGGTATCATTCGACATGATTGTGGATTGGTTGGCTCCAAATCTATTTGGGTTTCAAAATATAAATTCTAAATTGCGAAGCATCTATGCATGCTTTCTTGTTGTAATTATAAAAGGGGGAAATCCTTTGGAAACATGTAATTTAGTTTTAAATTCTTAAACATGATTATTTTCTTGTTTATTTATTTTCTTACTTTATTATGTTTCTTTAAAAAGTTTGTATGCATCAATTTAGGGAGAGTTGTATATATGAACCCCTTGAAGTTTATGAGATGATTTATTTTACTTATTATTCATCAAGTGATATCTTCTTTTATTGATATGCTCTCAACAATTATATATATGTGCACCCGTTGCATGTTTTCTTTCAATTTGTTTATCCTTTTATACATAACAAAAATAGGGAGAAATAAGTGAGAAATAAAAAAACATTCATTACATCCTAATAGTTGTACATACACTGAGGAGAATGAATGTAGGTGAAGCATTTATATACTTGTATGATTTTAAGTCTTTTTATTTCATTATTTGTTCATTGGTTTTGACATCATCAAAAAGGGGAGATTATCGTACTCTTCTTTATTATACAACTTATTTGATGACAACAAAATTATTATGTTGTATTTATTAATATTATTTTAGTATTTTTTAGATTATGAATTTTAGGATACATATATTATTTATATGGAGAGCTTGATCAATTGATAACTCAAGCAGCTTAATAAAGGTATTTGAGTGATAACTATAACTAACATTAAGTAAAACACAAACTCTACAAAGAGAAGAACTATATTAAGTTGTTTTATTTTGGTAATTAGAATGTCAAAAATTATGACACTTTGTTTAGCACTTGGGATTTACTTAAGATATAAATTTTATCTTGTTTTATATATACTATCTTTTATAGAATAATATATTCATAATAAGTTATATCATGCGTTAAGGTTAAATCAAGTTTGATTTGAAAAGATATTGAATTGAATGAAGTTTGTATTAATTGAACTATTGTTTCGTGTACGATGAACCCCTTATAAAATAAGATTAATTAATATTTACATCAGATAAAGTGTTGGTCGAGGGCAATCCTATGTTAAGTATGCTACATGTACTGGTCATACATGTACAATAAACTTATTATACAAGTATGCTGATAATTTAACCAAGAGATTTGATTTGAGATTTAGTGTTCTTACTCTTCATAAAGTATAATTTTAGCTTTTATACTAGTATAATTTACTCATTTTGAAGGTCAAACATGAGATCAAACTAAGCAATATAAGTTAAGTCCTCCATAGTATAGGGTTAAAAAGATTTATACAATACAATAGTTCTCATCATCTTTGATGATAATCTTAACAAAGTACCACACTAAATTCTATCATACTAGTATGATATAACCTTCATACATATATGATATCATTTACTCAAGAGCATAGTATTGAGGACTTAAGCTATGGTTAAGCATATTTTTATCATACCTATATGATACCATAATCATACCTATACATTACCAATTCACCCAAGAGCATAGTATTAGTAAGATCCACTTATCATATGATTATGATGTATTGAGATTGGTATAAATGAGCTTATCATAAAACTTATTATCCTTGTATGATTATGCATCACATTGAATTTTTCCTAGAGCTTATAATTTGGATGGTCATAATTTTGTTCTAGTCATACCATACAATTTCCTAATCATATGTGTATAATCTATTTTCATAGTGAAAATGAACAAATTAGATCTAGAAAATTGATTCAAAGATGTGCTCAGTGTTGCATCATACTTACACAATTCCTTGGATTGGATAGTACAATTAGTTCAAGAATATGAGTAATGGATAGCTTGGTTAGAGTTTTAGGAAATCAATTATACTCAATGGAGCATGGTTTAAAAAAAATTTAAGGGGATCCTATGGACTATCTAAATATTGAAGAAAAGGTTAATATTTATTTATGTATCTTTGTTGAAGTCATAACTTTGAAATCATTATTGTAATATAAGGATGAGCAAGGTCATGATTTCTATCTTGTATCACTCACTACTACTTTTATTGATTAAGCTAAGTTGTATTTAATTATTTTAATTACTTTATTTAAGTTATATTATATATCTTCTTATTACTCCAACATTATATTAGTGTGCCTCCTGAATTAAATTGTAATGATTATAGGACCCTTTTATTAAGCTTAATATTTGGTTTATTTGTCCTATTATTAGAACATTATACATATATTTGCCTTAATCTTTCACCATTGAGTCCTCTAGCCTATTGTCTAGGTCAACCTCTAAATTACTACATCAAAAAAGGAATAGTTTTTGTTTAGGTTGACCCCTACGTGATTGTAGCAAAAAGAGAGTAGTTATTTAGGTTGGCCACATCTGGCCGCGAAGAAATGGGAGTGGATTCATGCAAGTTTGGCCATTTGGTGAGCTGTAGGGGATAGATTTAGATCTGAATTTAGACTAAACCATCTAACATTCATATTGTATTTTTCGTCTTTCTTGCACTCTCACAAAAGAATTTATAAAACTAAACAATCTTTCTAAAACTTATTTATATTTATTATTAATAACAATTAAGATTATCAAAAGATTTATATCATAAAAACTTTCAAATAGAATGACTAATTATAATGTTACTTAAACTATTAATTTTAACTTGGAAAAAGGAATACACTTGTACTCATATTTTATGACTTTAAGAGTAATCAAAGTAATGAAAAGATTTTCACAATAACATTGTTTATGATTGCATAAATTATTGCAATTTGGATTAAGTGGAGTAATTAACACCTCTATTCTAATCATATTTTAAACAAGGTTTTAAATTGGTTTTAAAATTTTATTAAGTGGTTTTGTTTTATATTAAATTTTGAAATATGCATAATTCATCCCTTCTCTTTTGGACATCATGATCTTTTTAGTATAACAAAAGATAATAATCAATACCATAGTTGTATTACAACTATTCAAATTTACCACTTGTTCTCCTTCGGGAACTTATTGTATTAGCATTTCTTTTCCCTCTGCTTCCTATTGCTAGATGATAATTTTTAATTGTAGATGACAAACTATGTTGAGTAGATCCAAGTCGTTTGTGTCATGCAAGATGCCATTCAAACATAAAAATAGATCTTTTCTAGTCATTTGCCTCTTTTTCTTTGGATCAAGATTTGAAGAAACCCATCTCAAAGTTAGAAAGCCATAATAGCCATATTGCAAAGTTGGGATGTATATTGACTCCTAATTTTAAGTCATTAAGAAAGGGTCCATTGACATCCATGATAGTTTTAATATCTAGGAATCTAAAGTATACCAAGGTGTGATTTGAAAAAACACAATAATAAATTATGTGTGAATCTTGCTAATGAATTACTATGGCACCTTTGATTTTTGGATTTGGTAAGTTCCCAAAAAGGTGGATACCTCAAATGTAGCAAACAAAAAATCTAGTATCCAGTAAAAAGGACAAATGCTCATGTATATCCTAACTTGCAACCCTTTCTTCACTCTAAAATAATAATTTTATTTTGATTTTTTAAGTAAATTGCTATCCAACTGCCCTTTCTTTCCTATGATTTCTAAACATACTCAACCTGGATAGTTTCCATAAAGGAATCTTGAACCCTTTTTATAGAAGAATAAGAATTGATATCATCTATTAAAGAGCAATTTTATCCTCTCCACCACAGTCCACATGCAGTTAAACATGGAACCAACAAGAAGTACTTTGTTTACTCTTCAATTGCAATCTCAAAACCATGCTTAGATAGTCAATCCCTTACTATTGATTTGTCATGGGAGTTTTCTAATATTTTCTAACCACATTTGAGCAACATCTAGTTTTTTCTTCTCATGTGCGTCAGTGGTTGCTAATCACGGGCATGGAATGAAGGAAAAAGAGAATCCATCCAATCTAATGGACAACATAGAAAAGCTTGGGCTTAACTCAAGCTCTAACCAAAAACTTCATCTCATATATACAAAACTTCTTTTTTTTGCAACCTTTCCAAAATTTGACCATCAAAGCTCCATAAAATAGTGCACTGACAAGCCAACAAGGCAATGAAAAACTAAGGTTAAGATTTTGTGAATCAAGAAGGAAAGACCAAAATGGCCTTAACATTACAAATAATCATTGAAGTCTCCTCCAGAAGAGATGATCTTTCACAAAACCATGCAACCAGAGCATGTGCGAATTTCCTAAATTTCTTCCCCAAGGCATTAGAAGGGTAAAAGAAAAAGGAAAAATAAGCTAAGCTACCTCGTAGTATTAAGAAAGTTCCAATATAATAAAGAGGCTGTAGGAATGATTAATTTAATTATTTTATTAATTATTATATTATAATTATTCTTTTTATTCAAAAATTTGTAATAAATTCATAGGTACTCTAATTATGAAAAAAAGCACCAATAAACTTATTCTAGGAAGCTCTATTTAAGGGTATAAGAATTTTTCAAATCTAACACTTTAAAATAATGCATTTTATAGAACAAGGTCTAAAAATTGTTATTTTAATCTGCTTCATCAAAAATAAAAATTTAAGTTTCATGTTCAAATCACTATAGTTACAATCTCCAATACAAATAAAATGCAATTCGAGCATCTTGAAATGAAACTAAAAAGTCAAGTTGTTAAATTTTCGTTAAGAAGGGGTAAAATTTCAAGGAGATTTGAAAGGATTTTTATAGGCATGCTTGTGAATGCTTTTGGTAAATAAACATCCAATTTTATGTAATGATGAAAGAAAGGAAAGTCTAGATAAAGAATGAGAATTTTGAAAATCTTATAATTGAAAATTAGGGATTGATAAATATGATGATTATTATGCAAGCAATAAAAGGATAATACAAAAGAAAGGGAATAGTTGGAGAAGAGGCATCACCAAATAAATAAATGGAGATAATTATGATATAAGTAGCATAATTGTTAAAGACTTTGAATATCATCATAAGATGTGATGTGATGAAATGTGATGCGAATACAATACAAGACATTGATGATTTGCATATATTGACATAAAATGCTTGCATGGGCCATATATATGTATGTATGTTAAAAGTATTGGAATTAAAAAGTAAAAAAAATAAAGTGAAAAGAGTTGAATTAAAGACAATAATTGATTAAATAAGCCTAATAATTTATAAGTCATGAGGAATATAAAAATGAGAAGATGATGAGATTTTTTTTATAACCTTATCCCATAATTATTTGATATGATAAGATACTCTTGCTGTCATTGGCAGCTTAATAAGATCACAATAAATAAAAATTACATTATCATTAATAATGTATGCAAGACAATGTTATGTAGTGGTTTTGTGATAAAGATGTAATCGTACCTCATTCATATTATTATTAACACTTTGATGAAGGAAAAATGATAAATAGAGACCCATTTTTATTATTGCCTTCTATGGTGATAAATGGGAGAAATGATTCAATGGCTTCGCCAATCGCTAATGGAGATCTTACGACCACCAAGATATGATATAATATAAGATTATGACTAGCAAAGATTATTGTCACACTAGAAAATCGATGCCATAATGAAGAAAACGAATATAAAAATAAGAAAAAATAATATGAAATAAATACTATATGACATTAATACTACATAATGATTATATACACACATGGGCATGATGCATATGAGAATATATGTAATGATTTAACATAATTATATGTTAATTAGATGGCATACATTTTTTTTTCTTTTTCCATTATTACTTACATATTACATAAGGTATGTTCATATTACTTTATCTACTTATAACTAACATTTTTTTGTTGAGCATATTATGTTCATTTCTTATTTACATTATAAGCAAGAATGTAGATATTCACAAAGGGTTTTTATTTTAACAGTTTCGTGAGAAATTTTTGTATAAGAAGAACTTTTGTTGTATTTTTATGATAGATGTTGCATAAGAATACATTGTTAACTTTTGTAGTTGTTTGGAAGTTGTTACTATTTATTTAAATTGTATATGCATTATTATAAAATGTTGGGTTTTGATATTTTTTGTCAATTTCATGCATTTTGAAGCCTAGTCCTTGAGAGTTTGCTACATACTTTCTAGTGACCAATATTCTGGTATTTTCTAAGTATTTTATTAGATTTATTTATTTTTTTGTTAAGAAGACATGAAAATTGCATTTGTAAAATTTGATATGATTAAAACTAAAGAAATTTGGACTTGAAACATGGTTTAAAATAAAGCTAGATTATATCATCTAAAACAATAGACAAAGGTCATGTAATAGTATTTGGTGTCATTCTATTGATTAGAGCCTTGATATAACTCCACAAGATGAACTCCTAAATAAGGTAATTAACCTAATTAAGTAAACTCACAAATGTGGTTATAATTTTGGTAGAGCTTGTAGTGAATCAACCTGACAAGAGAACTAGATTGTTTAGTTTTATACAGATGACAAAGATGCAAAACTTTATATAAAATATAAACTCTATAATTTAAAATGGTTAAATGACCAAGAGTAATAATTTGGGAGTAATAACTTAAGAATTTTTTCTAATGCATTATTTGGGTTTGTTATGTGCTATTTATGTACTTTGTGATATGCATTCTTTATCATGTCACTGATATGTTATGGATCCTAACATACAACATGACCCAAATTTGTGTTATTTTGTATTGAGTATATATATCATTATTTACTAAGCATATGTTAGTTGGCTCAACCTATTTTAACTTAAATATTTTACTTTATACAAATACACTCTAGAGGCATCCAAGAGAGCAATGATTGAAGATGATAATGACTTAACACAACATGGGTTTTTTTATATGCCATAGATATCTTTAATTATGATTTGAGTATTTTAGTAATACTATTATATTAGAAAGTCTATCATGATCTATGTTTTTTACTTAAAATTTTGTTGTTGAACAATGATATTTTAGTTGAATTTGCATTTATTTAGGTGAACTATAGATTCTCTTTTAATGTTAAAACAATTAGTTAATGTTATCCTCCATTATGAGCTTAATTGAATATAGATTTTGGATTACTAAAATTAAATAATAGATTTGGCTTCTTTATCATATATAATAGGCTTAAGAATTTAAAATATATTATTTTTATTCCAAAGGAGACTTTCATAACAAAAACAATATTTCTTAGATTAGGAAAAGTACTTATGATTTTCAAATAATGACATCTTATATTGAAAAAGAGTTCTCAAGTAGACAATATTATATATATATATATATTATCTGAAAAATATGTGTCATATTATTTTATAATTATTTTTTAGGTCATATTAAGGGTGGTATTAGAGTAGTTGAAATCTTAGATAGAATTATAAAAAAATAAACAAAACTAGGATACAAAGCATGGAAGTTGATGAATCATGGATAGATGAATCTAGGTTGAAAACCTAAAAATAGATGAACCTAGGATGATAACTTATGATTTAATAAGACTAGGTTGAGAACGTAGAAATGTGCAAACTTAGGATGAGAAAACTTAACCGAAAGGGCAACCTAAGTTATGTGAACACAAGTACACATTCTAGAAGGGAATAGACACTTTATTTTATGAATTTCATGTTACATGCTTATTATATGTCTATTATTACTCTAATATAAATGAAAAAAATGTATAACTAGAATAATGCTAGAAATAGATTTTAAATACAGCACATTAATGACCATGTATGGTACATGAGGTGGAGACCATTGAAAATGAATTCAAATAAGGAAAACCTATAGTATGTCACGTTTTAGATAGAATACATATAGATTACATGTATAATATGTCATTGTCTACATACAATATGTCTATAGTAAAAAGAAAAATAAGAATTAATGTACAACACAGATTTTTGTATAGTACATCAAGAAAGTTCAATGTATTATCCACTTAGAATAAGTAGATGTTATGTTGGCACAAATATAGTACATGTAGCCTATATATAACGTAAATGGCCAAGAACATATGATAAGTTAAAATGCAAATTTTAGATTGGAATTTTTTAAGAATTTTATAAATATTTTTAAATTAGTTAAAGCTTAATGCCAAGGGAATTGTGAGAGAATTTATTTGTAGAATTTTAAAGAGATTTAAAGCAAATCTAAAAGGAGCACAATGAGTGAATAAGGAAAGATTTTTCGAGGAATGCTTTAATTTTTATACTTTATTATGTATGACATGCAAAGTTTTGAAGATTTAGATGTCAAATGCATGTTCAAAATTTGATAATGTATAGAATGATATTTAAAAACCTAAACATATAATATAAATAAGTGGCAAATCCCAACAATAAAGTAGAAATAAAGATACTGTAAAGAAGAGCAAAATCTAGTGAGATAAGAAAGGACAATAAGGATACAAGCTTAGAGAGAGACTACACTTACTAAAAATTGGAGGGACACAAAAAAATTGAAGTGATAGACTAGTGAAATAATTCTCAAGGCTACATCCAAGGAAAAGGCTAGTTGGATAAAATTGAGATGTTTCTAGATTATATTTTGTTCTTAGACAACAAGAAAGAATCCTTAGTAGTATAGACATGAAGTTTTTGTTAAGACAATAACTCAACTCCAAGATTTCATGAAAGAAATTTTGTGAAACTTTTTTGGATTAGTATATTTTAGAATTTGCTAGAGAAAAGATGAGAGATGAATCATTAGGCTCTTTCAGAGAAGATTGTCTATTGTAGATTATAATTATGCATTCTTTAAGTTGTCTAGGTAAGCTCTAGAGTGTGGCATCCAAAAAGCAAAAGCATTACATGTTCTAAAAGTTTTCAAGACAATTAAAAGTTTATTAGCACCCATAAAATTCACCACTTATAGAAAACTAGTTGCAATATCAAAATGCTATGGAGGTTAGGAATGAATTAATAAAAAGGAAAGGTTACTTATGTCACAATAAAAGGAAAAAATTTAAGGAACCCATTGAAATAGTGAGACAGGCTACAAGAACTAAATAAGAGAGAAACTAAGATGTCAAACACATGGTATAAACTATTAGGAGAATGTTTTAAGAATAAGTTTGTCACATGTTTTATTTGTAGTGAAACTAAGCACTTTACTCCTTGGTCCAATGAAAAAGCTAATGATGGTGATAATAATAGTAGAAAGGGAAACATACATGTTGGTTCATATAGAGGTTTTATAAATAATATTACGAACAATGGAAAGGGTCTATCAAAAACCATCTCAACCTCCATTGGCTCAACCAAAGATCCATGCAATTACTCAAAAAGAGGCTCTATCTTCTTCAAACATCATCATATGTACATTATCATTAACTAAAACTATAGAGGTACTCTATAATTGTGGAGTGTCTCATTCTTTTACTTTTTTCTACATTAATTACAAGCATGTTAATTGAGTCACACACATTAGAATCACTTCTATTGGTCAATTTATCTACAAGAGAAAAAGTAAATATACAAATATATATATATATATATATATATATGAAAAAAATAGAGATCCATAGATAACATATGGATTCCCAACTTACTATGATTGGTCTAAGGGAATTTGATATACTTTTGGATATAATATGATTGATAATCCATAGAGTTATTATAAATTATTAGGAGTAAAAAAAAAAAATATATTTTTGATAAATAATTTTAAAAGATTTATTTTGGCATGTGCTAGAAGATACTTATTATTTTAAAATTAAGGTAGATAAGCTAATTTAGAAGGTGTATAAAGGTTTTTTAGCTTCAATGCAAATTGCTAAAGAGAGAGCTTAAACTACAAGATGTACTAGTAGTACTCAATCATTATAAAGTGCTTCCCAAATTTTTACTAAGAGAACCACTTAATCGAGAGATTGAGTTTGGTATCAATTCAATTCCAAGAGAGCAACTCATATTAAAAGCATTATATAGGTTGGTGCTATTGAAACTTCAAGAGAAGAAGGTTCAGTTATATGAAATGTTGAACAAAACTTTTATTAGGCCATATGTTTCTCCTTCATGAACACTCATTCTCTTTGTTAGAAAGAAGGATGAAAATCTACACCTATGCATAAATTATAAGGAACCAAATTGAATTACTAATAAGAGCAAATACTTATTACCTCAAATAAAGAAATTATTTGATCAACTTCATGGAGTATATATGTTCTCCACAATTAGTCCATGATCTTGTTACCATCAATGCAAAATCTAGAAGAAAGACTTACCTAAGATTGCTTTCAAAAGTGAATAAGGTCATTTGTGAGCTTTTATTGATTCCTTTCAGGTAAACTAATGCACCAACAAACATTATAGACATAATGAATTAGGTCTTCAAAGAATGTTTGGATGATTTTGTTATATGTTTAACATTCTAATTTATTTGCAAATTATTAGAGATCATAAAATGCATTTAAATATGATACTAAAAAAAACTTAAAGGACAACCAATTGCATGCAAAATTTTTTAAGTATAATTTCTTGTTATTTGATGTCTTATTTTTAGGATATATAATCAATTTAGAAGAACTCTCTATTAGTTAACAAAAGGTAGTTGTAATAACTAATTGGTCTAGATCTATGAATGTCATGGAAATTAGAAGTTTCAAAAGCTTACCTAGTTATTATAGAAAATTTATTAAGAAATTCTCTCAGATTGTTGCTCTCTTTGCCAAATTAACTCAAAAGATGGTTCCCTTTTTTGGGATTAAATTTGTTAGAGTGGCTTCTAAATTCTCAAAGTAAAGTTGAAATAAGCACCAATAATAGTCATACCTAAGAATTATGAAGAGTTCTAGATATTCATAGATGCTTTTTCTTAAGTAAAGCTTTCCCTTAGTCACAAATTCAACAAAAATAATCATTCAAATAATGAGTACAACTATAAATGAAAGAATAAACAATCTCCAAAAGAGGTAAATTTATAATTAAGCTTTACTAAGAAATTGAGGAAGGCATATCATCAAAAACAAATCAAGAGTTTGTGCCAAGTGTCGTGCATGCTAAAAAAAATTAAAGTTTTACAACCTTAGCACGTGAACTCAACAACTCAAAATTGAGCTTGTAACTGAATCTTACATAAGATACCTTTTGGTGACTTTAGCATCCTAAGTAATATAAATAATGTGTATTTGCAGCCATTGAAGTCTCCAAGCATTCATATGGCTTCAAATAAAAAATCATGAAAACTTAATTAAGAAAAACTAGCTATTACTTTCTTTAAAGATTTGATATTATCAGGCCATCATTAAGGATTGTATAGCATGAAGATGGATTGTGACATATTTGAAGATCATACGTTGTGATAGTTTAATATAACATTTGTTCCATATCTTTCAAAAATACAAAATTTTTTATCATCTTTAAAAATTTTTAGAAAATTGAATATGAATGATAAAAATATAAAATCTAGCACATAAAGACTTTAATTTATATATAGAATCAATATGATAAAAAAATATTTTTAAAATAAATTATAGCATATTTATTATAAGCTATCAAAATTAGTCATATTCAATAACTCAAGGGTATAAAATGTTTTATATAAATTTAAAATTTGTAAAAATATGTGTGTATATTTTCTAACATTATAAATACCTTTTAAAAGAAATGTTTTAGTTTTAGTCATTTTTATGAATTTAAAGAATTAAGATGTTAATATCAATATTTTTAAATATTATATAGAATTTTTTAAATATTCAAATCTATGAAATGATATCCAAGTGGCGTTAAATTTGAACCAGCAAATAAAAATTATTTTTAAAATATGTAAAAAGTTGTCAGGCATATATAAGACAAAATATATAATATGGTTTTAATTTTACCGTTAACATTATGTAGAATTTATGGTCCAAGTGCTTCACTTGATGTAGACAAAATTTCAAGCTTAAACAAAGCATATAATGATGCTTCTAAGATAATTATCATACTATTCATATGTTTGCAATATGCATAAGATTAATTTTTATATTTCACATTTCTATAATTTCTTATATTTAAGTTATTAACTATAAGATCTAAATAACTTAATTCAATTTAAAGATCCACAAACTTACTTTGATGTTTATAATGTCATTCTAATTTTATTTTTTATTGTTTCAATAAAATGAATTTAAGTTGATCAATTTAACCATGTCTAAATTTGAGTTAAATTGTAAATCATATAGATTAACTATGGCTTAACTCATGTCTCTAATAAACAACCAAAAACCTCAAAGCATGAAAATAATGTTCTATGATTTATGTGTAAATTAATCACTTAGATGAACCTAAACCATGGCCATATAAATCCAAATGTTATGAATTATTTGAATACTATATAGAGTGCATGTTATTTCTTGAAAATAAAGAATAAAGTATCTTCCATGATATATACATGAATTTTTATAAAAATAATAGAAACCTCATTAAGACTGATGTAGGTCTTAAAGAACTCCTTTGATTCTTCCTTGTTGCTAAGTACTTGATGATCTTTAAGGTTTTTGTTCATGTGTTAATCCATTCTAAGTTATGGTATTTACCAATTTTGCCTAAATCATTTGAAAGACACAATAAATAGATGAAGCAAATAACCAATAAAAATCACTTATCGAATTTGTTTCCTTTAGATTCAAATAGTCATCAAATTCATTAGGTATACACATGACATGCCAAGATGAGAAAAAAATTATATAGCATTTGACTCACTAATTCTTTGCACTACGTATTGGGGATAAAGTAGGTTACATTAAAAATATATATTACATTGACTCAATGCCCATTAGTATGAAAAGTTACATTATAAATAGCCAAAATATTCAAATTATCTTTACATGTGTGCTATGGGAACTCTCATCAATGAATGTATTTTTGCCGATCACACTAATGAGAGTTTAGTTGTTATATACATTTTCTTTTATTATTGTAAACAACTATTGGAACCATCTTCTTATAGATACTAAGATTCATGTGTAAAACTCCTTTATTATTGACAAGTCTATCCATCTTTACAAATGCTATTACAACAAAAAACACTAACTTTATAGTCAAGATGATATAAATTATAATTGATTAAATAGTCTAAAATTTTTTTAAAATAATTTATTATTTCTATATTTTTTTATTTATTTTTTATTACTTGAATATTATAATTAGTTGTATCTTTTCTTACTCATAATAGATGACATAAAAGAAAGAATAATGATGTACATCTTTTCATTCAATGAATTCTATTCTCACCTTTGCTTGTATGATTTTCCCAACTTGGGTGAATCCCTTTACTTCTCTTATTTTTATTTATTGTACCTTGTAGTTATCGCTACTAGTTTTTCCATAAACACATTATCCATGAGGAACAACATCATCAATATTAAGATTTAATGTACTCCAAAAGAGTGTTAGCTAAGATTAATTAATGAAAAAATTGATTTAAAAAATAAACTTGATAATACATTGTTAATAATTATTACTTGACAAAATAATTAATATTATGAAATAAATTAAATATCTTTTATTATAAAAATATTATTTTAAAAATAAAAATAATTTATATTATGAAACAAAGTTTTACAAACATATCATTATGTATTGAAGGAGAACACTCCCCTAGATCAACGGCCTCTATTGCACGTCGGAGGAGTGTTGCTCTACCATCTCCCCAAGTGGGAGAGTGGACGTCATAATTTGTTGTAGGTGGGTTCGGGTGCGCGCGGCCCCTACCAAATCTCAAATCATCTTTTAAAAAGCTTCAGAAATTGGTTTAAGTAAACTTTTGTCTTCTCAAAATTAATAATTGATTTAAATATATTAAATATTTTGCCGAATTTGAGAAAAAATGGTAACTTTGGGTTTTGGTGATAATATGTAAGGGAAATGACTGAACCAAAAAAAGGAAATTGAGTGAAAGGCACAGGGCTAAGAATATAGCATTGCAAGAACACATGAAGAAGAAGATAGCACGCACAAGTTTGCACCAAAAAGGATAATTGCAAATGGCTGAAAAAAATCTCTGAATAATATTTTAAAAAATTATAAATCTTTACTAGATTATAATAATCTTTTATAAAGCTCAAAAAAAAATTATCTATTTGTTTATATCTTATTCGTTTACATAATTTTTTTATAATTATGTTACTATTTTTTAAAATAATATTATTTTTTATTATTTTATTTGTTATTAGAGGTATTTTTTGTATTATATATAAAAATGTTTATGATGAGAAACCTTTATGAACTATAAAAATATAGTCTGACCTTTGTTCTTTATGAGTCACAATTTAAAATTATCCTCATTTTCTTCATTATTTGTATTGTTATTGTCCACTAACCATAGATAATCCAAACATGTCACTCACCAACCAAGTCTCACCAAGTGCATCAAGTATCATAAGCTTCTTCGAACCACATACAACCACTATTGTAATTCCGTCCCTACCACTCATAAAGCTTACTATTGCATGCTTGTCGTTATATTGCAAAACCATGCCCCAATGCACTAATGCCTCCCCCACCTATGCTAACACACCCGCTATCATACTGATATTTTCACCTTACAAAAGAAATAATATCCTAAAATAAGAATAGTGTTAATTTCACTCTTACAAGATGTTCTCACAACTGGACACCTTTTGTCTATTTTTAGCATCAAAATTAGATTCGTACACATCTTACTTGTCATAATCTATTATCAAAATCGACTTTGTTGACATTTGCACCTTTATCATTTCTTTAATATCAAAGTGAGACATATATTATCATTATCACTTATTTAGTATTGAAGTCATATTCATCCTTACACAATCCATCTTTATCTTCAATATTAGAGTTAGATTCATCTTCATCCATACTATCATCAAGAAATATAAAAAGCAAAACAAAGAAATAAAAAAAGCAAAAACAAAGAAAAGAAAGATAAGAATATTATAAAGAAAGCTAAAGATAAAAACAACTTTTATTTTATGAATCTAAATTTATTGGCCTAAAAAATCATATCAGTACAACAACCATCTTTTAGGTTACAATGAAGTTGGAGCACTGTTCACAAAGCACACGTACTGCCACAATACGACTGAAAACAAAAGTAGATCAAACAAACACAACCATCAACAAAGCGAGTGACAACAACATAGAAGCATGAACTGGTAAAAAGGTTATTGGATCAAAACGTTAAGCAGTGTAAACATTGTTCATAGGAACAACAAAATGCTTTAATAAGACATCCTCATCGTAATGGGAAATCCACACTATTCATAATAGATTGGTGCCATCATACTTCTGTGGTGTCATACCCTTCTTTATCAAACTAATACAAATCTAAAATCAGTCACTATTCATCTTAGCACCTTTGCATATGTTTACAATTTAACAATTCTCATATTGAACTACTACGTCAGACTATCCTAATCAAAGCACATTAAGACATTACTCTAACTTCATAGTGGCATTTTGTTATCGTACGTCTTCCAATATGACATACTACCTCTGTTTTCTTTACATTTGTAACACATAGGATCATCGTGATTTATGCATATTTGAGGTTTTTTTGGAGATATATTAGGTTATATTTGGTTTTTAAAATTAAGCATTTTTAAATTTGTAAAATCTTATAATAAAAAATATGCTTTAATAAAAAAATATACATGTGAAGTAAAACTATTTTTGGCCTAAGCACCAAACCCTTCCACCAAGACACCATTTTATTTGTTGTTACATCTTTTTTATCATTTACTTTGCTATATTTTTATTTTATTTCATTGTATATGGCTAGATGTTTTCTTATAGAGCATATCATACTCATTCCATACTTTAAAAGCTAAAATGCATTTATTTTGGGGCTATTAGAAGATAGCTTGGGACCTTAAGCATGATTGTGTTTTTTGTTATTTGTGAGCTATATAAGATATGATAAGTATGTAGAAACTTTGTTGTACTATTTGATAAATGATATATCCACATTCTTCTTCAACTTTTGTATTATATGATAGCATTGAAACCATGCATATTATTTTTATTTAGTTGTTCTATATGAGATGATATATTAATTAGATATTTTATCATCATTCCCACTTGATGATATCTCACTACAATTAGATCTATACCTTTTAATGATTATTCCAATCAGTCTGTTCTTACTTTGTCCACTCAGAATTTGATAATAACTATTTTTGTCCTCCTCTTTTGTCTCATATAATGGATAGCTTTTAAAAAAGCTAATTTTAGCTATTGAGAGAATTATCTTAGCATGTTTTTATTTGGATTATAAATAGAGATCATAAAAATTTCATAAATGCTCAAGTGAAGTCTAAAACTAAGAGCATCAATTTTAGCATGCATGTAGGAGCTATGGGCACTTCAAATTATTATGTTTACTACTCTCTTCTACAATCATTTTATATCATCCTGGAAACATATATATCATTAATTAGTTGTCATTCTTTTTTGAAAGATTTAAAATTATAGGAATTTGTGTATGTGAAACTTTTTATAAAACTTTTAATTTTTCTTTATAGCCAATTTTTATAGATTTTGGTGTCTCATTGGAGCATTAGTTTGTAATTGATTTGTCCTTATTAGCCTCGATAAAAGAGAGTAGTTAGTAGAATCCTGATTAAAGATTGAGGGTGGATTTAGGCACAGGTTTTGACCAAGTCATATAAAAAATCTTAATACTTTGTTTTAATTATTGTGCAATTTATTTTTATTAATAATCTTTATAAAAATAAATTTTTGTCTTTAAGCATTAAACTTTTTTCTTTGATTCACAAGTTTTCTAAAATCAAAAAATTTTGTTAAATGCTCAATTCATATCACTCATCTTGTACATTTTGTCTCATACAATTTACATCAAATTATGACTTAGAAAGTTTTTTTGGGGGAAAACCTAAGAGCACTAGTTTGGCTAATGTAATGAAAGAAAATAAGAAGGAAGGAAAAAGAGATTCCAAAGGATTAGAAGAGTTTTGTGTGAGAGTCAAGCAAAATTGAGAGGAAGAAGAAGACTTAAGCATGAGCACTACATTGGAATTGAGTTATGCAATCTTGTTCCTATGTGTATATGCTTGATATAATGTGTAATGTAAGCTTGAAGCCTTAATGATGTAGGAAATGTTGGAGATGATTGTGTAAAAAACACGTTCATATGCATATAAATTTTAATGTAATGCATATTATAAGATAAAAGAGAATGCATGTGTACTACATGCATATGCTTGTTGTTTGATGTATTATAAGGAATGTTTTGAAGATTTTTATATAAGAAAAATTGCTTATGAATTATTGTTTAATGTATGATGGTTGTTAGAAGATAGAACCTTTAAAGTGGATCATAAAGTAAGCTATTTGTAATGATTTAACAATTTAGATTATCACATGATGTTTGAGCATGTTACAAGATTCATTGATATGTGTTATGTATCACTTATTAATTAAGCATTGTTTACTTGTGTCAAATCCTTTACATATTTCATTTAAATTCATACCATTGTGATAATATGATTAAAAGAAAAAAAATGTGAAATGCCATATTGTAAAAATAATCACAAAAGATAAAAGATAAAAATGTGAAAGGAGTAAAAGAAAAAGAAAGAGAATAAGGATAAGTTGGAGCAAGGGCTATGAAGGTTTGACATAAAAGTGCTTAAATATCAATTGTCCAAAGTGGAGACTATTATTCTATAATAACAAGTTTCAAAGATAAGCCAAAAGAGCCTTATGTTTCATTATTTAAAGTGAGAATTATCATTATAAATAAGCATATTCTAGAGATGAGCCAAAAAAGCCAACTTTTAGGTTATCCAAAGTGGTGACATCATTTTAAGATAATATGACTTAGAGATGAGCCAAATGAACCATCATTTAGGGTTATTCTTATTAGAATATGCCAAATTTGTTTTGTTTTAAAATAAAAGGCCTTTTATTAAGCCAATATTTAAGGAGAAAAAAAGATAAAGGAAATGAGAAAATTCATTAAAAT
This sequence comes from Vanilla planifolia, assembly GCA_023846275.1. Lineage (NCBI taxonomy): Eukaryota > Viridiplantae > Streptophyta > Magnoliopsida > Asparagales > Orchidaceae > Vanilla > Vanilla planifolia. The sequence continues at coordinate 1,111,255 of CM043866.1, forward strand.
GATAAAAAGCCAAAGAGTCATAAAATTGTTAAATGAAAAGTGATATGGCTCACTTATATGTCTTTCTATGTTACTTTACTTGTAATTAACCTATGCATGTAGTTACCTAAATGTTTTATTTCTTTACATATATGTATACATGTATGCCACTGATTTAACATTGGTTGTCTCATACTTATTTTGTCATAACACTTTCTAGTCAAAGAAGACAATATATGGACTTATAGAAAGAAATGAGTAATAGTATAGTTTATGACATGACTTAGAAGATGCTATATTTGCTACTATATGTGATGAATTCTATTTTTGTTGTATGTGATCAAAAGGTTATGTAATAATTTTTTTAATTATTTTGTATGAAACATGTGATTCCTTTAAAGGAAACATGGTTTTGAATTGTTGTATAAAGGATGGTTTCACTCACTTCTACTATACATTTAAAAGGTTTGGTTGAAAGAATTTCTAATGCTTCCATTATGTGTTTAAAAGGGTTGAAGAAAATGCTTCCACTATTTCATGGTTAAATGATTTTAAAAATGAAGAAAAGGAAAAAGAAGAAGTTAGTGGCACCCAAAGACTAAAAAAGGCTAGAAGATGAAGAAGAGGGATAGAGTGGTATCAAAGTAGATGAACTCTTGTGGAGTATATTTAAAAAAATTTAGATGTCGATATTAGGCGCAAAACTAGTGGAAAAGAGTCTAAAAGGAATGTCATAACCTAAGCGACATTGTTGAAAGAGAACAAACCTAAGTGAATAACTTAGATATGAATAGCAAATAAGGTCCAAAACTAGTTAGAAAGTCTAAGAGGGTATTCTAAACTGACTCACAACCTAGGTGTGGAACTTAGAAAAGAAATTAAAAACTATGGTGGTGAGCATAAATATACATTTTAGAGGGGAAAAACACCTGTTGCACTTTTATTTGATCATGTTTTATGCTTGTTATGTTTTAGAAGCATGACAAGAAAATGCAAAGCTAGATGAAAATTTGTAATGTTTCTTTGATAAGATCATACAATAAGATTGACATGATTATATCATGTGATATACATGAAACAAGAGAAAAAAAACTAGAATGAAAACATGGTATAGTACATATAGAATGCAACAAAGTGATATAAATAGTTGAGACAATTGTATAATACAATACCACATAATCATACAAGACGATATGATGGGCATAGATTATATGATATATCACAATGTGTAGGATTGAAAGATTGTACTATACAATGATTAGAATCATACAATATGATTTATGTATTATAAAATTCAAAGGGAAATGGAATGAAAGAAAGATAAATTATAGAAATGTTAAATTTTTTTATGGGATGATTACTACATCCATGGTAATGTTATGATTGATCACTTTTATATAATTAAATTAAAAGGAATTATGAGAGAAAGAAGTTGATTTTGTTAAGATTGAATTACAGATATGGATCATACAAAATTTAAGCAATATGTTGAGAATGCATCAAACACAAACAATATGAGGCAAGATGAATCTCCGAGAGAGGAGAGGCATCAAAGTAAGAAGATGCTAGTAGCTACATGACCTCTACAAGTAATAAAATTAAAAACAATTAAAGAATCAAAAGAGTGATGCCAACTAAACTAGTTGGTGGAGCAATTCCATCATGGTGATCTTTTTTAGGCAAAAGATTATCTTGAAAGAGTGGAGATGTTGTATGACAATGTGGTATGCCAAGAGCATAAGGAGTGCTCAGTTGTGAGTTTGATCTTTGATGAGGAAGTAAGAAATTAGTGAATAAATCAACAAAGATGTTGCTTAAATGATACACATGAACTTGATATGACTTGAGAGGAATTTTGTCTAACTTTTACTAAATGATATGTATCAACAATAATAAAAGATAAAGAACAAAGCAACTTGTCAAGGTATTATAGGAGATGGACAACAAGCATCAAGTTTTTATCATTATAATCCACGTTGGTTAAGTATTGTTCAAAGTTGGTTGAATTGAAGAAAAAAATGTTATATTCTCTACAAAGGGATAAAGGACTCCATTAAAAATGTCTTATAGTACCCTACGTATAGATAGACAATGGATGCTACTATGAAGAAGTGCAAATAGAAAATTGGAATTAAACAAATGGAAATAATTATGTTAGAGAACACATCCAAATATTAGAAGGTCAAGATGGTGGGAATAGGATCTCAACCTTTAATTTGAAAGATATCAAAGTGTGTAATATGTTGGAAGCTTCATAGGGTTGAATATAAAAAAAGGTTTATTAAAGAATTTGTTAATAAATCTAGGCTTATTATTAAATATTTTTAGTAATAATGAGTGAATTTGTAATATCCCAAAAATGAGATAAGAAATTTTAATAAATTCTAACCATAGAATGGTAAAAAAGAAGAATATTAAATAAATGATTAATGATATTATGTAAGATATAGGAGTTATAAATAATAATTTTTTTATCTAAATTTATTTTTAAACTTTTTATAAATTTGTTTGAAATTTTTTAAGAAATTTTAAAATTTTAAGGTATTGTATGGTATAATCAAGTAAGATCACTTAGATTAACAAATTAGTTATATGGGATTATGTCACACTAATATGATTTAGTCAATATATGAGTATGATAAACCGTAGTTGGCTACGTCTCACATATCTAATGGTTAAAGAATTGATTTTATAGTACAATCATGGAGTATTATATGGTATGATCATGTAAGAGAGAGAATGAACATGAAACAAGTGTGAACATGCATAAAAATGGGTCAAGGATCATACAAGATGATCATGATATCATATAAGACCAATAAAACATAAGAATAAATAAATGATAAATAATGCATAATCATACAATACAAGGTACAAAAATATACAAGTATGATAAAGTTTAGAGCACTAGATAATACAAGTATGAAAAGATAAACTTATAAATATGACCATGTGTAAGTAGTGAATCTATAAAGTATTAAATCGTACAGTACAACAAGAGTTTATCTAATTATACAATTAAGTGATGAAAAAAGTCTTGGTGTGAAAGCAACTCGTAGAAAGATGCCTTAAAATATCGAATAGCATGATACAATTATTATTTCAGTATGATTAAGACATAACAACATGGATTGCCATCGATTACAAGTTATAAAGAACTATCATGTAGTGTGATTGTGAGATTGTAATAGTACTATAAGAAGAAATGAATGCAAGTTTAGATAAGATTAAGAAACATATAATATAAATCTAGTGATCAAACTTGTACAATTCATAAAAATTAAATAACACTTAACTCTTAAAACAACAAACTACTGAGGGATTGTTTAATTAATAAGAAACCTTTAAAAATGAAAGGTAAAAGGTAAAAAGATATCCACATGAAGGGATACAACGTTTAGAGGCATTTGAAGGATCAAGCATGTGAAAAGTCATGAGAATAAGTTTAAATGAGGGACTGACCATGATTTAGAGAATTCTTTTAAGGAAGTTGAGAGATGCAACAATCAACTATAGTTAGTCGAGAAAAGAGGATAGAAAGTAAAGATGTTTTAAGAGGATTAAAGAGGAGTTTGTGTAAGTGAACAAAATCGAGAAGAACATAGCTTGAGTAATATAGCATAAAAAAGAATTAAGTAAAATTTGAGCCTTGGTGAGACTATTACTTGATTTTAAAAGGTTGACATTGAGTATAAAATTTAATGTGGAGTATAATTCTAGGTTAAAGGTCTCAAATAATATGTTAAAAATGATAAATAAAAGATGCTTGGGTAAGAAAAACTTGTATATGGTCTATATAATTTGATGTGATGTATAATGCTAAGTTAAAAGTCTTAACTGATATATTAAAAAGGATAAAAAGGATGTTTATGTAAGCTAAACTTGTACAAGGTATAACATGGTTTGATGTGATATATAATGATAAGTTAGAAGTTTCAAATGATATATGAAAATAATTTATTTGGAGATCCTTGCAATTATTATTATAACAATATGTTTAAAATATAAAATAGGTGATTAACAAATGTTAATAACAAAATAATATAACATAAGCAAGAGATGAAACTTTAATAATGGTTTTCTTAAGAAAAGTTGTTATCTAAAATAACATTTATTTCAAAAGTAAGTGTTTTACTATTTAGAATACAATTTTCTTAAAGTAAGACCATTACTTGAAATAACATTTCTTTGAAAATATAACTAAGAGGATGTTATCGAACAAATTGAAATAAATGTTCTAGATGTAGAAAAGAAAAAGATATTAAAAAAATTAATATGACTTCTTAAAGAAGAAATTAGGTTTCAAATAAATCCAAAGAAAAAAAAAGATAACATGTTATTTATTAATTTATATTATTATTGTATAGACCATACATGTGATTGCCCAACAATTACTTATTTTATATTATGTTATATGTTTTTGTCATTAAGCCTTTGTTTGTTGGCTCATGCTTATTTGGCCTAACACTTTTAAGTTTTTATGTTTATTTTATTTAAGAAAAATGATACGTAAATGAATTGTTAACATTGTTTTCGTATTTACTTATCTTTTAAAGAGAATGTGAAAAATTTTATGTTTCCACATGATTGTAAAATATGCTTCCATTATTTGATTTTAAAAGGATAAGGGTTTTCTTTTGCTACAATTTTTTTTAAAAGTAAAATATTATTTTATATGTTTTCAAAATGTTAAAAGAAAAAAAAAAGAAATAGAGATTGTGGCACTAAAATTTGGGAACAACTTGCAAAATGTCACCACAGAATTACCCACAATGAAATCAATGATAGTAATAAAGATTAGAGAATGGACTATCAATTCTTATAAGATGAATCAAAGAAAGCTTTTTTATGTATAATATATGAAAAAATTCATAAAAATGTATCTTATAAGAAGAATGTTAAATGTTATACCTATGCAAATATTAGACACAATGTTAAGGAGTGTCTATATGACCAGGAGATTACTTCTAAGCTCATTAAATCCAAAATGATAAAAAATCTCAAGGGAGGAAAAAAATGATGAAAAATATTAACACAATAGGAGTCATGTGTCAAGCTACATGCAAATATGTAAGCATGCATATGAGAGGGCATGTTGAAATGTGGTTCAGTAGGGAGGTGAGTTGTTTAGGAATAAAAATTTTAATTTCTTACTAAAATATTTAAAGATATAATTTAAAGCATTTTTAAAGGGTTAAACACATCTCTAAAAATATGTTTGTGCAAATTTTAATTTTTCTTTAAAACATGTTAATTTTTATGAAAATTGTGTAATAGAAAAATAAATAATAATTAAAATTATATACTAATAATTTTTAAATGATTTAATTTAAAACCAAGCCTACATCCACCCTCGATAAAATCTAGGAAAAAAACACTTAATATAAGCCTTTCAATAAAAGATGGGTAGGCTAAACCCTCACAACATGTAAAAAAATGAGATATGATACTATGACCGACAATGAAATCAATGGGATAAGCTACAAAAGTCTTACAATGAAATGACAATAAAAGAAAAATATTTGATTACATAAAATCAAAATTAATATGAACAAACTCTTATGCTTAATGAAATGATTAAAGAAGCACAAGTATTTTAATTAAATGAATTAGTACTAAATAAAATTAATGGCTTAACTAATTGGAGAAGAAACAGAATTTCAGGACTTTAATGACTGAAAGATGCAACAATATATAAAAGCGATGATAGGAACAGGATGCTAATGGCTTGAATGTTTTGGCTTAAAACTTTTTTTTAGATTACATAAAAATTCATTTTCTTATTTTATGCAAAACGTCTCCTATTTATATACATGTTCTAATGGCTAAAAACACTTACTAAATAGGTTAATTAATCGTTACAACTTTCATCATTTGTATGTTATTTTAATTAAAAAATAATTATTTAATTAAAAATTATGATGTCTAGAAATAATAGTCATAAGAGACATTGCACTAGAGCCCTTTGATCAGAAGCATTCACGACTGTTTTATCACAAAGTCTACATGATCAAACATATGACAATCACTTGGTGCTATTTAGTAATTAGATTTAATCAAGACTATTAAATCTCAAAATAATCAAATGAATGAAATATAATCTTAGCATGGAAAAGCATGGATCGTGTCATTGCAAGATAACATGATCAGATGAAGGATATGATCAGGCATTATAAAAGGTGGAGGAGATCAAAATCATTCGATAGCAAAATTGTGCATTCAAATAGTTCTAGTTATTCCCACAAATCAAAAACACGTCGCATGAAAACAAGGTGGAGTTTTAGTCCCACATTTCAAAAGCTAGCTAAGAAATTATTTTTTTAAAGCTTTGTACAATCGCATAAGGTAGCTTATTCAGGGTTGACTGTCTAATAGTTTGCTCAGGAAGTAAATATCCGTGCGTGCCTATCATGTGTTATAATGAATATATAGATGCAAGAGTAATAACATGATCCAAAACACTTACTCCATGTGAGAATTACATACACAACCTATTACTGAACTAAACGGGTTCAAAATAATCAATTTCATCAACATGTAGCTATTTGTTGTTGTATCAAACAGGTTAGTTATATTTTTATTAATTAATTAATATAATTATAATATTTCTTTATAATAAATTAATTAAGGATTTTAAAGATATTGTTAAGGTAAAATAATGATCATGATAATCAAGAAGGATGGATAAAAAATATTAGAAAGTTAGATATTATTTTAAAATTAATTTTAATTTAATTTATGTGTCTTGTAATACATATTTCAATCAAACTTAACATTCTAATCAAAATAAATTTGAAATTTTTAAAATTAAATTTAAATTCATCTCTTGGTGGTTTGCCACTCTAATTAAGATAATATTTATGGGATTTTATATTTACTCTTCTTTTTCTTTTATTTCTCCTATGAATACAAGCATCAATTACCTAAAATTTAAAAATTCACTTAAATAAACTTATCATAAATAATTAAGATTTGTTATCATCAACCAAAGTACTATAACTAGGGGTCAAGAATATAATAATCTCATCTTTTAATGATAACTAAATCTTTAATAAAACTAATAAAAATATAAACTATTTATAAAAAGAATATATAAAATAATTAAAGGTAAACTCTCCCTATATATATTTCATGACTAGATTAATGCTCTTTAATTTATGCTTATTCTTTCAATTTTTATTCTCTTCCCTTTTTTGTTATCATTTAAAGAGACTAAATATAAATTTTATAAATTATTTATAATCTTAAAATTTTATCAAACATTTGATCATCTATTTTTTTTAAAAAATATTATTTTTAATTATAATTTTATCTAATGGTCTAAGGGTCAATTCATTCAAACCATTTCAAATTGATTTAATTAAGTTTTCTATAACTATTATCCAAAACACATCATTTATAATATATTGTATCAACTTTGATTTAAAATTTACTAAAAAAATATTAATTTTTATGATAAGATCAATTTTAAAATTAACCATAATTTTATATATAACTTATTCTTTAAGAAGATCCTAAATAAGTTTAACAGTTTTAAGATTTTTTTTAACTAATTATTTATTCATTTGAATCTTTTAAACTTAATTTCTCAAATATTATTTTTTTCAACTATGTTTATACTAATTTTTTTATTAAAATTTATTCACTAAAGTTTATGTGTACATTAAATATTAATTATCAAATTTGAAAACCCAAGTCATTTTATCATCAAATATTTATGTGTAAATGAGCTACTATTTTTTTCACTATCCATATAGAAGTAGAAAATTTAGATTGAACGCTAACTCTAATCATACATTCATGTAAAGTAAAACCAAGTTAAACAAAATAGTGAAATGTAAGCCTAGGGTTAAAATAATGTAAAATGTTAATATGCTTATACAAATGAGATTTTTTAGCATTTCTAACAAAACTTATTTATTAATTGGTTTTATATTTGAAATTGAGCAAGTAGAATGCAAAGATTTACGACCATTGAATTCCTTAACTAGGGATGCATGCTCATTACTCTTTATTTTAAATTATATGAGATTTTTCCATATCCTTTAAATACATATTAACTTTTTCTCTAAGTTGTTCATAATTACCTAGATATTTTCTTTTAATTTTTTATATTTTTTACTCAAATTTTTATACTTTTTACGAACATAAAGTGATTATTTAAAAAATTTTTCCTTAGAGTAATTTACTTCTTTGCTTGAAGATATACTCTCTTCTTCTTCTTCTTCTCTAGTCATCATGCAAAATAATCCTTTATTGTTTTCTTCTTTTTCACTTGTGCTAGTCTCTTTTGACTCATTCAAAGTTATTTTCAATTCCCTCTTTTTCTTCTTGTACTTTTTTATTTCATTCTTCTCAAATGATCCTTCATAAGTTATCTTTAACTCATGCCAAAGTTTATAAGTTATTTTTAAGTTCATACTTCTATGTAACTCAATATTATTTAAAGTATAATGAAAAATATTTATGGCCTTATCATGTAATTATACTTTATATTTTTTTTCATTCAATATTTTTGATAAAAAAATCTTGTGAGTTTTTCTTAATGAAAAAATTAAAAGGAGTTATATTTCTCTATCAACTGATTTTAAATAACTAGTTATCTTAATCTTCCAATAAAAATAATAATCATCATAGAACATGGAAGCCTACTATAAGACACATGTTTGCCCAAATTTATTGAAGCATCAATTTGACTCATGGATTACCTGGAGAATTTCTTCTCATAATAAAGGGTCCTGGTCCAGGCTCTTATACCAATTGAAATGTAGTTCAACAAGAAGAGGGTGAATAACATATGAATAAAAATTTTGATCATTTATAAAAATATTTAAAGATATAATTTTAAAATATTTTTTAAAAACATAATTAAATCTTTTAAAATGTTTTTGTACAAATTTTAATTTTATTTTAAAACATATTAATTTTTATAAAAACATATGTAATAAAAAAAATTAATGATAATTAAAATTATGCACCAACAATTTTTAGGCATTTTGACTTAAAATCAAGCCTATGTCTACCTCTGGCAAAAACTAGACAAAACAATACTTAATATAATTATTTTACCGAAAGATAGATAGGATAAACCCTCACAACAGACATACAAATAAGATAAGATATTATGACCTTATAATAAAATAACAATAAAAGAAAAACATTCAGTGACATAAAATCATAATTAATATGAATAAAATACTATGCTTCATGAAATAATTAAAGAGGTACAAGTATCTTAATTAATTGAATTAAGAATAAAAAAATTAATAACTTAACTGATTTGAGAAGAAACAGAATTTCAAAAGTTTGATGATTGAATGGCACGATAGTGTATGAAATTGATGATGAGAACGGGCTACTAACGAATTGAATGTTGTGGCTTGAAACTTATCTTTAATTGTATAAAAGTTCATCTCTACTTTTCGTACAAAAACTATCATATTTATAGATAATTTTTAATGGCTAAAAGCACTAACCAAATGGGTAAAATAGCCATTACTATTCTACTAAATTCATATATTTTAATTAAAAATTATTATTATTTAATTAAAAATCATAATGTCTCAAAATAATGATAGAATCATTACATTGGAACCACTAGATCAAAACATTCAGCACAGTTTGATTACAAAAACTACATGATGGAATGTATGAAATTCAAGTTGAGGTGTTTAGAAATAAGATTTGGTCAGGAGCATTAGATATAAAACTTGATTGGATGGCTAGCTTTCTATCCTATGCATCGAATAAACCAAGTCCATGCAATCAAAAAATGGAGTAATCAAATAGAGGATATAAATAGGCATTATAAGAAAATATAGAGGAAATCAAGATTATTCAATCACAAAATTGTATGATCAAATGGTTCTAGTTACTCCCACAAATCAAAAACACATCGCACAAAAATAAGGACGAGTTTTAGTCCTACATTCTAAAAGATAGTTAAGAAATTATGTTTTTACAGCTTTGCATGATTACATAAGGTAGCTCATTCGAGGTTCGCTCGAGAAGTGATTATTCATGAATTCCAATCATGCGTTATATTTGAATTTGTGGGAGTACTATATTGATCTGAAACACTTACTTCGTGTGGGATTCGAGTACATGACCTGTTTACTATACTAAATGGGTTCAGGATAATCAATTTTGTCAACTCGTAGGTGCTTGTTGTTGTACAATATGGGTTATGTAAGTTTTTAAAATTTTTTAATTAATTAATACAATTATTATAACACATTTTTTTGTGAGAGATTAATCAAGAATTTTAAAGATATTATTAACTTAAAAGGATGGTCAAGATAATCAAGAAGGATGGATCAAAAATATTAGGAACCTAAATATTGTTCTAAGATTAATTTTAATTTAATTTATGTGCTTGTAATAAATATTTCAATCAAACATAACATTCTAATCAAAGTAAAAATAAAATATTTAAAATTAAATTCAAAATACATCTCTTGATGGTTTGTCACTCCAACCAAGATGATCTTTATGAGATTTGACATTTGCTTATCTGCTTCTTTTAGTTCTCTTATGATACAAGCATTAGCTATCTAAAATCTAAAAATTCATTCAAACAAACTTATTAGAAATATTTAAGATTTTTTATCACCAAATAAAGTATCATGACTAAGAGTTAAGAAAGAAAAGAAGAGCTTTTGGTGTAATGCTTAGGCGTGGATTGATTGTATGAACATCAAGTGTTGATCGATTTTGTAGAAAAGAGAATAATGTTCAATTCTATCTGAAGAGAAAGTGGTCTATTATGGGTAAAGAAGAGAAATTATGTTGAACTTTATGACGAAGGTCCAAAATTTGTTAAGAAAAAGTAGTGAGAGATTTTTGTTGTCTATTATATCTATTAATAAAAAAATTTGTAAGGCCATAAGATGTTCTCATAATTATGTGCATCTAAAAATGTTTTTAAAAGATTTATTTGATCTTCCTCCTTATAAGAAAATTACATTTGAGATTTAGTTAGTACTAAGAAATTAACTTATATCTAAAGCTCCTTATAGAATGACACTTATAGAATTAGCTAAAGTAAAACTTCAAATACATGAGTTATTAGATAAGACATTATTCAAGCTACTGTCCTTATGAGGAGCAACCATTCTCTTTATCAAGAAAAAAATGGTATTCTGAGAATGGGCATAGATTAATGTGAGCTAAACAAGTTGATTGTTATTAATAGACATCCACTCTTGAGAATTGATTATCTATTTGACCAATTGTAAGTTGTTCTAATATTCTCTAAGATAGATCTAAGGTTTGGATGTCATTAGTTTAGAAAATGTTCTAGGCATTACAAATTTTTGGTGGTCTTTTGGTTTTACAAATGCACCTGTTACCTTATGGATTTAACAACTAGAATTTTTAAGAAATTTTTAGATCATTTTTTATCATCTTTATATATAATATTTTTGTGTTTTGCATTTGTGTCACTATGTTGTAGATCTTGAGAAAGAAATACTATATGTGAAATTTTTCAAGTGTAAATTTTGGTTGTCCCAAGTGATATTGTAGTGTGTATACTATTGATCTTACAAAGATTGATGCCATTGTGGATTAGCCTAGTCCCGCTTCTATTTTAGACATTTGAAGTTTCTTATATCTAATTAATTATTAATAGAACGTTTTGTCTATTTTTTCTTAAATAGCATCTCCATTAGCAAGATGAACCCAAAAAGCTGTGAAATTTGAGTGGAATGTTTATTGTAGAATTTTCTTAAAGTTCAAAAAACATTAAAAATAGCTTCAATCCTATTGTTGTTAGAAGGGTCTAATGGATAATAAATCTTTAATGATGCTTCACTTTAGTGTTTATGGGGTGTTTTGATGCAAAATGATATAGTTATTATAAGAAGAATTATTTAGCGCATGATTTAGAATTGGTTTTTATAGTCCTATTCTTGAAAATTTAGAGGTATTACCTATATGGGCTGATGGATGAAGTGTTCAATTATCATCAAAACTTGAAATATCATTTCATTTAGAAAAAATTAAATCTAAGAAAACGAAGATGGATAGAATTTACTAAGGACTATAATTTGATTTTTAACTATTATGTAAATAAAGCTATTATTATTAAACATTCTTAGAGTAAGAAAGCTACTACAATTTCTCTTATGGGTCCACTTGTTCAAAAGTAGATTTCTTTAAAAATTAATATATTATAAATGGAAAGTCTAATGTATCAAAATATTTGATTATTTTTTCAACTCTTTGTAAGGCCAAATCATCTTATTTACATCACAAAAGATCAAATTCAAGATAATAAGTATTACAAGCTTATTCAAAAATAAAGAGAAGGATGGAAATATGAGTTTACTCATACTGAGATTCTAAATAAATTGTGTATTCCTACTCACTAGCAGCTTAAGCAGTTGTTATTGTCCAATGCTAATAATCTTGAATATTCTATCCATCTTAAAAATTATAAGATGTAGCAAAACATTGAGATAGAGATATTTGTAGCTAGGTATGAAAAGGGAAATTGTAAAATGGGCTATGAAGTGCCTTGTTTTCCATAAGGCTAAGGGTGAATAGCAAAAGTTCAGTGGTTTGTTGCAATCCTTACCAATTTTTAATAAGAATAGAAATTTATAACCATGGACTTTATTACTTCAATACCTAATACTCTAATAGGGCATGATTAGATTTATTAGTTATGAATAAATTAACTAAGTTTATACATTTCTTAGCTATCATAATGACCTTTTCTATAATGGAATTAGCTCAATACAGTAAACTGTGAAATTACATTAAGTTTCAAAAGTGATTAATATTGATAAGATTATAAATTGACTCCTTATGAAGCTCAATATGGAACAAGGTGTCAATCCCCTTTGTGTTGCTTTAAGGGCATAGAAAGGAATTTTATTAGATCAAACTTTTTTGATGAAGCCACAAAAAAAGATAAGAATTATTAGAGAGATGATGAAGATTGCTTAAGGTCATCAAAAGAAATATTTTGACCAAAAGCACAAAAATATTGATTTTAGGAAAGGAAACATGTCTTTCTAAAAGTGAGTTTTTTAAGAGGGCAAGTAAATTTGATAAAGCAAAAAGTTGACACTACTGTATATTATACCTTTTTAGGTACTAAAAAGAGTCGATCCTATCACTGTAGAGTGGCTTTATCTCTTCAAGTGGCTAAAGTGCATAATAGTTTATATGTTTCTTCTTTGGGAAGATATGTTTTTGATTTTTCTCATGTTATTCAATTTCACTTGCAAGGCATTGAAATTCAACCCAATATGTGGTATTAGAAATAGCTACTCAAAATTTAAAATGAGTAAGAAAATAGATTGAGAAACAAAGTTATTCACAAGGTTGGTATATTACAAAATAATTGAACAAAAAGAAAAGCAACTTAAAAAGTTAAAGTTGATATGATGTTGTAGTCTCCTAAGTTGCTCTAAATTTTAGGTCCAAAGATTCTAAAACTTAAATATTTTAATAATAAATATTCATGTATCTAAGTTGTTTGAGTATTGCTATATGAAATTTAGTTTTGAAAAATTAATGAGTTTTGGTATGTGTCAAAGTACATGCCATAATGTTAATAATTAGATTAGTGTATTAAGTAAATCATTGAGAAGAACTTGATGTGATGAGTTTATTAATATGCAATTTATAATATTTTGGAATAATTGTAATTTTAGAATTTTCTTGTAGATAAAACTACTACTAATTATTATATCCTTTATTAGATGTAAAGGATGTGTTATAAAAACCCCTTCCCTAGATGTAATCACTACCAAGAAGCTATGAGGGAAATCTTTAAGAGAGAGGGAGGAGAATCAGTAAAGGAAGATCTTAAGGACTTGTATGAAGCAAGAGGCAGCATAGGGCAACAATAGTAATTAGAAACTCCTTAAACTCAAAAGAAGGGAGTTGGAAAGTGCTAATCTCAACTAGTGCCCAAGATTGATAAAGGTATGCTTTTATTTTAGAATTTCCTTATTTGAGTTGCTTATGAGTTATATTTTGATTTAAAAATGAGTATGGATGGGATTTGGGTCAAACATTCTCAGTAGTAGAATTTTGTCTGTCTAATATATTATACACATGGACAATATATCATACATTAGGAGTCAACAAATAGTATTCCAAATGGTGTGTTTAAGAGTGACCCTTTCTCAAGGAAAATGGATGGAATATTATATTTTAAATATATCATGCATTTAAGCTTTGGTGTCAGAACAATTATTGGAACCTTAATTCTTTAAGAAAATGGATAGTACGTTATTTCCTTTCATACTATAAGGCTAGTTAAAGGAATAGTATGTTTTAGCTATGGACGGTGCATCAGGCTATATAAGATGCCATACATTTAGGCCAATGTACTATATGTTAAGCTTATGAGAGGGGTGAAAATACTTTAAAATGATACATTAAGAAGAAAGTGGTAAAAGTTTGAGAAAATGATGAAAGAAAAGAAAGTTAAATAAAAAGAGAAATTTATAAAACTTGTGATTGAAAAGTAAGTATTGATAATTAAGATGATTATTATGTAAAAAATAAAATGAAAATATAAAGAAAAATAAAAAGTTATAAAAGAGGGATTTCATAGTCATCAAATAAGAAAATTGAGATAAGTTTGAAATAACTTAATTGTTAATGATTTTGAATATCAATATGAGATATGACGTATATATATATGTGTGTGTGTGTGTGTGTGTGTGTGTATGTGTGTGTTATGAGTATCAAAACATAGAATCAAAAAGAGAACAAATGAAATGAAAAGAAATGAATAAATGAGAATGATTGATTGAATAAACTTGGTAATTTATAGGTCACAAGGAATATGAAAATGAGAAAATGATAAGATTTTCTCTAATATCCCATGACTACTTAATATAATGAGATCACCCTTATTACATTGGCACATAGGCACTTGATATGATGAGCTCACTCTTGTTGTTGACACCTTAGTTTAGGGTCACAATAGACAGAGACTCCATTATCATTAATACTTTACATAAAACAATATTAGGAGATAGTTCCATGATAAAGGTGGCATCATACCTTATTCTTATTATTAGTAGTACTTTGGTAAAGGGTAATAATAGTAGAGATATTTTCATTAGTACTTTGGTAAATTCTAATAATAGATGAGAGAGAGATGATTAAATGTCTTGGCTAACTATTAATATAGGTGTTGAGATATAATTGATGCTACAAATATATGATATGACATGGGATGTTAAAGATTAGGAATAATGGTCATGTAAAAAACTCAAGATCCTAATGTGAAAAAGTGAAAGATGAAAATCATGAATTAAATAAAGTTGCCATCAAGAATAAATATTACATACCTCAAATAGATGAATTATTTAACCAACTTCAAAGGATAGAGATATTCTCCAAGATTAATTTAAGGTATGGATATCATTAATAAAAGATTCAAAAAGAGAACATTTTGAAGATAGCTTTTAGAATCAAATATGGTAATTTCGAGTTTCTAATACTCTCATTCAGGTTAAAAAATGCACTAGCTATTTTCATGGATCTCATGAATAAAGTGTTAAGATAATTATTGGATGACCTTATATTAGTGTTTATCAATGATGGTTTCATCTACCCTAAGAGTGAATATAAGCATACATGACACCTAAAAATGTATTACAAAGGTTAAAGTAACAACACTTATATGCCAAGTTTTCAAAATGTAGCTTTTGGTTAAAGAGCCTCATTCTTAGGACATGTCATTAGTGTTGAACAAATACTGGGGGATAATAAAAAAGGTGATTGCCATAACAAGTTGGCTTAGGCTACTAATGTCAACAAAATTTGAAGTTTCATGAAATTAGTTGAATATTTTTAAAAGTTTATTAAAGAATTTTCTCAAATTACTTCACCTTTGGCAAAACTCACACAAAAATTAATTCCATTCTTTTGAGATCAAAAGTGTGAGGAAACCTTGTCAATGTTAAAACAAAAATCGATTATTGCACCAATATTAACCTTACTAGTATCTGTTAAAGAATTTCAAGTCTATGTAGAGGTTAATTATAAGAAATTTGGGAAAGTATTGATGTTAAATAGAAAAGTCATAGCTTATGTTTCTTAACAAAGCTTCATGAAAAGAATTATCCTATACATCACTTGGAGTTAGCAGTTATTATTTTTTCTTTAAAGGTTTGGAAGCATTATTAGAATGAAGGTGCAAATCTACATAGATCTTAAAATACATTTTCACTCAAATGGAACTAAATCTATGAAAATGATGGAAGTTAGAATTTATAAAAGATTATAATATAGAAATAATATGTCATCCAAAAAGGCCAACATAATGGATAGACACTTTAAGTACAACAACAAGTTTAAATAGCTATAACTTTACACTAGAAGAGAAACAATTATACATTAAGATGAACATGTTACAGCTTAATGCTATATCAGTCACTAATATGAGAAGTCTTGGTAAAGTTGTAATATTGGAATAATGGACCAAAGATTTGAAAGAATTTTGGAGCCAAGACCAAAATTCTAGAATGCAAGAGACAATTTATATCATAATGAAGAGCATGGGCTTATTTATTATAAGAACAAATTATACATCCCAAACCAAAAAGAAATGTGGAAAATATTATTACAAAAAGCATATGGGTCAAGATATATGAAACAACGTAGAATGACAAAGATGTATAAAGTTAAGAAAGCTAAATTTGGGTAGCCAAGAATGAAAAAAGATATGCAAAAATTTATGAGCAAATGTTTGATCTATAAAAAAATTATATAAAAACATTAAAAACCCAATAGAACCTTATAACCTCTTCTAAAACCAATATGAAAGTGGGAAGGGATTTTCATGGACTTTATAATTGGCTTACAAAAACCCAATCAAGAAAAGGATGCCATCATGGTTATAGTTGATCAATTGATAAAAAGGTACACTTCCAACTAATTAAAACAAATTATACAAATGAGATTTGCAAAATTATATATAAACCAAATAGTAGCACTACAAGGAGTTCCAAAGACAATAGTATTTGACAGAGATTCCAAGTTACAACCAATTTTATAAGAAAGTATAAGAAGTATTTGGTACTCAATTGAGATTTAGTGTAGCTTTTTATTCACAGACAGATAGGAAAACTAAATGAACCATCAAAACATTTGAAGATATGTTGAGGTTATGTGTGTTAGATTTTGGAAGAAGTTCGGTTTATATCTTTCATTAATTGAGTTTACCTATAATAGCATTTACCAATCAAGTGTTGAGATAGCACCATTCAAAGCACTAGGATCATCAAAAAAGTATGTTGAGATAGCACCATTCAAACTACACATGAAAGGTAAAATTAATCAGAGAAAACATATTAAAGTACTAGGATCATCAAAAAAGGTATTACAATCCTAAGCATTTATAAGACTGCATTTTAGGAAGGAGGTAAGTCATTTATTAAAGTCTCATGAAAGGAGTTACCTAATTTGGACAAGAAAAACTCATACAGAGATATATTGGTCTTTTTCAAATTCTTGAATAAGTATGTGAAGTGACACACAAAGTGGCACTATTAACAAACCTGTCAAGGATTAACAGTGTGTTTCATATCTTCTTATTAAGGAAATATGTGGAGAATCCATCACATATACTAAAATAGGACTCAAATGTCTTAGAACTATAATAATGTTAAAATACAAAGAAAGATCAATCAAAATTTCAACAAAAAATTTGTAGTAAAGGAACAAGAAAGTTCTAATGGAAAGATGCTATGGACAAATCAAATAGAGAGAGAAGACACATAAATTAAAGAAAGAAATGCTAGAAAAGTACCCCTCCATATTCTAAATTTTAAGGACAAAATTCTTATGAAGGAGAATTTATAACATTTCAAATTTATAGAAATAGAAGTATTTCAACATTATTCATATTTATTTGAATTTTAGAGACTTTTTAGAGTTTTTTGAGAATATTTTAAATTTATGAAATGGGTCGTACATTACGTACAATTAAAAATATTAAATATATTTGATGCCTTGTCAAACACTCCAACACCATAATGAATTAGATGAGTTTGATAAGGTATGTGAAAGAGTATATGGATCTCAGAGTATGATAGTAAGAAATTGTATAATACTATTGAATGAGAAGGAATAAGATATACTTAATCGAGAACATCATATAATACAAGCATGAACATCATACAGTATGATGAAATGACAATAATTGATATGAATAAATTGAAATAGATCATACAATATAATTAAGAACATCATTTAAGTATGATTCCTCTAAGTGAGAGAGTATGTACATCATAAAGGATGCATAATAAAATAATACAATTTTGCAAATGATATTAAAGGGTGATCATGCATACTTTAAGAAGATATGAATCATATAATACAATGTAAATGATATTAAGGGGTGAAAAAAGATCATAGATCATAGTGTATGAAAAGAAGGATTGTATAGTATGATCAAATAAAAAAATACTTAATTTTCTTGAACTATTTATAGTGGACAAAAATAACACTAAGGAGAGTCCAATCAATCATAAGACCACTAAATTTGAGAATTGTAAGACAATGAAGAGGAATCCATATGAAAGGACCTAGATTTTGGAAGAAGATGAAGGATTAGAAATGTGAAGAGAGATTGAATGAGTATAAAAGAGAGGGAGGTCATTACTTAGAAAAATGTTTTGGGAGAAATTAAGTAGTTTTACTTTGGTTGAGAGTATTGAAGTGAAGAGGTGCTAGAGGTAACTTAGGAGGAACCAAGTAAGAACCAAGAAGAAAATTTTTGGAATTTGGAAATATTATAGCTATAGCTATTGTAATAATACTTTAGCAACTGGGAGGATAAGGAGAAATTGCACAAGTTAGATTTTTGATTCGTAGTATGACCACTATATATGAAAACAAGGTATGCAAGCTTGTTCATATGTGTATGTGTTTGATGTTTATTGATTGATGTACAAATCCCTTAAGAGATGATATAAAAATGGTTAATTTGAGGATGTTTATTATCATTATTTATAATGACATGTTGTCATGATTGATTTGACATAAAACTTTCTTATGTATGAGAATATGATATTATTATTGATAATTTATTTAAATGATATGTGTAACCATGTTATTTGTGATAAAGGTTACAAAAAACAAAAACTAGGAGAAAGATGAATGATAGAAAGATTTATATATAAAAACAAATATCTCTTTTATATTGTACATTTACATGATTTACTTTGTTATATGCTTGAATTAACCTATTAATGTAACATTATTCAATGTCTAATGTCTTACATAAATATACAAGTTTTTACCATTAAGCATATGATAGTTATCTTAGCTTATTTTTAGCCAAACACTTTTAGGTCAAGATGAGACTCAGGATATGGTAAGAAGTAGTGAGTATTAGCCTTATTGGTACTTGATATAGAGGTTACTTTTATTTTTTTATTAGTTATGTAACTACTACCATAATCAACTTACATTTGTTTATTATAGAATATTAATTACCATATGTACTCTAATATCATGGACTTCTTGGTATTTCAAAATTGTTTTAATTACTTTGTATTTGATATAATATTATAAATGTTTTAAAGATATGCTTCTCCTAAAATTCAAAAGGAAGATTTTTATATTTTCTTCCTTTAAAAGTTTTGAAATAATTTATAAAATTTTAATTGGCTTTCAAATAGTTTTCATGTCAAGTATATAAATGTTTTCCTTCAATAAAAATAAAATGAAATTAACAAGATTTTATTAATTGAAAAAATTATTTATAAACTCAACAAATAAAGTAAAAGAATTAGATGATGTGGCATTAAATTGACAAAAAGCTAGGTTTGGGTTGCCACACTAATGGAAAGGCTTATCATGGTGGTAATTATAATGGAAAGGGCAATGTACATGGAAGAGCTTACATAAAGGTTTTAAAAATAATACTACAAACAAAGGTAAGAGTCTAACTTTTACATCTCAACCTCTTTTAGCTCATCGAAGGATCTGAAGTAAAATGAGCGTGTGCAAAGTGCACAAGTGGAGGGTGAATTATTGGTTTTAAATTATTTTTACTAACTTTTTATTGTATTTATTTTTCTAATATTCTTTATAAAAATAATTTTATTTTATAAGAAACCTTGATAATCATATATATATATATATATATATATATATATATATATATATATATATATATATATATATATATATATATATATATATATATATATATATATAATTTTTAATTTTTATGATTAAAAAAATGAAAACAAAATTTAATGTTGTATACCAAACTTTTTAAGTAGTTCAACTAGAACTAGAACCTATGTTCACCCCTAACTAAGGTTGAAAAAAACTCCACTATTAAAAGAGCTATAATATAAGATTTTTTCTTATAATTCACCTCCAATCAACTTAAGGTTTTTTTTTACGATTCACTTTCTACCTACTTGAGATTTTTCTTTACAGTTCACCTTCAACCAACTTGAGATTTTCCTTACTATTCACCTCTAACTTAACTAATTTTTAGAGGTTTAACTATAACTTGGGCTTCTGTCAGCTTAATGTCACCTCAATTTTTTATGAGATCAAACCAAATTTAAACTTTCACAAATATCAGGCCACCCAATCCAAAAGAAAAGTAAAAAATAGCAAGGAAACAATTTTTTTAATAAAAAAGTACAATGTTTACTATGCTTAATAATGAATAGAACATGACACAAAAAGCTCAAAATTATGAAAAGAACTAAAAAAACAAAAACTTAGAATATTTAGGATTAATTGAATGAATTTAAAATGTTGAGTATTAGTTGTAAACCGTAGTTGCTATAACAAGATATTACACTCATTGAATATCACACAATTCTTCTTTAAAATCTTAAAATCTTGTTCATGTTTATTTTTTATTTCATTAATAATAGTTTGGTTGTTATAAAACAATTTGATCATAGCCATTAGAAAATCAAGTAAAAATAATTTTAAAAGCTACTATCAAACAACTTAAAAAGCTCTTCCAAATGTCTTAAAAAATTTTATCCAAATGGCTACACAATGGCCTAATTAACCGTTAGGGAATTAGTTGTTATATAGGATTAACTAGAGCTATTGGATCCCATCAAAGAAGTTCTAGATTATTAAATCAAATACTATAATGGTTGATGAGTTATGGATGATTTGATCAAGATAGATTAGATTTAGGCCATCTGATCAAGTTAGATTAGATCTGAGTCATTCGATTCATAAATGATAAAGATGGGTAGGATTTCAATCGTAGGATTCAAATATGGAGAGATCTAAGTAGTCTAATTTAAGGATAGATTATTCTAAAAGGTAAAAATAATTAAGGCTATCAAGTTAATTTAGACGTGATCTTAATCATCTGATCAAAGCTCCAAGGCAAAGGTTATATGTGGCTAAGAGTGCAATCGTTCAATCAAAAATCAGATGGTGGGAATTTATGCATGCTTTAAATGGTGAGGTGATGAAGGAATTTAGTCCCACATCATACGTAGGGAAATAATTTTTTCTCCTTATAATATGTTTTGTGGGTTTATAATGTGAACCAAACTATGGGGCTATTTCCTCCCTTATGCACTTGGGGTTTGATCACTTAGGCCACTCGTATGCTTACAAGATTATAGGTTATGTGTTGATCTTATGCTACATGCGAAACACTACATAAAATATTACCTAATTCCATACCTCCTTTACCTTATCCTAACTATGTTTAGGATTGTATCTTAATCAAGATTGAGCTTGATCTAACTTGGTTCCAGTTGGTCTCTTGGCACAAGACTTTCATGCCCACACAGATTTAGACTGCTTGACTGCTTTGTACTTGGGCCATACTTGGGATGTGGTTTAGAATAAAGTTTTCTTTTTTAAAAATTATGAAATTTAAAAGAATTATTTTTTTCTAATTTAACTAAAATTTAATAATTAATCTAATATGAAATTTGACAAAGATTGATAAGTAGTATTTAACCAAGAAAAAATGATTGAAAAATAAAATCTTATATTTCTTAAATCAAGAATAAGATTAAGTAGGATTTAAAAATATTAAATGATTAAAAAAATAGAATCGTATGTTTCCAAAATCAAAGAATAATTCAAGTAAAATTTGAATGGAGAAATGTGCCTTACGATTAATGATCAACAAGTTAACATTCTAATTCATAACAAAAAAAACCTTTTCAGTATTGATGTACATGTCTTTAATCCTTGAAGCTTATTAAACTCTCTGAGACACTTTGAAGACTACTAATTCATCATCTTCAAAAGTGCATGACTTATTCTTTACAAGTAAACCTAATTCATATTAAACAAGTCCATTAAAACAAAATCTTAAACATTTAAGGCTTGATTAATCAAAAAAAAGGGTGACTTGATAAGATCTACACAATCACTCATAATGAGGCTCCATCTTCATTGGACATCATAATAGGTATGTTATCATTATTAAATAAACTTATAAACTTACTATTTGATTTTGGAGTGTCATACTCTTTTATTTCTTCAACATTGATTGAAAGCATGTTAGTTCAATCATACATATTAGAATCACGTTTATTAGTCACTTTGTCTACAAGAGAAATAATATAAGTAAATAAATATATATAACAAAGCATAAAGTTCAAAGGACAACTTTTTGACTCCAAACTAATTATAATTAATCAAAGAAAATTTGATATAATTTTGGAGCTGAACTAGTTTGTAACTCATAAAGTTATTATAAACTATTAAAAAAAAAAGAAAAAGATAAAAGACTTTTTAATTGATAGCTCTAAAATGATTTATTTTTCCAAGTGTCATTAATGACTATTATTTCAGCATTGAGCTAAAGAAGCTAATTTAAAAGGTTTATGAAGGTTTTTAGCTTTGGTATGAAGTACTAAATGGAGAGCTAAAACTAGAAGATGCATTAGTGGTATGCAAATATCTTGAAGTGCTTCTTAAATATTTAGTAGGATAACCATCTAATTGAAACATCGAGTTTGTTATTGATCTAATTCTAGAGTGGAACTCATTACAAAGGTGTCTTATATGTTGGTGCAAATGAAATACCAAGAGATGAAGTTTCAATTATAAGAAATGTTGGACAAAACTTTTATGAGGCTAAGTCGTCCTCCTAAAGGAGCACTAATTGCCTTTGTTAAAAAAAAGGATGGATGTTTATGCGTATGCATTAACTATAAAGAATTAAATTGCATTACTAACAACAATAAATATCGATTACCTTTAATAAAAGAATTATTTAGTCAACTTTAAGGACTAGAGGTGTTCTCCTAGATCAAACTATAATTTTTTCATTATGTTTATTGATGACGTTCTAATTTATTATCAAAATATTAGAGATCACAAAATACATTTGAATATGGTACTACAAAAATTGAAGAACAAGTAATATGCCAAGTTCTTCAAGTGTAAGAGTTTGTTATCTAGTTTCTCTTTCATGAAATGTGAAATCAATATAGGACCATCAATTGATTCATAGAAGGTAATTGCAATAACTAACTAATCTAAACTTATGAATTTCATGGAGAATAGAAATTTCAAAGGCTTGGCTAGTTGTTACATAAAACGTTTCAAAGAATTCTCTCATATTACTATTCTTTTTACCAAATTAACTCAAAAGGTGGTTTCATTTGTTTGAGATTAAGATTCTGAGGTTAGCTTCTAAACTCCCAAAGAAAATTGAAAAAAGCCACTATTGACCTTACCTAAGAATTTTGGAGAGTTCTAGGTATTTAGAGATGTATATTTCCAATGGATAAGTGTAGTCTTAATGCAAAATAAGATGGATATTATTGTATCTTTTGATGTGCTAATCACAAAACTAGTTAAATATTACTAATATATTATTGAGCTTAATATTGTTTTAGTTGAATCTCAAGGTGTACTACATTAGTTTGGGTTTATTGAAGCAAAGACTATAACATATGTAATGAATAAAGATTAAAGGGAAAACTTGTTGATTTTGGAACCAATGACCATTCTCTTTTTAGAGTAACTAATCTACACAAAACTATATTTTTAAATATCTATATAGTTAGCATATTAAATTTTATTTTCTTTATACTTATAACACATAGGATTATAATGATTCATGCATATTTGAGTTAGCTTTTTGGAGATACATCAAGTTACATTTAGTTTTTAAAATTAAGTCTTTTTTAATTTTAAAATCTTAAAATTAAAAAAAATTGACCTCTCTCCACCAAGCCCAAAGGACTTAGGTTAAGTGGCCTACAATGCTGGGCAATGCTCTTGGGGAGTCGCATGTTAGGAGATTGACTGAACCCAAATCAGGTTAGGCCAAAGTATTGATCAAAGTTTGAATTCTAAAGTGGCTTGGGTTAATCGAGTTAGAGCATGACACCTAAACCCAACATAAGCATAATGAGTAAAGTTAGACTCATTAATTATAAGTAATCAGTTCTGTTCAAGTCGAGAAAACATTACAAAAACCATTGAAAATCTAACTTATATCTTAGATAAAAAAATAATAGTATAGAAAGCAATGCATGTGGTCTCAAGATATCATACAAAATATAAGATTTAAAATACATAAACACTAAAAGAACTCACATACAAGCTCTCTCATAGAGCTCATAGAACAACATGTTATCATTTCTCAAAAAAGATTAGTTTAGAAATACTTGGTTGTGTTATCATCAAATCTTAAAAGGAATTGGATCAATAAAAATGCAAGCAAGTAATTAGCATATGTTTAGTAAGAAAATCAGTAACTACAAGTAAATAAAGAAATATGGAGATGTGGTATGTAATAGATAAATTAAGATCAAGAAGTAAATAAGCATAATATATGGTATTAGTAAAGAAATAAATTATTTAATCACTACATATATGCTCATAAAGTACATAATCATTGTATAGTACTAGCATCATATCTTTCCTTTTCTTACCTTAATATTCATATTCTCTTCTCTTTTTTATTTCTTCCTCATTTCTTTCTTATTTCTTTCCTTAGAGTATTAAGTTTGTTATATGATCAATATCCTAACTACTAGGGATCTTATATCATGTGATCATCTATCACAAAATCACTAGCCACATTATCTAATATCATACTCATGATGGTAGATTCTTTATCATGCCATGGGCCACAATCTAGGTACAAATGATGATAGAGGTGATTGAAACATAGAACCATCACCCACATTGCACAATATCTTGTACTTATGATGGTGAGGACTCTGTCATGCCATGGCCCATAATCTAAGTTTCAGTGACGCTAAGTAATTTTTTCATATTAGGTATTCACAAGATAGGAAATTGTGAAAATCTCATCACATTCCTATTTCATCACTTTTATGAACTAATAAATAAAAAATCCTATTATGCTAATCATTCTCTTTCTTTTATTTCTTATCATTTTATATATCTCTATTCCTTAATTAATGTTTGGATACCCTTAACATACAAACACACACATATCATCATAGTAAGATACCACATCAACAAAACATATATAGATGAAACTACGTCATGTAGTATGCTCACATCACATTATAGTCCATAATAATATTTCAAGATAATTTATTACTTTAACATACTTATATCATAGTTATTCAATTTACCTACTTAATGGCTCTAGTACATCTATTTTTTGTCCTTCCTTTCATTTCTTGTATAATATCCATTACATTCTATAATATTTATTTAATTTCTTCTTTCATTACTTTCAAAATTTATATACTTTGTTTACAATTATTATTCTTTCATATTTCACAAAATTATATATTTCTTCATGTTAAAAGTACTTACAAAATCTATTATAAATAATATGTTAAAATAATTCTAAATCTTAGCTAAAACCACTATTGATCGCTTATCATCGTACCATGCGACTCCCTCATCATATTGTACAATACCAATATTCATTGTAGGTGATTCCAATTTGGATGGAACGATCTCCTACTCATTAAGATAATCATAAGGTTTGATGGCCTCATAGTATGGCCTGATATTAAAGGTTCGATCAAACCATTCATTGCTTGGCATATAAAAGCAAATCATATTGTCCAATAAATATTACTATAATATATAATTTTTTTAAAAAATTAAGTTACAAAACTACTTAATTGATCATATGATATATTCCAAATGATTGTACCATCCAATAGTTTTAAAAACATTATAGAATCCTTTACTCATTGCACTATACATTACTCTCATTGTACTATCCATTCAAAGCGATCATATAACAGGTTCAACCCAATCATGTAGTATGTGAGATACGGTTGGAAAACATTAGCTTGGAGATCTTGATCTATACCCCAAATGCAAGAAAACTAAAAAACAAATAGCTTATGTTACAACACAAAAGAATTCCAAAGAAGGAAAACTCAAGAAAAAGAATACCATAATTAATCCTTTCTATGTAAGACAAGATGTGAACTCTTTTTCTCAAACACTTCCTTCCCCAAACTCAAATCTTCTTTGCTATAATAGATACCTTGCTAAAGCTTTCTTGAAATCTTCTTCTCTCCTTCTCTCAAAGTTCTCTTTTCCTATAGTTCCAAAACCCTCAAGTTCTATTCTCATGCAAACACAATCAAATCAAGTTCTAAGAGAGAAGAATTTGTTTATCCACTCTAATGAACAAAGGATTAAATAAATATTCTATTTCTTTTCTTTTTCACTTAGAAGATCCACAAAAAATATAAACATCTTCCAAAATTTATAAATTAATACCAGTGAATTCCTCATGTCAAAACCTTCTCAATGATATGTCTAAGAATTCAAAATCCAAGATTTTCATTAAATGCATTAAAAGAGACTCTAGCCCCACAAAAACACTATAATTCCAAAATTGCACTCAAGAGAATAATCTAAGAATTTTAACATTCACAAAAGCATAAAAAGTATGTAACCAAGTAGTGTCTATTGAAATATCGAGTGAACCCAAATACATCTTGTTTTAGGGCATCACATAATACAACCATAGCCCATATAATTTAGGTCCCTAATCCATTGAGATATTATGCTAAAAATATAAAAGAACATAAAACCCATGAAAATTTTTGAATTAATAAAAAATGTCCTTAATCTCTAACATAATATAACTCTTTGAACAAATAAATCTTTGCCATAATGAATCAACATGAAGCATCAGGTATGACTAGATTTTGTTAGCTCCATATGAAGCCTAGTTAAAGAGATTGAAGACTTGAAGACTTCATGTTTTAAAGAGGATTTTCATGAGGCACCAATAAGAATCAAGAAATAATCCTTGGAGATTATTCACTAAAGGATTATACTAGCAAAATGTTCATAGTAGAAGTCATGTCACTTTTACAACAAAATATGATTCCCATGGCTATGAGATATTCCAAGATATTAAGTGCCTACATAAAATCATTGAATTCTTTCATGTGTATCTCATATTGATTGTGCTATAAAAAATAGTACAAAACAATTATATAGAAATCTTTCAACTAGGATTCTAAAAGATTTGCGATAAAAAAAAACAAACATAACCTTTTATTCTCAACTTAGTTTTATACTTATCATGTTACTTTCCTTTTTCTCTTCTTCCTAATGCTCTCTATATGCTCAATGAAATAATTTTCCATCTCTCAACTATGACTAGTAATGGTATGACCAATGAATAGATCATCTTGTATTAGAGCATACTTCTTAAACTTCTATGGTCAAGAATAATAATTCCATGAAGGAAAAAGACAATGAACACTATAATATTCTAAAAAAAAGAACAAAAGAGAAGTTCAATATATGACACAGATTCTAGTTGGTCCTTGAAGCAATAGGTGACATAGTTAAAGTAAACTATTTATGCCCTAATTAAAATTGTTACAAAGGCAATCTACTTTAACTACAATACTTAAAGGCAACTTAGGAGTGATTTTACACCCATGTTAAAATGCATCCCATGTAATAGAAGGAAGGATAGAGAAATTCAACTTTTATAAAAGGTGATGAATAAGAAGTTGATAACATTTGTATGGCATCATAGAACTCAAAAAAAAAACAAATAAAGTACCTTTAACATCAAAGCAAAAAATGAAACACCAACTTATGATGGAGAGGTTAATGCCAAAAATTTGGACATGTAGATTGATGCATTCAAGAGCTACTTCTCTTAATATGGATACCCACTGAATGAGAAGGTACCATTCACCATTAACATTTTTTAGACATATTATGGAAGGTATCCTTAAAAAATAATTAATTAGGGTGTATCATGAAGCAACTTTAGAAGTATGATAAATCAAAGATTCCATATGGTAGGTTTTATAGAAGGAGCATGGCATAAGTGCAATAACTTATGGCATTAATAAGAATGATTTATGTGGAAGTAGGTCAACCAAATTTTTTGACAAGCCATAACACTTGGAGTATTGATGGAAGAATTTTCAACAATAATAAAGTACACCATGGGATTAAATTATTCAAATGCAATTGGTGTTGGTTTATTAATGGAGGAGCTTCCATTATGTCTCTAATGGACATGGTAGATTTTTTTCTTAAAACCACCCAATACTTTTGCTCGTTTGAATGGACTTAAACTCCTAAAGGTTGAGACAACATGATGACAATGATATTGGAGCCCATATGACAACAATTTTTCTTAGGGCAATGCTCGCCATAATTGGACACCTTCAATTTAGTCTGAGTTGATTTTGACACCTTTTTCATAATCCACTTTAAGCTTGGGTTAAGCATAGCACCACCATAAGTATCTCAATGTCTTAAATAGATTTCATGATAACTCAAATGGCTTTAAATGCTTATCTTGACCTTTTAAGGTTTTGATTCACGAAGATGACCCTAAGAAATTGTTTTAACTATATTGGGTAGTTCTTATCACTTGACTAGTTAGTCAGACTACCTAGTTTTTTTATACTTTTTCTCATTTTTCTCATTATCCATTCACTTTAGTACTATATTATTTTGGATTAAATATTAAATTAATGTGTGAGGAATTCTTATTTCATGGTTTCATATTATAATCCTACATTATAGAAAGCATTGGATGACTTGTATATGGGATTTGTAATTTTTGGGCTTATAATTCTTATACAATATAAACTTTGAGAGATGATATCAATTTTAAGACTAGACCATTAGGAAAAACTAGTTGATAAACTAAATTCAACTTAGTTGACTCTAAGCCAATCCCCAAGAGGGTTGGTGTTGAGGCCCAAAGGAAGGAGAGCTCCAACTTTAATAAACTAGTTAAGAATTCCAAGATGTGCCTTTCTATGTCTCTTTGCTTGCTCCTTTTCTATTTATGTTTTTTGTCTTTCTACCTTTCTCTCCTTGTAAGTATATTAGTTAAAATTGGATCATTGGAGTTGACCTCTAAATTTCTTGGGATAGTTCAACTAAAACAACCAATGTGGAACCCCATTAGCATTGAATGGATCCCATAAACCATCCATGGAGGCTAGCATTTCCTCAAAGTAGTAGCCCAAGATTAGTAACATAGAAAGTTTATTTCAAGCATGCCTTAGGAATCCAACTCAACAAAATGTTAAAAATGCTCCCCACTTATGAATTATTGAGAATGAATGTACAACTTGTAACTTTGTGTTACAACTTCAAATTTTCTTAATGCTCATGCTCATGTGACACATATTTAATAATCCAATGGTGTATGCATGTGTTGG
Organism: Vanilla planifolia; assembly: GCA_023846275.1. NCBI lineage: Eukaryota > Viridiplantae > Streptophyta > Magnoliopsida > Asparagales > Orchidaceae > Vanilla > Vanilla planifolia. Next base: position 1,140,858 of record CM043866.1, read on the forward strand.
TAATGTTGGTGGTTAGCTATGTTACTTTTTTATTCATGCTCTATCATGCTTTTTAATAACTATGTGAATCTAGTTTCTAGAAGTTTCCTAACTTACTAGTGACGCTATGTTTAAATTTCCCCATGAATCATCTGACATGCTCAAGTATGATGTGTCATCCTTTATATATTGAATTGTTATTTAATTTGAGCTTAGTCCTAATTGAACATCTACACTACATTACATTTAAATAAACATGCATTAGTATCAACTTTGCTTTTAGATCATGGTAGTTTTGGTTCATGCATGTAATCAATGATTAATAATATCTTTTTAGTATTCTTTATTGCTAAAATCAATTTAAATATTACTATATTTAACTTTTATTTTTCCATAATTTTTTCTCTAGTGCTTAAATGATTGTGATGTATTCCTTTGATGCTAAGACCATTGTCATACATATTCTACATCCATGTACATGGTTTTGATGTGAGTTAACACTATTTTTGTATTTGGCTTAGTTGGAATATGTACATGGTTTTGATGTGAGTTAACACTATTTTTGTATTTGGCTTAGTTGGAATATGTATAATAAGGTTTAATGATTACTTTCTTGTCTTCTTCTTTGATGATATTACAAAACTACATTTAATGATCACCCATAATTCCACTCAAATGCATCATAAATATTTCATTATTTTAATTTTCTAATTATTATAGTGTAGTCCTTTCTATTGAACCCTTAGTTCTTACACCACTTTGAAAAAAACAAAATTGTAATGTTATACTACTAATCATTTTCTTTAAGTATTTTTAGATCATGTATCTTAAGTTCAAATAACTTAATCATGTAAAGAACTTGATCAATTAACTCAAGGTACTTAATGACAATATTTTGGAATAAACCATAATTGGCACTAAAAGAAACACAAGATTGAGCAATACTTGGAGAAGATTTGTATTGCAACATGTTCATTTTTATTAGCATTGTAAAACCTATAATAATGTACATGAGAATTAGAAGTCAATGAGTTTTGAGTATGAATGTTAAATATTTTTAAATCATTGTTATCTTAATATTACTCTAATCTTAAGACATACATCTCATTTAGGTTACTTTCATATAAAAATGTTTTATAACATTTTCAAGCTTATATGTCACATTACTCATCATTGCCTAATTAAGAAGGAATTGAAATGTGAATGAATTAAGTGAATAATGTAATAACTATAGTAATCATACTTGTACAATGACTACATCATATAATACAACTAGTTAATCTTTGGAATAAATAGAGAGTCAGTCATGGGCAATGTTAGATTAAGTTGATTGATGTGCTGGTTGCACATATATGTTATGATTATTGTACAACTATGTCATTGATTTACCCAAGAGATATTTATTGAGGTTTAAAATTATTGAGGTTCATATAGTCCAACATTACTTGTCATAATTGTATGATGTATTTGATAAGGGGATAAGACTTGTGATCAAATTTAGTAATGATCATAAAACTATATTTTGTATTATTATACAAGTATGTTATCACTTGCATACAAGTATAATAAATTTATAAGTATGTTAGCTAAGGACTTATGCTATTAGTGGGCTAAAATCTATCATACTACATGATATCACTTTTGTACAAGTACAATATTTTTCTCAAGAGGTTTAGGATGGGACTTAGATACTCAGTGAGTGGCTTTTCTTCATACCATTATGATTCATATATTGTACAAGTATGATCAATTTTTATCAATTACTGTGTTACTCATGAAACTCATCGTAGTATCAATCATGCATCATACAAAAAATTCCTTAAAACTCAAAAAAATTGGACTTGAGAAATTTGTGATATTCATTCATGTATGATGTCCTTGTTATATAAGTACAATCTATTATGAGTTGGAAAATGAATTAATTAGACTTATCTAATACATTGAATGATGTGCTTAGTATTGTATTGTACTTATATGATCCCTTAGATTAGATATTATGATCAATTTAGAATAGTGAGTAATTACTAGTTTGACTAATATTTTATTAAAATTGATATAACCATTAAACAAATAGTTAGAGTAATGGAATAGCTTCAACATGTCTATATAAAGGAATCCAAACACGACGTTAGAGGACAACATCACCTGAAAATCTTCAATGCAAAATAAGTAGAAAGAAAAAAAGTTCTGGCTTCTAGCTAGGACATTATTCACACCTTTCCTTCATTGAGCTAAGTTGCATATTATTCTATACTTCTTTTGAGCAACATTTCATGTCTTTTTATGTCTCTTTAACATCATTTTAGTGTGACTCTCATTTAATTATACTTGGGCTATAAGGCTTTGTAATTAAGGCTTGTATTTTGTTTCTTTATCCTATTCTAGAATTTTATACTTGCTCCTTTGTATTGATCTTTTGACCAAATGTAGGGTCTTTTGGCCTAATGATTTACAAGGTCCTTTGACACAATGTTATATGCTTTTTCAAACTAGTATTGTAAAGTCTTTTGACCTAATGATTGTAAACTTTTCTAAGTTAATACTTGTAGGGCCTTTTGGCTTATTGTAAGATTTCTATCCTATCCACTTTTGCAAATGACATTTAATGTTTTTATTTAACTTTTCTCTAGTGATAGATATAAATCTAAGTTTGTATAGAACAACCTAAAAAATACTTATATGCTTTACATTTTTCTCTCCTACAAAACAAGTTTTCATATCTAAACAATAATTATAACACTTGTTTATAAGAGCTATTAAGATAAAAAAAAGCACTTTCATAATGAAATTATTTGAGTTATTGAATTTTCTTAAGTTTAACGTTCAAACAATTCACTTGTGCGGACATCATGCTCAAGATTTCAACATTTGAGGATAGGCAATCGATTGTTATTGACCCTCATAAAGAGTCTCCTTTCCAAAAAAATTGGTTTGCCTTCAATTTTCCTTATGTTGTAAATCTTTGTTTAACGATTTTTTAGCCAAATAATGTAGATCCTTTATTGCATTATAAAAAGGTTACATCATATTAGATTGCTAAATTTTGGGGAAAGAGGATGGTTCATGTTCATAGATTTTAGTTAACTTCATGCAACATGAGCAATGCTAATTGTGGGAGGAATGATTTATAAAGTTACATCACACTCCAAGTAACAAATTAATAATGATTGATCTAGCTTACCTTAATCATTCATACACTCATGAGTGCCAAATTACCCTAGTTACATAGTGATTTGCATTGGAGACTACTTAAATCATTGGGTTTTCTATTAACTTCCAAAAGTGTTGTTGATAATGATCATACCATATGGGGATCAACTATCATATTACACGATTCATCTATAATACATTCCTCTTTTACTATTAAGTCATCATTGTAATTCAAAGAAGCAATCATATAAGAATGATGTGGTCCAATAAGGAAATAGGAGTGACTAAAACAAATTTGATTATGAGCCATGGTGTTCAAACATTAGATCATATAATACAAACATTTGTACTAAACAAGTGATTGATCATCGAGTAGAACATATGAAATAAACAAGATTGATAATGTTAGCAAACCAATATGTTGAGCCATTAATGGCTTTAACACCATGTACTAGTCTACAAAGATGAGATCCATTATACTCAAATGCCAATATTAAGAATAAATATGTCACCATCTCGTATATGAAAGGAAACACCATATAGAACAAATGGAGAGAGAGAGAGAGAGAGAATATGCAATACACAGACAAATTTAAGGAGAATTTTGGACTAAGCTGATCAATAAGAATAGTGTGTGTAAACATGTACTAGACTAATACAGGCAATAGAGTTGTAGTACATGTACAACACGTCACTATTGCTAACATGAGGGCCTAAAAAATAAGACCAACATACTAACATGATGATGGCCAATAATGAAGAATAGCTATATTATATAGCACATAATACTTAATGTATCAAACGAAGAGGAGATAGAGTGACAAAAAGTAACTTAAATTAGGAATTGACAAAGATAAAGCTGGAGATCACTAAGTATATTCAATCTTTGAAATGTGTTATTATGGAGATTGCACAACGAGAACTGGTATGAAAACCCATTTTGTAAATTACGATCATTGTTCAAATGAGAAATGAGGTTGTAGACATATTGGATGCCACATCAATAAAGGTATGACCAATGAGATTGTAATTGTACAAATTATATGAAATAACGAACGAGCAATGTAAGAAGAGATTATGGAATTTAAAAGCTTCTTGGGTTTAGATTTGCCAATGGAATGATTGAATATTGTCATTAAGAGGCTTTTAGGAGAGCTCTAAGCCCCTAGTTGCATAGGTATCATTACATATACTAACCTTAGATAAGGATATTGAATTTCATCTAATTTGATGAGAGCTTTATAAAGTTTTGGGATTTATTGTGGCTCAAAGATGCCGGATTAAAGACTGGCGTCAACTAACTGAGCTAAGTAATTTGCCACATTACCTCCTTTGTAGATGAAATAAAATTGAGTGCTTATGAAGTTCATGTGTTTTATTTGGTTGATGTAACATTGCATCTTCCAAAGAGTTGATATGTTGGCTTGCACCATTTTTAGCATAGCCTTACAAACCAATTCCATAATGATGATTATGATACCTAGGTCTCTAAAGAGTTGTAATCCTAACACTATCATTATTCCTTCCACTTTTATGTTTTTCTTGTAGCCAGCAAATGAAGAGAAAGCTTTCACTACTATACCTACATAATTATGAATAATCTCATCACAACCTACAAGCCTATGGTAGCCATGAGCTGAAATATCAATATTCAATTTCATAACGTTTGATAGAGGAGGTGTCTGATTCACAATTTGTGTATTTTTACATTTAATCTTTAAGAACGAAGGGTGGTAACATGTTCCACCAATTAACAATCTAATTAGGAAGTTTTTATTAAAGGAAAGCATATGAATATACTATAATTACATGATAAGACTTTGTTAATTAAACTATTAACTATTATGTTCTAGAAAAATAAGTGAAGACACTAAAAGTACCACCTCACCTTTTGCAACCCAAAGCATTTCGTCGCTTGCTATGCCCTTCTTAGTCTCTAAATGCCTAGGTATCCATCGTAAGTCTATCCTCATTTGAACTTCACCATTCACATGAAGGCTTGCCATCTTAAATGGAATAATCTTATCAACATCCATGGATGAGAAATCATAGTGATGTCTGTGAATCTAATCCCTATGACCCCACAAAAACCCATTCATAATTCTTTCAATTCTTAGCAAAAGCTTTTGTGCTGAGAAAGAAACCTTCAAGGTATGAATTAGAATTGAGTCCAATACATTTTTAACTAAGATAAGCCTAACTCTCATGGATAATAGACTTTTCTTCAAGCCAATCTCTTCTTGCTAATCTTGTGTATCAAGTGTTGAAAGTGCACAATTTTTTTTAACCCTAAATTAAGATGTTTACTAGATACATTTTGGGTAGGCCCATTCCCTTGAATCCTAGACCTTACTAAGAATTTTTTTCTTGTCTCATTTTCATGTTTTTGTTGATTAAAAAACACATTTTTCATTGATTTTAGATTTGACATACTTTGGAGCTCTAGAAGAAATTTTTTGATGTCTATGATTGATTTCTTATTGCCTATTGTGAAAATCAAAAAACCATCAACATAGCTCAAATTAGAAATTATTCCACAAGCTCTTGGGAGTGCATAATTTCATACTTTTCCTTGGCTATGTAGATTGCTCAATTCGTCATTAAAAACCTTTACAACAAGAATGAAAAACATGAGGTATAATGGGTTGCCTTATTTGAGTTCACTAATTGGTTGGAAAAATCTATTACTTTTACCATTAATAATAATAGGCACTAGCTACTTGATAAGATAGATGTTCATGATGATGTAAATAATTCTATTATCAAAATTGAACTTCTGAAACACCTATCTAAGGAAGTCCCAAGATAAGCCAATGAATTTCTTTTGGAAATCGAGTTTTATTATGCAATTATTGCCTCTTGTTTTGTGATTAATCTCTTTCATCATTTTTTGTATAAGCAATATGTTGTTAGCCATATCTCTATTTAACACAAACTTAGATTATTCTTGTGAGATTAAAAATGTAAGAGTTTTTATTGTATTAATGTGAGTAGTTTTGAGAAAACATTCTCTATGAAGTTACATAAGAAAAAGGTCTAAATCCTCAAATATAGTTGGATTCTCATATTTGGTGATTATAATTAGATTGGTGATAACTATTTCTCTTGGAAAAAAAAGAGCGTGAAAGAAATCCTTAGATATCTCTAAAATCTCATTTACGTTAACTGATTAATAGTGTTTGAAAAAGAACTCATTGAATCTGTCAAGACTTGGAGCACTCTGAGAATTTAGCTAAAATACCATATGTTATATTTCCTTCATAATCACTTCTTATAGTATTGCTTGATTATTCTCAAGAAATACAAGGGGGTATAAAGCTAAGCATTGATTCATTATGCTTTCTAAGAATTGTTGTTAATAGACAACGAAAATGTTGTATAATTACTTTGTAGTTTTGTTTTCTCTCTATCCAATAACCACATTGATCTTTGATACTTTGTATTTTTAACTTCTTTTGTTTATCTTTTACAATCACATGAAAGAATATAATGCTGCTATCTCCTTCAATAATATTTCTAACGACCACCTTTTGGAGCCAAAATTCCTCTTCCATTTTAACAACTAAAAGTCCAACATCTAGCACCTTTAATGGATCTTACTCAAAGGTTTCAATCTATAACTTGCTCTTCAATTTATAACTTGCTCATCAATTTACCATATGGAATCAAATATGTTAACAAATTTCAACTTGTTCCAATCTTTGAGATAGCTTTTGAGGCATTTAAGTTTGTGTGCCAAAACCTTCATTCCCAAACCCACACCTAGAAGGTTTTAATTATTCTTCATAATATATAGGAAGTCATTTTTGTTAGTCCACATGTTCTAGAACCTTAATTATCTAAGGGTTGAGATTGTGTCTAACAAAAAATAAAGGAGTAGAAGAGCATAGTTACATGGGGCTTTGATGAGATGTTGAATAGCAGTTGAAGGAAGTGCATCTAACCATTGCTAATTCACAAAGAACATGGTCTAATTTTTTTCATACTCATTTACCTTTATGCACCCTAAACCAAGTGAAGCTATTGCCAGAGAAAGGGAGCTCTTGAGAGCACAATAGCTAATGCAATATGTAAATTCTACGATAAACCCAATCATTAGCATGGAGTGGCCTTTAGATTCTTCGTGAGAAGTAATAACTTTAAAATCATTGCCAACCAACCAAGGAACATTGGTGGCATTAACAATTGCTCTAAGTTCATTCCAAAGACTTGTTTTTGTTAGGAAATAGGCATTTTGCATAGACAAAGGAGCAGCACACTTAAACATTCTAATTTTCATGTTTGATTATCATGTGCATTAATTGTTCTTCATTCATCACAATTTAATAAGAGAATTATTATTTTCATATCACCTAGATTTTGTTTGATGTCTTATATTCAAAGAAGTCAAAACTGAGTTTCCTTCCAAGAACTTCTAACTACTTTCTACTTGCCATAGGTTCCAACAAAGCGATAAAAGATAGCTCGTGGAAATTTATAAGAGATTTTAAGGCAGCTTATTGCTTCTATACCAATAGCCCCCATAATGTTCATAAGCATACCCAAGAAGAAAGAGAATTAGGATTTTTATTAAAAAAAATACTTAATTATTTTTAAAAAAATAGTACTTAATTTTGTTAAAATTTCCTTTATAATTCAAAAGAAAGTTCTTGCAAGAAAGCAAGACAATAGCTATGCTACTTCATTAACCCAAAAAACCATTAATACAAACTAAGATATGCAACACAAACAAAATTAGATGATGTTTAGTAGGACTCCTGATCTCATTTTGATATCTTTTCTTTATGAATAACATCCACTCTTGATTTTCTTTTGACTTTCTTTTGATTTCTTTGTAATTATTCATTTACTGTCCTAAAATAAGCTATTGGCTTGGTTTATATTTCATTAGCAAGATAGTTTCTTTCATTTTATATTTTCCTTCATGCACTTGTAATCATGTATTGAAAGAAATTGATGGATGGAATAAAATATTTTACATGCTTGCGAATAAATTTTGCATAACGTGACATTTTTCTTAGTTAGACTTAGCGGCCAAACTCTCTTCGGAGCACAAAATGTCTTCCTTTCTTTTCTTTTTCTGCCTCCAGGTAATCTTGTTGTTCTATATGGAGTACACCAAAATGCTTTCTTCTTTTTCATTGAACAGCAAATCATATTTAATAAAGAAAGAATACAAACTATGTTTATTACTTGCAACACCATCAACAATTCCTGTGACTAAAATCAATGACAACACAATAGAACACAACTGCAAAAAAAAAACAGATTATTCAAATTAATTTAAAACAAATGATTCTAAATGGCAATAATAAGAGTATTAAACACAACTACGAACCAGTCTAGGATCCTATTTCTTTTCCTTCCATGTAGCACTTCCTTTGAACCAAGCATCAAATCTAATGTTCATCATAATTAAAGAGGATAAAGACAATTTCTCATATATCTCGATATTATTTTGTTTCTCTTCATCCAAAAAATGCTAAATTGCTACAATAAGAAGATTGAACAGATAAATGCTTGGAAAGCTTACTCATCTTAATATTGCAAATTGTATTCTCCAAAGAAAACCATAAAAGAGATAAGTCCAAGTGTTTCAAGGAACGATTATAGACCTATTAAAAGGCCATTCAACAAAATGATGACAATTAGATTCTTTATTATTGCATAAAATCGCAGTCATCATCAGTAAATATATTCCTTATCTCAAGAAGGTCCTTTGTTTTGTGTTTTGATGTCTCAATATCTTTCATCCAAAAAACTTAGGCCCAACTCTATCATTGCATTTTTGACTATCATGAGATAACTTCCATAGTGCAAGATCACCAAAAGCCAGCTTTTCTCAAGAATCTCCAACTATTTTATTTAGCCCACATACATTCAGAATTAAGCAGTGTCCAACTATCTCTCATACTACTAGCTTCATTTAAAAAATTTAGCTTAGAAATTCCAAGCCCTCCATTATTTATGTTTTAGAAATACCTAAAAAGAGATTATCTTACTTAAGTTCCTAAAATGAACCAGAAAAAGTTCTTTCGAATCACTTTACTTATGTACTTTGGAATGTTGAAAGCAAAAATGCAATTCTGGCAAATAGCAAGAACCATGTACTTTGGAATGTTGAAAGCAAAAATGCAATTCTGGCAAATAGCAAGAACCATGTACTTTGGAATGTTGAAAGCAAAAATGCAATTCTGGCAAATAGCAAGAACCATGTACTTCACCAATTGGATATGCCCAACATAAGATAGGACGACCAGTCTCCAAAATGTTAGTTTAGCATTGATCTTATCAATAAGTGGGAAAAAAAAAATGAAAACTTCCTAAAATCTATCAGCAACCCAAGATGATCAAATGGTGAGGATCCTTCCTAGATACATAATATATGCAGAATTATTTTCTTGTAAGAGCTAGCTGAAAACCAAATTTTGATTTATTAAGATTAAAATTTAATCAAGTAATATGGAAAGCCTTGTCCATAATCCCTTGAAATCATCTGTGTAGATCAAATGAGTAATGTAGAAAGAGGATAGATCATATGGAATTAACTCATCCTTTTAAGTAGCAGAATCTAGCCAAGAGCAAATAAATAGGTGGAAAGAGCATCTCCCTACCTGATACCATTACTTCCAAAGAAAGGAAATCCAGAGGGCAACATTTTGAGTAGAAAAATATGGAGTCCTGAAAAAGTTCTCAATCAAGAATGTAAAAATTTAAGGAAAAACTTTAACAGTTAATAGAAAAAGAAACTAAACAATGGAGATAGAGTCAAAAGAATTATGCTGTCAGGATAAAGGAACAAAGAATTCTTCATGAATTTAGAACTAAAACCCCAAAGGAGCTCTTGAGCTAACCATAAATTTTCATTAATGATCCTCCCCAACAAAACAGCTGATTGATTCCATGGAAAATCTTTGTCCATGGCTTTCCAAAGACAGTTAAAAGCAACTTTGAAATCAGATGATAAAGGCAATAACATACAGAAATCAGTCTAAAATGGCTAATATGCTTGGGCTTGTTCTACTTAGGAATAGGAACAACTGGTATCAACACATTCCTGCAACTTTCCACCTTGAAAGAAGGAATTAATTAAACCCCCTAAATCTTTGTATACAATGGACCAAGATAATCTGCAGAAATGAACATTAAAACCATCAATGCCTGGAGAAGAATTTGAATCAGAATGAAATACCCTCCCTTTTAACCCAAGAAAATTACCAATCCAGTCAGCCAATGCTCAGATATAAATCTATTAGACTAACAATAAAATTTGAACTGCAAATAGAATTTAAATATTGCATTGCTTCAATCATTATCCTTGAGGATCCTCATAGCTCCAGTCTTCATAATAGTATGAAAAAATTTATTATTATCCCCAAAATTCAGCCATTTAATACATGAAATCTACTTCATGCTTGAATTCTTCTTTTTAGATCATTCTTTTTAAATTTTTAACATATTTTTTCCTTCATTATCAGATCTGGCTGAATTCGGGAGCATCGCCTTAAGATCTTGAAGATTCTCCAACACATGTCTCAGAGCTTTAACTTCAAACTTACATCACCGAATTTTGCTTTAAGATACAACCTAAGGATCTTAAGCATTCTCCAAAATTTCAGCAGTGGGTTCCCCTTCACCTTAAATGACAGCTTCATCACAATGTCAAACAGCACAGGAGTCTTCTACCCGTGACTAAATAGCTTCTAAAAACTGGTGTATGACTAACCGTTTATCAGCAATGACGTAGTATTTGTAAGTAAAATAGATGTCAAAAGCATGCACGTTGGGGCACTTGTTTCACTGAACTGATCTTAGATGGGTTGCTAATAGACGGTTAACTATGATGTATCTCCATGGCGAACAAAATTCACTCTGTCAAAATATTAGTTTTGCATATGGAAACAAACATATTATTTCTGTTAATAGCACAATGGGCAATGCGTTTGCAAGCTAAAGTTTTGCTGCTATCTTTCCCCTCTTTGTTCTGGCGTAAGACCACCACTTCCACATTTAGGGCAACTCTTCATTCCAAAGCCCTGGCAGTCAAAGCACCTGGACAGCCCATATATTCCCAGTAAATAAACGGCAAAGGTATCACATCTCTTTGCAATAAAGAAATTGATATGTAGCCTTAATGGCTAAAGAAACTTACTTCCATCTCTCAAAAATGTTACCATTCTTCTTATTCTTTCCAGTTCCCTGTATTACGAATCGGATAAGTTAAATGGCTCTGGTTTACAGTATTTTTAAGCTACAATCCAAAAGCTTAAGTAAAACCAGAAGGATGACAACCTTGCACCCGGGGCACTCGATAGCCCCTTGACCACGGCATGTTTGACAACCCTTGGAAGCCTGCAAGAATTATGCAACATTATAAGCAAGACTCGCTCATTTAGGAGACTTAAGGGCAGGTTCTGCACAATAGAAATTAAAGAAGCCTTGAAATATCATAAGATTTGAAGGGTAAGTGGAGAAGATAGCTTAGACACCTGGCTGTAGGAAAAAGGTACTTGTTTTGCTGCATACACTCTTGTCTTCTTTGTTCCATGTTTCACTGAGGACGAGGGCTTACAGGGTATGGCTGCTCCAGTCAGTCGATAAGTTTTGACCGTTTCCATTTCGTCCGCCAGAGAGGGAGAGTGCGTGCTGCTTAATGTTGCTAAGTTAAAATGGAATGCTTCTTTTAGAATCTGCGCAGTAATATTAGCAGAAACAGGGAGGACGGAACATAGGTTGGGGACAAAGAAGAGTAACCAGCTTTGTGGATAATCAGAAAAATCCTAGCCTTAGCATTTTGTTGGCAGCGAAAAATGCATGCAGAAGATTTCTATTAGCTATTTATTTAATCTTATTGTCCTTGTTTTATATTTTATTACTTATTTATTCTAAGTACAATTAAATGGGATTAATTAGAGACAAACCAGTTAGGAACCCTCCTTCAAATGATTGGATCTCAAAATCAGTTCAATATTGGCTTAAGAATACTTCGAGAATGTGGGATTCAATCACAATCTGATCTAAGCTTTGGATAAGAAGAATTTGATCCAATCTCAATTCCAACTAGATCTGAATTATATTGCTTTAAGCAAAAAAAAAAAGATTATGTTTTTAATGAATTTAGAATTTTCATTCAAATTTTTTATTATAAATATATTTATAAATTTATACATATCAGGAATAATATTATATGATATTTTATACATTTATATATAATATAGAAATATATACATCATATTTATATATGTATTTTAGTTTTGAACCATAATGGGTTAATTCAATCATTATTTAACTCACAATATGATTCAAACAAATTTTTTTATTGATAACTCTTCCTAATTAGAGATCCTAACTAAAATCTAATTCAAATTTTGAATGATTTTCAATTGTGGTGTAAAACTCTTATTTTTGTCTAGTTCCAAGATAGTTTTAAGGATTAGTGGGAAGGAAAATATTTTCAAATCACAACTTGTTACAAATAATCATGTAGCTATTCTGTTGCCCAATCAACATCATTACAAATTCAATTTTGCTTAAGTTCAAATAGAATATATTTGATTCCATTTCAAATTGATCTTGGTCTTATCCAAATTATGTGAAGCAAGAATTGGAATCTATAGCATTTCGAGCATAACATGAATCATTGATTAACAAAAACAATCCCACTTTGAGTTAACAATGATATGATTTTCAATTTTTTATTTGAATCATTAATATCAATAAATTCATTTTATATTATATGCTTCATTATAAACCATTATATAATATAATATGGTCCAAATTTTTAGATTTTTTGTATTGCTTCTTTGTTTATTAACCTTACAATCTTTATATTAAGCTAATGGAGTAATTAGTATAGACTACTTAGGGTAGTATTGTGCATAAAATCATCCCAAGTTAACAAATCAGTGGATTCTCTTATATTTTACTTCTTCATTATAAAGGCATTGTAAATGTTAATCTACACACTTTGTGTTGCTTTGCAAAAGTTGTGGTAGAATTTCTCCATGGAATCCTATCCTTTTGCTTGTTCATGTTAGATACTTGATGTTACCACGATAATGATTTAAAGGCTTGCAATCTTTTGTGGTGATGAAGATTTGGTATTTTTATACATAACATTAATATCATTGAAGATCAAGTTAGTGATTATTTCTATTTTCTTCTCTTTAAATTACTTTATATCATATTTTGTATAAAATGATTCAATCTATAAGTCAATAGGATGAATACCAAGTACCCATTTTCATAAGCAAATTTAAGTCCTTAGACAATGATAATTGTTAACATAGTCAGATTTGAATTCCTAGTAATGTGTCTTAACCTTAAATGATTGAAGATCTTAAGAAGTTCACTGGCAAATGCGTTCAAGTTTTAAAACCAAGAAAAAATTTAACCTTTTTTACTTTAAATTATTTTTTATATTTTTCACTTGATTCATTGTGACTATTGTGTGTTGTGTTAAGAATGCAACATAAGGTTATTGTGTCATTTGAAATTAAAATTGTTAATTGTGACACACTCTTGCACATTTGAAACATTTACAATTCCATTATTCTAAAAGAAAGCCTAATTCTAAGTTGTATTCTTATCTATACATTTCTTAGAAAATTTCTTATTATAGTACATTATTGTCGTAACTATAACACACACTACCTACAACAATAGAGCATTCACTTTGGTATAACTCACTATGCTTTCATAAATTTACTTATTTATGTCTATAAAATGATTCAATCTTGAGCCATGTCGAGTTTTCTCATGACTTAGCTCAATCTCTTCAATTTGAGTTAAAATTCAATCCAAATTTTCATCAATTTTTAATCTTCGGAAAAAACTCTTATCTCTACCTACATCAATATTTGTGTATGAAAACTCAAATAAAAGTTGAAGTTTAATTTGAGTCTATTTACTACACATTAAAAAAATTACAATCCACTATGCTAAGATTTCTAAAATAAAAGTATTATTAAATTATTAAAAAAGTTAACAAAAGACAAGAGTAGTAAAATGAATGTGAATGCAATTATACCTTTAAAATCACCACAAAAGCATTTAATTTTTTATTTAATGATGTTTCAAGGATGCTCTTCACACCAGAATCCTATTTCTATTCAATGATCAATAGAATGACTTTGAATAATTCAACTACCATAAGAAAGTTCAAGTATGAAGGTATTTAGAAATCGTAATATATATTTGCTCCAAATGAGTTCTTCTTTTTGTCTAAAATTATTACACCCAGTATTCTTGATAAGATTCTTATAATTCAACTAACCAAAGTATGTGTTTTCTTATGATTTAAAATTTTAAATTTGACTTGAATATATTTAAAATTTAAAGGCATAATTGAATGACAAGACTTGAGTTTTATCACATGTGCTGTGATAGGATTATACTTAATGGTTTATAATGAGTTTTCAATTTTATTAATATCATTTATTTTATTATTTGTCCTTATTCTTAACCAACTATGAATGCATAACAAAGATATGGATAGAAGTTTTAAAAATTAGGAGTTAGTTAATATTTAAAGATAAAAGAATTAAAAAGGGAAAATGGGTGTGCAATGCATATAAGAATATCTTAAGAAAAAATATAAAACAAAAAATAAATAAATGTTGAAATACCTTTTAGCTATGTCTTAGATTCCTATTAGGATCTAGATATTATTGACAAAAAAGGGGATAGTTAGAAGAGGTTTAACTTGGATGGATGAATCGTGACTTAAACCAGCCCAAAATAGTTTTTATTAAAGCAAATCCTTAGTTTAAGAAGGTGTGACTGAGGCTATTTAAGCTCTTAAGATGTGCTTGTAATTGTCTAGAAAACCCTAGCCAGAAAAGGGAATTTGGAGAGGCCAATCGAGAGGATACCAAGGAGGAAAGTAGGATAAGTTATGAGAAAGAAGAAGGAGGTTCCAAACTTTAAAACAATGAGAGATCTAACTAAGGAAAAGTCCTCTACATTAATTTCTAAGTAAGATGATCCTTGAGTTCATACAACAATATAGCTTAAATCTAAGGCATGATAAAAATGAATTATTTTTATTAAAGTGGATGTGGAACTCCTAGAAAATAATTATGACAAAAACTAGTCAATCTTCTTCTATAAACCTACTTAAAAAAGGGAGAAACTTCTTCTACCAAAAACTAAAGAAATTTTTATTAGCTTATAAAGGATCATTTATCATTCCTTATGTAATATTTTTAAAGAACCTATGCCAAAAATATGTATTAACAAAACTATGAATATAAATTAAATTCTATGAACATATACTTGCTTGTTTAGCCTTGTCTATGGATATATATAGAAGATGAACTTAAAATATTTGTTTGTTGATGGAAAACACTTCTTACTTAAGACATGATCATAAGGAACAAGTTTAAAGGCATGCTAGCTAAATATGTATGTAGTATGAAAGATTTAGTATAATTGATATTATAAATTGTTAAATTATGAAAGAACAAATTTTAATGTATATGATACTCATAATTGAGACATGTTGGATTTTTTATTATTTACTTGTTAGAAATTAAATTTCATGATTTTAAGTAAATGCTTTTCTAAGTTATAACTCATAAGAAATAGAAATCTTGGTCAAGTGAGAAGATACATACTAATTCACTTCATGACATGATAAAAATGTATAATTATGTTATAAAATCATATATGAAAGCATACCACAAGTTATATACATAATTTAAACCTTACTCAAGAAGATGAACCATGATTTAGAACTTGGAAATATAGTCTAAACCCTAAAAAATATATTATGGTCAAATAACCCTTTACCTTAGGTATGTTAGTGGAGCATGTAACTATATCTTGATTAAGTCATTGAAGTCAGAGAGATTCAACCCTTAAGAGAACCTAGATGGCTTCTAAGATATATATGGCCGTTAGTTTCAAGTTAGGAAGCCTTAGAGGGCTTAATTTAAGGTATTAGAAAAATGCTAGGTTTGATAGAGATTTAGTTGGTAAGCAGAGAGTTTGGTTTTGGTTAAAAGTGCTAAAATTAAGGTTAGATTTTAGTAGCTTATGGATAATCCTTGGTATACTTTAAATTGGAGATTTAAGATGCTTAGATATGGTTATGTAAAGTGAGATTAATGTTGGAATTAGATTTAAAATATAAGAATAATCCAAAGGAAAGGAGCCCATAATAGAAGCTCTTAGTGATGGACTACAAAAATACCATTAGTGAACATTTATGCATATTATAAATAAAGCTTTATATGGATAAGATCTTATCCAAGACCTTGAGAGATGGTAGATGAGTTAAAATAAAACTGAGAAATATGTTAAGTTTGGTCAATGAAGTAACAAGGTAAAAATATTTGTTATATTTTGGGTTTACCATATTCTTTAAGATTATTGATAACCTTATTTAGGCTCTTAAGCCATGTGATATATGATGATCTAAGAGATGTGTGGTGGCTCAAGAGAGGCTTGAGAATAGGTATGGTGATTCAGGGTTACTTTGAAGGCATAAAGATCATTAGTCGTACTTGTATAAACTTAGAATTAATTGTAATAGTAATTAGCTATATATGAAACTTAGGGATAAAAGCTAAGGATTTATAAATGCTAAGGTTAGCTTAGATAAAAAAGGTTCTATATAAAATAAGGACAAGACTAAATACAAAAAAAATATGCTAAAGTATTTTAAATAGTTAAATTAAGGTTTAGTTAAAATTTTAGACATTCAAATTATAGTAATATTGGATAATTAAGAAAAGGCTTTAGGTGAAAACCCTAGTAAGGAAATAAAAGATCATAAATAATAGATTTAGGGTTAAGAGAAATTCTTCACTTATTAGGTTACTATTTATATTGGGAACTTCTTACATGTTATATTCAAATTGAGAAACTCTGATTAACACCATAAGGGATTAAAACAAATAGCTTTTTTAGTGCAGCTAACTCTAGAATTGTAAGCCTAATGTGAGCTATCTAATCAAAGATTTTGCAATCAAACGGTCACAATCTTATCCATTTTTTCAAAAGCACAAATTCCACTAGTCATCCAATAATGCTATTTCGTGATTGCACGAACAAAACTTCACTTGTAAAGTTAGATCATGCAGTCATATCATGAATCAGATCTAATATCCCAGATCAATTTTATAATACTAAATAGTATTAATCAAAACACATCCATCTAATTGCATAATTTTCATGATCAAATGATCCTAGATGCTTCTAATCGAGCACCTCTTGCATTACAACTATTTTAACAATTATTTCAAGTTGTTAGTATGTGTTATTTAAATAATAATTTTTAATTAAAATGTACGAACGTTGAAAAAATTGTAATGACTAAGTTTCCAATTTTGTAAGTGTTTTTAGTTATTATAAAATACTTATAAATAGATGAATTCTTGAACAAATTTGGTTGGCGAAATTTTTGTAAAACTTTTGAAGAAATGTTATTAAGTCATGACCTTGAAGCTAATAGAAGCTAGTGCTCGTCGTCACCACCTTATACTACATCTTTCTTTATCAAACTCCAAATTCCTATTTCTTCTTCCAATCAAAGAAGCTCTTATTTTTTAATGGATTAAATTAAAATAGTTGTGCTTTTTTCAAGCATAGGAATTACTTTGTATGAAATTTTATCATCACTTTCCTTTCTTTTTTTTGCCAATTTTATTTTGTTCTAAGGCCATTGTAACTTATTTTTGTTTCCTTACTATGAGGGTTTAATCTACCCATCTTTTAATAAAAGACTTATATAGTTTCTTTTTACACATCATTTTGTTTGGATAAAAGTAAACTAGATTTTAAGACAAATCATCTAAAAATAGCTTACATAAAATTTTAACTTTGTACCTTTCTATTTCATAATTTCTAAAAAAATTTATTGTTAAACAAAAATTAAGGTATTTTAAAATAAAATTAAATTTTGCACAAAATCCTTTTAGAGATTTTTCAAGCTTTTTAAAAATACTTTTAAATGATTTTTTTAAATAAGTTTTAAGAAATTAAAATTTTTATTCCTAATAATTCACATCCTCTACCTAAACCTCATTTTAATTAGTATTAAAACAATGTCACTTTTAGTGAAAAGAATTTTTTGAGAGATTTATGACTCCAATTAATGTTTCAACTATATTGGCTAAAAGTACATCTTCCAATAGGATACCACTCCTTTTTGGTAATTATTATCTCTTTTAGAAGATTAGGATAGGTAGTCATTCAAAATCTATTAATAAAAAAATATGAGATTGATGTAAGTTCTATTCAATTATCTTATTAAGAAAATGTAGAAGGTACTTTTGTACCTAATTTTTTTATGAAATAGATTATGATAAAAAAATACATAATATAATTAAATGATAAGGTCATAAATATTTTACATTATGCTTTGAATATTATCAAATTTAATAGAATTATGAATTTAGAAGTAACTTATGAAATTTAGCTTAAATTAGAGATAACATATGAAGGCATTTCTTTATTAAGAAAAACAAAATAAATATCATGATGCATGACTACAAGTTATTTAGAATGCTTTCAAATAAGTTCATTAAGAGAATATTTATAAGATTTACCAGCATTACTAATGCACTTGCTAGTTTGGGAAAGCTAATTTGTGTGAATGAGTAGGTCAAGAAGATACGCAAAATCTTACCAAAAATGTATGATTCATTAACCACTGCTATTGAGATAGCTAAAGATATTTTCATGATGTCATTAGATGACTTGATGGGTGAGCTTATGATTTATGGCTAGAAATAAAGAAGAGAAAAGAAGAAGAAGAATTAATTAAGAAGAACAAAGCAAAGAAGAAACAAACAATAACATTGAAGATAGAAGGTTTGCTTGGTAATGATGGTATTGCCTTAATTTCTAAAGGTTTATTTAAAATTCTCAATGATGTAGGATAATACATAAATCAAAAGTCTAAGAGAAGGGTTAGAAAGAAAGAGAAAATTATTTTTCACGTGTGAAAAGCTAGAAGATATCAAACCAACATGTCTTATTATGTAATAAAGAGTTGACAAAGAAAAGAATAAGATGAAGAAAAGTAATAATAATAAGTAAAAGAAAGCATTGAAAACATCTTGGAGTGATTCAAAACAGAAATACAAATGAAGAAGAAAATAATGACGAGTTCTTTTACATGATGGCTAGAGAAAAAGAGGAAGAAAAAGAGTGCATCCTTAAGTGAGTTAGAGATAAATTATTCAAATAAAAAATTAGCTAAATAGTTACTTGATTTTTGCAAAAAAGTATGAAACTTTTAATAAAAATTATAAAAATTAAAAGAGAAACATTACGAATATGTAAGTCTTTGTGATCAAATGGAAAAGGCCAATGATGATTTAATACTAAAAGTTAATTATTATGCATCCTTAGTTAAAGAATTTAATAATTTTAAATCTTTGCACACTATATACTCACTTTTAAAAGGAAAACAAGATAGTAGAGAAACTTTTGTTACACATAACTTTCATATACATAGGTTTAATGACAATATTAACATGTTACATGATTATGATAAACTTACATGCCATTATTATATACTTCCATGTCATACTTCATATACATGTAAGATTATAAATAATATTTATTCAAACTTTTCTACTTATACATGGGTAGTAAAGACAAATAGTAGCTTAATTACTCTTGAATGTGTTGGACCAAAAATGGTTTGGGTTCCTAAATCTAATAATGAATTTGTGAGTATAGGCATGTCTTTTTTCAATGATAAAGAAGACATATGGTTCTTGGATAATGGGTGTTCAAGCAAATGATAGAAAACACTAAGCTATTAACCCAACTAAAGGACTAAGATAAAGGAAAAGTTGTGCTTCGAGATAATTCAAAGAAATTTATCGAAGAAATATGTACTATTAGAAAATTTATATTTTTAATTACTAAAGTTTTATTTGTTTAAGACTTAAAATATAATTTACTTAGTAATAAACAACTTTGTGATAGTAGTTTTAATATTTTATTTTTATATTATTATGTGTAAAATTAAAAAAAATGAAGATGTAATAATTAATGCACCTAAAAGAAATAATACATATTTACTTAATTTGAAAATTATAAATACTTTTAAAATAAAATATTTTACATCACATGTTAGTGAATTACATTTATGGCATTGAAGATTTTGTCGTGCTATGTATATATTAAGAAAAATAATTAAGCATAACTTAGTAAGAGGCTTACTTGAATTGACCTTTGTAGATGAAATTTTTTGTGAACCATATAATTTAGACAAAGCAATAAAAGCAAGATTTAAAACCAAGAAATATGTAACCTCTAAAAGGATTTTGGAACTTATCCACATAGACTTTTTTGGACTTATACATTCCACAAGCTTAGGAGCAAAATGATATAGATTAGTTATAGTAGATGATTATTTTAAGTGTACATCAATAATTTTCTTAAGAAAAAAGTGAATCACATACATAATTTTAAATATTAATAACCAAATTATAAAATAAGTTAGGTCATAACTTAATTATCATTAAAAATATTAATGAAGATTAATTTAGAAATGAGAAATTCAATGAGAATTATCATAATAATAAAATTTGTCGCATATTTTTGACACCTAGAACTTCACAACAAAAAAGTATAGTATAAAAAAAAATAAAACCTTATTAGATTTAACAAAAAGTATGTTAAATAAGTATGATATGTCTCAATTCTTTTGGGATAGAAGCTGTGCTTACTGTTTGTTATTTTCAAATAAGATATTTTCTAAACCCAAATTAAACAAAATATTGTATAAACTAATATTTGTTAAGTAACAAAAGATACTTATTTACATGGATTTGGTTATAAATATTACATTTTAGATAATCAAAAAAGAGAATTAGAAAATTTTGATACAAAATTAGATGAGGGAAGCTTCTTAGGATACTCATTTAATGATAGAGCTTATATACTTTATACAAAATTACTAATGAAGTAAAATAATCTATACATATAAATTTTGATAAATTAATGCCAACCAAACAAAATAGTGTAAACATAGATGATGAATAAATAGGATTTGAAAAATTAAGTTCAAAAGTCTCAAGCAAGATAAATAAGAAAAAAGAAATAATTGAAGAAAATGAAATTCCTAAAATTTGAGAATTTAATAAGGATCACCTTAAAGATCAAGTAATAGTTGAAATTATGGATGGAATTAGAGCTAAAACTTACCATTATCATTCCTTCTTTATAACAAATTTTGAACCAACCTTAATAGAATATATCTTAAATAAAAAATTTTGGATAATAGACATGAATGAATAATTAAATCTATTTGAAAGGAATTATGTGTGGGAGTTAACCATTAGGTCATTGGATAAAAGTATAATTAAAATAAAATGGGTCTTTAAAAATAAATTAGATGAAAATGAAAATTTAATTAAGAATAAAGTAAGATTAATTATAAAAATTAGATTCAAATTGAAGGTATAGATTTTAAGAAAACCTTTGCACTTGTAGTAAGACTTTAAGTACTAAGAATTTTGTTAACTTATGCTTGCTACAAAAACTTCAAAAAAAATCTAAGTCTTTCTTTTCAGAAGGAGTTAAAAAGAATTTATTTTTAGCATTTTACATCTAAATAGAGACTAGAAAAAGACTATTTTATTAAAAATCTAATTCTTAACAACTATGATCAAATATTGTGCTTACAATTTCTGATATGAGGAGTAGAGAATTAGTGAGCTATTATGTATTTGCTTACTTTTGATGCACATGAAAAGGAACTGAGTAATGCTTAAAGGTTGTTGAGCAATACTAAAAAACTTCAACTATAAAAAGAGAAAGCTTAATGATTTTTTGTAAAATAATGTAGGGTTATTAATGGTATCACCCAATTGAATTGAAAATGAAGCTTAAGCAAGAAAATAAATGAAAAGAAAAGTTAATTTAAAAATTTTCTTAAGGAGAGTAGGTAAGTAAATTTTAAATAGCTATAATATAAGTATAATATTTATTTATAACTACTTAGTATTTAATATTGTGGTATATTACTCTTCTCTTTTGTACTATATTCTACATCATTATTGCATATTATTTGATGAGAAATAGAAGTAGAGATGTAAAATAATTGATTGATTTAGTGATGCTAGTGATATATAATATAAAAAAATGAATATGATAGAGAATAAATAAAGTAAATAAGAAATGAGAATTAAAATAAATAAAATGAAAGATAAATACTTATGATATAAGATTATGTATCTAATATGATTCAAATTATGTGTTTTTTGTGATGATTTTATTAACAATAGAATTGATGTTTCAAGAGTATATTATGACTAGCATAAGTAAAGATGAGAAATGATGGTATTTAGCTAATGATATCAACTTCAACTATCATACTTTATTACCACTATAAGTAGAGATTAGATATTGTGCTATGATATGGTACCACTCATATCAAATCTCACATGAAATATGATAAGCTACTTGTTGTGTGATCTAGTAACTATAAATAAGATTCATTATGATGTGGATATGATATGTGATGAGTTATTTACCATGTGATCTAGTAGTCTAGATATGAGATCCTCTATAATATAAAATGATATATGATGAGTTTCTTACTATGTAATTTAGCAACATAGAGATGAGATATGTTATAAGATGAATATGATGTAATATGCTTACAAACTATATCTATTTGCTATGATGTAATATCAGATGATATGATATAAGATCTATATGTTGTGTGCTTGATGTAGATATGATGTAAATGAGATGAGATCTTATGATATTGGAATAATAATCATTTGATAAATACTTAAACCCTAATGATAAGTATGAGTGGTATAACATAGATAAAAATTAATACTGAGATGATAAGTTAAGAAAAAACTAGAATTAAAGTAGTGTAAAAATATATAGAGAGATTAGATTTGAATGGATAAATGAATTATAGTAGATAAAGAGATATGTATGTATGTACATAATTAGAAACTATATTTTGTGCATCTTTTTATATGTTGATTTTGTTATACATTTTTATAGTTTAACTGCATGCTCTTCCATACTTATACGTCTTTCTTATCTAAATATCATGTCTCTATTAATTTATTTTATATACATTTCTAGATGATTATGACAAACATTTTTTTAATATTATTTATTGGTATTTTCATAGTTTATCTTATTATTATATTTTATCTCACTTTATTATTTAAATATAAATTTACTTATTAAGCTTTTAAGCACATTACATACTTATATTACACACAAAAACCTAAAGCACCAAGATAAGGGATATTTTAGCTACACTTAAGTTTGATAATTTTATTTTGAAGAGATGGTGAAATTTCTTTTATGTATTTTAAAAGACAAGTGAATGGTTAAGATAATGTATCGTTGTATGTATTTATATATGTATCTTATTAAGAATTGTTTGATTTGTAGGTTCTAAGAAATGCTTTATGAACCAATAATAAAATTATTAATTTTATCATATAAAAAAATATTAGTAATTGTAATATCCTTTGGAGATGAAATATTTGATTATATGGGTGTATTTTCATCTTATCGTTCATTTGATGAGCTTGATCTAATGGTCATGATTGATTTGTCTTATTTCATATTATCTATCCTTGATCTAATGGTCTAGATCTTTTCATTTTGAATCTTATAACTGAGTTTATTACAATATTTAACATTGATAAATTGAATTATCCAAATCTCATCCAACATGATTAGATGGCCTAGATCTAATAATTCTTAATCCAACAATCCATAACTCATTCACTTTTAAATTTGCTGATCTAATAATCAAAATCCTCTTAATCAAATCCAATGGCTCTAGTCGATCTATCTAATGATTAACTCCTTAGTCATTATTTGTGCCATTGAATAAGCCATTTGGAAGAATATTTTAAGTTGTTTGGTAGTAGTTTTTTAAAGAGCTTTTTCTTAACTTTCATAAAGTATGATCAAAATATTGTTATGAAAATCCAATCTTTATGAATAAAATGACTAATAAATATGAATAAGATTTCAAGATATCAAAAAAGAGTTATATGAAATTTCATAGGTGTAAAATCTCCAACAACACACTATGACATATTATTACATTAAATTCCAAATTCTTTCAATTAAGGCTAACACTTGTAATATTTTATTTTTTTCTTTTCATAAATTTGAGCTTATTGAGCCTTTCTCTATCCATCAACAAATATAAAAAGTTATACATTGTTTATCAAAAAATTTTTGTCTTATTATATTTTATGTTTTCTTTTTTGGTTAGGTGGCCTAACATTTATGAATGTTTGAGTTTGGTTTAATCTTATTAAAAAACTAAGTTGAGATTAAGCTAATAAAAATTCAGGTTATAATTAAACTAACAAAAGCTAATAGATTGGAGGCAAATCATTAAAAAAATCTCAAGTAGATTATAGGTAAACTATAAGAAAAAAATCTTAATCTATAATTTTCTTAATTGTGTTATTTTTTTATCTCAGTCACAATCGAACCAACTAAAAATTTTGGTATACTTTTCCAATTTTTATTTTCATTTTTTTTTATTATAAAAAATTATATATATATATATATATATATATATATATATATATATATATATATATATATATATATATATATATATATATATATTTATATATATATATATATATATATATATATGAATATTAAGTTTTTTATAAGAATAAATTATTTTTATAAAGAATATTTGAAAAATAAATATGATAAAAAAATTACCAAAAATATTTTAAAACACATAATTCACCCCCCCTTTCTTGTGGGATCCATACGCACTTATTTTACCTCGCTTTTCACCTATAATTCAATATTCTAACTTATCATGAACACATTAATCAAGTAATATGTCTATTCTTAGTATAGCTAAAGTATACATTCAAATTAATTATGCAAAACACTTGTAATTAATCACTTAAACATAGCATATGCACATAGTACTCACAAGTCTATTTACTTTTAATATACAAGCATTATAGAGTAGCAAATGCACAAAAAGACTTTGGAAAACCTCTTATCTTAATGTTATTATATAGATTCCTCTTTCTTTCATCATTTTTTGTACTATAGTTACTAAGAATGTTCACCCACTTCCTCTTCCTCTATAGTTCCAACTTGGCAAGAAGTAGTAAGCATTACTATGATATAGGAACCAACCTCTTATGAGGTTGAAATAAGAAAATGTAGAATCATGACATATTTAAGGGTTTTAGAAACTTATGTAGTCCCTTTAAAGCTGAAGAGCAACTAAGTCTACCTCTTTCTTTTTTATTTCTTCTCCTCTTTCTTTCTCTTCTTTTCTTTCTTAATTGTTACTTCTATCTCTCTCAATTTCTCCCTCTCACTTCCCCCCTCTTAGCACCTCTCTCTTTCCCCTTACTCTTCTTCTCCTCTTCCTCTTAATTTCCCAAAACCTTCACTATTAACACAATTCCTCATTGTAGCCCCAATTGTTCTCTTATCCACCTCTAACAAAGCAACAAAGCCTTGCACCAAAGTCCATAAAGAATAACTTGACAATCTTAACAAAAGCTAGTAAATTGGTAAGGCAAGACAAAGGGAGTAGATTAAGGATAAGATTTCATGCAAAAGTTAATCAACCAACCAGAGGCAAATCAAAATAGGATTAAGGAAAGGTAGATACTAGGATTTAGGATTATGGTTATAAACAAGTTTCAGAATGTAAATACAAATTAATTACTTCAAAAATTTAAGGATATTATAATCTTTGTAAGATTATCATCAAACAATCCCATCTCTTTCAAATATTCATTTGATGAACTGATGAAGACTTAGATGGATTGAAAATAGTCTTAGGTAGATACATGTCAATCCATTCAATCCACCATTGAATGGTTAATTAGGAGATCATTTCTAATGTCATTAAATCCAAAATAGATAAAAAAAGAGAAGATAAATCTACAAAATTGATGATACAGCACAAAGTAGTAGGATTATGCACTGGGTTGTGTGTAAAGATTCACGATAGGGCATACTAGGGTGCATGCCATAATGCACTAGTCAAATGCTATTTGTTGAGATATGGGCACACCATCGAGAGATCTTTAACCAAAGGAGAATTGCTAAAAAAATAGAGAAAAATGAAAAACATTGTTGCATGCATTGGGCAACATGCACATCAATTTAGTAGGAATGCTCATGCCATCGTATTTACACCCATGGCTCTGGCACATGCATAGCACGTGGCCACATAGAAGCCACATAGAATCTGTGTGATTGGCACATGGAAGACGCATGCAAGTAGACATTCTGCTTGCGCGGGTATAAGGTTGGGCAACTAAAATTTGTTAAAATTTTGAAAATGGCAAATACATCTTTTTGTATTTTAAACATTAAAGTTTATGTATTAAAAACTTTTATCCAATTCCTATACAAGAATAATGGAGAGAAGAATTCTTAGTAAATTTTTGAAGAATTTCTTATAGAGAATTCTAAAAAAAATAAAAAATGGAAACTTATAGATTAGAATTTTTTGGAAGGATATGAATCAAACTTTTATAAAATTCAATAATCCTTTAAAGGAAATATTCTTAGAAATTTAATCTTTTGTGACAAAATTACTCTTCTTGTTCTCCTTCTTTCTTTGCTCTGAGTCATTTTTACACTATCACTTTCATTGTAACCACTTTGAAAGAGATCTACTGGCAAGGACTCAAGGTTAGAATACCTCACAGATAAATCATATTAATTTGATATTAGATCGCTTAAATTTTATGCAAATGGTAGGAGTCAAAAAGAAGGGAGTTGAGGGACAACTGCAAAAGGAAATCCTGAGATTGAAATGGCTTTAGTCGAGGTGACTATTCCAACTACTTGAGCATCAAGTCTATAGACACAAGTAGCTTTGTTAACCAAAAAATACAAGTGTTAATAGAGGTGGTGCTAAAATCTCAATCCATTCTTACAATGAATCCAAAAGACAAGCTGTCCAAAGAAGATATTCGTAATCTAAGAAATTCTAGATTAAGTAGTACCCTTAAAATAGTTATAGATAAAGATAAAAATAAAATCAATCTTATTTTTTTGATAGATAAGAATTGGTAGCATCCTTTCAAGGTAGATGTAATACTTGATTTATCAATTTATGATGAGATCAATAAGAGTCAACCTCTCAAAGAAAACAACTGAACTAGATCTACCAAAGCATCAATTCAATCAAAAAACTTTGATGAGATTCAAACATCAAAAAGAAGGGATCTAGATTCAAAGATCATTTCCAAGGTCATTGAATCCAAACTAGATAAAAAATATAGAGAAGAAAAACTCACAAAAATTGATGATGCGCCACAAAATAGTAGGACTGCACAAAAGATCACACATGGAGATTCATTATAGGTGTACTAGAGTGCATGCCATAATGGTGGTTGATTGTTACGTGCAGAGTCATGGATGCACCCTTAGAAGATCTAGACCAAAAGGAGAAATATTGGAAAATAAAGAGAGAAAAAACAAAAAACTACTCCACACATCGAGTGATGAATGCATTACAGGCACACATTGCCACCATCAGGTTCTGTGCATGAATAAGCACACATGCTCGACATTTGGCATCACACAAGAATAGGCACATGTGTGCCAAGCTATTTATTCATGTGGGTCTAGCACGTGCACAACATGTGATCACATGGAAGCCGCATAGAATCTTTGCACGAGTGCAGTGTGAATAGTGTACAGAATACTCGTGCAAGCAGGAGTTCCATGTGTGCATGTAAGTGGTTGAACGACTCAAATTTGTTAAATTTTTGAAAAGGCTAAAAGAGGGAATTTAGAAGAACTTTTTAAAGAGAGTTCTAAAAGAGGGAAGAACTTTTGGAAAAGAAATTTTTTAGGGAAGAGTTTTGGGAATCATAACTTTGTGAAATTCAAGAATCCCTTAAAAAATTCTTTCTAAAATAGTTAATCCTTTGTGAAAAAATCACTCTTCTCTTTATCCTTCTTCTTTTGTTCCTAGTCAGTTTTACACTTCCACTTTCACTACAACTACTCTAAAAAAGGTCTACTGATGAGGACTCGAGGTAAGAACCTACACTAATAAATCAATAGTCTAAAAAAAGGTAGCCTAATAAGGGTTAAAGGATATTATTTTAATGGGAAAAATGGCTTCATAAGTGAAATAAAAGATGGTAAGCACCAGTATAGGCTTAGAGAAACAAAGAGATGACATAATAAAGTATATATTGTGTTGAAATAAATGAAATAGTAAATTGCCTATATTTGTCCTATAATTTCAAAAATAAAGGGAGGAGAAATAGAAGTTCTAAATTACTAATTATTAAGTTCATAGAATAGATGATTTACTTATTCATATGATCTGATGTTATGTTGTTTGTTCATATATCATACCCTATGAAATATAGAAATGTAATGACATTAAAATTTGATTGATGTATTTGAATTGCATGGGTGTATGAAATGCATGTGATATATATTGTTAATTGCATGATGAAATGTGGATTGTGATATGTTGGGCATGGCAAAGAATCTATTATATGCTGCATGTAAGTAATTACATATGAATGAGAAAAAATGAGTAATAAGCTAAGTGAAATGAAAAGCTAAAAAATGTTTCTTAGAATGATGAAATGGACCTTGAGTCAAGTGAATTGAAAAGCTTACTATTATAATCTAAAAAATGCAGAAATGGAGTACATGCATATGAATAAGAAAAAGTGGGTAATAAGCTAAGTGAAATGTTGTTGAGAATGTTGTAATGGTTAATGAGTCAAGTGAAATGTTGTTGAGAATGTTGTAATGGTTAATGAGTCAAGTGAAATGAAAAGCTAAAAACTTTTATTGAGAATGATGAAATTGCTAATGAGCCAAGTGCAAAGAAAATGTAAAAAATGTTGATGAAATGACTAATAAGCCAAGTGAAATGAGAAGCTAAAAAATGCTATTGAAAATGTAGAATTAGTTAATGAACCAAGTGAAATAAAATGCTAAAAAGATTCTATTATGACTTATTATACTATGAAATTACTAATTCTATGCATTAAAATTTTAAAGAAAACAATCGATGTTTCCATTATTTACATGCACAAATTGGCTAACTAAAATAATACCTTTAGATAGCAAAGGTATGTTTATTTTCTCATTGTTTTGATAATTAAGTGTCCTTTGCTTTTAATTGTCTCCTTAAAATTTGAATGTTAGTTGGCTATTTAAACTTTAAGTGTATTTAAAATTTTATTTCTTAAGTGAAGTTCAAATTTTAAATTAGGTTTTAAAAATTTGAATGGTTGAGATATGAGGCTAAATTTGATCTTACATATGTTTGGTCATGAGGTAAGGTTGTTTTGATGTGATCTTCTTGGATTCCTTATTAAGGCTCTACATATCTTGAATCCTTCCAAAAGCTAGGATTTAAGAAGGTGGCTAAGAATAAGGAAGGTTAAACTTTGAATTTTGCTCATGCAACAATGCATTTTAAGAATGATATTTTGTGATTCTTAACCCAGCCATGTCTATCCTTAAGGCTCCTTAAATCTAGGATTTGGTAACTAGCCATATTAAGAGGATACAAGGTGGTTTCCTAAAGGAAAGACTAATGACAATCATGAGTTGAGGGAAAAAAGAATGAAAACTCTAAATGAATATTCACAAGGTGCCTTAATTATTAGGAGGTTAGTATAGATAGATATTTAAGCATCTCTTGGGCATTTTTATGTTTAGAAAATCTAGCTGTGAGAAGGATTAAGGAGGACCTTTCTTGAGAGGAACCAAGAAGGAGAAGCATCGCATGAGCAAGGAAGAGGAGGAAGAAACTACAAGGTTGAAGAAAGAAGAAGGATTTCCTTAGAGTAGTCCACTACATGACATAAGTGATAGGATGACTTCTAAAATATTGCAACTAAATCTAGATGCATTCTAGTTTAACAGTGAAATAATTTGTTAAGAATGCATGCGATAGTAATCAACTACGTTTATGAGATTTGTTGCTATGCTTCCTTCACAAGATACCAAGATAAAATTTGTTAAATTGGGTTCATGATAATGTAACCCTAGACATGATGATAGCAATTTGTGATTAAATGCATACTTAAATATAGATTTGATTGGTATCATGTTTTTTATATTAAGATGTGAGTTAAACTTGGTTAATGTTAAGCATGATCTCATGATTTAGACTTTTAATTTCATTAATATGATTGTTAACATTCAAACTATTAGTTATGTTGTGATGGAACCCATGATAAATTAGATTAATTCATCCTTAAGAAGAAACTATGGATGACATATTGATTTGATGTTAATGAGAAAGAAGATTATGATGTTGAGACTATTCCTAGAGTTTTTTCAGATGACATAATCTATTCCATGTTTATGATGCTTAAAGTCATGATTATTATTGGTTGATTTAAATTTTATCATCATAGAGAACTTATGATTGTCAAAAACATTATTATGATTCATCATGTAATAACTTAGCTTATTTTATGATCACTTTATGTTGTCAAGATTAATATCATGATATGATGAAATTATAACTATAAGCTTGCGAATTCTAAGAAAAATGTTGAATTTATTCTTATGTAATTAGAACCTAAAATTAGATCATGTACATCTAAGTTGGAATTTGCATTTGTAGACAGGTTCTAGTGATGAAACTTGTCACTAAAATTCATCTATTAGCTCGGATATGCCCAATGCTTGGGTTCATGGCTTGGTTAAGGCAATGGGAGGCATAGTTGGGACCTTAAGAGGACATAGATGTCTTATAAGGTGTTGTTACAAAGGTCTTGATTTCTAGATGGGAAGCTCCATAAGGCTCAAGTTAGGCCTTGGAATAAGGTAAGGTTAGGTGAAGGCCTCGAGTAGGCTAATAAGAGTGGTTGAGAAGTCTGAGTGATTAAGGTCAAGGTTTGTATAGGATTAGCAAGAAGCATGACTATAATTATCATTTATGATTAGGTCTTGTGAATGATGATCTTGGCCATGTATGATTTAGGGTTAGTAGATGATGATATTTGTCATTATGATTTCTATTAATTGAGAGTTGAATAAAATTAGCAATATGTAAGGCAATCTTGCCTATAGATGTTTATTAATGTGAGTAGTTAGATTTGATTTAATGATGAAACTAAGTTCTTAATCATCTTTAGTTAGGGTTGGAAGTGAGATTTGTTATTAGGAGGAATCTTAGGACTTAATGGTTAAAGTAGGTGAGGTAATTTTTAGATAAATCATTGACTTAAATACTTTCTCTTTCTCAACTAAACCCAAGGTTGAACTTTTATGACCAAGAGGGTATTGATACCTTGTGCTAAGCTTCTGGGCTGAGTGGTAAGGCTCAGTCAAGGGTTTTGGATGCATTAATAAATATTAGAAAAGACCTTAGATGGCTTTGATTCAAGAAGAGCTCTCATGTTTCTAGGAATGATGGCTTGGTAGTCTTAAGTTTGGCCCTAAATAAAGACTAAGGTTAAGTGATGGTGTAAGGAAGGCCAAGGCTTTAGTTAGATAAGATATAAGAATTAGAAATTTTTAGAGATAGATATTATACTCATTTATCCTTAGGTTAGGTCTAAAGGATAATTGAAAAAAATTAAAGGTTTTAAAGTTGAAGACATTAGGGATTGAAATTCAATGGCCTTAAGTTTTTGAATTTAAAGACCTTAGGTTTGAAATCTAAAGATTTTACTATTAAAAATTAAAAGCCTAGGATATGAAATTTAAATATATTAAGTTTTTAGAATTTAAATTTTGGTTAAGACCATAGGTAGCACTAAAAAGAGAGGTCTAGGGTAAGGAACCTTGTGAACATACCATGGTTGAGAATGATGATAATCTTGATTTGTGGCTTATGATGAGATTTATGTATTCATTTGGCATGAGTAAACCTTAATGTAAGAATTAAATTTGAGGAACAAGATCTATTACACTTGATGAAATCTTGATGAAACCTTAGAGAAGTTTATGGATTTGGAGGACTCTCAAGTTAGACCTTAGATGGAGTTTAGGACTAAGTGAATGCTCAGTATAGCCTTAAGAAAGGTGTAGGGCTCAACCATGGGTCTAGAAAGGTTTTGATGTGTTATGGCAATATCCTAAGTGATATTTTCTAAGTCATAGCTAATCTTTTAAACTTTTATTCACATGAGTTACACTTGTAACTCTCATGTTTCATAGGCTAACTTGAGCCATTATTCTCTTCTTAAAAGTCTTGCTTGAGTGATATACACATCCCAAAATTATTATCTAAGGTTTCTAATCATTTGCCTAAGAGCCTAAAGAAGTTAGTCATGGTCTTACCTAATATCCCAAGGGTTAAAGCCAAGGACTTGTACATGAGTGAATGCTCAAGCAAAAGCTTTGATAGGAAAAGAGATCCTAATAACCTAGCTATAGGTTATGACAAAGACTAATCATAGATGTGAAATTTAGATAAGATAGGGCACCTTAGATAACTGATTTATAATTTGAAAGAAACCTTAGGGTTACTTAGATAATTAAATCAATCTTGGAAGAAACTTTATCATTCCCTAGATAAAGAATTTTAGTTCTTGGAAAACTTTAAAATGGTTAAATAGCTAAATTATGGCTTTGTAAAAACCTTAGGTACATTAGTTAGTTGAATTAGGGTTTGAGGTAATCTTAGAATGCTTAGAAACATATTAAGGTTTTAAAAGAAACCTTATATAACCCTAGATAGAAATTAGGGAAGATCATGAGATCACCTTAGGTAGTAAGTCAAGAAAAAAACTTTATACCCCAAATTGAATAATTCTTTTAAATAATGCCAATATGATAAAAAGAAGTCAATATCGATGATGATGATATTGATTAGGATGCATAGACCTTATATTTTGGACCATTAAGATAAAGATAGAGGGGTTATATAAAATAGATATTAAAACTCTCACCATATAAAGAGGTAACCACTTTGCATGATTGCTGGAGCCCCAGATTATAAAGTACTTATTCATGTGGCAAGAGGCTCCAATGAGGTTGAGTGCTCCTTGCTTATATAGGGCATCACGGGAGAATAATGGATGTGCCAAAGGATACGGTGGCGAGTACGATGCACTTATTGAGGAATCTCAGAGCAAGAATTTGAAACACATGATTGGCATGTCCCTAGGTTGTAGAGTGCTAATTCATGTGATAGAATTTTAGACCTAAAAAAGTTCTGCTTACTCTTATACGACATCACAGGAGAACCGTAAATATGTCAGAGCTTATGATAGTGGATATTGCATGGTTCTGAGGACTCTTAGAGATCTAATGGGTTAGCCCAATGATTAACAAAGCCTTGAGTTATAGAGTGTTGAATATGTGATGAGATAGGAGTGTAACATTTTGTGTTATAATTCTCATGGACTTGGAGGGAGTGCATGATTACTAGTAAGACATTAAGCATCCAAGTAGATGAATCATTTGATTATAATGTTATTGAGATTTTAAAGGTTTTAATGGATATTAAATAAATATTGTTTCTTATAGTTATATTATTGAGACTAATGATTATTATGGTTCTTATGTATTAGTTCAGCATGATAGGCTGAGATGCTTTTGTATGGCATCATTGTTCATGATGTTTGATATACTTTGTTTATCTCAGATAAGTTCACTTATTATATTATTGTTGACTTATTTTATGGAATAACATAAGGATTTTCTATGGATCTTTCCATCTCACCACTCTTATATTACATGCAAATCTAGGGATTTAAGAGTTTGAATAAGAGTCATAGTTGGGGGCATCAAAGTTAATACATTTTTTAGTTTTATATTTCAACTTTTCTTTTCATGATGATTTTGTTGTAGCATTTGTACTTCATTTATAGTAATGCTAGTTATGTTTGATCAATATTTGGTTGTACTAGATATTTTAGTATGGATAAATGATTTCAAAATCTTTTATGTTATCTTTCACATGAACTTTGGATTTTTAAATAGTATATGGACTATATGATGTCATATATTCTTTGTAAATATGTATGGATTTTATTATAACTTTATAGGTTTGTTTTTGTATCATGTACTTACTAGTGTGGTTGGTGGATAACTCTAACCTAAGATGAACCAATTTTGTTTCAACTGAGTTACAAGATGATAAAATACATGCTTCATTTTAGGTGTTATGCTACAAGTTTGATGATCAAAATAGGGGATCATGACTCTTATTTTGAATGTCAAGTCTAGGGAGTGATAGGTGACTAGTTAAATATATTGATTGATACGTAGGTTTTGTTATACCTAAGGATTTTAGAAAAATCTTAAAAAATAAGACAAAAAGGTTGAGTGTGACACATTGTGCCAAGTTTTTCAATGAAGATGGGCATTTGATCAACTACTACATGAAGTGGAGTAACAAGATTAAGAAAAACTAGGTTAAGAGAAAATAGCACCAAACATAAAAATATAACATAAAATATTGCTAATATTTATGTTTTCTTGGTAAAAAATATTATAAAATAGAGCATTTGACTGATCACCATGTGAAATAATCCAATATGATGAGGACACCATATAAGTATATGAGATTCGGAGAAAATAAGTCTAGCAAGAAAGTGCACAAAAAGATAGAAAGTGTTGCATCTTGTTGCATAATATGTCCATTTCTTATTTATTTCATTCAAATGATAGTATGTAGCATGTTATCATTATTCTTATGAAATAAAGAGTGTGGTATGTGGGATGACCCAAAAATTGTTTTGTTTCACATAATGATGACTTTACTAGCTTTTACCTACTGAGCCCATGGTATGGCTCAATTTATATTTGTTAATATTTTACTTTTCGTGGATACACTATGGGGAAAATAAGGAAAACAATGAGAGTGACTATAAAAATGAAATTGAGAATGGTGTTGTGAACCTATGGCATGTTCTAATGTTCTGTGCACTTTTGTCTACACATAACAATTATTGAAGGTAGTAATGACTATCATTCAGATTATTATGCAAGTAAGTTATAATTGGTATTCCACTATTATTTTTTCTTTACTTTGTTAGTTTGTTATATAAGATTATGGATATTTTTGTGTGATATGATTATGTTATTTATATGTTGAATTAAGAATATCAAAATGCTAAAAATGGTTTTATATTGATTGATGGGAACAAAATGGTTGTAATTATATAAATTTTGAGTTTGTTGTGACATTATCATTGTGTGTAAAGGGCATGCTTTCAAGAGCACCTCCTTACATATGGATGGATTTGGCCATTCTAGAGAAAAAAAATGGATGCATAAAGAGAAGGGTTGTCTATTGAGGGAAATGAAATTAATCAAAGAAGTCCTCTAGAAATTAGGAGAAAGAAAATAGATCAAAATCTTGAAGAAGAGGAAAAAGGAATTGAAATTAGAGATAAACAATTGGAGCAAGGAAAAAAGGACAAATATAGAGGAGGCATTATATAACATTTTAAGATAGTCATTCTATGTAATCAATGATTCATTTTATTTGTTGATTGATGTATTACAAATGATTATCCTTTTATAGCCTATAATTGAACTCTTGGATGAGTTAAAAAGTTGAATATTTCACCACATGATTACTTGCTTGATTTTGATTATGTATTACATTATTATTGCATATGTCTACTTCCAATTGGTATAGGTTGTGGGATAAAAAGGGAATCATGATGGTCATAATAGAATAAATAGTTTTTTCCATGTAACAAAAAAGTAAATAAGGTTTACCAAGGGAATATTTTCTTGAATGATCTTGATTCAATCTTTCACCATAAAGGCTTTAATTGAAACGACATGAAAAGAAAAAGAGACATAAGTCCCTAGGGGTATTGATTTAGATCAATGAGGCTTAAGAAGGGTGTCACCCATAAATATACACTTTGGGATGAAGTGTTGACTTTACTAACCCAAGTAATGGTGATGAAAGCCTAAGATCGTGTGGAGCATGGATTATAGTTAAAAAAGGTCAAAACGGGTAATTGGAAATAAAATAAAGAAATAAAGGAATAAAAAGAATTCAAAATAAAGGTTCAAGGAATTACATTTAGAATATGGTTTTATTCATTTTAATACAACGATTCTTGTTGTTTATTATTTTGATGTGGATATGTTATTGACTAAGTTTGTGACAAGACTCAATTGTGTTGCTTGCTTACTTGATTATATAGCTTTGTCTATTATTGCTATGATAGTTAGTTAAGCCAATTTTTAGCTAATATATTTAGATAATTTTGCCACATATCATAAGCTTATAAGGGTGTAGTGAGTGGAGATAGTATCACTAGCATGTTTGCATAATAATCTAATAAGATTAAAACCTTTGGGTTTGTAATTAGTGATATTACATCAACAAAAACTTGGTATTAATTTTTTTATATTATTTTGCTACAAACAGTTCTAATAAATTGGTTTAGGTGAGACTAGGCAATTTGGGGGGATTTCAAGTTTTCAAGCGGCGGGAAGCCCCGACGATGAGTGTTGACAGTGGTGGCATGCTTCCCTCAATTGAGGGAGGGTTCATTGTTGTCTTGGTTGGGCTTAGCAATGGTGCTGATCATGGTGGCCACATGCTTTGGCTGTCTTTGCTAGCACATGCACCCACTTGGCAAGTTTAGTGCAATACGTGCAGAATGTGTAGCAAGCATTGCACCACACCAGTGATGCACTATGCGGTGTGTGCAAACTTGAGGGGTGTGGTGGAGCATCTCAAGGCATCATGTGGCATAATTTTGAAGCAGTGTAACATTTAAATTCATTGATGATGAAGGTCCATTTCTTCTCTCCTTAAATTGAAATTGGTGTTCAATACTTGCAAATTGTAAGTTGTAATTGTTGGGAAGAGATCTGTCTCTTATAATTAGTTGTGAGATTGTTAAGTTGTTGTAAGTCCTATTACAAAAATTACTTGCAAATTTCTTGTTATGGTAGCGATAGCTACTGTGTTTGAAGTTATAGAAAATGGATGGAAGTAAGTCATGTAAGCTTAATAAGAAAACAAAAGCTTCAGCTCAATTATCATCTACTCCTATTGAGAATTTAAATAAAGAATACAGCCAAATTGTTGGATCAACTAGCAGGAATGTTGTCTTAGCTGTTACTACACTTGGGACTAACAATGTGGTGATGAATGCTGAATTGAATGATAATGTGACATAAAAAATATTGAATCAAATGAGGCGGGCACAGAGCTAATATCATCAAATAAGGGGATAAGGGGATAATGACTCAATGCTAGAGTGCATTGATGTCTCAAGTGGTACTACAATGGAGGGGTGGAAGTTGACACTAGTTTAACCAAGAAACTTAAGTAGTTGTGAGGAATATCAAACTATTGGAAGAGCACAACAACTGAAACAAGTTGAAATCTTGAACGAAATTCATCAACAACCATGTAATGCTTCCATGATGCAACAACATGTAAAAGATAGTGCAAGGGAAAAAGAGAAAAAGTAAAATAATGTTAGCTTAAGAGATGCATTATTGGTAAAGAAAAGTGAGAATGCAATCAGCATTGGTATTATGGAGAGGTCTCAATATGTTGATATGGAAGATTTAACTACAAAGAAGGTGGATTTTATCATCCATAATTAGATCCCCATGTTAAACTCTAGTATGTTAGAGGTAGATTAATTCCTCAAGTATGATTTGGTAGGCATAATTTATGGTAACAACTTACCATTCTACATGATCATTAGGGTGCTTCAAAGAAGATGGGGCCACCGTATTAGCTTCAAAATATTAGATTTATCAGCATAATGCTTATGTATACATTTTGAAACTTTGGAGGATAGAAATATGGTGTGGCTAATCGGGCCATGGCAAGTGGTGGGGCATGCAATTGGGCTGGATGTTTGGACTCCTGACTTTAGGCCAACTCTAAATGCCATTATTTGTTCTCCAATGTGGGTGAGATTTCTATCTCTTCCATTATTATACTGGGATAAAGAGAATATCTTGCAGATTGCTAA
Organism: Vanilla planifolia; assembly: GCA_023846275.1. NCBI lineage: Eukaryota > Viridiplantae > Streptophyta > Magnoliopsida > Asparagales > Orchidaceae > Vanilla > Vanilla planifolia. Next base: position 1,178,879 of record CM043866.1, read on the forward strand.
GGCAATTAGCGATCCAATTTTTCTAGATAGGTGGACAACTGACTTACACATATTATCATATGCCTAGGTTTGTGTAATAATTCATCTTTCAAAATCACTGAAGCCAGGCATGTGGTTAAGTGAGCATCTAGGAAGGATTTTCCAAAGTAATGAATATGAGGGTCTACCTTACATTTGCTACTTGTGTGGACATGTTGGCCATTCCACAAAAGATTATTCATTGGGTAAGGCAAATGATGGAGTGTCGAGGGATGAGGAGGGAATGTAGAAGAGTAGGGTGGTGCAAAGGAAGCAAGAGGTCATACTATGCGGGTGCAGTCAAAACAAAATGTGGAAGACATGGAGACAAAGAAAGGATTGGGTCCTTGGATGCTAATGCATCTGAGGGAAAGGAGGGCTGTTATGTTGGGACAATAAAGAGACTATAAACCAAGAAGCATAATTAATAGACAAAGGAAAGTGAATTGAAATGAAAATAAACCAAGAAATGACAAACAAATCAAAAGAAGTAGGAGTGCTTCCAGGCCCAGGGAGGGAACCAAACAAAGGTGTATGGGCTCCAAAGAATGCTAGGGGACAACAAACTAGTTCTAGTGGAGTTGGGATATAAAGAAACCAATAGAGGGTGGAGGTGAGCCCCATTATAGTGACAAAGGAGTGCAACTGGAAAGTAACATACTTAATAAAATAAGGGAAGTGAACTATGAAGAGAAGGAAAGTCCTTAACGTAGTCTCCCTTATGATGATGTGCAAATGTGCTAAATTGGTTGAGAGGAACTTCTCTCATATGTAGTATTTCATGGATTGCATAAAAACATATGTTTGGTTGTATAACTTGAGATCCAAGGTGCAGTTATTTTTGGCTTCAATGTAAGTTATGGTTTTAGTGAAAGCACAATGTGCTAAAAAAGATTTTGTTGGAAAATAGGGTGCATATGCTTAATCATTGACCTTCTAATGAGGGAAATATATATGAATGAATGGGAGAAATGTTATATTTCTCTATTTGCACATCATAGTCTCATGGTGAGGGGCCCTATAGCTGTGATGTGTCATCTTGAAGTAGTTGCATTTACTATTGCAAATAGCTGGCTGTTGGGGGTCCATGATGGGGAGTCTAATTGCTACTATTTATTAAGATCACACATGAATGGCTACTTAATCCAAGAGGGGATGCAACATCTTAGCTATAATTGGAAGGAGAATGATGTGTGTGATCAAGCTTATTACAAGGCTTGTGAGATCGTTCATGGAAATTCTGTTGAGCATGGTGTTGGTTTCATATGAAACGTGTCCCTTATTGATAATTAATATTATAAATGGGAAGACATGTGATGTGCATGTTAATCATGGTTGACTTGTAGTACTTGCCGGAATGATAGGAAGAACTACAAGGGGAGTGATGCACTTCAGCACACCAGCTATAATGCAGGGATGTTTAGCCAGCATAAGACTAATGTGGATGGTAGCAGAATGCCCAATAATGTTAATCCCTTATGGCTAATCAAAAACAAGGATGAGAAGAGTGCTGAATGGTATGGGAATTTAACCATGATTGGATGCAAAAGTTGTTGGAATTACAAGAACAGTAGGTTGGAGAGCAAAAGTGGGATAACTGGAACACCAATCAAAATATCATGGTTAATATTACTATATGGAATGTGAGGGGAATCAGAGATAAAAAAAAATCTAGGGGTTACCTACAATGAATGGTTAGAATGCATAATGTGGCAGTAGTGGCATTGGTGGAGACTCGTTTGGAGAGATTCAATAGGCAAGATGCAAACAGGCTGCTGAGAAGGGAGTAGGAGTTTGTTGTTCAACCTTTGATAGGGCTATCAGAAGGAATTTTGCTGCTATGGAAGAGTTGGTAGGACCTTCATGTTATCAGTTTATTACCCCAAGTGGTCTTTGTGTAGGTTAATACTGGAATTGCTCATTTGTGGAAATGCAGCATGGTGTATGAATCCAAGGATGCTGTGACCCATAGAATTGCATGGGATTTGTTGAGAGGTGGCAAAGGGAGGTGGCCCAATGTTGGTTGTATATAATTTTAACATCCTCTTATCATAAGAAGAGAAAAAAAGGGGAAAGAAGTTCAAGAATAGAGTTGAGCAATAGGAATTTACTTCTCCTATACAGGAGCTTGAGCTGACGAACCTCAACTTTATAAATAATAGGTATATGTGGTGTGATGGAAGGGAGAGAAGTGACTAATTCTTTGAGAGAATGGATAGGGCTTTAATGAACTTGGAGGGGATTCCAATGTATCTAAATACTAAAGTCTCATTTATGACACATTAGATCAGATCACTATCCATTGCTTATTGAGATGTGTTTGCAACAGGATATGATTATTGAAAGAAGGTGTTAGTTTGAAAGTGTGTGGCTATCATTTCCTCAAACTATGACAATTGTGCAAAGGTGTGGAGTAGATTGGTCAGGGGCAACTTGATGGAGAGCTTATCTACAACATTTAGCTGGACTCTAATGACATTAAGGAAGTGGAGTAACATGGAGATGAAGCACTTTATCAAGAAAAATTGTCAACTGGAGGGAGAGATTCAGCATCTTCAGCTCAGGAAGACAAATGAGGGTCTCACACAACATGAGCATGATCAACTGGGATAGCATATTACTTCTTTCCATAGGGTGGCTAGACTTGAGGAGAGGTGGTGGTGGCAACATGCCAAGGTGCATTAGTCATAGTTAAGGGACCAAAATACTAGATTCTTTTAAGTTGTAGTGACTTCTATTAATAAGAACAAGCATATTTACCATTTGAGAGATTCAAGTGGGATTCTAATGAGCCATTCAACTAAAACTAATATTTACTAATGAATTATTTTACTATGAAGTAGTATAGTGAGAACATTCAATACCCACCTCAATAAGTTTAGCCACATAGAAGCATTGACAAGGAGCATGCAACTTAGCTTATTATTGATAACTAAAGAGGAAATAAAGAATGTAGCTAGATCTATAAAAAAAGAATAAGGTTCTTGGGATGGATGGGATTACTACAAAGTTCATTCACGGCTATTGAAAAATTACACAAGGGGATATTATCAATGTAGTAAAGTAATTCTTCCATGATAGGTACATGTTGAAAATGTTGAAGGACACCCTGATTATGCTTATTCCAAAGATGTGGGTGTAGCCAAGCTAGAGAAATTTAGTCTTATAAGCTTATGCAATGTTATTTATACAGTTGTTGCAAAGATCTTGCTTGGAAGATTGAAGAATGTGTTATTACATCTTATTACAATAGAGTAGGGAGCATTTGTGTCAAGCAGAACTATCTTAGATAATATATTCTTAGCCCAAGAGATGGAAGCTTGTATGCACTCATCAACTTCTAGGATGGCAATTTGCAATTACATGATGAAAATCCTAGAGTTTCTTAGCATTTGGTGCAAGTGGGTTGAAGCATGCAATTCATTCCCAAGGTTTGGTGTCTTTCCTAATAAGTCAAGGCTCCCATGGATTGAGGCAAGTAGAGGACTTAGATAAGGATGCCCTCTATCACCTTATTTATTTACCATTATGTCAGAATATTTGTCATGGATTGTGAAGAAACAAGAAGGAAAAGTGGTGATGGGTTTTGATTATGGGAAGTCTACATAAGTGATCTCACATCTTCTTTATGTTGATGATATAATGATATATGTGACCACCATTTGTACAACAACAAGAACTATTATATAGGTGATGGAGGAGTATGGCAAGCACTCAAGACAATAATTGAATTTGAGTAAATCAAGAGTGTTGTTCAGTAGAGAAATGACGAGAAAAAAAAGGAAAGTTGTGGCCAGGAAGATCCATATGACATAGGAAAGTACACTCAACTACTTGGGGTCCCTATTTTGACCAAACTTTTGAGAAAAGGGGAGATCAACTTCGATTCAGAGTGTGGAGGAGCATGTTGCAAAATGGAAGATTATACCCTTTTCTTTGGTATGGAGGATCACTATGATTAATTTAGTTCTTATAGCCATCCCTACCTTTTGTCTTAGTCACTATATGGTTCCAAAAAGACTCATTAATGATATGGAAAGGTTATTCAGGAAATACCTATGGTGTGGAACAAATAATGATAATACTATCCACTATGCTAATTCGAAAGTGGTCACATTATCAAAGGATGAATGTGAATTGGGATCAATGATTTGATTATTTGGTAAAAATCATTGATTACTAAGCATTGTAGAAGAATTTTTGTAAGGAAAGAATGCCCATGGGTCAAAGTAATGAGAGGAAAAATATTCATTTGGCGAAAACAATGATAATATTCCAAGGAGAGCCGCACAAGCTTGTAAACTCATTCAAATCGCTATGCCTTATACTGCTTCCCATTCAATATAGAGGATTGGGGATGGAAAAAGTATGTCTTTTGTTGAAGATAACTGGTTGGGGGTGCTTCCAATACATTAGTGGCCAACATACTTCAAAATGCAAGCTAAATTGTCAAACAAATTTGAAGAAATTATCATTGTGGATGGTAAGTGGGATGTTTACAAAATCAAGACTCTTGTTCCTACTAAGTTGGAGGCAAGAATTCTCCATCTTCCATAGGCAAAGAATGGCTGCAAGGATGAGTTATATTATGTGCAAATTGAGAGCTAGCTGATGGAAAACAACTGTATATACAACAGCAAGATTAAGGAAGAGACTACTGTTGATTTGGATGCTACAATTACAGTAGGTTTTGATTTCTCTTGGATCTAGAAACTTAAAGTTCTATCACAAGTTAAACTGTTTATTTGGAGGGTAGTTAAAAATATCATTTCTACTACTGCTTGGTTGGTTGCAAGGCATCTAGCATCGAATGAGTTTTGTCATGTAATTGCAGCATGCATTGTGGGACTGTTTGAGGGCTAAGCAACTTTGGGAGACATCGAGCATGAAGTAGGCTATAAATGTAATAAATCCTGTCTACAACAACTTAGTTTTTACACTACAAGAGCTGTTTAGTAAAATGGAAAGTATGATTCTCAATAGCTGTAAGGATGTACAGCATGTTAATTTCTTGTGACTAGTTTATATCATTTATGGCTCAGTAGAAAAAGGAGAGTGTACAATCAAAATATGAGTAGCATTACTATTTTGTAGAGAAGTATTTAGCTTGATATTATTACTATTATGGATTACACACATTGTAATCCATCCTTGTTTAAGGGGAGCTCCTCCAACCAACTTGGGTTGAATGTAACCTCAAAAAGGGCTTCTCCTCCAATTAGGTAGATTAAGATTAATTGTGATGCAATGATTTTGGGGGATGCTGTTAGAATTGGCATAGTAGTGAGGGATTACTATAATAAGCCCATACTCATTGCTAGTAATTTCTATTATTCCAAGGTGAGCAATGCTATGGAGGTGAACACTATCATGGAGGCTATGTATATATTAAAGAATAGGTTCCATAACCATGCTACTGAAATTCAATTTAATTCTATCACAGCTGTCTAAGAGGTTGCTAGGATGTTGGAAGACCCCTCTTATGGAGATAGGTACAAAGATGTTTTACAATTTGTAAATAATACAGCTACATTCAAGCTAATACATATCTATATACTAGGTAATGTTCTTATAGATTAGGCAATACAACAACCTCTTATTTCTAATATTTGTTGGGACTCGAGTATGCCCCTTCCCAAAACCCTTTTGTTGAGTCTATACTTAGACTTTTTATTTGATCCTACATAGAGAAAAACTATTGTAAGCCTCAACCATTTTATATATTATCGGAGACTAATTATTTTATATATTAAAAGAAATAAATGTTTAATACCATAATAAATTTACTTTATAAAATTAACAAATGTTAAAAGATTATGAAATAGAGAAATAACAAAAATTAAAAAGTATACTATTAATTTTTAAGTGTTTCGACGTAAATTCAAGTCTATGTCTAACACAAATCAAGCAAAAATATAAATATTTAATATAAGTCATTCATTGAAAAGATGGATAGACTAAACTCTCATAATAATAAAATAAAAGAGATAAGCTATAACATCTCATTACAAAAACAATTAGTGGGAAACGAAAAAAGTTTAAAGTCACAAAACTGTACTAAGTACAAAAATGTTATACCCAGTAAAAATTTTTATGTTAATCTTTAATAAATTAATTTTTGGCTTGGATGATTTCAGATCGATAGTAGGATGAGCCAGGAGCTCAATTGGAGGCTATTGGAATTTCTGAAATTTCTAGGGATTTTTCGGAGCACCGAGGTGAATTTTAAGAAAATTTCCCTATTTAATTAGATTTATTGGATTTTTAGAAATTCGAAAATCCATTTAAATTAAACCGGAAATTGGTTTTTACCGCGCGTGAACCGGACCGGAACGGTTCAGCGGAGGCGGAGGCGGTTCGCCCAGTGAGTTTGCGCGTGCGTTCTGATAAGCGGATCGGACGGTCGTGATCGACGGTTGGGATTGAACCGGCTGATCGGGTGCTTACCGTGTCGATAGCGTGTCGACAGCGCGTATCGGGTGCTTACCGTGTCGAAAGCGTGTCAACGGTGCGTAACGGGTTTTCACCGTGTCGGCCAGGAATATAAAACCCTCGCGAACGATTAGGGTTTCGTTCGACCGACCGATAGAGAGGAATTTTCCGGCGTACGGCGCGTGATTCTGGCGGCCTGGCAAGGGGCTTTTTGTGCCTGGAGATTCACGGGACCGAGGAGAGTCGATTGATACCGGATTCGTTCGGTGAGGAGCTGCGGCGAGCTGCGGACGAGGCTCACCGTCGCCGGCGACTTTGAGGTAGGAAATTCAGATTTAAATCAGTTAATTAGCAAGTTAAAAATATGGGTTATTTTGCAAATTACTACCTGAGCATGCGAAATGTGGGTTTTTGGAATTGATTAATGCAATTATTGATTTTAGCATGTTTAGGGTTTTCGAAAAAAAAAAATTATACCGTCGAATTCGGAAATTTTACCAAGCATATGTTGAGTTGATTATGTGCTTAATCATGTTAAGGTGGTTTTCAAATGCTGGAATCATTAATTTCATAAATTGTCAATTAGGGATTGGATGAAACTCCTTCGACGGATATTTTGATTGAATCTTAGGAATTAGTGACATCATTGGAATGTTAGGATAGTACGAACATGTTCTCCTTGTTCGCAGTTGCCGGAAATCGAGTATTGGTCGGCGATTGCGGTGGCTAGGGTTTCGCGGACGACGGGCGAAGGAAGGAGACGAATTAAGGGTTAATTAGGGATTAGTTGATTTATTAAGAGAATGATTATATTAATTATTAAGATTATATATTAAGCGTCGGCCGAATTCGGATTAATAACTTCGACCGGCGGGGGTTTGGTTCAGCGCGAAGGCCCGAACCGGTGGCGAGATCCGGTTCAGGGGATTCGGCGCGGTTCAGTGAGAAGCGGTTCTCGGCTCAGCGCGAAGGCCGAACCGGCGGCGAGAACCGGGTTCACGAAAGTGCGGCGCGGTATAATGGATAAACGGAATTTTAAATTCGGTAATTATTCCGAATTTCGGAAAATGGATAAAATTGCAAAATTTGATATTTCGAATTTAGGAAAAATTCGATAATTGAGTTTTAGGGATTATTTATATTTTGGAAAATTCAAGAAAAATCATAAAATTTGGAAATGAGAAATTTCGAAAATTCTGGAGATCCGTGGGTAAAGAAAAATTGCCTGAAGTGGGGAAAAATGTTATCAGTGATGACAGTACAGCTGGAAACAGTCAGACAGAGGTATGGTACATGGATGCTACCAGAACAGTCAGTAATTGACAGTTGTGTTGCTTTGATGGCAACGGCATGGATTGAGTCAGTTTACTCAGTGTTGGCATATTTTATGGATTGGCATGCTGGACCGGACTACTATAGACCCTATATGATGTTTTAGGGTAGTTGTGGTAGGTAACTGTGCGGTTCAGACTTAGCTTCCACAGTATACATGTGGACTGGTATGCGCCTTGTTGTACCTGGACACATGTTGCCGGATCTTGGAGTTAGAGATTGGCAATGACTGTAGGGGCGTGAGCTTCTATGGAAGTTGTTGGTAGAGGACTCTTTGGGACGGTGGCTGAGTCGATCTCTCCTGGTCCATGTGTGTAGGCCTGCGCGCCTGAGGGTGGCAGGGGTGTCTCGCAGTGGCTAGCCAAGTGTGTAGGCCTGCGCGCCTTAGGGTGGCAGGGGTGTCTCACGTTGGCTAGAGATTTTGTGACTGGATCTGTCTATAGTCTCCAGGAGATTGATTGACGAGAGACGCTGCGGTGTCGGGTGCTTAGGCGCCATGCGTGTTTCGAGATGGGCGTTCCCACTGGCACGCTACCTGGAAGCCCAGAGGAGAGCTACTCTGGTGTGACTATGGGTGACTGTGGTTGGTCGGAGTCTGGGACTGAGAGTGCCTATCCACCTTACATTGTTATGCTGTATTCCTATATTTTTGCGATTATCCTTCTCTTGCATGTGAGTTTTACTAGCTGTCTTTCCTACTGGGCGTAGCTCATTCCTGTATTATATATTTTCAGTGGCTCGGCAGACTTGACGCTACCAGATTAGGTGGGATAGTGGTCAGCAGGATTGTGGAGGATATCTGACTTGTGATTGTCTGAGATATTCTGGTTAGTTGATTGTTGCTGTTGGATGTATTTAATGAGATTGTTATTCTCATATGTCATGTAATATGTGAGGGTAATTCTGACTTATGTTCTGGTTGGATAATATTGCACTTGTTGGACTTGGATCTTATTCTTGTAATGTAGTTTCCATTTACTGTCTTATCTTATTGTCTTGGAGTATGGTGTGTGGAGTGCCATATTTTATCTGAGGATATTATATATCTTTCTGTTTGATGGTGAGGTCATTACATGACTATGGAACTTAACCGTGGGGGTTCAGACTTCTATTAGATCGGTTCTCCTACCGTATGGGTTAGGAGTGTTGGGTCTAGTAGGAGTAACATTGCGCGAGTCCATCTGTTAATTCAGGAGTCATGAATCTGATTTGACGGTGTACCCGGGAGATAGGATCCACATTGTTAAAGGAAAGTAGGCGTGTAATGATGTGTTATATCCTATGTTTTCGTAGGCTACTCAGGTTGGTATGGGACGATCTGAGCTGTCTATATGTAAAAAAAAAAAAAAAAAAAAATGTATGCCAAAAATCAGCCTAGGAAAAATGGGGTGTAACAAAAAAATAATCAAGTGATTGATGAAATATTTATTAAGGCTCAACTGTGTTTTACTTCTAATTGAATCAATGAGAAAGTAAAAAAAAATAAAAGCTTAGCTAATTGAAGAAAAAAAGAGAACTTGGAAATTGATGAATGAAGGATGCAACAAATGGAAGCGATAATGAGCACCTACTATTAAGGTTTGAATGTTATGACTTGAATTTTTCTTCAAATTTTATCAAAATTTTGTCAGCTAATTCTATTAATAAAATCTCATAATTCTAAACATTTATTAATGGCTAAAACAATTACCAAACAGTCTAATAATTGTCATTACTTAATTTAATGAAAACATAGGTCAACATAGAATTTAATTAATAACTTAAGTATTAATTTAATAATAGAACCATTATTACTGGTTCATTATTTTTAATTTATAATGGTTATTTACAAATAACAATTATGAGAAATAATAATTAGCTTATTACATTTCATTCGAATGTATTCAAGACTGTTAGATTATAAAGCTTTCATGATGCAATAACTTGATTTGAGTATGGGCATATTAGAAAGGAAAAAGGCTCTTGTCTGTTTGATGACAAAATATTGCGATCAGATAGCTAGAATTTGATTGGTCATATTTAGAAAGGTTGATTTTATCTAGATAATTAGATCTCAACCATGATTAGATGGCTAGATTTAGATCTAAATATATATTAAATTTATGTCATTTTAACCACAAAATTATGAAATTTGATGGTGCACATCATTCTCATAATTTAGAAGTTAGCCATGTGAAAATAATAGTTCACTTTTAGTCCCACATGCTTTGTATGCTTTTCTTTTATTTTCTTATAATGATTTTCCTCTGCCTCATGGTCAATCAAATATTGTGATTAGTTACTGTTTAGTTTGCATAGGAGGTCATGACCTTGCTTGTTAGTATATGCTTAATAGGTTTGGGAGCCACACCTTAACCTAACACTATTTTATTTGAGTTTATGAGTCATTCTTTAGTGAATGGGTTTAAGAGTAATACCCTGTTCTGATGTTAAGCAAGTGTTTGGTAGGCCAAAAGTGGGTAAACACATGTAACCTAATATCCATTGCTAAACATCAATTAACACAAATTAGGGTTAACATAGTTAAAAACTAGTTGTGAAAATTTAACCTCACTAACCCTAACCCACTGAGAATTTGTTTATTTTGACCCCCTTTAAATAGCAATGAAAAAAATGGTTGTTACCTTTACGAGACTCTTAGCATCAGACATTGTTGCTACTATTTGGTTTGATGTAGAGCTTTTATATGAAGAGATGGGCCACCTCTTATTGTTGTCTCCCTTTCCCTTAGGCATTAAGCGAAGTTTTATCGTAGCCATCATTGACGGCCTCTCATGGTCACGTTTCTAGTAGCAAAACTTAGAATTATTTATTAAATTATTTTAAATTGATCTTGGAATAAGTGAAAAAAAATTTAAAATATTAAAATACACTTAAATTAGATTAGATTATATTAAATTGTAACTTAACAAAGGATAAATATCAAACACAAATTTATTTTAACAGTACTAAACCCAATATAGAAACCAAACACAAAAACACTTTAACTTATTCTTTCTTGGGATAACATCCAAACACACATTTTCTTCTAACCACACTAAGGTAGCTATAATTGGGATATCCTAACCCTAAATAAATTAAACCCATGTGTTACAAAACAAGCCCTAAAGGTTTAGGCTTTGGTTTGTTTTGGTTAAGTAGAATTAGATCTGTTTTAAAATGTAATTTTATTATTTTTGTACCAATTAATTATTATTATTATAATATAGTTCTTGTGACAAATTATTCAAAGAAAATTTCTAAAGATATGATCAAGATAAAAAGATTCTTAAGATGATTAAGATAAGATAATCAAAGTTTTAGAAATCTAATATTTTTCTAAGATGATTAATATTAATTAAATATTTGTGTCTTATAAAAATGATTTTAATTAAACATAATATTTTAATCAAAATAAAAATAGAATACCTAAAATTAAACTCAAAATAAATCTTTTGATAGTCTGTCACTCCAAGATGATTCTCTTGAGATTAGATAGATGCTATTATTCTTTATGTTCTCGTATGAACATAAATTTTAGCTATCTAAAATATAAAAATTAGTTCAACCAAATTTATTAGAAATACATTTTTTTATAATCTAATAAATAACCATGGGTTAGGGTCAACATTATAGTATTTCTTAGAGCAAGTTGGTCTCAAGGCTGAGAGGCAAAGTCTCAAGGGTTTGGCCACAAACAACTAGGTCATGAGGGTCTAGCCTTGTGAGGATTTTTATGGATGCTTTTTGTGTGGCTTTTTTCAAATAAATAACTATGATTAAGCTTGTGAATTGTTTAATCTTTAAAATCCATTCTTTAACCATTTATAATATCTTTGAACAAATATTCATTTGTTGAACCAAATGTGATTTTGCATAAGAAGTATAACCTCATTAGAAATTTGAATAAAGAGTGTAGTACATAAAATTTTCTTCCTAAATCACTTTTCTTTCGATAAAGTGCAAAGGTGCTCATACAATGCTCAGGGGGCTTCCTTGAATCCATATGGTGCCTTTCTCGATTTAAACACATGATAGAGGTTGTTGGGATACTCAAAATAAAGAGGTTATCAACTTAAACATTCTCAATCATGCACTTATATAAAATTATTTCTTCAACTTAATTATACGTTTTTTTCACTGAATGTGCTTTATTTCTCATAATCATACCATCCTCATCTGACTTATTTTTAATATTTTTTAATTCAAACCATATGTTAATCATTTGGTCTTGAAAAACAATCCTAAACTCTAATCCTTTTGAATTGTCAACTCCTTATTCATGACATAAATCCATGATTTATCATCAAAATTCTTGTCTATGGTTTTATGATCTAATTTTGATAGAAACACCACATAATTCATCTATTTTAAGGAGGGATATTTTTTTACTCCTTTAGATGGATTACCAAAGATTAATTCTTTTAAGTGATCATTGGTATTCCTTCTTTCTATAGGATGGGCTTCTTTAAGCCCTACTTTTCATGAACTTATTATCTTTGTTCTCTTTCATATTACACCCTCCTTATTTTATGACAAGCTTATCTAATAGATTAATTTCATCAACATGAATCAATCTAGATGAAATGTCATTTTTGGAATATCCCTAAAAGATTGCTTAATTTTGAATTTAATTCTACCAAAACTCCTTTCCATTATTTTGTATGAAACATTTGTAACCAAATATGTTAAATTGTGATATATTTGGGTTATTACCATGCAACAACTCATAAGGTTTTTATTTAACTTTGGGTGAATTGATACCTTATTAGAACATAACATCACCATGACCAAAAGTGTTCAGAGAAACCATCCTCATTAAGCAAAATCATTCCTATCTCTAGTAATGATATACTCTTCTACTCCAATATAGCATTTTATTGTTGAATATGCCATAATAAAATCCATGTCTAATTCTATAACTCACATAGAATTTTAAAAAAAGTATTCTTAAATCTTTCTCTATAATCATTTTGAATGAAGGTGATGGTCATGCTTTGTTCACTTAGCATTGCAACAAAAAATTTTGAGAATTTTTCAAAACACTTGATATTTCTTAGAAAATAAAACTCATGATAACATATAAAGTTAAGTTCATATTGTTTACCTCATAAGCTAAAATATTCTATCATTAAAATAGAATAAAATGAAGTAACCCTAGTAGATGAAAGGTAGAAATTAGTCCATTATTTTTTAAGGAGAATTTTATTTTCTAGCCTATTTGGCATGAAGCACAAACCTCTTGACACTCAAACTTAACAAGTAGAAGACATTTACTTAATTTTAACCTTTAAATTTCTTAAGGGTTCAAAGGATTGCATGACAAATCCAATAATGTTATAACTACACACTATTGAATTGTGATGATAGAAATTTAAGCTCACTATAACTTATGCCTTTTTGTGTTTAACAAATGGGTATTATTCATCGTATTGCACCCCTAAGATTAGCTAACTTTGATTAGACCTTTGGTCAAGCTAGGTAGGTTTCATTTCCTTTTGATTTATTAAAAAAGTATTTTAAATTAATTAGTTCAGCTAATTTTCATTATTGATATGCATAAGATATAATAAATTAATGCTTAAGCTAGGTTTGACCTTTCATGCTCTTAACCTAATCCGAACTACAAGTTAGAGCATTGGTTGGCATGAAAATCCCTAAAAGTTAGGAATCAAAGTGATGACATGGAATAAAGTACTTGAAATTTAAATTTGTGCAGGAAGCAAGCAATTTAGGAAAGAGAATAAGCAATTAAAGTATAACCAAATTTGTCTTGAGGTGCATAGATGTAAGAACCTTGATTAGGTTATCATATAAGATTCTTATGGATTGTTTTCTTAGAGGTCAGAAAACTTAGTCATAAGAGAGATTAAGGAAGACTCTTACCATGAGAAATTAACGAAGAAGAATCAAGTCATGAGTAAGGACAAAGAGGAGAAAATCATAGGCTTGAAGAGGAGAAGAAGACAAGTCCATTAGAGTGAGTTACTGCATCTTTTAGAGGTAGGATTAATGTTAGATCATGCACCTAAATTAGATACATTCTAAATTAAAAATTTACAATTTTGATAAATCATGCATGTGATTAGGTTTGGTTGATATCATAATTAATATTGTCATGTTCTTCATATGAAAACCTAAATCTAGACTTGTTTGACATAAATCAAGATTCTTTACAATTATTAAGATTATGTAACATAATTGATTTATTATTTTCATGGACCATATAATAACCTAGTTTGAGAGAAAATCATGATTTTGAGCAACTTTCTTGTGATTTCTACATGATAACCTAGTTTTATTAAATGTTTAAGATGAATCTATAATATTAAGAATAATTCCATGACAAAATGATTTTCTACAAAAATGAAACTATGAATGATTAAGGATAACTCAAATTTTTTATATGGAAATGGATCCCCAATTATGTTATGTGATTATATATTAAAATATTACAAATTTACTCTTCTTATACTAAACCATAGATGATGATTTATTAGGGCCAAAGTGGAATAGTTAAACTTGAGTTTATAGCTCAGTTAAGGCCACAGGAATATTTATTGAGACATTATGAGGACCACGATGGATTTTATGGCATTTAAGGGCTCTTGTTTTTCTCATTTGTTAGCTTGGGAGTCTTAGATTTAGGACACAGAAGTGGGATATGCTAAATAGAGGTATCGAGTAGACTAGTAAGAGCAAGTTAGGATAGGTTTATCATTCATTTCAAGATGTCTTAGTTGTGGTGATCATATTTCTTTATTGGTAGTGATATTTGTTGTTGGAGTTCTTAGATATTTTTGACATTATTATTCTTTATGATCATTTATTTGTTGTATCTTTTATATTTGTCTTTATATGTTGGATGTTATATTATAGATTATTTATGGATCATCTGATATATTGGCTTTGTGGATTATGCATAGAATTTTATGATAGGTTTTAATAGAAATATTGGTACTATGTACTTGTGTTGTGGGGTTATTCTAGCCTAAGGAGAACCTATTTCTCAACTAGCTAGAGGACTAGTTGGTAAAGAATAAGATTCATTAAGGACAACATACTACAAGCTTAGTAATCATATTAGAGGATTGTGACTCTTAGCTTGAACAACAAGCCCAGGGAGTGGAGGATGGCTACCCAAATACATTAACTAGTGCATGGGTTTTGTCACACCAAGAGATTTCAGATAAACCAAAGCCATCTACTAAGAAGACGTTATGAATAGAGAGTTTAGATGTAATTATGCCACCTATTATTAATTGTCTTTTTTTGGTATTGTATCCAATTTAATAACTTTACTTTCACATAAGCTTAAGGATAGGAAAAGTTTTTAATCATTGATCATGTGTCTTTAATATCTATTATCCAAATATCATATTCTATCATTAAATCTATTAAAGAAGCATACATGCATACAACAAATAAAATATTAGTTTAAGGGACTCAAAGGATGTACTCCTAATGTCTCTAATATATGAATGTGATGATGTTTTATTAACCAAAACATATCTAGGATTGTGAAGATGTAAATCTAATTTTAATCTATAATCACTTGATTCATCTTTAAGAGTACCATTTTAGAATCAATTGAAGTTGAAGTGTAATGGTTTAACAAAAGCATATGCTATAAATTTGGCATACACTTTGGAATAAAAATCATATTATATATAATGCTTTATACTTTAAAACTTTAAGTATATGAATAAACAATAATAACAATGCAACTTTTTAAAAGCATAGAACTTAATATCTACCTTATCATGACTACAATTTTTCATATATTACCAACTAATCAAGCACAAATTTCAAGTTATGTAACTATTCTACATATTTTAGTATTATATGTTCACATAAGCCTAAATAATCATAATATTCTTTTTCTCTGTATAATCATAGCATGTTTCCTAAAGGTGATGCATACATCAAAAAATAAATCTTCAAAGAACAAAAAAAATAGAACATAACTCATCCAAGTCATTTCAATACATTTCATCATGAGCCATTATGAAAATAAGTCCTTTTTTTGTAATTTCATTATTCCTAGTTGAGGGCTCCTTAGAATCACTTTGCATGACCTTCATATCATTCATATTGCTTTTTTAGGGATAGTCTTTTAATATCTTTATAGCCTTTCTTATTGTCACTAAGGTATTGTATTTCTTTAGAGACATTCTCATGAACTTTCATATTTATTTTCACTACTAAGATGGTTTCTAATACTTTATGTTCCATTAATGATATTAATAAAACATGTAAACATGGATTCAATATTCTCACCTAGTCCATTCTAAATTACTCATTTAAAGAGTTATTAATGCTTTTTTAAATATCATTGTCCCCTCATAAGTGACTTCATGTTAATATCACATCTCATGCATCATTCTTAGTGTCATGTCATATTTTTTGATAAATAAACCACAATGAAGGACATTAACTACACATGAGTTTAATTATGGATGATTTTGCTCCTTCTAGGTTCATTTCTTATAATGGCTTCCTAATGTATTCATTACATACTTTCTTCTTGGCAAGATTATATGATTTTCTATGATTTTCCATAGCATAAGATTAACTAACTCTATGTATATGGACATATGATCTTGCAATTTAAATAGTTATCTCCCTTGAATAGAGAACAACATGAAGAAATACCTTCAACCAATGATGCAATCCCAAAATAGTCATGCATAACATTCTAATGTGATCTTTGTTGGAGAAATTACTCTCTTAATAACATCTCACACTAATATGAATTGCTAAGGAAAGATTCTTTCAAGATGGGTATTTTTTACTTTTAAATAAAGCTCTAATTAATTTTTGACACCCTTTTTTATGTGCAATGAAACTAACCAAGCTAATACAATGATAAGAGACAATAAAAAGAGTGCATAGATATCTTTAAGTACTTGAAAATTACTACCATTGTCCACCATTAGCACAAAAGGCTAGGGCTCTTTTTTGAATTGTTCTATGCAAAACTAGTGAACAAAAGTGCTTTATAATATAGAATTAGAAGAATCCTATGTTGAACATCCACAAAAGTTATTACATTAGCCAAAGGAACTAACAAAACTCCAACACTAAATTTGATGTAATGGAACCAAATATGAAATGAAAAGAAGAAGAAAAATAAAATTATAAGGAAAAATGTAAAAAGTTTAAATCATACAACTAAGCATATGATTATAAAGAAGATTACAACAACTAAGGATATTTTAGATTATTGTAGATGTAAGAATTGAGTGCACATAATGGAAATTCAAATTTCACTTCAAATATAATACAAGAGCAATTGGTAATCTTTAATAAATGAAAACTAATAGTTTCACTCTTTCATAGTTTTCAAATTATGCTTGTTGTATGTCTTTTGTGGTAGCAATAAAAAAAGAGTTAATCTAGTCAAATCCAAATGTATCACTATACCAGTGTTTATCTATTTACTTATGAAGTTCATATCAACATTTAGGCAAGACACTTTCATCTTAAAGTATTATATTCATCTTTCCTTAGGTCTTGATGAATCTATAGTAGAACTAGCATGAGATCCTAAATAGTACCCATCATATGTGACAAATATTGGTGCTATGAAAGAACCCTTACTAGTATTCGTAAGAGATGAGATATTCATAACTAGAGGGATCTGACGTGGAATGGCATGGCCCTATTGATGGTGATGGTCATCATGTGTTCCACAAGAGATATTCAAATTTTTTATATTTTTTCACCTTTTATGTTGTATTCATGTTTGTATCTTCACAATATCATAGAAATTGTTTAGGTGGATCACAAGTCATTTTGATTTGTACTAGCCATTTTTGTGTTATACCCTCAATATTGGGCAATTTGACAAGCCTAACAAACTTGAGTGGAGTCAATACCAACCTAAACTATTTTAAGCCAACTACCTTAGCCTATTGTTGGGCTACACAAAATGGTCAAGCAAAACCATCTCATGTGGTTTTGCAACCATTCTATATGGTTAAGATCATTGGCACAATTGACTTTGTTTACTTTGTTTTCTCTTCAAGTTTTCTTCTCTTTTTAAAAAATAATAGTTAGCTTGTTATGGCTATCTTCTACATAAAAAAGCTTATTGGAGCTACCTTACTAGCTTCCCTTAGAGAGTGAATCCTCTTCCTTCTTTCACTATCCAAATTTTAAAGTGTAATGGTAAACCCATAATCTTATTTATAATTACAATATGTATTTGGGTCTAACATTTGATGATAGTTAGTACCTTTAACAATTTGTTTATTATTATTACTTTTATAAACAAATATTTCTCACACTTTTGATGGAATAAGTAATAAAGCTATAAACTAAAGCATCTGTTGTTTCTAATTGAGAAACATTTTGATGATTCTCTCTTATCATGACACTTAATTTCAACTGATTCAGCTCAAATATTACTATTTTTCAAAATTCATCAACCTTGTACCATGGCTAGCTCTATGATTTAAAGCGTTGATCATAACATTAGCTTCTCTTATATGATAATTTATTTCCTCATCATAGTCCTTAATTAACTCTAGTTAATGTCATTTCCTTAAATAAATTCTTCTATGTGAAGATGTATTTTAAACTTCAATAATCTATATAGACTTTGTACTTGATCCCATATATGTAATATCTTCAAATTTTTAGTGAAACAATTCTTGTTGCTAATTCTAAATCATGAACCAAGTAGTTTCTTTCATGTGGTCGATGTTGATGTGATGCTATTTTGCATTTAAACACAACCCAAGCCACAAAATAAAGCATGATTATGGTCTTAAAATATTTACGTTCCTTTTGGCAATGCTAAAATTTTTGTAAACATGGAGCATTGCTTTAACCTTTGGAAACATCTTTTGCACTCAACTTTCCATTCAAACTATACCCCTTCATTAACAAACTTGTGATAATAACCATTATTTCCTAGAACCCCTCTCATTTTAGAAAACTTTATTTGTCTTATCCAGTGCATTACAACTTTCTTTACGTGGATTAATTGATATGCCCTCTACATAAACTATGCGATTCAAAAAAGCAATACTTCTATGCTGAAACTTGCATTTGGAGAACATAACATATAATTTATTTTCTTTCACTATTTGGAAAAGAAAATGTAAATATTTCATAAGTTGCTCTTCTCACTTGAAATAGATGAATATATCATCAATGTAGATTATAATTAATCAAACTAAATAGGTAAAAAAAGTATTCTATTTATTAACTCAAAAAATGTTATTGGTGCATTACTCAATCCAAAAAGCAACACCAATAGTTACTAATGATGTCTAGATTATAAATCTCTTTTGAATATAAAGAATATTTGAAATTGATTAGATAAATCATCTATTATGGGTGAAAGATACTTATTCTTAATAGTGATTTTATTTAGATGATAATAATCAATGCATAACCTCTTAATATTGTCTTTTCTTTTTTAATATAGAATTGATGCTCCATAACATAAAATGCTCAGTCTAATAATTATTGAATTGATTTCTTTAATTCTTGTAATTTCATTTGAAATTTTTTCTAGGATACTTTCGAAATAACTTTAGCACAAAGTGCTACATCTATTACATATTTAATCTTTGTTTTTTTGTGGTGACCATAATAACTCTTTAGATCTTTGTTGGAAGCATATAGTCCTCTTCTGAACATGAAGTATTTTTTTCTTGTGTTTGAATACCATTATGTTCATTTGCAATAGTCGGCTTAGTCCTATCTACCTTTATCCTTGACAAAGTTTGTACCAAAAAACTCACTTCCAAATATCTATATGTGGTTTATCGCTAACATGAACTCTATTTTTTCCATTTTACCAATAATCTATTATTCCATCTAGCATTAATATTGCTAATGCTATTATACTATCCTATGGACAAAACATTTCTCCAAATACCTTTTCCATATGCTCCAATAGATCTTTTATTGTGATTGGATATGGTCCTAAACAAATGTTGTGGATGTATTCTCTAAAAGAGCTAATTGTTTCATCCACTTGGGCCCTCAAGCTTTAACCAACTATGAGAATATTATTCATACCATCTATCATTTATAAAAATGTCCCAAATACGCACACACGCATCCACGTCAATGTATACATCCACATGCACGCACACACACAAATATATATATATATATATATGATTATTTTGGACTATTCATATGAATCATACAAAAATGTGAGTCTTATTTGCATGTAATCTGAAGTTGTTGCCTCAAGGAAGAAAAGGCCACAAAATCATTTACAGAGATTATTAAGACACTACAGTATGACGCTAGATTTGGTTCAAAAAGTTACGTAGGTTTTTTTAGTTTGAAAAATCATAGAATATAATTTGTTTTTAATTTTTTTATTCCTTATTTGTTTGGCTTTTGTACGGTAAATTTTAATTTGCAAACGGTTTCTTGAGAGCATTTTGAAAAACTCTGGAAATATTATTTGGCTTTGATTTGTAATTGTGATATTCATGAGTTTGTTTTGTTTTGTCTCTAAATTAGTAAAAATGTTTCTAAACATATTTTATTTCAAGAGATAAAATTCTATTGCTCCTAATATATCATGTAAAAACATGCCAAATCATATTAGAAGTTCATAAAAATTTATTAAAGTATCCTACATGAAATGTACTAAAAGATTGATGTTGTAATAATTCTTTGATTTTACAATATGCTAAAATTTTAAAGGATTGAAAATTAAGCTAACAATTCCACAAAATGGTGCTCAAAATTTTATGGAAATTTCTAGATTCATCTTTCAAATGTTTGAAACAAGTTTTTAGATTGAAGCTTTGTTTTTTTTTTTCAAATAAAAAATAAATTTTATTTTGATGAACATAAACTAATCAAAATTGGAAAGATTTGAGTGATCTATAGTTTAAACTCACAACACATTCATTTGAGATCTAATTGAATTTAAACTTTTGATTTTAGTTTTTTAAAGTTTAGAATAAATTCTTAGTTCAAAGCATAGACTAAAATTGAATGAATTAGTAGAAAATAACTTATTTCAATTAGCTACATTAACTTAAATGAAAACACTGAGTTTGAAGATAAATGCATGATTTAAGAATTGATTGGTCTATTAAATAGTTTCAAAATAATTTGGTACTTTATTCCAGATGGTGCATAATCCTCTATGCTTTTTATTTATATTGCATCTCTTTTTAATATCATTTCACTATCACATTTAATCTCACAAAAATATGACATTATAAAGGCTTGAAATTCAACCTCTACACATTTAATTCTTAAATCTTCATAGTACTATTCCAACTAACTTGAAACAATTGCAAATCACTTTATGCATTCGTCTTATTAGGACTTAATGTATTTATCCATGTTCAATTTCTTATTTTAGTTTGAGTTTTTTTTATTTTTTTCCTATAGGTGGTTTCACTTAATTTATCTCCAACCTATCTAAACCAAGAGTAAAAAGCCTTAAGTTATTCCTTCCTCTATTTCCCCTCTTGTAATTCAATTACCACCTCTCTTTCTTAGGTTGAGTAAGTTGCATGCTACATAGGCTTGTACAAAATATTGTATTTGTGTCAAGCCATGTCACCATTAGTTACCCTTCTTGGATTTGTAGTCCATTACCTATCATTCTAAGGCCTACTTTATGATTGCTTCCCATCCAATGAACTACACCATATTCTCTACATTTGCTAATCCTACATCTGGTAATCCACTACCTGGCTGAACATAACTGACCATCTAAGTACTTGGTATAAGTTAATAACTATCTTACTAATTTCTAGAATGAAGTGTCCATACGAATGCTTGGAAATACTTCTCCCATTTTGTTCATTGCTCATACTTGTCCAAACTAGTGAAAAATTTGTTGTTGTGTGTTTATTTTATTGATAGTTGTTAGTTTGTAACATTGGCTAAATACTTAGTTTTCCATGTTTTGATTTAGATTAACAGATTTCATGTGCTTAAGATACTATCTTTTCGTATGTGTTCCATTAACTGCTAATACCAGTTTAGGAAAATTTAATTTGCTATATTATTTGTACTTTAAATAAACTCATACACTTAATAAGTTGTAGCTTTTCACATCGACTTTGGTGCTAGAGAATTTTTTTCTTAGATACATCATGCCATTTTTGAATAACATCAATATTTTACATTACCTAATCAAATTTAATTTTGTTGGAACATTTATTTTCTTGTAATATTTCACACATTGTCATACAAATTTTATACTTGCATTTATGGTTATGAAGAGCCAACTTCAATTGTGTTATTGTGAATTTGCATATGTTGAGACCTTTCTTATGGAATCAATTTACATATGAGATACTTGTAATATAGATTTTTTTTCTATGGCAATGATTTTGGCAACAAGTTGTAACTAAAAAGAATAATAACCACAATGTTTCATTGCCCAAAGGTTAGTCCCTCACCATAAATTTATCTTAATAATAAAAAACATTAGTTAAATTATTTCATCATTGCTATACAATTTTCTACACTTAAATATCTATAACATTTGTTTTCATTTAATTTTTGTAATTTTACTTTTAGTAATGACCTTTTTCATTTAGCTCCATAAATTTTTGTTTTTACATTTAACTTTATAAGATTTTGTTTAATTAGTTTTCTTATTTCTAATTACTAAAAGATAAAAATAAATAACATAACTTTTATATCATAAAAATTAAGAAAACCAAAATGAGAATTTCTTAAATCATTTCTTAATTTCTTTTTATTTTATAAAATAGGAAAACTAGATAGTATTAGCTTATTATCACTTAGATAAAAAAATAAAAACATGTATTATTTAAATTTCTTTTTTGATTTCAATTTTTAAAACTTTTACTTGGATTTATATAGAATTTAAAACAATATACATTTTTATATTTTATTTTCTTTATACAATATTTTTTAAAATTGAAAATAGACAAAAACTATGAAAAGACATAAAAAGTATTATGTACATAATACTTTAAATACATTATTTTTTAGGTTTTATATCTTTTAATTACAAGGTTCATGCACCAATTGAATATTTGATAACAAATCTTCATTAGTTGAAATTCTCTTTATTGTGCATCATTTTTCTTTTGAAAGTTCTAGTGATTATTACACATCATTTTGAGAGAGGGTTGAGACTCTGAGTCATCATTATTACTTTGGAAAGTTTTCATTCCTATCTCACATGGTTTTAATTGATGCATGACTCAATAGTCTTTTTTATGACCATATTTCATCCCATAGGTGTTTGAAAGAAAGGTAAATAGTTATCACCTTTAAGAGGATATTTCTTCCAAAATCTTACGTTGATTGCGAAGAATGAAAATTAAACATCATTTTGTGTGGTAAGCATTGAGAAGATGAAAATTTAAGAGCTAAAGTTAAAATTCTGAACTCAAGTTCTTTCTCACATAAATGATTTGGTATTTTATCTTTGGAGAATAGGATTAAAAAACCACAAAAATGGTGGAATTTAAAATGGTTTTTATGAGTAGCTATGCACCAATACATTATCATCACCTTTAAGAATAATGGAGATTTATTAATGATACAACCCAACATTATAGTACATCTTCTAATTCATTGAGTATCGAAGTAGATACTTGGATTTAAAAAGTGAGAATATGTTAGTTAAGTGATTCATTGATGCTTTAAGAGTTGATATTGAAAAAAAGAAATCACGTTACAAGACCTACACTCTCTGGCATATACATAGGGTAAATAAGGATATTGAGCCTTCTTGATATTTTATTGGTGTCTATATTATTTTAATTGTGATACCCATCCCAAAGCCAATATCTTCAAAATGTTCATTTGTAAGTGAAGAGCCCAAGACTATAATGGATTGTTGTTCTATAAAAACTACATATGCATTACTCAATGAATACTCATCAATTTTGGCCTATGATATTTGTGAGAGTTAGGTGTTGGACTCCTTATTCACTAGTGATGAATTTCCATCATTTACCCATCACATTCGACTTATGTTTCTCTTTTATTTAATTTGTTGAGTACATACAAGTCGTTAATATTAGAGGCTAGGAGCTACTTGAGCTCGGCTTAGAATTTGCTTTATGTGTTGATACCTTGATAGTTTTCTCATTTATTTTATTGCATTTCACAAGGACAACCCTTTTGATTTATTGTTGATTCCCTCACACCAATAGAAAACCTACACCTATGTCATTCCTTAATAAGAATGAAACATAAGGGAACCTTATTCTTTTAATGGATCATATAAAGCAAAAACTGGTTCATAAATATATCACACTTTACCAAATACCTATTTACTTACCACATATGATGAGAATTTCATATCTCTTCTTATTTGAAGTTCAATGGGTGAATTTTATTATGGAATCAACAATAATAAAGTTCATGGACATTCTTGTTATAGAACATATTGACTTTATACTCCTAGGTGAGGAAGGGAAGAGATGTAGTAGTTCATTTCTTACATCTTCTTCATAGACCTACATATCACATATTTTATTCTAAATCCATACGGGATAATGATTTTTTATAAAACTTTGTTTCTCATTTTCTTTATTAAGGTTGAACCTATTTACTTATTGTCAACTTAGAGTTAGGAAACCCTTTCCTGTAAACATAATCACAAGCAATTAAAATAAGATTTTTATGGTTATATCAAAAAACAAATTAGATTTTCTTTAAGACTAGGATTTCTTTTTCTTTTATGAAAATACTTAAATTAGTCACACCTTTTGGTTATTACCTTAGGCTCTAAACCTTTCATTACGTTCATCTTACATGCTTATTTCACACATTAATCATAATGATGACAAATGAAATACTAGTTGATGCTTATTTTTTAATCATGATGATATATATTCAAGGGCATATTGATTTATGAAAATTCATCAAGAAAGTTGATCAATGTTAGAGATATAAGATTAAACACATTTTTTAGAGTTTTTTATAATGGCACAAAGTTTTATGCCACATTTGGATTGCCTTATCTTACACAAGGCATCACTAATAATAGCTAGTAAAATTTTTTACCATTTTTTCCTCACATATAAAGTAACATTGTCCTTATATTTTCAATATTCTATATGTGAGATGAGTGAGAAAGCATTAAATAAATATCAGTGCTTCAATCTTAGTCACTCGAAGCCATGCCTTATTGAGTTACACTCTCTCTATATGGACTAAGGATGGTCAAGGAATAGCAACAAATTTTCATAGTTAATGAGTTATACAAGATCATTCTCTCATTTTTGTTGATGACACTATCCTCTTAATTAGTATGAAGTACATAGAAGCATTGTGTAGTCTTCAAAAGGTGTAATAGATTTTCCATTTGAGACTAGTTTAATACACATATTTTGGTGGAATTTGCCTTATTTTGTCAAGACAATAGGATGAGAATTATACAAATATTTGGATAACTTTGAATTGCATACAAATTCATTTATTCATCATTAGTCAACACTATTTTTTCCTACCTAGGTAGATCCCAACACATTCCTTAAGTATTAGAGCATTTTAGTACATCATGGTAAAGATTAGGACATCCCCATGTTTAACGTTATCAACAAGGCAATTTCTTATGTGTATTTTTTTCCTTGTTTACTTAACCATGTAGTATTAATGTAGGATTCCACCAAATCATGAGTAACTCTATGCATTTGTGGTGACATCTATTTGTTCAAGCCACGTTGGATATTTTTTTATATTTTTCCTTTAATACTTCCACATCATGTAGAAGACCACAAGAATTTTGTGTGGGCTTTATACATGAAAATACATGGTTTGATCTTTGTATGAGTTATTTGGGTGAAGTCCCGTTTGATTGAGACAAATCCATCCAACATATTTTGACAATGCTAGTTCAACAGATTCTAACAATGCCTCAAAGTGTAGGCAACTGGCCAATATGTTGAAGGCTCCAACTATTATTAGAATTTTTTGTATTCAAATTTTCGTATTTTTCCTTTATTTTAATTTTTCCAAAAATTTTCTTTTTTTATTAATATTTAATAAAGATCAATTCCTAAAATAATAAACTCTACATTACTATACCTTTAAAATTTTCTTAAGCCCAGAATCCTTTACTTAGTTGTTTTTCTTCCATTTCCTTTCTAATTTAAAAAAGAAAAATAACCTCCAATAAAACTTAAAACACTTGAAGACTAGGATGAAGGCCAGAGTTATGAAAAGAATCCTCATGCAAAGAGATACATAGAAGTAGAAGCATTAAGTGAGCAGATGTGAGATGGTACATAGCCAAGTGCAGATGCATGCATGTTATAGTAGCATTGAGCTAGGTGTTTTAAATATGCCAAGAAACTTTAAATGCTTTTAGGAGTTGCATAAACATAAGAAAAATGTTGCAAATATCCTTTTAACTTCTAAACTAATTTCCTTTCAAAAATATGACTTTAAACATCTTAGGATATTTTAAATGCCTTTAGAAGTTGCACAAAAAAAGAAAAATGTTAGAAACTTAAGTTCTAAAGTTTCTTAAATAATATTTGTATAATTAGCCCAAAATTGGTCCAAACATATTTTATGGGCTATGGATATATCTTTATGTGATAGGCTTATAGCATTTATTGGTTTTGCATTTTGGGCTATTTTTTAACTTAGTCTTTTTGCAATTTCACCCTCTTCAAAATCTTGCATAATGACAGTCCTGTTCTACATCACCTTTTTTTAACCATCCTCCACTACAGGTTGATAAATAGAGCTACATCCCTTCATATGACCTTATATTGTCTCCATCATTCCCTCTCTTAACTAATCTACATCTCTTATCCCTCTCCATCCAACCCAAATTGGTCTCCCTTTTGATCGTTAGCTCCCAAGTAAACTCGTAGCATATGCACCTTGCTTGTCATTACCACCACCTTGGCTTCATTAACCCTTAACATGCCCCTTCCTTCCACCATCTATTTACTTAAACTCTTTACCTATAGTGTTTCTACCACATCAGCTACAATCCATTATAAACCCTTGTCTCCTAATTCCTTGATGGATCTCTTCAAGCCACTGAAACTTAAACATAGCTAATAACTCTAAACCCTAAGCCTTACCACAATAGTTGACCATAATCTATGCTTTCCTTTCTTTCTTGAGCATCCTCTACTCTAGAACAATAAATTACTACCAATGTTAAGCCTTAACATCAAAATCCTTTAATGCCCCTTTTGAAGGCTCCTTTGTGGTTACCTCCCAAGTAATAAACTACAACACGTTCTTTGCCACCACAAAACTTGCACCCATATGCCAATAACCTTGGTTGATTATAGCTAACCATCCTTCACCACTCATTATAAGTTGGAAATTTTCTCTTCTTATTGAATTCTGGAATGTTGTGTGCAAGAATTGCTTCTATATGCTCATATTGTACATCACTTATGCTTGTGTAAAGTTTTTTTTAATTCTATTTATGTGTATATTAAATTATTAGTTGTTAGTTTGTAATACAATCTAAATATGCATTTTGTCAAGCTTGCAATATAAGTGCATGGGCCTAGGCTTCCAAAAAATTTCATATGTCATCTATCACTCATTTTCATTTTGATTTGGATAATTTAAAGTGCATGCATCAAGTTATATTTTTATATATAAATAGTTAATTACTAATGTGAGATTATAGAAATTTAATTTTTTGTATTCATATTAAATTCAAAATAATGATCTTAGGCAATAACATCTTGCATCAAGATTTCACTTGCTAGAATAATGAAAATTTGGCACTCAATGTTAACTTCAAGTTTCCTTTTTATTGTTTTTCCAAACACATATTAAGAATCATAAAATGAAATCTACACCATTTGTCTTACCTTAATTATCTTCATTCTCACATGACATAGAACTTAGCTTGTCTTTTTATATCACCTATAACTTCCTAAACTTTTGATTTCCAAAATGTGTTATAAAAGACAAAATTTATGCATTTGAACATGTAAATACTTTTATTATGATTAATAAAGTTGTCATTTTAAAAAGTTAATGTGATAGAAGAACATATTAATTTGATCACATCTTAAAGAATGTGCCAACTGTTTAGTATTTAAGAATTTGAAATTAAGTATATTATTGGAAAGTGCTCATTGAGAGAAATCTAAAGCTACTTGATTTATAATTTTTAGAAGCCTAATTGATGATTTTTTTAATGTTTAAATTAAAAAGAATTAATTATATTAATCAAGGACTAAATGGTCATTATATTATTAAATGAAGGTATTGTGGACATTTTAATCTTTATATAAATTTCCTTAAGAGGCCACAGATAAGTTAGGGGAGAAAAGGAGAGGAATTGGCAATTAATTTAGGAGGCAAGTTTAGAGAAAATAATGTAAGAAGAGTAAGAAAGCTTAGGGATATCTGCCTGAGAGTTTAGTGAAATAAATCAAAGAAGTGAGCTAAAAAAGAATTTGCAAGGAGCTAAGAGCTTGGAGCCTAGAGAAGTGGTTAGAGGAGAATTACTACAATAGCATAGTAAAAGAAAAGAATTTAATAAAAAAAGAGATTCAAAGATTTTTAAGTAGGAGGAAAGTTGGTGTAACATGACGAAAAGAATCTAGAAGGTAAGCGTATGAGAATCCTAAATGAAACTCCTAAAGTTTGTTAAAAAGTTTTCTTTAGAATTCTTCACAATGATCTTTAGAAAGCATGTTAGACAAGGAAATCTTGATTGTGGTGTTTAAAAACTTATGTTAATGTTATCAATGAGTAATTGAATCATTTATGTTCTTTAATTATGATTTTTTTCTTAAGTCTATGAGAATTTGAACACATGAAATTTAGAAATGTCTTTGAGTAGAAAATAAAGGAGAATTGTTGAGTTATGATCATTTGTCCCAAGAGGAAACATTATGTTTGCTCAGTGCACAATATGTAAAATCCTGACCCATTGTACAATAACCCAATAAAGAACATGCTATTTTTGGGTGTAAAATGCATCAAATTGATGTATGGTATGTAGATTCCAAATGTACAATACCTTAATTCTCATGTATGGTACGATACATTTGTGTAAGATGATTTAGTGAATAAATGATATTTTGCACATTAAGTAAAACATGATTTAGTTGATAAGTTATTAACAACAAAATGATCCCATTGTGATGAATTGTAAATACTTTTTCTTCTATAGGTAGCTAAGTGAAAAAGGAGAATGAAAAAATAATTTCTAAAAAGTTAGGTAGGTAAATTAAATTAATTATAACACAAATGACATGTTATTTTTAGGAGTACAATGCATCAAATTGATATATGATATGTAGATGTCAAACATACAAAATGTTAATTATGATGTATGGTACATTTGGGTAAGATGACTTAGTGAATAAATGTTATTTTGTTGAGAAAAATGTGATTTAGATGGCAAGTTATTAACAATAAAATGATTCTATTGTGATGAATTATATATAATTTTTCTTATATATCAAGCTAACGAAAAAAGAAGAATGAAAAAAAAGAAATCTCTAAAAACTCAGGTATGTGAATTAAATTAATTATAATGTAAGTTCTTAGCATTGATGCACAAGAAAGAACATGTTAATCAATTTCACAATAGTTACTTGCTCATAACGAATACAATTAAAATGTCATGTTTTTATTACTATAATTTATTATCATTTTATGCTCAGTTATTACTTGTAGCAAAATTGTACCTATTGAGTTTTGTAAAACTCATTATTTATATTATAGGTCATGCCACAAATGCACAAAAAGAAGAAATTAGATGGCATGTAAGTTGAATATTTTGAGAGAGAGAGAGAGAAAGAAAGAGATTTATGTAGTGAGATTAGATGAGGTTTGTTATATTTGTATATATTTTCTTATTAAATTTGAGATGTTTATACTTAGTTCTTGTACTCATTGCTTTTGTGCATTAGTTTTATTATTGTTTTATATTATGAGATAGTTGTATTTAATGATGGGAAATGGATTTGTAAAATGTGTTTTATCTTCATACATTGCCAAAGTGATTTAATATATCCTCTATTTGCATTTATACTCAACTTTATCTTTATTTTATGACATTATATGTGTTACTGAGTAAAAGGATGTGTAAGACATGATAGAATAAAAACCCAATCTTGAAAGTATTATAAGCTCTATGAGTGAGTGCACTTGCATAAAATTCACATATTATACTTAAATATAATCAAATGATCCAAAAGTAATAATTGATCTTGATTATAGCAAAACTTAAGTACTTATTGTGGTGATTTAAAATATCTATTTATCATATTCTATACTTTACATCTAAGGTTGATAGACTTAGCGAACACCTACCATGGACTTGCAAGGAAGCAAACTATGCAAAACCATCAAAGTAAGCTAAAGCATGAATGTTGATGAAGTTGCACGCCTAAGTGTACATAAGTCCAAGTCTTAAAGGGATGGGTTTACTCTTTATAAGGACTAGTTTAAATGATTAGTTTGGTATTTACATTATCAAGAGCTCACACACACACACATACACAATGACACAAGCATTTGTTAATATCTTTCCTAGTGTATACTTAAAATCAAATTACATAAATTAATTTAAATTTATCAATGCTACGTTTTAGATAACTCAATGGAATAAAATACAATTGAATGTTAGTTCATGCATGACCTAATTTTTTATACCTTATGAACCATTCATTCAAGTAAATAAGCTACTTCTTGCATTGCTTTTGAATTTTAGAAAATATGTTTTGTACATATTTTTTAAAGCAATTTGAACTTTTTTATATTCTTTTTAAATTACAAAAAATGGAATTTTGAATAGCCAAATTTGTAAAAATATTTTAAAAATTTGAGTAGCATAGTACACACATGTGGACCCAATGAAACATTTGGCAAGATTCATGACTACTATAGAGCATATTGAGTAACTTATGCTGCATGTGTAGATGCAAGGTATGTTTAGTTGCTATGGAGCATATGATGTTGCTTGGTACATTTTGCTGCATGCACATAGAACTATGTCCACATATATAGTTTGTCAAATGTGTTTCACAACCAAAAGTTTGTACACAAAACATTAATTTTAAGGTTTGCTACATCAAAGACTTATGTACAATAGGTCATTTGGGACATATGTCTAGTGCATGGAAACTGCACCAACTAATTTGATTGAAATTAGAAATTTTAATATTGTCATTATAAGAGCCTTTGGAATTCTTTTTTGGATTATTTGGGATCCATTATTTATATATAAGAATAAAATGATGATCTTGCCAAATCATTTCCTCACCATATCATCTCAAACTCTTAGTCTTTTTTCTTTAATATTCTTTTTTAATCTTTTAGTGTGGCTTATTATGTACCCATCTAATGGTATTTGGATTATTATTTTTTATTACTTGTAAGGTGTAATTTTTTGTTTGCCCTACTTTAGGCCAATAATAATAGGAAGGAAAGATGCTTACTTTAAGGTAATAATAGCATGAAGAAAAGTGACCATCTCTAGGCATTGGAAGTGTGGAGAGAGATAAGATCTAAATCTTTGAGAATACATAGGATTTAGTTTGGCTAAGCCATGCAAAAAATTAGGCTCAAGCTAGTTGGCTTGGGGTTTGATTTAGCTCATTGAGTAGAAACTAAACAAATTGAAATTTGCTTAAGTCTTTCATTTTTATTTTCTAAATCGCTTATTGATTTGCCCAATAGATCTATTAATTTATTTCTTGCATGTGAATTGAGAGGTTATTAAAGCTAAGACTTTATGCAAATCACAAAAAGTTATAAATAACAATTAAACCCCTGGACTCTCTTGGTGTCTCATGTGGACCCAACAAGTTGTATCAGAGTGAGGAACACATCATGTGGACCCAACAATTTGTATCAGAGCTATGTGCATAGTTAGAATTTTTAGGGCATATATCGTAGAGTACATCCTTTATTTGTGTATGTAATGTTTATGACATTAACATTTTATTTGGTTTGTAAAAATATGTTTTGAAAGAGAATAACTATATTTTAGCATTGCAAAATGTTTGCTTCTATAATCATGGAATTCCCACCAAAGTTTAATGGGAAAGTTTTTTTGTATGTAAAATGAGCTTTAAGTCTTTTTTTCAATATTTAGTTTCTAATTTATGAAATTAGTTCAAAAAATTACATAAGTTTCCTATTTTGAATAAAGTAGTTGTTGATAAATCTTTAAATTTAGTGGAAAAAAATGCTAAGGCCTCTACCTTTGTTGCGTTGTGCTTTTTCTTAAGACATTTGTATGCAATTATGCTTGCTTGACACATGCTTTAAGACCATTAGTATACGATAGGTTTTATGAAGAAAGGTTTCCTCAAATTAAAGAAGGAAAGAATTTGTATAGTAAGCTAAAGAAAAAGAGAAGAGGGAGTGGAGTACTTTAAGCACTCTAGACACAAGAGTTTGGATGAAAGTGCAAATCTTGATTCTTGCTCAACTAGTGATGCAAACTTATCCAATGCTTCTAATTCTTGTCATTTATTTAATACCTTTGATGAGCTTATTAAAGAACATAATAAAGTTTATTCAAAAGTATATAAATTTTAAATAGACTTGTGTTATTCTTGAGAACCATATTCTTGAGCTTGAAATGTAATGTGATAAATTAAGGAAAGAAAATCAATCTTTTAAATGGGGTGGAAAATTAGATTTTCTTGCTTAGTTAATTACAAAGTCAAGGGAATGAGTATTATCATATTACCTATGAGCATACTACGTGTATTTATTCCTTGATATTAAAGGATGATTTGATTGAAAAGGAAAATTTTGAAGTGAAAGAAAAATTAAATGAATTTACCTCAATTCAAAAAGAATTAAATTTTTTGAAGGAAAGTTTTAATGATTCTACATCACACGTGCATATTCATGATTTACCTATTATTCATGTTAAAGTTAAAAAAATACTTTCACAAAAATGCATGCACACTCATTTAAGTTCTCATTGCATATATTAAATTCACAAGTAGCAACTAATGTTCTATGCAAATCTTTCTCTATAATAGGCCATATTTCAATTGATTGTTCTTATAAAAAGTCCATGAGATCAAAAAGAACAAAATAAATGTGGATTGCTAAAGGAACTTGTGTAAAGAATTTACTTGCGTATTCTACACAATTTCAATAGACAATCACATGTGAACCCAAGATAGTTTGAGTTCTTAAACATAAAATTTAGGTAAGTTTGAATGGGTGTTACCATGTTAATTGCCTATAGAGACATGCCTTGACTTGTAACCTTTGTCTTCTAGATTAATTTTTGCTCATTCAGCCAAAATTTGAATCTAATCGAGTTGGCAATATTTTCTTTGTGTAAGGATGCCAACATTACTTTGTTCCTTATTTTAAAAGGATTTTCAAATTTTAATTTTCATAAGATGTTTATATTATTTTGTTTGTAGAATTCATAAGAAAATATCTTTTCAAATATTTAAGGATTGTTAATATTAGTTTAAAAACATTTAACATTTCTTTAAAATTTGACATTAAGTTGATTTTACACTCTCTTATCTATGTTGATTACTTAGCATTTACTATTGAATAATATCAATGACTAGAAAGCACTTTTGAGTGATGCCAATGTCTGTGATTATTAAAGAATATTATTGCAATTGTTCAACTTCTAATTTTTTTATGCAAAAATGGATTATTAGATTTTAAATCAATATTTTGTGGATATAAAGTATTATAATTTGCCATTATAGATTTCTAACTATTATGTTCAAATGTTGGAAGTTCAAAATTCTAACTTTTACATTTATGCAAATCTAGTTCAACTACTTTATGTGGATTCAACTCTAATTTGCATTCAATAATTAGGAAACTTAAAATTTCTATGGAAATAGTGTAATCTCTAAATATGAAAATCATTAATTGATTTGGAGTTGGTTTTGTGATCATCAATATTAAAATCTTTACTAGCTCACGATCACATCTAATTGATCAAGACTAATCTCTTATGTTAAATCATATTTTTTAAGTACAATGGGATGAGGCTAAGCTCGAATGGAATTCAAGAACCTTATAAGATCCTTAAATAGTATGATGAACTTCAATTCAATATCTTAGGAACTTATTTTTCATTGATTATAATAAGTTCACAAATCGTATGGGCATTAGTATGAAGTTTCTATGAGGAATGCTTAAAAATTATACCTTCCATTACTAGCTCATAATGTTATTTTAAAATACAACCAACACTATCTTTGGTTGGCTTGTGCATAATCTTATCATTGATTTCTAGACATGTATTCAACAATAATAGATGCTCAAAAATTTTATCTTGCTCATCCAAATTACAAATTAGATCTTTTATGTGCCAAATGATATATTGAGGTCATCATGTATGCTAGGAATTTAAATTTATATTTCATAACCTAGCATATCCTTATATTTGGCTTTGTTAGAAAATGTCTTATTATTTAGTACTAATTTCATATATATGGTTAATTAAAGGAATTATTTAACCATAGAATCCAAGTGGATGACCATATAAAAGTAAAATTATATTTCAAAGGAACAGATATTAAATTATAGTTGCTCAAAATTTGTGGACCAATCTATTGTTCAATAGGACCACTTTATCTTATAGTTGGTATTTAATAAATGTTATAATTCTTCTACAATATTAATTGATTCATGTTGACTTGGTTAGGACATAAGGTATAATTTATTTCAAGCAAGAAGTATCTCTGAGTTCCAAGTATCTTAAAGATTAATAATATTATTTTAATCCTTTTTTACTTAAATTTGGCACAAAAGAATTTTTTTAATAAAAAATATAGTTTTTCTTAGAACTTTATAGTGATACCATTTCACACAACAAGCTTTATCCAACAAATTGTACCATCCTACCCAAAAAGGTTTATTCAATAAGTGGTACCCACATAAACCTCATGATAATTTTGGTATCCTAAAATTTAATAATGGATAGCTTGCTTAACAATTGTATAAATTCTCTTTTTATTTAACAAATGATAACTTAAAATTTAATTATGTTGGTATCAATTTTAGCTTGTTTATAATTGATCTCTTAATTCTAGGTCATCTAGGTAGATTAATAAATCTTGGATGAATTTAATATAGATTGTGTTTTATAAATTTGCATGCATGAAATTGAAATTTTCTATCCAATAATTATTGAGAATATTCAAAATGATATCATGGTTGATGCTCAATTAATAGATTTAGATTTCCATCTAATGTCCAATAGTGATCTCAGATTATCAATTGTATCTAAATAGTTTTATTTCATTAAATTATTCTTAAAAGTCTCCTATTATCTTAATGAAAATATTTCGTGGGAATTTGTTTTATTAGAAATACAAACAAATTATTTTCATAGAGCCTAACAATGATAATATAATTCATGAGCCTAATAGTGCTATTAAGAATCCCAACAAGTTGTATACCATTCATGAAATGTTTTTATTTATGTACACATCCAAAGTGAGTATGTATCCTCCTTTTACTTAATGGGGGTATCATTATAATATTGTATATTTTTTAATTAACAAATGATTAAATTGTTTAGAAATTATTTATTAAAAATGTAATTAAAATGAGGTAATTATCAATTGGCAAACATTCTTCTTAAGATTGTTAGCTTACCGCATAAGCCCCTCACAACTTTACACGAGGAGATGTAATGAAAAAGGGAAATCTCTTGTAATCCCAACTTTGATAATGAGAAAAAAGAAAAAGTAATTATGTATGAGAGAAAAAATCTTGTGCTAATGACGTAGGGGAAGAAGTATCTTATATTATCATTGTTAGCACACATGTTGTACTATTTATTTTAAATGTGCTTGTAGCAAATATACTATTATTTACTTGCATACTTTTGAAATTCCTTTTATTATGCATGTATCATGGGGAAGCTTTTCATTGCTTTTTTAAAACCCCTTCATTTAAAAGTTTATCATCATTAAAATAAGAGAGATTGTCAGACCCCATGATCCAAAAAGGTAATATTTGATTTTGATGATAAAAGAACTTTTTAAGAGCTTATTGGAGTGACTTAGTGTGTCTATTTAGCATGTTCCATGGATTACTTCTATGATAAGTGAACTTAACTACCACATACCATGAAGTTGTAAGGAAGTAAGAAAATTATGGAAACCATCATAGTAAGCTAAAGCATAAAGGTTACTAAAGGTGCACTCCTTGTTGTAAATAAGATGAAGACTCCAAAAGATAGATTTACTCTTCATAAGGACGTGTGCAAATGGTTTTTTTAGTGTTTCTCATTAATTACCAAGAGCACGCTCTCTCACACACACAAAATCATGTATGCATTCATTCAAGTCTCATATAATTTATATGTAATATCAAATTACCTTAATTAACCTCAGCTTATGAATGCTATATTTTAATAAGAAAAATAAAATAAAATGCAAATTAATGTATATTCATGCAAGACTTAATTTCCTATACTCTTATGAACAATTCATTCATGTAATTATGTTGCTTCTTGAATTTTATTTAAATCATAAAACAATATGTTTTTACAAGTTTCTTTGATAACAACTCAAGTATTGTTATATTCTCTTCAAATTAAAAAAAAATTATTTTCAAATACTAAATTTCAAAAAATATTTTAGAAATTTGGATGCAAAAGGCAAGCACATAGACAAAAGAAAAATTTTCCTACATGCAAATGAACTCAAGGTTCATCCAACTTTTATGGATCACAAGTAGATTCATGGTAAATTGTGCATCAAGTGCATGAATTCATTGTTAGTTCAACTGTTATGAAGCACATGAGGATGTGTGGTAAGTTTTGCTACATATAAGTGAGTTATATGCACACAGCTAGTAGTGGAACTACTCAAGGTTTGCATATAGCATGTTAATCTTAAAATATGATGCATCATTTGGGATGTACAAAATATACTATGTGGAAACCATAATAATTAGTTTGACCAAAATTAGAAATTTTGATATAGCTAGTAATAATGTGGAGGGAAGAGGCCTACACTAACTAGCAATAGTATTGCAAGAAGTACCCATCTTTCAAAATTGAAACGTGGATAGAGATCAATGCTTGAACTTTTGAAAAGAACTAAGATTTGGTTGTTGTTGAATCATGTAAAAACCTCTAGACTTTTTTTCATTGGGTTGTGTAAAAATCTCAATGATTGTTGTAGTTGTGATTGATCTATATAAAAAAACCACAAATGTAAAAGATTTCTCCTCTTAATACAACAAAGGATGGAAAAGAAGAATTAGCCTCAAGCTAATTTACTTGGGGGTGGATGTAGGCTCAGTGGGTAGAAGTTAAACTACTTGAAATTTTCTTATCATTTGTTTCTTTTTACACATTTTATATTTCGCACTTATTAATTTTCTTGGTAGATTTGTTAATGTGTTACTTTTGTGTGAATTGTGATGTTGCTAAAGATAAGACTTGCAAAAAGTTATGAATACCAATTCACATAACTTGGTATTAAATTAAGGGTGGATTGTTTGTGTGAACATTAGGTTAAAATTGATTGCATAAGAAAAAAATGAAATTAAGAATCTTGAATGGAGGAAAAAATATTTTACTATGAAAAATGAATAAGAATTCCTTTCATATCTATTGAAGATGTAAACCTTATTGTTCAAAAAAAGGTAGAGTTCTTATATCTATAGTTATTATAAATAAAAAAATTGGAAAGTCATAAGAGGTTCCTACGATTCGTAAACATCTAGATCTAATTCCAAAAGAATTATTAGACTTCCTCCCAATAAAGGGATTGTATTTGACATTCAAATAACATCAAGATTGTGGTTATAAGTCAAGCTTCTTATAGAATGGATCCCATAGAACTTTAGCAAGTGTAAGTTCAAAATTCATGATTTTTTTTATAAGGGGTTCATTAGGCCTAATGTATCTCCATGGGACATTCTTTATAAAGAAGCAAGATGGTGGCCTTAGAATGTGTATAGAATGTAGAGAAATAAAAATCATTACTATGAAGAATAAATATTATTTATTAAAAATATATGATTTATTTAATCAATTACAAAAAATAGATTTAAGATCTAGATAATATTACTAAAAAGTGAACAAAGATGATATTATCCATGATAGCTTTTAGAACTCAATATGAACATTATCAATTATTATTGTCACCATTATATTTGATAAATGTACTTTCTAAATTTATGATCATATGAATAGATTTTTCAAACAGTATCTAGATCAAGACATGTTGTTAATGCTTGAAGGAAACTTTATGTATCCTAAGAAACTTTTAGCAAATGTGAAATTGCATCAAGCTACTAATGTGTCTTACAATAGAATTTTTTAAATTCAACAAATTATAATAGAAAATATGAATATTACTTCTCCCAAATAGCATCTCCTTTAATAAGGATGACTTAAAAAATAATTAAATTTGAATAATATTTTTCTTGTGAAGAGAGTTTCCAAACACTAAAAGTTGGCATCAATTATAGTTCTAATTCTACCATAATGAAAAAAAAAGAAATCAAATTTATAGTGATGCATCACTTAAAGGATTGAGTTGTAATTTAGAAAAGTGATTACTTTTATGCCTCCTAACAATTAAAATCTCATGAGAAAAATTATCTAATTAATGAGTTAGAGTTATGGCTATTATTTTTGCCCTAAAAAGATTAAGAGACATCATCTGCATGGTTTGATATTCTAAAAAATCTTCCCATAAAAAACTTAAGATCTATTTGTATGATCCTAATACCATTCAATAATGTTTGATTGAATTTTTTAGAATTTAAATAAATGATGTATCCCATGTATCTAGTATATTTTTTTAAAAATGCAATTCAAAGATGATATCTACAACCAATGCACATTCCATGGAGTTTAAGTATATAACAAAAGCCACAAAAATATAAGAATAATTATATTATCTTGTAACTAATATAACTTAATTATACATTAGGAATGCCCTAAAATAAAATACTTAATATTTTTAGTGCTATTGTGGGCAATCATGTATGTCACCTTAAACCTTATGTCTGCTTAAATGACCAAATAATACACCTAAAACTATGAGTGCCAAAACTAAGTTGAACTATCGTAGGCTTAATAGGAAAAATAACATAATCGTAATATGAAAAATAACACAATATTAGGGTCATAACACATGCAATGTCATGATTAAGCATAATCAATTACACATGTAATACTAATAGGAATTTATAATAATCACATCTTTAATGTGCTTTCCATTTCTCTTCCTTATTTAATTGGAACGTTTTTTTACCAAATTCTTATTTAAATATATTATAATATTTTGTTGGGCATGTTAAGAAATATTTTTATCAACCCAAGCTTTTTATTTTCTTCACAACAATGGGCTACTCTCCTCACTAGGCATTATTACCATCCCAACATCAACTTACTTACCTCTACATAAATCCACTCTTTATTATAGCTATAGTGATAAACAAGTGTCCTAGCAAGGTAATGTTTACATAAATGTGTATTCAAAGTGGTTTGCTACGAACCTCATCAAGAAACATTTATATGCCATCACTGTGATAAATCACTTACCTCACCAGAAAATATTTACCTGGT
The DNA here is from genome assembly GCA_023846275.1 of Vanilla planifolia. NCBI lineage: Eukaryota > Viridiplantae > Streptophyta > Magnoliopsida > Asparagales > Orchidaceae > Vanilla > Vanilla planifolia. The sequence goes on from CM043866.1 coordinate 1,218,129, forward strand.
TACCACTCCAAGACAGGACAAGCTTATCCTATGTGTTGTGATTCTTATTACAACCTCATTTAACATATTACATGTTCATCACTCACATTGCTAACACATGGCATACTAGTTTATTATACAAGTTTGGTCATTCACATGCTATTAGATACTCAACAAAATAAGCAAAAACACATCATGCATATATGCAATGCAAGAATTGTTTGATACAACCTACAATATAATATAGCAAGATAAAATAAAAATATCTAGATCATGTTCTCATACAATACCACATCACACCATCAAGAACATGAATGCATAAACAAGAAAAGATATCTATATAGAGTTATGCTTATCAGGCATCAATACATCAAGCATATGCACATATAAAAGTATCACATGCCTACATCCAATCTAAAGGGTCTTGCATTTCCTTTTCTCTTCTTTTCCTTTCTTTTCTTATATCATTCATAAAATATACATTGCAAAACTATTATGAATTTTATGCACTATCTTTATTAAGTTTATTTTAATGGTTGGTAAATTCCATAAGTTCTAATTTGAGTTTTATGCTATTTTTAACTCTAAACCAAAAAATGCAAAATAAGGCTTTAAGGAAAAAGCTTATTAAATCACCACACTAATGGAACAATCATGATTAACTTTTTCTTTTCTTTGTTTTTCTCATCCTTCCTATTTCATGCTCCCCTTCTATTTCCCTCTTCAATGGCTCTTAATAGTTTCCCAACTTTTCCATTTTCACCCAATACCAAGGATTTGAATATTTTCTTGAGAAGCCTTACTAGTGGTCACTATCTCCTCGATGGTTTTACCATAGAAAAAATGGTAATGAAGCTAAGGATTTGTGCACAAAAATGAAAGCCCACTAAGAAATTCCTCTTCATAATGTTGTCCTACCTCCCTCTACTTTGGGAAGAGCCTAATAATTTAATAGCTACAAGGTAAAGCAATGGAGGACTAAGGTTTTACATGATTGACACAACATACATTAAGGAAAGGGGGCCAAATGTAGGACTTGTTTAAAGATTTAGGGTGTGTATGTACATATATATGTAAACTACTTTGTTAATTTATAACATCAAAAACTTTAATAATTTATAATAATTTCAAATAAATTTTGATGAGATGAAAAAGCATCATTAGACTTATCTCATTGAGCTCTATCTAATCATATTTTTTTATTTCCAATTTTGAAATTATTATTTTTATTTGATTTTGATAAGGTTTATGATACATCTAATATATGCCCAAATTTTGAAATATTCATATTATTTTACTATATTATGAAATTGAGGAAATTAAAATGCTTCCTCCTTACAAAATTTAAATCTTCAAAATTCAAAATACTTTAGGTTATCATTTGAACATCTTCTCCTTTGCTTTTTATGTTTCACATCTATCACTTTGATTAGTTCACATTACTTTAGCCATAGTAATAGATTTCTACCACCACTTTTTCATTTCTTTGTTTAGAATCTTTATTGACTTCTCGACATAACTTCGATTAGGTTGAATTTTAATAAGGTATGGATCATATTGCACAACCTGTGAAGAATATGCTATATGTTTTTAATAAAATGGGAATTTATTGCATAAGAAAATAATACAACCCATATAAGTCTTAGTTTGGTGAAGCACAACTAACGGCTTAGCCTTGGGAACTAGGTTGATAACTAATGTGTAATTGCCATGGTATAACTACGTAATAATGCTATTAATGTTAATAGCTTCATTTGATTGTGTATGATTAGTGTTTGAACAGTGATGGCATGTTAGAGTCACAACCAATGTACTGATCTGAGACAACTCTTTTTTAGTATTGTACAACTATGATGTGTCATTACGAAGTTTGGATAAAATATTGATCCAATGTAATATGATGTCCCATTTTGAAGGTACGATCATGTTATATTCAAATTTGATAGTCGTAATAGTCAGATGTTATCTTGAGTGCCTACATCAAAGTATGAAGGAGTGCTAAAGTGAATAGTGCCACTATGGTGAGCATACATGTTCAATGTAGAGGGTTGACCATCATCATAGTACAATGGCACAAACATGTTTTTAAGTGTACATACTTCTCTAAAAGTAAACAAGATCACAATGTAATGTTACGACGAAGTCCTAAATTGAATAAAATCAACCCTTGTAATGTATGAATTCAAAGCGATGAGTGAAAGTGATGTTATGATATAATAATGGCTATTGATGAATAGTATGGTCTATGACTAATCATAATAGTCACATAGTTTTGCTATGAGTATCCAATTTATAAGATGAGGTCCAAAATTGAAAGTAATTATCATCAATGGATATACTTGTCCAATTTATTGATTGGTTCAGAGTATATATATGCAATGAAATGATTCTAAATCACCATACTAGTGTTATTCTGATATGCATGTTGATTGTAACTAGTTAATGCTAAGACATAATGATACATCTTGGGGGCGATGCTGAGATTATGTAGAAAGGGGATGCTCAATATATTATGACAACGATAATAATACCATTCAAAAACTTCACAATAGTATAGAAACATAAATTTTTTGCATCTTATTAGGATTAATCTTCTAGAGTAATTCTTCATATCTTGTACAAAGTTTGGACATATGGGAATTGAACTTCATCTAATTTGATTGATGGAGAGGCATAATGATTCTTTACTTTAATGATGATGTAAGATTAGAATAGAAAGAATCTAAGCTCAAAAATAAAAAAATATTATTCTAGTACTATTTAGTTTGTAAATGCTTGTTATTGGATGCTAGATATGTGATGGCTGAGAGCTAGATGTGCACTTTGTGGGTAGATTGGTGTGTAGGTAATGCACATACAATTGCTATAATTCTAGCCAAGAAATTCCTACAATATCAAGTTTTAATTTACAAAGAAATACCTTGAAGAAGTAGAAGGAAAGGAAGATTACAAATGAAGAAAAATAAGTTAAGAAAGATGAAAAAAGAAAGGACAACACTCACCAAATGAGCTTAAAACACTCACCAAAGAGTTACACAAGGGAAGGAATAGCCACCAAGCTTCACCCACACTCAACCAACCAAGCAAGAGCACAATGTGGATAATTTAAATCATCAAATTGTATAATTTCATTTAAGATTTTGGGGTTATTTACACATGTTTTGCCATTATAACTATTAACACTGACTAATATCCATTACTAACACAAACATTTGTAAAAGTAAGAAAGCATTAACACCTATCCATTTTGTAAAATAACTAACCATTAATACCATTTTGTAATCCAAATAGAATATCTAGATGCACCACATATTAGTGTAAAATCCTTTCCACAATTTTCATTGTTATTTGAAGTGAATTTTATGGGTTGGTTTAAAACTAGCTCATATGGGTTTTCATTTTATACTTCATATGAGTACCCAAAACTTTAAAATGATTGACCTACACTTTAAACCTTGTTAGAGGTCTATGTCATTGTCATATTACAATGTCATTGGTTGGTACTACATCATTGACAAGAGCCTTACAAAACTTTGGAGTGTTTTGTGAATCCCAACTACCTGACTTTGTTGACTTAGTAGCTATTTTCATAAGCAATTTTGCTATTCCATTGCCTTCTTTATGAATGTAACTCCAAAACACTATTAATGAACCCACCTTGACTATTAAATAATGTTTGACAACTTTTAAGGGATATTCATCTAACTTTGCACCATTTTAAGAATTACTTGATAATCTAATTTAATTTCCAGCTTTTGAATTTGTCTATTTTAAACATTCTCAAACCAAGTATTTGAGACAAAACTTTTACTTTTAATGATGATTTGATGTCAACAAAATGTGAAAAGTCTTCCCTTATTTTGTCCTATATGATTGCAAATAATTTGATCACAATCAACATGTCTATTATTGTCTTTCATATAACCTTCAACATTTAATTTTAGCATTTAATTTAGAGGAGGACACCATTTCACTACTTCATAATATTTATATCTCAAAAATGAATATGGTGTGACAAAGTCGAGCTAGACCAAGAGAAAATCTTCTCACGATGTTTGTGTGAGAGGAAAGTAGTTAAAAATGTTATAACTATTGAGGATGACATTGTTAAATAATTGTTAATTAGTTAACTTCATCATAAATTTGTTGGGACTTGACTTTCTATATATTCCAATATATTGTATTATAAACTCCTAGTTATGATGCTTTGCTTGATGATAACAAATACTAAGTATTTCTAATAAATGTATTTGAGTGAATTTTTAGATTTAAGATTGATAAAACCCAATGAAAATCATCTTGATTGAAGTGACAAGAGATATATTTTGAATTTAATTTTAAATATTTTAATTTTACTTTGATACGAATATCACACTTGATTAAAATATTTATTACATGACAAATTAAATTAAAATTAATCATCTTAAAAAAATATTTAGATTTTCTAATATCCTTAATCTATATTACCTTGACTATCATTTTACCTTAATCAAATCTTTAGAAATCTTAATTAATCCGTTGCAAAAAAATATTTTATAATAGTGTTAATTAATTAATAACAATTTTTAAACTTAACCCATTGTCCCATTGAATATAGTAAAAATTCTTTAAGTTAGAGCCATAAATTTTGAACTTATTCGATACAATAAACGAGTTGACAAATCAGTCTCAAACCTAAATAAAGGTGTGACATATCTGATTATTACTCTAATATCTGTAAATCAAGTATAACATATCACTTGTAGCATGGGTTGTGACTTCTTAAGTAGGCCAGGTAGAAGCCATCCCGAATAGGTTGACTTAGAGGATCACGTAATAGTTTAAAAATATAATTTCAGAACTCGCTTTTCCAATGTGAGAATAAACTCAGGTTTGTTTTTGCATGGTATGCTTTTGAATTATGGGAGTAACCAAAGCCATCTAATCGTACAATTTTACAATTAAATGATCATAATCTCATCCTCCTTTTTATAATGCCCAGTTATATCATTTGTTCAATTACACTAAGTCACGATTGCATGGTCCAAGTTTTATTTGCATATAAGATCTAAATCTAGTTGTCATACTACAATTCAAATCTAATAATCCTAATCAAATCTAATTTCTAAATAGTTTGCTAGTGAAATCTTATCCATCTTATCGCACTATTTTCATGATCGAATGATCCCATATGCTTTTGATCATCCAAAACCTGTGTAAGATGATCTTCATAGGATTTTACCATTGCTCATCTTTTTCTTTAAGTTCTTTCATAAATACGAGCATTTACTATCTAAAATCTAAAAATTTAATTAAAACAAATTCATTAAAAATACTAGCACTTGTTATCATCAAATAAAGTATCATAGTTAGGGATCAATAATACAACGAGAACCATTAGGATTGCCTCTTTTTGTTATTAATCCTCCTTTAAATCTTAAAAGCTCAAACTTTTTTCCCAATTTGTTTTCTAGACCCCACAAAAATTTGTTTTATTTCAATTATCCTTACATACTCCACCAACTCAATATAATTAATTATTCTTATAGTCAGTAATGCTAACTTTATTAGAATCTTACAGCCCTTATCAAAACATATAGCATCTTTATTCTTCTAAAATCACCAAATTAGAAATGTATCTCACCAAAAGCTTAAATTTAAATTTATATGCAATAACAATCATCCCCTTCTTCATCATATAAGTCAATTCATTATCTATCTTCACCTTAATACATACAGTAATGTACCACTCTCAAACTCTTTAATGAACTCCTTCTAAGGAATTTCATGAATAGATTAATCCTAAAATTGAAAATTTTCAAGAACTCCACCAAATACTTGTTGAACCTTTTAGAACCATCACTACTAAAGTATGTTTTGTCCTTAAGACTTGGCATTCCATCAAAGATTTTGTCCATCCATTCTAATCAATATTTAATTATCATTGGATATTACTTCCCTACAAATAGTGAATGCATCCTCCAAAATTGCTCCATTATTTTATTTATCTATGACCCTACAACTTGGCTACCAATTTCACCTACTGATTGTAATAATGAAATCAAAGTTTGAACTAACTCATTCTAACTATAACCTTATTGTTCTCTTTTTTATTTAAAAAAATTTCAAATTAAGCTCTATCCATTTCTTCCACTAAATTAAACTTTTGTAATTCTTAAACCTTTATACCAAATCATTATAATAAAACTATAGAAAAAATAATAAGGCAAAAGCATATGTTGTGCTAGTGTTCTCACTTACATAACCTATTTAACTTTAAACCTTTGTTTTGATATCACCTTATCAAGGCTTACTTAAACCTAACTAAATAATACATATGATTATAGAAGATTAAGCATCGACGATTAGAAATTGAAAATAGGATAACATCCCTAAGTGTGCACTGATGGTGAGACAAAACCCCAACTTAATCCAAATCCTAAATATCATCACATATTTTAAAAACAATAATTTAAGGATCATTTAAAACTTCCAAATAAAAATATTCACATAGAAATCCATATTGTAAGTGCCCTATATCAACTATAAACTACAAATCAAAACTACTACTATAAAAATTGATTCTCACATCTAAACCACTTTATGGATATGACTCTTACTCATCTTGTCATAAACCCCATCTCTATCTAAAGTGGAAGAATGAATTATGATATAAAAATTAGTAAGACTTTATAAAGCTTAGTAGGTAAATCCATACAATAACAAAATATAACAATCTAATATACCACAGCAAAACCAATATCTAATAAACAACATAATAATATATATCCATGACACAAGAAATAGAAATATATATATGTGTGTGTGTGTGTGTGTGTGTGATTTTTCATATTTGTTTAATTATTCCAAATTTTTTATATAATAATTAAAATAATATATTTTCATACCATCTTTCATCCATTAACGCATCATTTCAATAATAACCGATACAATAACTAAAGACCTCTATTAATAGGCCTAAATAAAGCTAACAACTAATCATATATAAAGATTTGAGATCTCAAAACAATACCTCATCACCCTACAAAAGAATGCTGTGCTGAACACCAAATCATAAGGTATGGGGTCCTAGAATAATATCTCGTCGCCCTATACAGAGTGTTAACATTAAATCCAAATAAGTTGATATCATAAATTGAGCCACATCATATTAAGATATTGAACAAAACCTATACCCACCATGCTTAATATAGTACTAGTGGCAAATCTCAAATAATATCACATGAGTTTATGAAAAATATCTTAAAAATCTAATTTCATTATTATATTTGTATTTCTAAAGTTATAAACTTGTTTCATATAGCATGCAATAAAAATAAGAAAATATAGCATTTCTTCTCAAAATATGTAGCTAAAATTCATTATTATATGCTTGATTCCATATATGCATATCTATTGTCATATAAACCATGTCAATAGAAAATATTATTGAAATATGAAGTATTATGACAATAGAATATCATCTAACACTCCTAAATTATCATGACCAATATTAAAGTAAACAAATAATGAATAACATGTAAAATACCTTAATTATAAGATATATAATTAATTAACTTAATATTATATTTATATCATAATTCCAAGATTTTTTTACATGATTCTAAGAAGATAATGCCTTTTCCAACTTCATTTCCTCCTTGATTACTTACAAATGTTATACATACTCATTCATCTCTAAATGAACTATTTTAATTAATACACTTTCCTATGATCATTTTACTTTAACAATCATTGATGATTTTTTCTTCTTACTATAGTTCCAACACATTTATTCAATACTTGATGTACTTTCTAAATTTTTCATAATAAAATATTCTATGTTGTGATACACATATTATATATTTCATATAAGGCTACCTTATGACCACCCTAATAGTACTTCACTTTTCATTACTCTTTACTATTCTTCAAGCTATCTTATTGTATGTTAAGTCATTATATGATATATGTAGCTCAATAGTATTCTCCTCTTCTATAGAGTGTATGCACCCTTTATTATTACTAAACTCTAAGTAATGTACAACACATTGAAGCTAACATATGACATCATTAGCTAAAAGGACTACACCCTAACCCTAATGGACCTTATGCATAATTTTCTCTTTGCACCAATTATCCTTAACAAATCATATGTTGTAGCTAATGTACAATATATTCCCTAACCCAATGAAAATAAAAATCATTAAAATAAGCTTGGTTTCCTAACAAAAAAATTCCAAAGTTTTAGAAACTTTTGAATCATTGTTTTAGTCATAAAAACAAGCTTAAAGCACAAACAAAACATAAAATAAAATCAAATTAGACAAAATTCTCCCTTCTCCTTACTTTTGTTGCTTCTCAGTGACTAGCAATAACTCTAAACTCAAGTTTCCTCTACTATAGTAGTTCTTACAAGTTGTTTCTCTTTGTAAAGCAATATCTCCCTCAATTTTGTTTTATTTCTTACTTCAGCTTTATAATCAGTAACGACACCTTCTTTACCTCTCTCCTTTGCTTCTCTTCTAACTTTTTTCTTCTTCTCTTTTCTTTCATTGTTTCCTTTCCAAATTTCCAAACCTCCTTTGCTCCTTCTCATTTATCTAATTTTATTCTTTATCTTATTTTTTAGATGATGGAATTAAATGGAAAAATTACTAAATTGTCTTAACGAATCAAAAAATGACCTTTGTGGCATTTATTCCAAAAATTCATAATTAATTATTTAGATCTCTATAAAATATAAAGTATCATCAGATTTCTCTCAAAGAGCACTATCCAATGATATGCTTGATTTAAAGTTTTGACTTCATTTGGATACATAACACACCTCCCAAGATAATATTAAAATTATAATATTTTAGTTCACAATAATAATATTCTAGAATACTAAACTTTTTCCATCAAAATACTAATATTTTCACTTACATTAATTAATTTTAACATTTAAATCATAATACATAGCAAAATTCAAAGATATTATAGTAATGAGCACTAGACATAAAGCTTGGGCTGCCTTTGAGAAATATCTATGAAGTATTCTTCATTGGTTCTTCGTTTGTAAAACATATGATAATATTCTTATAACATTAAACAAATAAGTAAGGTCATGAGAGTGTGTGAGTTTTAAATAAGAAGCATTTCAAAATATGTTTCAATAGATCTCATTATACTTAGGATAAAAAAAGTATGCATCCACCTAATATTTTCATACTCAAGGAGTTATCTTTTTGAAGCTTAAATAAGTTAGTTTGAATTCATAAGAATGTCTATCATACCTAGAATGCATAATCTTAAAAATGCCTAAAAGTAAACATAGTTTATAGTACATTAGGCCTATGTGTAATATATGAAAGCTTTTGTACAATATGCATGGCATTGTGTTACCAAAGGTGCCCACTCATATACTTGTGTGTAGTATGTTAATATTAACATAGAAAACATCTAGTTTAATGACTTAATACAAAAGTAATCAAACGGTATGTCGAGCCAAAATCTAAAATTAGTGGTTTACATATGGTACATTAATATTAATGTATAATACATTTAGTTCAACTAACTTAGCATGTAGGGAATCAAGTGGAATAACTTGAAACACAAGGATAGAAGTACGTATAATTTATTTGGGTTAAGGCATTGTAGTAGAGAAGCTAAACCTAAGGATAGCACATAATATATGAATTTCTTATGTATAATACATTTAGTACAATTGAAGCCTAACATGTGATATATTGTCTTTAACTTTTGGTGAATTTAGTATATTCTATTAAGTAATAGAAAGTTTGACTAAAATCTAAAATTTTAAAGTATAGACATTAGAGAGCCATAGATAGGTGTTCGAGCTATTAGGAAACATTCAAAAAAAAACTATAAAATGGGTGCATAAAGTAATGTTTAATGAATAATTGCAAAATTTGTATGAGTTTATACTCTTAAAAGTCACCACATTCATTTATGATTTGAAAATAGAGAAGGGACAAATTAAGAAAAAAAAAACTAGATTTACTCTTTTCTTAGCCTTTCAAGCTATGAATTCACTATGATTATCATTCATAAGTTATTTTATATCAATTTAGTGTGCCTCTTAGTCTTATACTGAGTTATATGATGTTGTATTTTTGAGCTTTTCTTTGTTCTATTTGACCTATTATTAGACATTGTATTTTGCTTGTTATTTAGTGTTTTGGCCACCCTCATAGATTTCTTTAAACTTATAATTTGTAAGATCATATGGGCTAGTGATTTGTAAGATCCTCTAGCTTAATGTTTAATCTTCTCTAGGTTAATGTGTGAGGTTTTGCCTATTTGCATCTATGAAAGATATTTGTTAGTACTTGCCTAATCTTTTACATTATGATGGACCCAAATTCACGTTTAGAATGAATCACCCATAAACACTTGCATATTTACTTTATAACGTTCCACACACCAAAAGTTTTGAAGTTAATAAAAGCTTTTAAAATAAGATTCAATTATAATAAAAAAATCTCAAAAAACTATTGTTTACTCTTGAGATTTATATTTTTATAATTCACCTCCCACTTATGTGGACATCCTAACTTGCATTTTCTAATAACTTTCACAACAACAAGCCACTAACCTTCTTAAGCAAAACTATATGCCTCCATTATGACAAGTCACTTACATCACTAGGCAATATTTATATAGTTCCCTCACCTTGATAAGGCACACCTATCTTATGGGTTTTGAATGTCATCACTGTCTTAATATGCATATTACATGTTCATCATTCACATTCCTAAATGTAATAAACATGTCTATCATGCAAGTCTTTGGTCATTCACACATTACTATATTCTTACTTAAAAAAATTAACACAAACACATTGCTTATCATATAATACAAGAATTACAAGTACAACATGTGAAACAATATTGATAAGTAATATCCAATACAATCCAAATCATGCTACAAACAACATTACATCACAATATCAATCACATGCACATATACATGCACCAAACTACTTAAAAAATGCTAAGCTTGTCATGCATCAATATATTAAACATTTGCACATACAAAACTATCATATTCTTTGCTCAATTATGAAAAGATTTGTATTCAATTTACATTTATTGTCAATAATACATAGAATCGTAATATAATTCTATCATGAATTTTATTCACTATATTTAATGTGTTTATTACAGCATTTTATAACTTCCATGATTATTAATTTGATTTCAATGCTCTTATGAAATCTAAGCCCTAAAATGAAAAAGAGACTTTAGGGAAAAGCTTATTGAATCTCTAAAATAATGCAACAATCTTAATTTTCCTTTTCTTTTATTTTTCTCTCTTCTTCTTTGCCTTTTTCTTCCCCTTCTTTTTACATCTCCATCACTTCACACACTTGGTTGATTTCTTCCACTTCTCCCTTCACAATTCTTGGTCCCTTTTCTTAATATGCTTTGTTAATTGCCTCCACCTCCTTCATGGTCTCATAAGCAAAGAATTGATAAGGAAGCTACGGATTCTCAATCAAGAAGGGAAAAGCTTGACAAAGAAATTCCTCTTCAAGGCACTGATTCTACCTCCCTTAGCTTCTAACAAAGCCATATGGATGAATAACGACAAGTGAGAGTGCAACATTAGGGTTTTGTGTGACCGACTCATCATATATGAAAGAAATGGTGCTGAGTGTGGGATTAATGAAATTTACTTAGAGATTTAGGAACTAATTATATTAATATCAATTAAAAATTAATTTAATTATAATTTTTAATTTTAATAATTTATAAAATCTCTAATTGAGATGAAACAAGTACTATGAGACTCATCATAATGAGCTTTATCTAATTATATTTCACTTTTCAATTTTGAAATACTCTATTTCTTGGTTGATTTTGGCATGCTCTATAAGTTGCAAACATATGCATGAAATTTGAAATATTAATATAATTTTACTATATTATAAAATTGAGAATGTTTCATATAGTGTGAGACGTGAAGTAATAATTTATAATTATAGCTTAAAATATTTTTTACTTAATAGATACTAAATTTAAGACAAAGAAGATAGTTAAAATTTATTAATTATTATGATCAAGGTATTATTTATTATTCTCAAAAGGCAAATATAATTGGTGGTGCTTTAAGTAAATAAGCAAATATCAATATGATGATTCATCAACTAGATGAAAAGTAAATAATATTTGAAGTTGATAAATTCTAATTGGAGAGAGAAATATAAAGAAATGTGAAATTATTGTATAAACTCTTAATCAAACGTGATTAGATATAATCAATTATAAAGGAACATCTTAAAGATGAAGAATGTCAAAAACAAATTCAAAAGGTCAAGAATAATTGGGTTTGTGATTTTACCTTAACTTAAGAAAAATATATTAAGATTTCAAGGTTATTTATGCATACCTACACATCAATAGTTAATGCAATTATTTCAAAAAGAGGCCTATATCTTTAAATATTTTATCCATCATGAAGAAAACAAAATGCACCAAGAATTAAAACAAAGATAGTGATGGCATGGTTCTAAAAAAGATGTAACAAACTGGGTTAAAAAATGTCTGAACTATCAACAAAGAGTGCAACAATAGTTTAGTGCTTTATTATGGCCTTTATCAATTATAGAATGGAAATGACAAAGTATTGTCATAGACTTTGTTGGTGGATTGAATATAAATTATAAAATATGATGACATTTGAGTAGTAATTAATAGAGTAACTAAAATAACACATTTCTTAGTAACAAGAATATATATTCAATAAAAAGATTAACTATGATTTATATAAAATACATTGTAGCACTCCATAGTGTACCAAAGTGATAATATTAGATAGAGATCTAAAATTTGTAGTTTATTTCTAAAAGAGTATACATCTAATTAAGTACACAATTAAAATTTAGTATAACATTTCACCCTCAAATAGACTATAAGATGGAAAGAATAATCAAAACTCTAAAAAATTATATTAATATTGCAAGTTCTAGATTTTGGAGAATATTAAAAGTGTTATTTATGCTTAGTAAATGTTCATATAATAATAACTATCAAACTAGTATTATAATAACTCTTTATGAAGCTTTACATCGAATGAAATGTTAATTTCCTTTATGCTAGTTGAGGGCAAAAAAAATATAGTTAACAAGGCAAGATTTTATTGATAGGCTCAATAAAGAAGTTACGATAATAAGAAAAAGAAAAAAAAAACTACTTTGGATAGACAAAAAAAAGTTATAGTACAAAGCTTAGAATTATGGAATCCTAGGAAGGAGAGCATGTTTTTATAAAATTTAGTTCCTAAAAGGGTGTCATTAGAATTAGTAAGGTTGGAAAGTTGAAATCTAAGTACATTAGTCATTTCTAAACTACGAAAAAAAGTAAGGCATGCAGCATATAGAATAACTTTAACATAATAATAAGCTAGAATTTATGATATTTTTTTTTTTCAAAAAGAAAATATATCTCTAATACATCAACATCATTAGACATGATACAAAAAAAGATTGAAATCTAGCCAAATATGTCATAGCAAGAAAATTTAGTTCAAATTTTAGATGAAAAAGATGAAATAAAGTAATTCTTGTGGTAAAAATACTTTGGCAAAATCAAACTAAAAGAGAAGCTAAATGGGAAATAAAAGTAGACAAAAGATATAATATCTAGAACTATGTTAAATTTTGTGACAAAAATTTTATAAAGATGGGAGTTTGTAACATCCTCATGTTTTATTTTTGTAGAATGTGTTCATGTATTTGAGCATGTAAAAATGCATATTTAGATTAATAAACTTGGAATTTTAAAAATTGAATTTGCTAAAATAAAATATTAATAGTTAGCCACATTCTCAAAAATGTGTTTGAAAGTACTTTAGAATTTAAAATAATGTTTAAGTTTGGAAAAAGCTTATTGAGAAGTATTTAGAAGTACCTGATAAGAGTTTTGATTAATTTGTTTTAAATTTTTAAAATAAAAAGGATTTACATATTCATTAAGGACTAAATGGCCATTTTGTTATTAGATGATGGTATTATTGATGTTTTAATCAATAAGCAAATTGACTTAAGTAGCTACAAATATGTTGAAGGAGAAAAGGAAAAGGTAGTTGGTAATTGAGTTAGGGATAAGTTCAAAGAAAGAAACATGAGGGAAGCATAGAAACTTGAGAATTTCTTTGGCTAAAGGGTTAGTGAAATAACTAGAGAAGCGAGCTAAAAGAGATTCTAGTGAGAAAGAGGTTATTAAGAAATAGTTGGAGGAGAATTATTATTGTAGAATATAGGAATTGAATAAAGAAGAGATTTAGAATTATTATAGCAAGAGGAAAGTTGATGTAACTTGAAGAAAAGAATTAGTAGTGGCCTAAGCTATGACAAACATGAAGAAAGTAAGATCAATTTTTAAATAAAATTCCTTAAGTTTGCATTAGAATTCTTAAGTACAAGCTTTATAAAGCAGATAACATAATGAAATTTATATTAGGGCATTTAAGTTTATGTTAATGTAATAAATGAGGATTTGAATCATTTAAGCTACTTTAATTATGGTTTTAGCCATGCATGTTTAAGAATTTTATCATAAGAAATTTATAAATAATTTAAGCTAAAATATAAGAGAATTGTTTAGTTTCACCTATCCATACCAAGTGGAAATGTATGATATGCTAAGGTAGTGTATATTATACTAAACCTTGATCAACTGTAAGCCAACCCAATGGATGGTATGCCTTTTTTGGGTATATATCACATCACATTAACATATGGTACACCAAGGATAAATGTATGATATGTTGAATTTGATACACAGCATGTCTAATTAAGGTGGTTTAATGAATAAATGGTATTTTATAACTTTAATAAAATGATATTTAAAAGAGAAGTTATTAATAGTAAGGTGACCAAATTGTGATGAATTGTGCACAATATTTCTTATTTAGGAAGCCAAGAGAAAAAGGAGACTGAAAAAAGAGCAACATCCAAAAAATTTGGTAAATAAATTAAATTAATTAACATGTAAGTTCTAGTTTATACATATGAAAAATATTAAATTAAGCATGTTAACATGACATTATTTTATTATGCATATGTGTTTTGATATTTACATGTGAAAATAGTAAATTTAATCTTCTATATGCTATAAGAAAAAGATAGGCCCAACTTAGAAATATTATCAGAGAAGTCTGATAATGTATTTTTAAAATGAAATGTTTTGTTGTTAGTAAGAGAGCAATTTTGTGATAAACTATGAAGATTATATTGGAGGGAACTAATAACTATAGATTCTAAGTTGATTTTTTCTAGGCTAGCAAGGTATGCCATAGAGATTGTAGCCATAGAAAAGCAAAATTGCCAATTTTTTATGGAAAAGATTATGGGATTCTAATTGTAGTATCATGTATCTAATGCAATTTAACACATGCAGGGTGTTAGTGGAAGCAGTAAGGTGCACAAAACAAAACCAAAATATAATGGAAGCAAAAAATTCAATTGAAAAGAGGAAGATCTCATTTTTTTTATTTCATGTGTAGAAAAAGAAGAAGAGCTAAATTAGAGACACATGAATCAAATGACAAACAAATGTGTAAGATATGAGACAGGAATCATGAGGGAGAATGCTTTTAAAAAAAGGACTATACGGTGCTTTGCCTATGGTAAGATTGGACATTTTGCAAAAGAATGCTTATGAATTATTAGTGAAGGAATTGCAAATGGAGATTCTAACACTCAATGAACCAAATTCAATAAATCTTATAAAGGCAAAGGATTAGCTACAATTTCTCAACCATAAGTGTTTCAACCTAGGATATATGATATTACCAAGAACGAGGTTCTACTTCACTTGACATGATCATAGGTCTTTTATTATTTTTGAATCAACCTAAGAAAGCTTTATTTGATTGGAGGACATCTCATTCATTTATTTTGTCTACATTTATCTACCTACATATTGTCTTGACCTTTCCTAGTTACTTTACTTACCAAAAAAGAAATTAAGTAGATAAATACATAAAGGATTAATGGAAATAAAAGAAAAAGTTTTTAATTCTCAATTAATTATTATTGACATAAAAGAATTAGATATCATCTTGGAAATAAATTAGTTAATGAAACATTAAATGACTATCGACTATTAGGAAAAGAAAATTAGATTTCATATAGAGGATGTTGCTAAAGTAATGTACTTTGGTAAAACAAGAAAGCTACTCCTAATATTGACAAAGGCTAAAAAATTAATTCACAAAGGATGAGAAGGATTCTTGGCATTGGTTCAATTATTTAATAAGTAAAAACTATAATGATAAGGTGTGCCTATAGTTTACAACTATCTCGAAGTGTTTCTAGAAGATTTTTTATAACTAACTTCTAAACAAGAAATCAAATTTATAATTGATCTAGTTCTTAGAAAAGATTGAATTACAAATCAAGAGAGATCGCGAAAATCTGTAAAGCACCATATTGGATGACTATTACACTCATCAAATTAGTTAGATAAGGTATGATATTTGTATTTGATTTTGTTAATTAAATATCTATAAAATCTGAGTGATTAAATTATATTACAACAAATTATATTTGATAAAATTCATAAAGTATGTTGGTAGAAGATTGTGTAATACTATATTGGTTAAATCACATAGTACAAATGTAATGAAAAAAATTGGAATGCAAGTGTGAACAGTTGTGAAAGTAGACTTTGGTCTTACAAGTATGACTTGGTGATTGCATAACTATGATTATGTCATGAATGTTAAAGGTTAAACAAGTTTGATATGTTAAGGAAGAAGTTTTTGTATCATATAATACTATCACTACATATTGTATTATTAGGTGTGGCAGGGTAGTAGCAGCCCACTTCAGACCTAATAAGAATCATGACTTGGCCATGATATAAAAGAGAGTGTCATGCATTGTTTTAGGCCCTCAAGACCTATGAGATTGGTCATGTTATTGATAATGACCTAGTTGTTGATTGTTAGATCATATGTTAAGGATTCTGTGATGACTGATTGTGATTGATTTCTAAGGCATCATTAGATATTGTAGATATGTCAAAGCACTTGATAAAGTGCTATGTGGTTATGAGGGATTATAGAACCCCACAAGGTATCCCCATGTGATTAAACTTTATATAGAGGAGTGCAAGATTACATGATAAGATAGGAGTATCAGATCTTACATTAAGGACCTCATAGCCTTGAAGGGAGTGTCAAACTACTCATGGGTCATTAAGCACTTGTTATGTTATAAATTATGATTATGATGTTGTCATATCCCATTTTTGCAACAACTTTTTCTAAAGAATGTAACCAATCCTATGTCCTAATTAATATATTCGACTAGCTAACCTTTACTCACTACGTTTAACATTCGAATTAAGAGTCATTATTTTCTAATTTGATCATCTAGCTCATAGTATGATTTCTAAAATGAACCAATTCTTGCTCTAACTAAGACCTCAGTTAAGCTAAAAACTAATCCACCTTAAGTTAAGATTTCTTCCTAGTACATTGGCTTATACATGGTACCAAAGCAACATATACCTACAATTAACCTTATCTATATAATTCATAACATGTATAATTAATTATAAGATTTAAACCATGATTATCATAAGAAAATTATAGAAAATAAATTCAAATATAATATCCTATTCAATCCAAAAGTCTGACATAAATATCTCATACAGTTCAATATCCAACATAAAACATCAATGTTGAGAATAAATAAGACAAAAATAAGGATATGACTAAATAATGACTAAAAAGTAATCCATTATAATACTAACTCTAATAACCCCACTCTAAGATTATAAATATTATTAACTCTCTACACCATAGATGATATAAGGGAGATAAACAAGGCTAAATAAGAAATCTTTATGTCATATTAATACAAACATACATGTAATAATATAATAGTAGAATATAATCATCAGTGTATTAAAGAAACAACTTACAAAATTGAGTCAATGCATAAAACCATAATCATTGACCATATCATAACCCCATCAAACCTAACAAGTCTCAACAGAGTCATACTCAAGCCTATAGGATGCACAATGACCCATAAATAATTTATCATACCCTTTAAGCCCGTGAGATGCTTGACATAAGTATTACACTCTTATCTCACCATATGATCCAACACTCCACAACTTACACTCTATCAATCACTAGACCATTCTTATAAGATTATAAGAGTCCTCATCAATCACATCACATTATACTAAGCACAATAACACATCCACGATCACTCATGATGTCTTAAAAAGGTACTTGACCAATTTGGAATCCATCACACATAATTTAATAGTCCCAACTTGAGCTCTTCTAATCACATGGACCACCTTATAGAGCTCAAGGAATCCTATCACAAGTGACGCTCAACCACTATAAGCTCAGGCACACTCACGATCTCTCATGATGTCTTAATAATAAGGCATGCAACCTTCACACTTGGTGGGAGTCCTACCATCTGATATATACCTACCTCACTCTTAGCTAAAAATCTATCACTATACATAGTGTATCCTAGTCTATGTCATTATCAATAAACTTGATTACTTAACATCAATATAGTTTAACTTGCATTTTTTAAAGGTACTTAGCCAAAATCTATCGTCTAGTCTTTTTTTCATAATCCTAAACCATTAACCAACTACCTATGTCTTCACAAACCCAACCCTATTATCTAGGCTAACCTAAAGCTTCCATTAAATTTTAATTTACTTATCTGGGATATATTCCCTTTTTAAATTTCACATATTTATATCTAATCCTTACCTATTAACTAACCAAAGAGTTTTTATTAGAATCCTTTAGTTTAATTGAGTACCAATCCAAGTTATAAATCTAGTCCTCAAGCCATATAATCATTGATCTTTAACGAAGGTTTACATGAGTTTCACTAATGATTCACTTACCCCACAAATAAATCTATGTCATTTCACCCTTCCTAAAGACCTCTTATGAGCATCATACACCTCCCAACCTATGATTTGTAGAGTCAATCTATGGCCTAAGAGCCTAATTAAGGGCTACCCAACAAACCAAGTACTCATCGATCCCTTAGCCAAGCCTAGCAAAACTCTTAAGGCTACAACATAACTCTCCATCTCAATCAACCCTAATCTAGGGTCTAGCTAGTCTCATCAAATCATGGCCTTATTTGATCAAGCTCAAAGTCTCAACAAATACAAAATATTCTTAATTCAACTTTAATTCTTATCTTAAAGTTTACTTCACATAAAACATTAATCCTTAAGGATTTCACCTACCTAATTCCTAAGCTATTGTATATCATATCCAAGGTCCTTTTAATTCTTAACTTACTTGTAACCCTATCTAGGGTTCTTGGATTCCATAACTTAGGTTCAGATTTCAAACTTAATATTTTTAAATTTTAAATCTTAGTTATTCAAATTTTAAATCTGGGACATTAAAATTTCAAATATAAGATTTTTGAATTTCAAATTATTTTTAATCAAATTTTTAATACTTAGATTCTCTTGATTAATCTTATAATTTCATAAGACTAGTCTATGCTATAATAAATTTCATCATAATTTTCTATACTTCCTTCACTAAACCCCAATTTTTTCCTACACCTAATCAAGGCATAATCCTCTCCTATCTTTCTTCCATGCCAATTTAAGATCCTTAAGACTTCTTACAAGAGGACCTGACAACTCACCTGTCTTGGAAGTCATCTAAGACCCTTATTTAGGTCTTTCTTTACATTAAATGTCCATGGATGAGTCCTACACTCATCCTTAAGGTATAACTTGGGCCATTTAGCCCCAATTTAGTTACAAAATTTAGTCTTAGGTTTGGTTTTGTTTGGAGGAAATCTAGCTTAACTCATAATATGGTTTTGTGGTATAGTTTAAGAATAACATTCTTAAGCCTTCATATTAGGTTTTTCTAAATTTTCTTACTTGATTTTCTTAATTAGTTTTAATTATTTATTGCTAAATTATTCGCCACAATTTGTAATAATCTTAAATTCTTTCAAGCTATATTAATTGCATACACATAAAATTACATGCAAGGAAATATGTCCATCATAAAAGCATGATAGCATAATTTTTCTTTGTTGCACAAGTTATGGTTTTAATAATTTGTAAGCATGATTGTATTTTTGGAAAAAAATAACATCATAAATATTTATTTTAATATAAAATTTAGCTACCCATCTATCCTAAAGAACATACTAAATATTCAAGCATGCACGAACTAATCTTAATAACAATTCATGTCATCATTAAAGTACACATGATTTAATATTATTATCTTTAACAAGTCGTAAGAGATTACCAATATAAATTATAAATTAACTAAGAAAGTCACCACAAAATCATAGATTAACACTCTTGGCTAGAATGCAATTTGTATCAATTAAGACTATAGCATGCAATTTGTATTAACCTAAGACTATAACATGCAATTTGTATCATGATACTTGATTTTAACTTCCTTATGACTATATTTATGTGCAGGGCATAAGGATTCCTATCTTTTGAATCGGGTAGAGGTCTACACCACATTGGATTTCCTCCTCTTCACAATTTTGTCTTGCAAAATCTTCTTCTTTCTCTTCCTCACTCTTGGCCTTGGCCTCCATGGTCTTCACAATTTTGACCTCCTTATGTTTATCATAGTTAGGGTTATAGAAAAATGTCTAATCCTAGTAAATCATGCCTTTTTATAGCTAATCAATCCTTAAATCAAAGGATTATCTTAATAAACTTGTCATATACAAGTCCTTTCTAACCTTTATATCAAGGGCATCTTAATTTTAGTAGTCAAGATTAAGAGTAATTGATCGTGAAACCAAAGTTTATTCAGTGTCTTGCAATCATACAATTATTATATCATTATCTCACTATAGATAAATCTATTATGATTACTTAATAATTTCACAAATCATATTTGAATGATCATGTACTCATACTCATATAATGCACTGCACTCTAGTGACTCGTTGACCCTTTGATTCCTTAATGTAATAGCTGATCATGCTCATACAAATATTGTAAATTTTTTTTCTCATTATAGTACATGTATGAGACTTCATAGCAGTGCATTCATAGTATAACTTTAATCAACTACCATTTTCTACACTGTTAATGTTGCAATTTCCCTAGTATGATTAGTAGTAAGGTTTTGTGCTTATTCATGCTTGCATTTAATTATTGCTATTACTAGATTGTATTATACAATATTCACAATCGATGATTTATGCAGGTTTTTTAGTCTTCATTATAACATATAATCTTTTACCATCTTACTATATATTTTCACCAAGTATATATAATAGTAATCTAATTTTATCACACAAATTTTATAGGCATTAAATGAAAGATCAAGAAAGAATCACACACATTGGTTAGAAAATTTGAAGGGTGTAATAATATACATATATGTGATATTTCTCATTTAAAAAACTTATAAAGTATAAAGAAACTAAAAGTTGGTAAAGACAAAGGAAGAGAAAAGAAATAAATGATATGATTAGACTTTAATAACCTTTTGTGTTTACATATTTGTTCACACTATGATATGATGAGATACCATGATAAAATATAAAATAAAGAATAATGATATGTTTGTTCTAAGATATTATCTTATAACAAACATCAAATATAATTAGATACCAATTTTCTATTCAAGGCTTGATGAGCATAAGCTATAAACTATGTTATGTGATAGCATTTGAGGCTTTACTCTTAGTTATTACATACATTATGTAAAGCTTGATGAGCTAATCTCTACTATTATTAGTACTTTGTGTAGGGGTAGATGGGTGAAAATAATATGATTAAGTTTTAGCTAACTATGGTATGCCTACAGGTTAAAGTCTAAATATAAAATAATAAGATGTTAGATAGAAATGAAATGAGATTAAACTCTATAATAGAGTAGTTGTTCCTTTGAAAATTTAGTGATTTATATTAGAAAAATCAGATAAAAGTGAGAAATAATGAAAAGAAAACGATTTATGGATATTATGACAAGAAGCACTATAATATTTTGAAAAGTATGATATGTTTATTTGTATAGATGCATAAGAAAGAACATGTTATCCAATTTCACATTAACAACTTGCTTATATATGAGAATAATTAAAATGTCTTATTCTTATCCTATACTTTGCTATGATTTATATTAAGTTATTACTTATAGGTAGAAATTCATTTATCAAACTTTATAAAGCCCTTAGATATATTAAAGGTTATATTAAAGATGTATATAGAGAGAGATATTAGAGTGGTATATGAGTATTTTAGGAGAGAGAGAGAGAGAGAGAGAGAGAGATTTATGTAGTGAGATCCAATAAGGTTTATTGTATCTTTGTATATTTTGTTGTTGTAGCTTTAATATTACTACTTAGATCTTTCTCTTGTTATTTTATATTATAAAATAGATGTATTTGATTAAGCAAAATAGTTTTTAAAAATATTTTTTATCATTATTCCTTTCCTTAGTGATTTAGTAATGTTCTTTGTATATATTTATATTCTAATTTATTTTAATTTTATGTCCTTATATGTGTTATTGGATAGAAAAGACAAGTGAGACATGATAATATTAGATCATTCTTTTTAATAGAAAATTCTTATTATGCGAATTATTAGTTCTCTTATTAAACCGTTTGATAATGCTAGCTTCATTTTTCTTTAAAAATGTTATCTTTATGAAACCATCTAATAAACTCATTGGGCTATCAAATCATCTCATTTAACCCTTGAATAAAAATTTTCTGGCTTTTTGATAAAATCAACCCTGATGGAGTTAAATACAATCTTGTTATATCATTTGATGGATTCATCTTATTATTTGAGCCTTCAAAAGATCAATCAATTTGAGCAAGAGAACATTTAATCTAAGTGTTAAACCATCCAATCCATGTAACTTATTATTTGATGTTCCAAATGATTTTAAAAATATTTTTTTAAGTATTTTAACAATAAAATATGTCTACATGTTTAAATATTGAAATAAGAAAATTTTAAATCAATTTTAAATATTGAAATAAGAAAATTTTTAAATTAAAACATACTTTATTTAGGTAAATAGTTTAAATATATATCTGCAAAAAATAATTTAAAAGGAAACATCTTGTTGAGAAAAATTCAAGTTTATTTAAATGGTTAATTTTAATTAGTTAAATTTGATAAGATTTCAATTGTGAAAACAAATTGTTATATATAATCTACTCAAATATCAAATTGAAACATAGTGATGTCTTCCAACCATAAGTCTTTGTGTATATTTCAATCATTTCATTTATTTTGAAAATTAGAGATGACTTAAAATGTACTTCAAAATAGATTTAACAACTTAGTTCTAATTTTTTTTTTATCATGAACCACTCATAAGAGACTTTTGAAATCAATAAATAATGGCAATAAAAATGTTGTTTTGAGCCATAGAATAAGAGATAGAGTCAAGAGAGGGGGGAGGTCTGGGCCATTGTTTTATAATAAGGGTTCTTAAAATTAAGTGAATTTGATAATAATATATTTAAAATATTGATAAATTGAATGATGTATAACTATTTAATAGTTGCAATTTTTTAATGTATTATAAATAAATTTTTAAAAATAAATATTTCATAACCAATCTTTTATTTCTTTAAGTCATAATGATTGAAAATTTATTATGTGCATATGATGTATTGTGATGTATATTTAAATGATTTTGTTTGTGTAAAACATATGTTTTGCATTTTTTGCATAATAATTTGGATGCATGCTTTATATGATAATTTTATTTATTCATATTATTTAATTCAAATCAATGTACAATTTTGTTATGTTTTGTATATATATTATTGTTATAATTTTGTAATTCATATTTTATGTATTATATTCATGGTATTACTAGGTTTAATTATACAATGGTTTTATCATATGTATGCATATTTTTTTTTATTTTTGTCCTATATACATATTATTATTAAATTTTATTATTATGAAAAATCATGCATATTTTGTATATTCTTTATGCTCAATAGTACTACAAATTAAAACACAAGAATAAAAAAAAATATGTACACCAAACTTTCATAAACCCACATTATTTTTAAAACCAAATATCAACAAACATAATATCTATCCATGCAAACAAATTAATGTATCTATAATTATTTTCACATTTTGGTACTCTATTTGTTATAGAGCTTTAATTATTATATTTTGAAAAACTTTACTAGGCTTAATTATAATTCTTCAATTGAAATTATGTTCTAATCATAAAAAATGAACTTTACATGAGACTTATCAAAACTTTTTAAAAAATTTTAAACTATTATTTTATATTTGTAGCTATTACAATTATGATATAATTTATTATCAAAAGATAAATAAATAATTTTATTTTTATATATTAATTTATTTTAAATATTATATTTTAATTGTAATCTATTAACTATTATGTATTTTAATTACATATTTTAACTTCATTAATTACAATGCATTGCCATCCCCATCTATTTCATTATAAATGGGCCTACGTTAGCTCACTCAAAATTGCGCGCCGCTTTACTTCTCCCTTTCCATTTAGCTATAAACGCTCGTTTGCGCGCTTCCTCCCTCTCGACTAATGGAGATCGATGACCCTGTGCTGTCTGTGTTGCCCGTAGCAGAGGCGCAGGCACACTTCTGCGAGCCACCGAGGATCCAGCGGTTGGACGAGTCGGTAGTGAACAGAATCGCGGCGGGTGAGGTGGTACAGCGGCCAGCTTCTGCTGTGAAGGAGTTGGTGGAGAATAGCATCGATGCCGGCGCCAGTACTATCTCCGTCGTAGTTAAGGATGGTGGCCTAAAGCTTATCCAGGTCTCCGACAACGGGCACGGTATTCGGGTATCGACGTAAATGGGTTTGGAGTCTTGCTATTCTTTTGAATTTTAGAATATCGGGATGATACTGTTTGTATGTTTCTAACATTTCTCCTGGCTGCTGTCTATTTGTTTGGGTTTCTGATTTTACCTTTTGAAAAGAGAATGGCGTGTTAGTTTGCTCAAGCCTACTTTGAGAAAATAGTGTTCTATCCTCTGGCTAGGCTCTTGTGGCGTTGCTGTGTTCTTTGCGATTTCTTCAAAGCTAGGATACATTATTAGCGTTTTCACTATATGGAGTACTGTTGACTGATTTAAATTGTAATTGCAAGCCTCACTAGAAGAATATTTACTACATGTGAACTGAATTAGGTTTCACTTAGCATGTCTTTTTTGCAGCAAGAGAAGAAACTGTTTTTTAAGAAAAAATATCTGATAAAATTTTTGGTCTTTCTTGAGATATCCTGATTCCTTTGTTTGGTTGCCTAGTTTACATTTCACTATGTAATATTGATGATTGGCATGGTTGAAGGCTGATATCATGATTGTCTTTTTTGGACAGTATGAGGACTTGCCCATACTATGTGAAAGGCATACAACATCAAAACTTACTACCTATGATGACCTTCAAACTATCAAAACGATGGGTTTTAGAGGCGAGGCATTGGCTAGCATGACATATGTTGGCCATGTCACAGTGACAACTATAACTGATGGCCAACTGCATGGTTATAGGTTGAATTTCTAGGCTTTCTTGCTATATAATATTTCCTGTTCTTTTTTCCTTCTGCCTACTTTGTTTCTTAACTTGTCCAAGAGTTTCTTATCGAGACGGAGTTATGGAGCATGAGCCAAAGCCTTGTGCTGCAGTTAAAGGGACTCAAATAATGGTAAAATATCAAAATGTCTAGAAATTCACCTAATCCTTTAACTACTTTATTTCTTTTGTATTTTACTCCATTTTATGAATTTATGATTTCTGATTTTTTTGATCTTATCTAGGTGGAGAACTTGTTTTATAACATGATTGCTCGAAGAAAAACATTGCAAAACTCAAATGATGATTATCCTAAAATTGTTGACTTGATAAGTAGGTTTGCAATACATCATACTAATGTCAGCTTTACTTGTAGAAAGGTGAGTCATTTTGATGCTTATATTTGTCCAATTTTTGTTGTTTATCAATTTGATTTTATATATGTTCTTGTTTTTGAAAACATAGCATGGTGCAAATAAACCTGATGTTCATACCATGGCTTCTGCTACAAGGCTCGATGCTATCAAAATGGTGTATGGTGCTTCTGTTGCTCGTGATTTGATAGAAATAGCAGTTTCAGATAACAATCCCACTCAATCTGTTTTTGAGATGGATGGTTTTATTTCCGATGCCAATTACACGGCTAAGAAAACAACGATGGTTCTTTTCATCAATGGTATGTAAGCTTTATCATTTTGGTTAGTTTAAAAGGATTATCATTTATGGTTCAAAAACTGTTTCAAAATTTGTATTTAGAACATATTGAAGGTCCTATGTTAGTGACACTTCAAAGAAAATAATTACTATAGCCTAAAGTTGCATTCTGTTCGAGAAAACCATAGACGGTTTGGCCATAATATGTTAATCTAGAATGCAAAATTTTGGTACAACGCATTTGAAGTATGTCTTGACGCAAAGTGGGCATGTGCATGGCTTCAAAATGAAAGGGAGGCCATTTTTCAAGTAGTTTTTCCTTGTTCTTCTAAATTTATTTTTCGTGTGAGCTCAGCATTATCAAATATGTCTTTGGCTATTTCTAAAATTATGTTTCAACTTTTGTCATGTGCATAGGCCCTTAGATTATTGGTTACTCTTAAAATAATTGTTAAACTGTGGAATGTCTTTTGTTTTCTAAATAGTTATTTCCCCATTGCCTACTTTTGTTTCAATCGTGTTTTGAAATAAGTCAATTCCTCAAGTTTTTTGTTTGCACTTTTGAGTTCATTGGCATTTTGGTGTAACTGAGAACTGATTTATACTGACCTGTTATGTGCAAGCAGGAGTTTTTATCATGGATAACATCTTATACCACACCCTCATTTTGGTAGTGCTTGTTAGTTGTGGATTTATTCATTCTTACTTGGTTAATAATTAACCATCGCATGAAGGGATTTATTTAAACAAGTTACTTTACTGTATTTCTTTTAAGGGAGTTGGCTTTCATTTTTTTTCATTTCCTTGAATCTCAATATTCTAGGCTTTATTTGTAATGTTGGTTTAATCAAATAAAGCTGCTACTATCTTAGGAGAAATGGATGGGTTTCACAAGTTTATTCTCCAAAACTGTGAATTCATTGATGTGATACACATGCGAAATAGATTATTTCAATTCATTCTTTTCTTATAGATCAAAATACATTTTTCAAATCAGAAAACTAACTGAATTTGCGAGCAACAACTTATGTTTGGTTTGATTTTGAATTTTGCATTTGTAAATATAGAACGAACAATGGGTTGCTTTTTGCAAGCTGCTGGAAAAATTGTTAGTCAGATCATTTTGGTTTAATTACTTAAAGACCAATTTGTATTATGGAACACCATTTTCATTGTTTATATTATGATGAAGATAGCGAAGTTATCAGTTATGGACACATTTAGTTTCTGCATATTTTTTATTGGATTGTTTTTGCATGTCAAATAATTTTCTCATGTTATTCTTGTACTCCGAGAATACAAATAATCTTCTTCTGATTTATACTTTATCATGAGTCCCAATGTATAATCTTGTTTTCAATATTTGAACACGATTTTCCCATAATCATCTTTGATCTTGGGTTTTTCTTTTTTCAGGCAAGGTATTAATATTGGTTTTACATAAATTAGTCTTTTGTTAAGTTACATGAACCATATTTCCATTCTCAGTTAGCATCTGCTAATGATAGTTTGAGGAGAAATGCCATTTATTTCGAATGGTCATTTGGGTTTTCCCTTCCTATTCATGCTTTATGAGTTATATTTTAGCTCCCAGCAAATGAACCTTTTCTTGTTTCCCTCTACAGATAGGCTGGTGGAGTGTACACCCCTTAAGAGAGCTATAGAGGTTGCATATTCTGCAACATTGCCGAAGGCATCAAAACCATTTATTTTTATGTCTATAAGACTCCCTCCTGAGCATGTTGATGTAAATGTGCATCCAACCAAGAGAGAGGTACGCTTAAAAAAAACTTTTCTCGTTAAGTCAGGTGATAAGTCATTGATTGCAATGCATTAGTTTATTCTTGTGCTCATACTTTCATTTTCTCCTGCAAAAGAATGCTTGTCATTCTGTTGATTTATATTTAAGCTCTTTCAGTATGAACCATTGACAAGACTTTAGTTTTTGTGGACTTAATTATTTTTCTTATGACTTGTTCTGCATTAAAGATTTATAGTAAATTGCAAATTTTTTGCTTTTGGGCTCAAATAATAATCATAGTATATATTGTATTTATTACTGGGAATTTTGCAATTTGTAGTTTATATTTTCTGTTTTCAGGTAAGCCTTTTGAATCAAGAGAACCTTGTGAATACCATTCAGGATGCCGTTGAGTCCAAACTGATGACTTCTAACAATACAAGAACATTTAATATGCAGGTACTTAGTATATACTATATTTCTTCATATGTTTTCCTTCTCTGATTAATGCACAGCAGCCCTTAACGCTAATTCTTCACATCTAATTTCTTCAATGCTGTTTGAGAACATTATCAAAATAGTTTCATACATGTTCTTTTCATATATGCTCTTTGCTGATTGATTAATTTGGCTTAATGGGAGTCTTCAAATGTCTTTTATTTTAGTTTCATTCACTTATCACAAAACTTAGGACATGAGCTTAATTGGAAATTGATTAAGTCATAATTTATCTGAATCGTAATTCAGAATAAAGTTGGTTCATTGTTGGTGCAGAAGAGGGAAGGGGAAGTGATGATGGATGTTTCTGGTTAGGGCTTGGTTTTGTAGTGTTGCAGTGATGATGTGCTGTTCTGTTCCTCAACTTCTAGATATTAGCTTGCTACTTTAAAAATGCTCATTCACTAATATGATTCATGAGTGGGTCTATGCATAGCTCACAAATTGTAACAAATACTTTGAGAACTTGGGTAAAAAAGTGAAAAAACCTTAGTTTGTTGCATATATGCTTAATTTACTATGTTGCATGTGATTCAATTTTCCCTTTTAAAAGTTCTAAAATTTTTATGTTTTTTTCTTTTGAAGCCCATTGGTTTTTTAATCACACATAATATGGAAAACATCTTTTTAAACTCACTAGTCCACCAATCCCTATATGGCTTATTAATTCATTGTAGGCCTTTAGAGACATGCCTTCTTACTAATTTATTTGAAGGATCATAGAGGCATTGAATAGCTTTAGCTTCTCTTTAGTGACCATCTTTGTTGACATACAAAATGGGAATTTTACCCAATGTCAATGTTTTGTTGTTTATTACTTTGCTTTTATAATTCTCTTTAGTTGGATATCATTTGTTTTCGAATGTAACACAAGTTTCTTCAAGACAAATGGCACTTCGACACCATTGATAATGCGCTGTCCATCTCTTTCCCATTTCTTTGAATAAGTTTTCCAATGATATCATCTCTTTATTTTAGAGAATGCAATATTTTCAGCCTTTGTAGTCAAGAATTTTGTACACTTCTAAAGTTATAACATCCAACTTGTAGTTCCATTTATGTTAAAGTTTTATCTTGAGTTATTATTTCTATTATCACCTTCTAAATTTGTCTTTAAGTAACCCTATAGGGTGATGTATCTTCTCTTGAAGCATAGTTTTGCTTCAAATTTTGCTTCCATATATTTCAATAGTCATTTCATTGTTGTGCATATAATGACTTGCTAGACTAATTGCATGTGGTATGTCTAACCTTGTATAAACCATAGCATTCATAATATCTCCAATACAGATGATTATTTACCTTATTCATGCACTTCAACTTGGTTGTTGATATGTTCCTGATGTAGTTTGAAATGACTTTCTAGTAGTGTTATTATGTTCTATTTTAGAGGTTTTGAATTAGTTAAAAACCTTTTCAATATACTTCTATAATGATAACATCAAAAAGTTTATTAGATGTCTTATTCTTATAAAAGATTATCTTGACGGACCAAACCCTTTTCATCTTCTTATGATTGTTGTCTCTTAAACCTATATGTTTCATTCATGTTATGCTGATCATTGAGCGTGTTATTCACATGAAACAACAAGACAATTCAAATGGCTTGAAATAACACTAAGGTTTATGTCATATTCAGTATAACTATTCTTTGAATGGAATGTATCGAATTTTTTGATCTATTGGCTTGGAGTTTATTTGAGATTTTACAAATTTTCTTCTACTTCATGACAAGTTTTGTTTGCCTGTCCCTCCTTCCAAATCACCATGAAAAGATGTGAGCTTGATATTGTATTTTTTCGTATGCAAGTCTCTAGTAATATTTGTGTTGAGTACAAGTCATTTTGATGTAAATGAAGTGGAGATTGGGTCGTGAGATCAAATGACATAATTGCTTAGGTTAAATAAAATTGGAAGTATAGCAAAAGGATTTAAATGAAGAGGAATAGAATTTAGAGGATAAAAAAAAATTAGGATTTACTCACCAAATTGAACTCAAGAGAAGGCCATCAAGCCAATTTAAACACTCAAGTCACAAAGTAATACATTTTCTTTAATCACAATTAATTCACTATTCATCTATTCATGAGAGGTCATTTAAATAAGAGATTATTTAATATAAAAAAGTTTTCTACTGACTTTTTGAAGATTTTCATACTTATATAAATTTTTTAATACATCATTATGTTACTTAAATTTTGAAGACTTTTATGTCTATATAATTTTTTAATACAAAATTATATTTTTTTACTTATCATTTGAAGATTTTTATGTCCAAATAATAAAAACATACTTCCTATTTACTTAAAGAGTTTCATCTAAAATTTGGACATCTTCATTAATATAATACTAACTATACACTCATATTGATGTATGAATGAACCATGACTTTTCAAAGCTATTATTTGCATGTTTATCAAATTGTCATAGATGCATTGAATTTTAGAGAGCTTTGTTTGATTGATTCTAATTTGAGACTTTGTTATGAGTCTATGTTATTATTGTGTCATAATTTCTTTTTTTTGTAGATAAGAAGCTTTTTGTATGGTCAATTCTTTTGTTTTTGAAAACATGCGATTATTGACTTGGTCTTTTAACTTTTTCTTTAATCATCCTTAACTTGATTTTTGCATTTATTTTGTGCCAATTTCTTCTTATTTAGAAACTTGGTTAGTTCCCAAGTTCCATTCTTCATAAATGAGTTGATTTTATCGTGTATTGATAACTATTGATCAAATCTTCCATTTTCTTTGTTTCAAATACCTTTAAGGTTCTTTAGCATCCATTAAGAGTCAATAGTGAGTATATGGGGAAAGCCTTTGGGTTAGTTTAAGAACTTAGAACTTCTTAGATCCTTGTAGTTGGAGTTTAAGTTTATGCCATTGTTTGACTTTGTCGTTGTCTCTGATTCTTTGTTTAAACTACATGGTGTTGATTTTTTACTCTTTACTTAATACTTCTTTAAGTTTGTCTCCATTACAATTTCCACATTCATTTGTGCTACATGCTATTGTATATCTAGTTTTCATTGAGTGCAACATCTTTGGTCATAAAGCAGATTAAGGCTTTCTTTCATATCAACTTTTTCTTAAGCAAGTTGAAGTTTGAGTGTAGAGGTATGCTATCACATTTATTTAGTTTGCTCGGCTCCATTTTTTGTGGTTTGTTTAGAGTAGTTTAAAGCATCTTGTTTCCACAATTCTTGTAGTATTCTTTGAATTGTTTGTTATCATAGCCACCTTCATTGTCGAAGTTTAAAAATTTGACCTTTAATATGGTCTTAGTTTCTATTACTATTTTCCACATATTAAAAATATTAATGATTTTAGACTTATTCATTAAGAAGTAAATTCAAACTTCATTTATGGTCTCGTAGTACCATTATCTTCAATAATGTGGAGTTGGCCACAAACATCTTTATGAACCAACTCTAGCCTATTTAACTTTTATTTTAGATTTGTTTATGCCATCGTTTCTCAGGTATAAGCCTTCATAAAACTTTAAATTGATAGACTTCAGATTCAACGACATTCACCTTAATTTATTATCCTCATTCCTTTCTTGGTCATAAATGAATTTGATAATACCATAAATTAGGTTTGACTTTGGTGTTGGTGAGATTTTCCATGTATTTGAACTATTTGCCATGTAGAATATTCTAAGTTTCATTACTTTGTGTTTTGAGAAAAGCTCGTTTTTTGATTTGCATGATTAAGTTGTCTTTAAAAGTAGTTCTAAAGCCAATCATAACCTCTTAACCTACATATATGAGATTTTTTTTCCCTTATAAAGAATATAAACCTTGTCTTTTAATGTTTAACTAGGTTAATTTTAATTGTAATGTGCACTTTACCTTTGTCGTAATTTTTTGTGGTTCTTCATTGACAAGATGGACCTTACCTAACTTCATCATAGCAACATTTTCTAATAATTTTCAAAAAATAATGAAGTAGAATGATGCATTAGAATTTAAGATTCTTGATTCAATCAACTTGTTAAAGGCAGCTTGTATGCTTTTGTCCTTTATAGTTCTGTTTTGTGACCCATATATCTTCATCGAAAGTCTTTTAAGGAGTTGGTCTCCATGTTGATTTGGAGGAGTTGAAGGGTGGTCTTGACTAAATAGTGTGAGAATAATATGAAATTTAGAATATTTGTCTGCAATTAGAGTTGTGTTGAGAAGTTGAAAAGTCTCATGATGGAGATGGTACAAAAATGTACTTGAAAGTACAAAGACTACTTTTTAAAGAAAAAATCTATTGGATGATTGACAAATAAGAATCTCTCAATTTGGCATAGTTCCAATTACATGAAAGAATCTTTCCTCTCTCCACAAAGGTATTAATTAATCCCCCTTTAATTGATATGACAATCTCACCAACGATCAAACCTTGGATAACTCCACTAACCCAAATTTTGGGATACTCCACTTAAGATGTGACTTCTTTATCTCTACCAATTGGCACAAATCAATTGTCCATCTAAGCCACTCAAAAAGGAATTTCAACAAAAGACAAGTCCTTTGAGAAAGTTCTCTCCTCTCGTGGCTTGACCAATCAACCTTAGGTCGCTCGTTCTAATTTCTTCCCAACTTGGTGAGATAATTCTCATGGGACATGATAATCTTGGATCTAAGGTTCACATAGTTTCTCTAATGGGTTTTCCCTCTTATCCTAGGTGCTTTTTATAGGTTTGAAGGTTATAGGGTTACAAATTCAAATAATTCCTTCAAAGATAAAAAAGATCTTATCAAGTTGGAAAGTTGAGGGGATAGACTCTCCAATCCACTTGAGGCTAGTTGAGAATTCCCTTTGATTCAAGAGCTTCCTTGACAACTTAGACATAAATTTGAAAAATTGGTTTTATCTTGAAATACTGCCCATCTTTGGAAATAATGTCAATTGAAGATTGAATGGCTTGATGGAAAAAATTAGACAATGATCATTCATTACACATTGGAAGCATTGGGACATATCTTTATCACCATTGTTCATATTTGTTGAAAGATCCACATCTCTCGTAGTTAGTTTTATGTTATGACTTTGATCTTGCATGTGCATGCCATGAAGCCTTTGCTGGTTTTTGACCTTGAACCATTATGATTGAAGTCGTATACTTGACATGTTGGTCATAGTTTATTTCAATGTTAAATAATTTAACTAAATTTTACAAAAGCATGTTAGATGATTAATGTAACATCCTGATGCTTGTAAGCACTTTTAGGTATAAATTTTATCAGTATACAAAATAAATTTCACATAGTTTGAAATCGAGGTGTGAATATAAATTCAAATAGAGCTAATTAAGCAACAAATTTTTATTTTTGTTGCATGATTTTTTGAGCTATAATTGAATTTTAATAATTTTTTGAAGTTAAATAGAATTATTTTTTTTAATTAATTAATTTGGTTTTTTAAAAACAAAGTGGCTTTGAGATCCTCGTGATACAGGGGAAGGAGTGTGAAGGGGATTGTGGTTTGAGCAAACTCTCAAAGCTTGCTGATAGAGAGCTCGGGAAGAAATCAAGGGGAAAGCTCAGGTTTTGCAGCAAGGCATTCTAGAGGAAGGAAAATGAAGGTTGAGCCAGTGATCCAGAGAGGATATGCAAGGGAAAGAGGCTTTAGTTGCAATACTCGAACGAAAACCTACTTGAGCAAGCCATAGGGTTTTTGTCATCGAGAAATCAAGGGAGAATTGCACTCAATTTCTAAGCACAGGGTGAGAACAATAAGGTTTTGCAGTTCTCCATCTTCGATCTTTTGGCTTTTGTCGGCATGTATGAAGATTTTCCATTTCTTGTACAGTATTCCTTGCGTTGTTGAGGTTGTGTTAAAAATAAAAAATAAAAAATAAAAAAAATAAAAAAACAATGACAAAATAATGGGAAGCATTCAAGTGCAAGGTAAGGAGTTCAAAAGAATAATTGAAAAAAATTAAATAAATATAAATGATATATATAGGAAGGGTTGTTATTATATTGTTGAGGAACTACCAAGAAAGTTAAGTGTTGTGGAAACAATGCAAAACTTCAATTGAAGTGGGCTTAAATTTCAATGTTACTGTAGTTGCTACGAGATTTTTATTGGAAAATATTTTGTTGTTGCATTTTCAGCAAGTGGAAAACTAAAGCCATTAAGGGAGGTTGTCTAACAGTGATAGAAATAGAAGAAAAACATATAAGGTCAGTATCTTAATATGGTTCCTTTTCGTTGCTGATGTATGTGTAGTGTTATGAATTATAAGAATTGATTTGAGATAGAATATAAATTCCTTATAGAAATGAGAAGGAAAAGAAAAAGGATGAGAAGTTGAAATATTATCGAGAAATTAGGTTAGTGAATTTAATTAAATTGTAATGTAAGTAGTATGACATGACATCTATGGTGCATAATTTGTATGTTTTGATGTATTGTGAAATACAATAAAAATAAAGATAAAAGATAAACATATGATATGATATAAGATAAATATAACAGGGTTAAATACCCTGTTGAAAAAAAAAGAGAATAGAACATGAAATTTTCTTGGACGCGTCTCTATGATTCCATGATATATGATGAGCTTCGACACATGATGTTGGGCATAATAGTCACTGGTTTTATATTGGGCTACGAGATGACGTTAGAGACCTTTTTTACCACTAACACTTGGTATAGAGTCAATGTATAAATATGATATGTGATTGATATGATTGGCTATGGTAGAGGTTTAGCAATGATGTGATAACATGCCAGAGATAAGATGGGATATGATTAAAATATGAGGTATGGTCATATGTGAAACATTTGGGCCTAGTTAAAAAGAAAAAAAAGAAATGAAAAAGAAAAAGTATGTAATATATAAAAAGAAAAATATTGATTAAAGGTACAAAAAGGTGTGTGCACACTTATATATCCAACGTGTTGCTTAATTTTGCTTGTAGTTCCATATATTATGAGCATTGTTGGTATGTCATGTTGTTATTATGTTTATCGCATTTGATATTGTATTTTTATTATATCTTGTTAGTTATTCTTATAGAATTCACTTGTAGAACATTGTATTCTCATTTTCTTATTTGTATTATAGGATATGCCAGAGATTCACAGAGAGAGGGTATTTAGAGTGACATATGAGGTTTTTCAGTATGACGTTCTCTACATACTGATGATGTTAATATTGTCTCTGAGTGAAGATGAAATTGTATGCATGCAATATATTTGTTGTAACTCGTTTAATGAAAAATGTTTGAATATAAAATTAATATGTTATTTATTTTCTTCACTCTCGTCTATAGTGAAATTGTGTCCTTAAATTATGTTGCGATTCTCTGATGTTACTGTACTGTTTTTCAGTAATAATAGTCATTAATAGGTGGGTCATGATAGTCACCTTGTAGACATCCTTGACCTGTAGCATCAAACTTTTCAAAGAGTCTTACTTCTTATTAGTTAATGAAGATGGGATTGATAATACGATTATTGGAGGCTTGTGAAATTGAAACTTTGAAGAGTAGAAGTTGGTGGGTTTTTTTCTTTTGAGTAATGTTTTAGTTCATTGATGTTTAACATAATACATTTTTCCATATTTATATGTTAAAAGGATAACTCTTTAGTTGGTTATATGTACGAGGACTTTACATGAGTGGAGGTTTTGAGATTTTAAGTGTATTATTAATTGAAACTAATGTCACATCTTGAGCATTGTAGCTAGGGTAGATAAAATGTTGATTTGGGATAAATAAAGATGTTCTTGCCAATTAAGGATAGTGTGGTGTGATGTTTTGTGAATAATTCATACTTGTATTTTATTTTGCCACAATTTGTTGCACTCTACTTTGATAATGATGTGGTGTGATGAATTTAGTTAAAATCTATAATGCTAATTAATAATTCTTCAAAATAAAACTAATGGAGAGAGATGTAACAAAGTTACAAAACATGGGTGATAAATATTAAAGTGAGATTAAAAAATTGTTTGGATGTCAAGTAGTGTTTATATACTTTTTTAATGGACAATTGGTCTAGAGTAAAGGTAGTGGGAGGATGCTCAACTATAGATGGTTAAGTGGTTAGTGGTGTATTTGAGAGAAGCTTAAACCTATAATAATGCAGGAGTGGGTACTAGAACAATTGGTGGAAGTGCAATGTTAGAAGAAAAAGTTTGTAGTTGAGAAAATAATAATATAGTAAAGGGATGTTTCATGAAGGTATCATTTGTAAAAATATAAGGTCAATTGTTTGATGGATTATAGCATTGATGACCTTTTTAAGTGTGGAATATCTAAGGAAGATGCATTTAATAGCATTGCGGAAAGTTAATCCTGTTTAGGATAAAACGAGTGGGCAAAATAGACAACTAAATACTTGAGACTTTAAGGCAAAAATAGTTTTGTTTGGATTAATAGAGGATAAGGGTCTAACTTCATTTTGACTAGTGGGGGAAACCCAGCTAATTATTAGGCCATAAGAATGGTGTCTCTCTAGAATTATTATTAAATATTTATGTGACATTTAGGAGCTAGCAAAATTGTAGTGATGCTTATGATTTTTTTTAAATTACTGTTTTCCTAGGTGATGTGGGTTATTGATAAGTAATCTAATTTTTAACATAGAAGGAACGAATTATAGATTGCATACATTCTAGTATATTATTAATCAAAGAACTTTAATGGAGGTAGAAATTTGTATTTTTATTTCTTGGTGCAAGTTTTTGGAAAAAATAAATTTGTTTTACATTTGTTTAAGCAAGTGACTCTAGTATGACATCAATAAAGTATAAAATTTAATACAATTTTAGACAAGTTAAGATAGGTGAAAGATCCCATATAACTAAATATATTAAGTCAAAAGGTGCCAAACTGTGGAATGAGGTTAACACGAGAAAAGGAACGCAGTAGTGTTTTATATATGAGTTGCACATTCACACTTTGAGATTTAAGGGAGGATGAGTGAATTCCCAAAGATGTAGTGGATGAATAAGATGACGATACCACTAATAGAAAAATATAGCATGTAAGAGAGCATTTAATGTAATAGTAGAGAGATAGTAGATGCTTTATGCTTCAACATTTCCACTGATTGCCTTTTTTGTGTCGAGATTCTATAAAAGACATTTAGAGGGAGAAAGTATTATAGTTCAATTGAGAGATTTGGTAAGATAATGGATAAATAAAAGATTATTATAAAACATTAGAACATATGAGACATATTTGCAGTAATTGAGTATGAGAGGGATAGATTGTTTTCTTAGAAGTTGGAGGAGGTACATTTGCAATGGTGACAAGTGGGAGAGCTTGCAGTCCAAGAGAGAAAAATAATAAGTTTGTGGTCATGTGAGAAAATGCATCGGAGTTTAAGACCTAAAAAATACCAGAATGAGAGGTTAATACGAACTTGGAGGAGAAAATCACATGTGAGGAAGAAGTTACTAAGAATATTGTAATAGGTGACAAAATTCTTAAATGAGTATTAATAGAATTATTATTTGTAGTAACACGTTTTGCAATGAAAGGATTCGAACTTTTCCCAATAACAACCGTTGGTATGATTAGTTCTTTGATAGTGTAGATAAGGCAAAACGAGATTGTGACCTTGACCACTTCTTTTGCTATAGCTATCATGACCACAATTACCACAATTGCCTTTTACGATTACGGTATGATCTGGATTAGAAGAAGACATAGCATGAAGCTCGGTGACTCAAAGAATATGCGATAGAGCCATTGCATATTTAAAGCTATAAAGCAGTCATTAATGAAGCTTGAACATGTTATAGTGATGGAAGAAAATCAGTAGAAACTTGGTCACAAGAAACTCTTCATTTTGGTTTTGCTAAGTGTTGGGATCAATAGCAAAATGATAATATTGAAGAAGCTAATCCAACTCATTTTGCAGATTGCTGTGATAATCTTGATAAATTTGTCTTCTTGCAAAGTTAAGATGTCAAAATAGAGGGTGTGTGCCCATGAAATGTTACTAACTTTGGAGTATATGTAACAAAGAAGGTTACATATTCTTTTATAGTTTTTTGAAACATGGTTGTAGTGACAATAATAGGTTTAAGCCATTAAATATCCATGTGAGAACCACATAATCTAAGGCCTACCATTTGGTATATTTGGCTGTTTCTGTTTGTTCATGAGGTGGAGAGTTAATATTATAAAGTTTCTCAAGATATCCAATAAGAAAATACTACAAGAAATAGTTTGTACCATTGAATTTAGTTGTGGGACAATTGTTGTCAAAAATTCTTGTGAGAAAATGGAGTCAAATAAGTTTTCAATAAATTCAGAAGACGAATTACTTGATCTGATAGATCATGAAGCCATTATTAAATGTGAGTATACAAGTGTTGTGCAAACATGTGAGCTAGAAGAATGCATAAGAGGCAATTGATTGAGTAGAGGGGAGCTTTGGATTGGAGATTTCTTTTGCAAAGCAAGTTGATGTTAAACACTCACTCTTATATGACTAATCCTTAGGCCTCTTAAAACAATGTGTGGAGATAAGTGTTTTTCATGATCTTATTATTTAGAAGAGTGCTTATAAATAGGAAAATAGTATAGATGCAAAAGATATGAAAAAGAGGAAAGTTCTTAAATAAAAAGAATATATTGCTTAATAATTAGAGAAATCTTATATTATGAATTTTTCTAATTTAATCAAAAACATATTTTCTTTCTAATTTGGTTAATAACAACTAATAATACTATAGTCTAATGTAGGATAATTTATGAATTTTACATGAAAGCAAAATTTGTAGTTTGGATTTGGAATTCATCATTTATGTTGTATTTTTGGATAAATAATTTGAAAAATAAGTAGATGAGTTGTTTGAGTTAACTTGATATCAATTATTGTGTTAAATTTCATAAACAATGAATACATGATCGATGTGAGTTTTGGAACATAATTCAAATGAATTTAGTGCATAAAATTCATGACATAGTATTTGTACCTCTTAATGTTTTGCCAAATCATGCTCAAAACACTCTATTTATGGGATAAAGATAATGTTTTTTACCATTGAGCATTGCAATACAATTTAGTGAAGAATGGGTAAAAGTTTATTGTTTTCAAGGCTCAAGGACTCCAACCCATTGAATTGGTAGCATTGGACAATTGAGGAGAGTAGCCAATGCATGTTAAGGCTACTTGCTATTAGCAATTTGACTTGAAAAACTTGATGGTCAAGATGTATAGTTATTGGGGGAAGGAAAGGAGCTCAAGGTCCTTCTTGAGAACTATGTTGATTGTTCAAAGATCCCCAAGGATTATCCACAGGGTTGAATGTCAAGCACAAGATAATACTTGTATGTGATGCCCTTTTTGAAACCTATGAGTTGTAAAGGCCACATCTTACTTTTGATGATAAGAAATTCTATAAATGCTTATTATGCAATCTAACATGTATACTTAATATGCTTTATAGGTTATCTCAAGTTAAGTAGGCAACTGAATCACTTATTATGTATAAAAAGAATCTCCAAGATAAAAAACTAAGTCATACCAAAAGAACAGAATTGATAACTATCACCATGATGAGCATATATCTAAGATGTACTTTAAGAGATTTTGCAATTGTTGAGAGGTATGTAGGGATTGGAATTTAAGTTATTAAATTATTTTAGAAGCTTGTATTATACTTGACCTATGTATTCTATCTAACAAAACAAGAATCAAATGGTCTATCCTTAATTGCATACAAAAAGTGTCCTTAATTGTATATAAATATTTTTGTAAGTAAAAAATAGATGACTTTATAAGCCAAATAATCATTTATTAATATACAGTACATATAGGTCAATTGGATAATGAACGTTGGTTGAATGGACAGTTCTTAGGTTAATATACTTAAAGTGCTACTAATGTGTAATATGTGAAATATAAAATGAATAATAACTTATAACTCTATAATTACATTGCAAAATTCAAAATTTAAGTACGATACATTACTTTCTAAAATATTATACATTTATTTAAAGATGAATGGTACATTAGATGAAATTGAGAAAAAATTAAAGTTTTAGTATGTTATTTATTAATGTACAGTACATATATAACAGAAAATGAGCAATGTATGTGTGTTCCTTGTAATGTGTGGTATGTATTGAATAAAAAGTGTGCAATGATTAGTTTGATTGGTAGAAAAAGTTGATTTTAACTATTATGTAATCATTGGAAACTGTATGTGGGTGTCCTTTAGGTTTTACTTCTTATATAAACCCCTCAAATGATATAAAATCAATTGATGAAAGATTAAGAAATATAGAGAATTAATGTTCTGTAGCTTTAATTGGAAATCCATTTTGAGCATTGTGTGAAAATAGTGAGTTTATCTTGCAATATCCATTATTTGAAGAGGTTGAGTGAGGAGGTTTTTTCTATATCATTTAAGCAACATTCTAGTGCAACTTCCAAAGGAAATTGACAGCATTTTGTAGTACACCATCCAACACACAATAAGTCTTGATCTAAAGTGTAGCCGTACTTTCAGTTTATTAGATTTTGTTATTGTATGTGTATAATTATTTATTGGTAGACTTGTGCCTTGTATTTGTTCTTTTGTTGTTTTTTTTATTTGGCTCTACTTTCGAGCTGTTGAATATGGAGTGGTGTTGTTTTAATTTTGGGTTATAGAATGTGGACTTACATTTTGTATCTGTTCTTTTGTTGTTCTTTTTGGTTTTGCTTTACTTTCGAGCTGTTGAATGTGGATCGGTGTTGTTTTAGTTTTGGGCTATTAAATGTTGATTTGTTGGTTGTGCTTAATCCTTAAAAAGGGCTTGATTTTATTGGGGTTTTTTACTTAACTATAGTAAAAGAGTGATTTGAGTGATGCTTCAAAGCTAGTTGGTTTGGGTGTAGATGTAGGTTCTTGGGTTGAGCCAAAGCACTTACTAATTTGCTTTACACTTTCATATTTGTAGCCTTGAATAGCTTTCAACATTTGTAAAATAGCTTTACTTGACATCTTTTGAAAAAGCATTTTATAAAAACTATACAACCAATTCATTATCTTGTGAACCCACCAAATGGTATCAAAGTTAGGATCTTATTATAAGGCTTAACACCCTTGAGTAGATCTTATATAGGTACCCATAATTATTGCATTTGGTGTTGTATTTTTTGGTTTTGTTAAAGTTGCTTTTAATCATGGAATGCCTTACACTCTTTGTTAGAAAAGATTTTAATAAATGGGGAAGGTATTTCAAAATTTTTGTATAAAGCTCAAATCCTCATATATGGATTTTATTTGAAAAATTTTGTGAAATACCTATGCATAATATATTCAGTTTTGATCATAAATTTACTAAGGCTTGCACAATCAGATGCTAAAGGATTAAGTATCTTATTGTACATTATCCCTAGATATTTGCATGCAAAATATTTATGTTTACTAGTTATGAGGTTATACATGTATTAGAAATGTTATATGGTGTTTGGTCTCAAGTTGGTGAAGAAAATAGGGAGAAGAGAAAGCTAAGAAAGAATGAGCAAAGAAGTCTTACAAGCACCATAGAGTCCTCTTCCCCTAGTGGCAATTGTTCGTGAAAGAACCTCCTCAAGCAACGATGCAAGTTCTATTGCATTTCTCGATGATGAATTATTTGATTCTTATGATGAACTGATTGAGGATTATAGAAAATTGATTAATAAGTTTGCTAATCTTAAGAGCTTTTGTTCTAAAGCATGAAAATTGCATTTATGAACTTGAATGCATTTGTGATCCAACTAAGGAAAAGAGTCTCTATCTAATGATGCTCAATTGTACTTTTCTTCTCATAGTAAATTATATAATAAATTAAATGAATGTGAACATACCATTCTTGAGCATGCTTCGTTTATCAAATTTTTGAATCATAAAAATTAATTGTTTAAAAGAGAAAATTTTGATTTGAAGGAGAAATTGAATCTTAATCTAAATTTATCAAACATTTCTATCATAAATTGAGTGTTAGTGTAAACTTTTGTGTGGCCACATCTTACATTAGTAGTAAAGAAATTAAGATCACTAAGCTTGATCTAAACTAGTTCTTTGGGGTACTTATAATGGGTCCCTCATTGTGCACATCTTGCGAGGAAAACCTATTTGATTGAGGAGAGTTGAACAAAGTTATATCAAAGACTCCATTGCATTTCCATGTTAAGGAAGTAAAGAAGACAAAGTCATATTTGATTCAACATTTTATTTGAAAGTTGGATTGAAGACTTACAATATTATACTACTAAAAGAGAAAGACAAACAACATATCATCACTTGGATCTCAATGGCAACTTATTTTTGTATGAAAAGGGAATAATTTGATATGGAAGATGCTCTTCTTAGAAGAATTAAGAAAATCCTTGCCTTAAGAAGCCTTATGTTTAAAAGAAAAATAAATATCAATTATAGGTTATTGAACCTTTTTGTCTATATGTGATTTGTTTGATGTCAATAAAACTATTTACTTATTTTATTAATATATTTTTTAAGTGTTTTAGATTATGCATCTCAAGAATGAACTTGTGAACTCAATTAGAGAAGTTAAATCTTGACTCAAGAGTCTTAATGTCAATGTTGTTGAAGACGTAACTAGTGTTAAACATAAAGTTTTAGTAAACAAAAATGAATATTTTTGGGATTGTCTTTATTTATTCTAGAATATAGGACCTATAACAATTTTTGTGTGGCATTAAGACAATAATGAAGTTGAAGTGTGAGTGATAAAAGTTTTTAAAACCATCCTTTTTTCATATAGGTTTAGTTTACGGTATGCATTCAAACAAGATTTTCTATCTTTAAAAAGTACTTTATTAAAACATAAAAATAATAAGTTGCATTTACTAAACATGTTCAAAATAATAAGAATGCAAAAGTTACTAGATTGTACTGTCTTATAGGTATATCGTAAAGTTCTATTATGTTCAAAATAATAAGTTGCAAGTTTCATTTTTCATCATTTCTTAAAATCTTTTCCAAGCTATTCCATTGAGCTAAGTTGAAAATTATTATTGCATATT
This sequence comes from Vanilla planifolia, assembly GCA_023846275.1. Lineage (NCBI taxonomy): Eukaryota > Viridiplantae > Streptophyta > Magnoliopsida > Asparagales > Orchidaceae > Vanilla > Vanilla planifolia. Next base: position 1,261,548 of record CM043866.1, read on the forward strand.
AAAAATATTTTGTCTTTTGATATTTGTATTTAGTTATGGGATCCTTATGTTCAAGCTTTACTTGTCTTTTGTCTTCTTGTTGGAACTATTATTTTTGATCTTTGTTTGATTTTTTGGCCATCTTGTAGAGTCTTTTTCTTGGTGATGTAGGTTCCTTTGGGTTAGTAATTATAGGATCTTTTGGCCTGATGATTTGTTTTATTTTTTGGTTCAGTGCATATAGGGTTATTTGGCCTGATGTTTTTAAACATCTTTGGTTTGGTGTAGGGTTTTGCCTACATGCCTTTTCAAATGATATTTATAATGTTTTGTCTTGTATTTTTGGTAAGAGTGGATATAGATTTAATGTTAGATCAAATCATTTAAAACTTTTTTGTGTGCTTTCTTTTATTGTACCTACATAAAGTTTTCAAAGTTAACAAGAGTTTCTAAAATAAGTTTATAAGAACAATTAATAAACTTTAAATAATTTTTATTAGTTAATTTAATATTAGAGTTTGGGATGTCCTTAATTCATTTTCTTCTTTTGTGAACATCACTCTTCCATTTTTCAACAAGTGATATTTGAGCGTGGGTGTTTCTAATAACTATCTTAGAACAGATCTTGTTAATATCTACACAATTGTTGATAAACGTGTATCTTTGGAAGAGAGGACCTCTTCTTATGGTTGTCCTTTATTTGTTAGAGAATTTTATTATTTTTGGAAAACATAGAATATGATTTTGTATTGAGTCTATTTATATTGTATTGTGGGATATTTGAAAGTGTTTTTGAATTTCCTTTTAAAAAGGTTGGTAATAAATTTGTTAAAAAGTTATTAAGTGAATTCACACCACAAGAAAAATAAAGAGTTCAACTTAATTTTTGCACACTAAATACAATTCTTTGTGATTTTTCAAATACTGAACTTAAAAGGATTATGAATTTAGATGTTTCTTATGATAATTGGTATGAGTCATTGAATTTTGTGAGAACAGGGAGAAGGAATACATCTCTACTCATGAAGAGGAAAAAGCTTTTGATTGCAAGGCTATAAAAATTCATGTCTAATAGTCAAAATGGAAGAATGAAAAAGCAAAGGAAAGAGAATAGTGGAGACACATTGTCATGAATACTAAGAACCTAAAAACTTTTATCCTGATTGTCCAAAATTGGTGGAGAATTAAACTAGAAGTTTAATAAAGATAAGAAGAGGAAGAAGGCTATGATGGCCACCTAAAGTAATTCGAAATCAACTACAGCAACATCTAGCAGTGAGTAGAGTGGAGAAGAGAAAAATCTGGTTTGTATCATAACCAAGTATATTGCATCCTCAAGTAATAAGAAAAGTGTAGAAGTAATTTGCCTCATGGCACATAACCATGACTCTTCTAAGAGTGAAGATACGGAGGTAAGCGAGCTCTTTCGTAATAAATTATAAAATAATTTATTTGAATTGATGAATACTTTTAAAGTTCTTTCAAAGAAATATAAAAATTTGGAAAAAAAGTATAGTGAATAACTTAGGCTTTATGAAGACTTGAATGAAAATAACACATGTTATGTACAACATTGAATGAGATGAGCTTGTTTAAACAATTAGTATTATTGCAAAAGAAAAAAATATTTTTGATCAAATCAAGACGTTGCTTTCAAATTATGCTAGATCTCATCACATAAATAAGAATGTTGCATTTCTAAACTCTAAATCCATGCTTGCAATTATTGTTTAAGAAAGGGACACATTTCTAAAGATTGTAAGACTAAATTAAATATGAACTCTATGTATCCTACTTTTATTTGAGCAAAAAAATAATATTATACCTAGAAGAGTTGATTCAAGTGAATTTAGGTTGGTCAGACCTAAATTTGTTTGGATTTTAAAACCTAAATTTTAAATATCTTTAGCATATGTGCATGCTTTCTTGTTTGCATTAATAAGATGAAAAAATCTATTTGAAAGCATGTTAATTAATTTATCAAAAATTTTATTTTATTTTTTGAAATCATCATACACACCAAGATAGAGGAGAAATTTGAACCCCCCATTATATTACTAATAGGTGATCTTTCTCCAATCATGAAGAGGAAACAGCTTTAGATTGCAAGCTTATAGGTCCATTTCTAGTAGACAAAATGGTAGAATGAAAAAGCAAAGGAAAAAGATAGCTGAGGCACATGTCTTGAATACCAAGAATCTAAACACTTTGCCCTGAGGTAAAGAATGAAAGAACAAAGTCCAAAATTGACAAAAAGAAGAAGTTGAAGAAGGCTATGATAGCCACCTAGAGTAATTCAAAATCAACTACAACAACCTCTAATAATGAGTGGAGTAGAGAAGAGAAAAATCTAGTTTGCCTTATAGCCGAGCATATTGCATTTTAAAGTAGTGAGAAAAGTAGAGAAATAATTTGTCTCATGGCACATAACCATGGCTCTTTAAGGAGTGATGACAAGGAGGTAAGCAAACTCTCTTGTAATAAATTATAAAATAATTTATTTGAATTTATGAATATTTTGAAGTTTTTTCAAAGAAATATAAAAATTTGAAAAAAAAAAGTACAGTGAATACCTTGAGCTTTATGATGACTTCAATGAAAATAAGGCATGACATGTACAACATTTGAAAAATATAAGAGATAAGCTTGCTTAAACAATTAGTATGAATGTAAAAGAAAAACTTATTTTTGATCAAGCTAAGAAGTTATATTCAAATTATGTTACACTATCACATGAATATAAATGAATTCTAAATCTATGTTTGCAATTATTGTTTGAGGAAGGGGCACGTTTTTAAATATTGTAAGATTAGATTAAATGTGAATCTATATATCCTTATTTTATTTAGATAGAAAAAAATAATATTATATCTAAAAGAGTTGATTTTAATGAATGTATGTTGTTCAAACCCAAATCTATTTGAGTTTCAAAACCTAAATTTTAAATATTTTTAGAATATGTGCATGTTTCCTTGTTTGCAATAATAAGATGTAAAAATCCATTTGGAAGTATGTGATTAGTTTATCAAAAATTTTATTTTTCTTTTGTAATCATCATATGCACAAAGATATGGGAGAAATCTGAACCCCATTATATTACTAATAATCGATATTTTTCTCTGATCATTAAAAGGAAACAGCTTTAGGTTGCAAGCATATAGGTTCATGTTTGGTATACAAAATGGAAGATTGAAAAAACAAAGGAGAAAAGAATAGTTGAGACACAATATCATGAATACCAAGAATCTGAACGCTTTTGTTCAGATTGTCCAAACTTGGTAGAGAATGAAAAACAAGTTTAAGATGGACAAAAGAAAGAAGAAGACAAAGAAAGCTATGATAGCCACCTAGAGTAATCCAAAATCAACCACAAGAACCTCTAGCAATGAGTAGAGTGTAGAAGAGAAAAGTCTTGTATGTCTCATAACCAAGCATGTTGCATCTTGAAGTAGTGAGGAAAATGGAGAAATACTTTGTCTTATGGCATGTCACCACGGCTCTTCTAGTTGTGAAGACAAGACGATAAGCAAATTCTCTCATAATAAATTATATAGTTTATTTGAATTGATGAATACTTTTAAAGTTCTTTTGAAGAAATATAAAATTTTGAAAAAAGAGCAAAGTTTTGGGTTTTGTGAAGACTTGAATGAAATTAAGACATGGTATTTACAACATTTGAAAAATATGAGAGATAAGCTTGCTTAAATAATTAGTATGAATGTAAAAGAAAAACTTATTTTTGGTCAAATCAAGAACTTGCTTTCAAATTATGTTGCATTCTATCATATGAATAAGAATGTTACATTTCAAAAATTCTAAATCTATGCTTATTCGCAATTATGGTTTAAGAAAGAGGCATATTTTTAAAGATTGCAAGATTAGATTAAATGTGTTCTTCATATCCTACTTTTATTTGAGAATAATATTATACTTAGAAGAGTTGATTCTAGTGGACATAGATTGGTTAAACCCAAATCTGTTTGAGTTTCAAAACTTAGATTTTAAATATTTTTAACATATGTGTATGCTTCCTTGTTTGATTTGTAAGATATAAAAATTCATTTGGAAGCATGTTGATTAGCTTATCTAAAATCTTAATATTTTTTGAAATCATCATATGCATAAAGATTGGGGAGAAATTTGAACCCATTATATTTCTAATAAACAATATTTTTCTACAAGTGGTAGTTTTTTGTGATTAGCAAATGAAATTTAAATCTCTTAGTGTTTCATGTTTACATCTTTTCAACAAGTAGAATTATAAAACTTTATTTTTTTCTTTTGATGCATGACAAAAAAAGAGAGATGGTAGAGCTTATACCATGTAGATAGGATGTTAAGAATGAAGAAACTACTCAATTATTTTTCATAAAAGAGTGGGTACATCATGGATTGTCACCCATTATTATTTCAGATAAAGATACCTTTTTTTTGTAGATTTTGGGCACACTATTTGTTTGATGATGAATACAACCCTACAAGTAGCATTGTCATTCATTCCTAAGTAGTCGGCCAAATTGATGGAGAGCCACATGAATTCTTGCCACTTATGGATTGTCTTAGGATGAGAAGTGAGCAACCTCTCTTTGAAGATGTCATTGTCGAGAAGAAGAAGACAACTAAACAAAATACACGTATTTCATTTCACAATGAAAAGGATAAACTGCCAATAGTTGTCAAATGGTTTGGAATGAGGGAACTCTAAGTTCCATCTTCTCACATTCTCAGCTTAAGAAGAATTGAAAACCCTTGAGCATATTCACTTTTGATAAACGAGATTCTATAGAACTTTGATTCATGAAAGAAGAGATGTACGATCATAGACTAGCTTTATCAAGTGAGGATTGTTTGAGTTGCCTTGTGTCCTATTGTGAATTTCTCAAGAGAGCAAGAAATAATTCTTAGAGGGGTTTTAACTCTCAAGAAGGGATGAACAATTTTCCTAAGTGGTATCAACCCTTGAGGACTCAAGGAATACAAAATTGAACATCACAGGAGTAGCAAATCTCAAGTATTGTTTCTAGAACTTTAGGACCTTTTCTAGTACTTGAGGATACCTCTTTAGGCCTCAAGAAGGTGAATTGAAGAGTTTAGAAGACTAGGGTAGCTAGACGTTGAAACTCAAAAGTCATGGAAATAGCAAGGTAAGTGATGTGGTGTCTTTGAAGCCTTTTTATCCCTTTAGAAGGCTTCCACTAACATTACTAGGCATTTGGAGTGCCAAGCATTTTTTAGAAGATCTTCCATCTTTTTTTAATAGTCTAATTGTGTTTGTCCATTGTGTATGTGTTATGCATTTAGTTGTTGCTTGTACATCCCATATTTTAGTTATTTTAGGTGTGTTGTTGGTCATTTTAGGTATGTTTAGGCATTATTTAGGTTTTTTTTAGAGTGTCCATTGTTTCTAGATCTCTTCGTATGATCCTTGATTAGCCTAAACACTTGGGAAGTTGACATAATAGGTGCCTTATTTATGAATAACAACATCAAGAGGTTATGCTAAACCTCCTTAGGTAGTTAATCCAAGTGCATTGGTTGGATAGATGGTTTTGTCTTCTTGGGTGCTTTAGTGATTGCTAGGGGTGGTCATTATTCTTATGACAACTTAATGCAATCATGTTCCCTTTTCTTTGAGCTTTTTTTAATGGCATGTTAGGGTTCTTGTTGAGGGACTTCTATGAAAAATTTAGAAGAAATAGGCTTGCTGTTCCATGATTTATGGTGTTTTCATACATGTGGGGTGCACGCCTTGTTTGTGGTTCTTAGCAAGAAGTTAGGAGTTGTTGTATGACACTCTAGTATTGCACATCTAACAATGCAATTCTTTTAATATTCATCTCTTGTAAATTTTCAACTTGTTATGGACACCTTGTTCAAGTTTGAACTTTTTGCACGACATAGAACTTCTCCACCTTAAAGCATAAGTTTTTTTTTGAAAGAACTCCAATGAAATTGCTATGATCATTATGTTTTCTTGCTAATCACCTAATATAATGATTTCAATCATTTTGGAGTTAAGTTTAACTTCTACAAAAGAAGCATGCAAGCTAGAAAATTTTCAAATGTATAACTTTTGAGCTATTTCTTTTTCAATTTTTATCATAGAAATGAGTTTTGAAAATTGTTGGGATGCTGGTAAACCTTCTAGTAATAGAATTTATGTTTTTGGGTTTTTGCTAAAAATATTGTTTTGCTAGAGATGTTGGACAAGAACGAGCAATTGAACTTGAGCGTAGAGATCATGAAATGCATGAAAAGTAAGTGTAATTTAGGCTTGAGTTGCATAAGCAAAATATTCATTATAAGCTTATTACATGAAGCATGACAAGAAGGATTGGTCATGACCCAAAAGAACTAGTCATGAGCCAATCAAGGAGAAAGAAATTAAGCAATCATAGAAAGTATTGCACCATCTTTTTTTCAACTAAAATGAAGCTTTAGGGTAGTAAATAGTTGCATGTGTGAAGTCAAATTGGTGGTAAGTGGCTTATGATAGATAACTTGTGATAGGTGGGACATGGTTGGTGACTCATGATAGGTTTAATGTATCAATAATGTAAGCTTTCAATTTGTATAGACATCCTTAAATCTAAAATGAAAGTATGAAATTGTTAGTTTCAAGTTATTCTTATTATACTTTTACTTGGTAGCTTGAGTGTGAATGAAGTTTGGTGGTTTTCTCTTTTCTTTGTCACACTTTAATGAGTGTCACAAGTAATACTTTGGTTAGTATTACCCCTCATTCCATCCTTTTAACATATTTTTAATTTTTGATAATAATCCATAATCCACTCTTCTTTCTTTCTCACTCATCTTAAGTTATTTTCTTGCAACTAGAAATTTAGTATTGTAGTAATTGATTGGTTGGTATTGTAGCAATTGCATGGCACCGCCTATGCATCCAGTGCATTGCCAAAGCCTAGTATGCACACCGCCGGTACTCAACAAAAAATGATGTGTAGAATGAATAGTGCCAAAATGATCTTTTTCAACTTTTATGCTCTGATTCTCTTGGTTCGACTCTCGCCTAACCTTGACTTCAAAAATTTATTCTTTCTCTCCATCATTTAGTTAAAAAAAATTCTTGAGCTAGATTTATTATTGTATGTAGTAGATTAGGATCCCCTTGTTATTAGCCTCATTTATCTCACCAATCTATGACTTATAACTCTTAATTTTGTAGGCTTATACTGTATCTTGAAAGCTAACTCTTATATGTTTTTCCTCACTTTATGGATTTTTCACCTCCAATTTCAATCTAAAATTTTGGAGTAGTTTTTTGTAATATTTGTTCTCTCCCAAATCTTTAAACCTTGTTTTCACCACCATTACTATTACTATCACCTTTGGACTAACTCGACCAACTGTGTACTTCAATCCTTCATTATGTCTAGGGCATAATAGCTCAAGGGCATTTGCGCTACAAGAAGATTTGATATCCCCTTTAAGTAGAAAAGGTAAGTCTATGCGAAGAGTCGGAAATCTAGATGATATTCCTATGAAGATATGTTCAAAAGGAACTATGTAAGAGTTTTGGAGCAGGAAACAATTTTTCAGATTTAAAGTTAGTAGTAGTCATAAAAATCTTAGTAGTTTTGGTAAAGATTAAGCACTTGCTATTTTGAAATATTCATATCTTACAATTTTCCTTAATTGTGTAATAGGTTTGTGCTATAAAAGCTATATAGGATGAATCATCATAGATAGTCGAGATTTAGAAGGTTTTAGTTTTGTTGGCTAGAATTTTGAAACTATAGTCAAGAAGAAAAGAAGTGCGCTACTCCATGTTCTTTTGCTCTTTTTCTTTGTTTTGTTCAACCTCTTCATATTGGTACTCCTATTTAAGAAGTAAATTCCACAAATAAAGATCCTCTTCTATCCTCAATTATCGATACTATAGGTGTGGATAGATCATATTGTGTCTCCAATTTTTCCTTTATTCATCAAAAAAGTTCCAACAATTGATACCAATTAATAGGGGCATTAAGTGGTTTTCATTCAAGATGTTTCATTCATTTAGGTCAACCCATCCTTATTTATTCATAATTGGTGTTATGTAAACTTTCTTTTGAGTGTGCTTATTTTTTATTGTATCTTTTCTAGTATAGCTACATTGTCATCTTTGTAGCACATGTTTTATTTGTGGTATGTTTTGATTACACAATGTTTTCAAAGCATTCCTTGGTTCTTATAAATTGCTTAGATCATATTATTAACATCTCAATTTCACTTTTTTTAGAGATACCATAGATAATGAAATCTTTCATTATTTAATATTTAATGATTTTTAATTTTAGTCTCTTATGTTAATTTTATTAGTAACCTAGCTTAACATGTATTGCATGTACTTGATTTTAGGTATATTCAAATGACATCTCTTGGACCGAAGTTGTTTTTATTAACAAATATAATATTGACAATAAAAAGCATATACTAAGGCACTTCATTTTTCGTTTAATTAGCAAGACATCCACAACTAGCATGTAAAGATAAAAGTTTTAAAATGAGTCTCAATGAAGTCCACCTATAATTAAAAATCTTTAGCTAATCCTTGTTGACTACACATACATCATTGTTTCATTGTTTACTTTTTAATGATTTTAATTTAGGAAATACTAATTCTTTTCTTTAATAAGTTCACCTTTAATTAAAAAGTTCTAGCTAATCCTTGTTGACTACACATACATCATTGTCTCATTGTTTACTTTTTAATGATTTTTGTTGACTACACATACATCATTGTCTCATTGTTTACTTTTTAATGATTTCAATTTAGGAAATACTAATTTTTTTCTTTAATATGATCTTTTAATAAATTTCTCTTAGTACCTTAATGTTTTCTTTCTCTAGATCAATAAAAATTAAAGATCTTTTTTCTGTTCTAAAATTCTCTATTAAACCTTTCAACAAGTGTATAGTCTAAATAATAGATCTTTTTGAATCAAACCCAAATTAATATGATTAGAGACTACTTTCTCTACATTATATAAAATTGATTTATTAGTTTCTTGACTAGTATATATTATATGTAATTGTATTATAACATTTTATATAATTAGTTTATTCTCAATTTTATTTAATTAGTTTATCATTGAGATATTACAAGTTATTATAAGAATTGTTTACACTTGGGGTTCATATGTTTTTATAGCACCAAAGAAACTTTTTGTCATGTTTATAAAAGTGGTGTAGTTTGTTAGATCATGCCACATGATGACTTTATTGCTCATGTCAAATCATATGATATTGTTTGATTCAGAATAAATTTGTGGTGTATCTAAGATATAATCATTAGATAGTATGATGTGATTTAGCTATTTTCTTGAGCAAACTCTTGCTTAATTTTTAGTTTTTTGTTTTTTGAATTTATCTTTAGGATATAGAGGGTTGACAAATAGGATGTTTTAAGTTTAGCTAGACTTGATTTAAATTAAGTTGTGGCATTTCATTTGAATCTTCCAATTCTGTCATTGGTATTCTTAATGCTTGAGTTGGATTGAAGAATCATGTTGAATGTAAGTGTACTTTGATGATCTACTAAAGCATGTTTCATGTGAAACTAATAGGATGTTTTAAGGTTAACTAGACTTGATTTAGACAGTGTTGTGGCATTTCATTTGAATCTTTCTATTCTCTTGATGATAATCTTAATGGTTGAGTTGGATTGAAGAATCATGTTGGATGTAAATTAGTATACTTTGATGATGTGCTTAAGCATGTTTTATGTAAATGATTCAAGTTATGTTTTTGTGCTCTTTATCATTAATCTTGATACCAACTTTTTATACCACAACCAATAATGTATTTCCATTACTCAGTTTGCCTTGAGTACATAAAGAGTTGATTAAGGATGTTTCATAGTTAATCATGCTTGGATTTGTTTTGGCATATTCTTATTGAATATTAAACTAATTAATGAATGAGATGGTTTGAAAGTATTTTTGTTAAATGCTATTGAAAAGTCATTTGTCTGTTAATACACTATTGAAAAGTGGTTAATGAAATAATTTGTGTTGTGGATACTATAGTTTTATTTGTGTTTTTGGTAAGCAAGAAAAGTGAATTTTTTAATGTTGTTTTGCATGGTATAGTTATCATTTGCTCTCATGTATTTTTAATGTTTTCTATGTAGAAAAAGTGGTTTAAAGTGTTGTCTACCAAGTACCTAGCTGTGTTTCAAAAATCACTTGTGCAAATAACTTTTTTTTAAAGTGGCCTACCAAACATACCCTTCATTTAAATAAATTTGAGGCATTTTTCATGAAGTTTCCCAATTTTGAGATGATATTCTCGATGCTCGAGTCCGATTGAACATTCACGGGAATTGTAAGTGTGCACTTCTATGATTTGCTCATGCATATTTTGCGTGATGCTGCAAACAAGATTCTAGTAAACTTTTTATAGAATTTCTCTACTATTTGTTTCCAATTTTTTATGTTGCAACTGACAATATTTTGCAATTGCTCCTCAATTATGTTTCAACTAACGTTTCACTTTTTAATACCATCGTTTTCTTAATTTTCACCTTTACATGATAGCCTTGAGCAAATTTGGAAATTTCTTGCAACAACTATTGGGCCAATTCTTTGATTTGTAGATTGTTCCATGTAATGGAGGTGTGATTTGTTACTTCAATCAATTAACTATAAAATTGGTCATATACTACAATTCTTGGTTTTCCTTTATTGAAACTGCTTTTTTGAGTTGCTCGTCATTGGTGCGTGTTGGCTGTGAGAACTATTCAATTCTGGGAAGTTCCTTAACTGTCTCTTAATTTGACTTAATTAAAACTTGTGGTTAATTGGGAATGCATGAAGATTTCTCATAATTTCTTGTGCTCTTGGTTCCAACTTGATGGGTCAATCTAATGGATTTGTGAGCTGCTTCAATCAATTAACTATAAAAATGACAATACCCTATGCCAACTCTTGGTTTTCCTTTAATGAAGCAGCTTTTTGGAATTGATGGGTTGTTTATTATGTTTGGTTGAGAGTTCTTTTCAATTCCATGAAGTTCAACAGTGTCATAATTTAACTTTGGAAATACTTGAGGTTAATTGGGAATGCATGAATATTTTTTTGAGCTTGTAAGCCTAGGAATTATGCATTACATCATGTGGAAATTGATTTATTTTCATTTATTATTGAACAAACAAGTTGTTCTAAGGGCTCTTGTGTTTGTTGCAAGCAGCTCTTAGTAATGTTAACATTATAGGGAAGCTAAATGTTATAGTAGATAGAATACTCAACTTTATCGTGCTCATAAATGGATGGTGTATTTTTGAAATTGTTAAGTCATAGAGGCGTCTACTATTGGTCATTCTTTTTTCTCTTGTTTGGCATTTTTTGTGGCTCAATATTATCACTCATGATGGTGTTAAGGACTTGATGTTTTTTTTTTGTATTTTTTCTATTTCAAAATTCTTTTAAATGCTCTTCATGTTAATTACTTTTGCCTAGCTTGATAGAAACTGGGCATTGTGGGGATTTTTACATATGGTGGTACATCATACATGAAATTAATGTCATCAGCTCGATATAATAGCTACGTGAAACTTGTATTTGAGATATGATGAATCTCCTCTCTTATCCACTCTTATGAAGACTTGTACTCAAACCCTTAGGACTAGATAAAGTATTTGTTAATATATGTCATGCATTTCAACTCCTCACTTCTAAATGTTGCTTTTTGTTACTCAATCTAGAGTGTAAATTCTACCACAATGTCTACTTTCGTTGGAAAAAAGGATACCCAAGAGAGTCCTACAGGTATGCTTTGATGACTACTTTCTATACTTTCTTTTGGTAGATTTATAACTCAATAGCTTATGTGTTTTACATGATGACTTTGTAGTGACAAAGTTCCAAAAAGTTCCTATTCAAAAGATGGTTCGAATAGATTCACGTGATCCTTCTGGTAGGTTGCATGCCTACTTACAAGATAGGGTTGGCTCACAGAATAACAAGAAGCTTGACTTAACTTCTGTTAGGTAAAACTGGTTCTCTAATCTTTACTAATGGAGATAACAAATATTTGGTTTCACCATTTAATATAATATTAGACTTAGTTGTATGCTTTGAGTAAATAAAACTAAGAGGATTATAATTTTGAAGGGTTTTAAAATTGAGCAGCTTTTTTATTATATCTCATCTTGGCTTAGTTATCTAATTAGTTTTGACTAAATTGTGTTATCCTTATATAAATGTGACTTAATTGTTGTTAATATCTAGGTTGTTATGGGTCTGGTGGTTTTGTTGATTTAGATTTATAATTTGTCTAAGATTTGAATGTGCTTAACCTTGTGTAAATTAGAATAAGATGATCAATCAAATCTTTGTTTTGATTTAAAACCATCTTAATAAGTGAAAATCTAAATCATGTTTAATTTTGTTCAGTTGAATCTATATGGGGTAGTTTAAAAGTTTTAAATTGAAACGTTGTTCAAAACATTGTTAATAAGAATGTATTATTTTTGTTTAAGAATAAAGATCCTTTTTATATCAGAAAGCAATTGATACATAGGTTGAATAATGATGTGGGACTAATAAGTATATTATTGTAACACTCCTCTTTTTGGAGCATAAATGTCAATTTGTTCTAGACTATTAAAAATATAAAAAAGGTAAGACATCTTGGATTTTTGGTGACTATGTTAGTTACTTGATTATAACTTTTATGTGATGTTAAGGTTTTCTTGGAAATCATTATATCTTTATATAAAATGGCACTTAACATGTTTTTTTTCATTCATGAATATTAGAATTGTTAGTAATATATATAATGGGTTGAGTGACACCATGAAATATCATGGCTTTGATATTGAAAATCGAAGTTCTTTTGATTGTATTTTTACTCAAATTATTTTACAAATCACATGAACTATTGTCCTATATTAGGATTTTGGCAAAGGTATTTTGTTTATTGCATTTTTGTAAGAGGAAAGCTTATGACCTAGGAAAATATTAAACAAAATACACTTGACAAAAGTCTAATGTAGGACGATGGTTCATGCGATTTGGGAAATAATTTTGGTAGAAAATAATCAGAAGATCTTTGATTTTCAATATCAAAACTATGACTTGCTTGCTAAAACTAAACCCATTATTTATATTACTAAAAAGTCTAACATTCAGAAATGGATAAAATAAATTAATTTGATTGTCATTTTATCAAATATCTAAAGATCCAAAAAAATCATAACATCATATACTTGTAAACACACACACACACACACACATATATATAGGTGACTATATTAACTACTTGAAATTGAACATTTCCACTTAAGGCTTTATGCTATCAGAATATAAAACATTACGTGATTCCATTATTATTAGAATATAAATAATTAGCTCAATAAGTGGTGTAATAATTGGTACTTTTTTTTTCATGTTTTCTTGTGCATCTCTTGGGTTAATCCTTATAAAAAGTGTTAACACTTCCCTTTTAATGTCAATTAATGTAGGATGTTTTCTTTGTGCATCTCTTCGGCATTGTTTTAGGAAATTTTTAGGGAGTTGGATAAGTGAATAATTTATTTGATGACAAAGGTATTTGCTTGTAAAATTTTTGTATGTTGCCAATGAGGTTTATATGACATTGGATCAATGGTTCAGTTTGATTAAAATAGGCTTAAATTGGATGAATTGGCTTGAGTGGCCAAAATGGGCTTAAGAAGGTTTGTGAGTTAAAATAATAGTTTAATTTATTATATTATTTAAATCATTGAACATCATTTAATGTTATTAGATATTGACTTTAAAAATCATAGGAGCAAGAATAAGTCAAAATAATCCTTTTGGATAAACTTGTGGAAGCTTAAGAATGAATATGGCAATTTATTTAACTATTGTTCTAGAACAATGTCCTTCAAACAGAGTTGAGGGAGCAAATGTTATGGGAAAGAAGGTTATTAATTTTAAGGAAATAAATGATGTGATGTGCTTGAAGAATCTAAAGAATGTTTGAAATTACAAAGAGGGTTGGTAATGGAATGAAGAAATTCAAGGAAAGATTGAGATGAAGAAATTTTGTTTTACAACATGGATCAATAACAAGAATATGGAGGTTTTTGTGATATGCATAATTTCAAAAGAAAGACTAGGAAATCTTTAGTGATACAAATAAACTATCTTTTGAGCATTTGTAGGCCAAAGGTATAATTACTGCCATAGTTAACATTGTCCTTGAAATCGTGAATTAATTTACATTTGTACCGGGTAAGATTTATTTCAATGGAGGTGTTTTATCACTTAACTTCATTTAGTTACACCTAGAGCTATACTAAAATTACTAACTTAAAACAAATTTGCATGAGTAAATGATCATACACAAGTCTTACCTGTAATGGAAAGATATTTATAATAGACAGCAGATTTATTAGTAGCGATCTATTTAATTGACATGCAGCTAAAAGCTAATTATTTGACTTGTTAATCTATTTATTAGGTTTCTTGCAAAAAAAAAAATTATAATATAGCTTTGATAGATTTTATAAAATTGCAATTTGATCTTCAATCTGAGCGACTGGAATTACCAATCAATTGAACTAATCTGTTCATTAATTGTTAAAATCATCTGATTTTGTATAGTAGAAATTTCCTATTAAGCACTAAAGTTGATCCCTGAAGCTTTAATATGCGTTTTATATTCGTTTACTCTGCATTTCAAGAGTTTTTTTTATTACTTCAAATAAATACATTTAAACAATTTTGTTTCCATGAAAAATATTTTACTCTACAACTTATAATTAGAACCTCAAATATGTTTGCCATTTTGTTTTCTTGTTTTTCTTGATTCATGTATTCTGAGTGATGAGCCATGTAAAATGTCTGCTACTAGAAATCTAGAGCTTTGATCCAGTTGATAATGGTTTAAGTTGTTGGAATCACTTTTAGTACTCCAATTTTTATTTTTGAATGTTAAATACTGTAGGAATGCTGTAAGATTAAGAAGAAACCCTAAGGAAGCTTCAGACCTTACTAGCATCCAGGAGCTTCTTCGAGATATTGATTTTAATGTTCATTCTGGTAAATGTAGAATCTCTTGAAAATCTCAGAATGGAAATAGTAGATTATTTTTAAAAGATGTGTTTTCTTGCTGTAGGCCTACAAGATATCATAAAAAATTGCACATTTGTTGGACTTGCTGATGAAACTTTTGCCTTACTGCAACACAACACTCATCTTTATGTTATGAATGTCGTGAATGTCAGGTAAATCATTGCTTGATTTGTATCTATGATCTTTCAATTAGTTTACATAGTTCGCATATGCCTTTCATCTCTTCCTATGCTTTCTAGTGTTGAGCTATTTGCCATGTTTAGTCTTCCACATTCAAGCTAGGTGTGGACCTGCAGCATGGAAAATGCCCTTACTGGAAGATAGCACATATGTGTTTGTGCTTGAAAACCTTCTAATAATACTAGGGGTATGATATTTTATGGTTTCAGAAAATTACTTAGTCAGCATCAATGATCAACAGATATGTTATAGTAATATTTGATCTGCCTTGATGCAAATGAAAGCATTATTTTTTTTTTATCTTCTTAATGTGTAAATGTCTGTAATGCCAATGGTTATTAGTGCAAAAATGTTGTATACATTTGTATGTATTGTAGTCCTTAATTGATTCATCATCAGCAAAAAAGAAATACTGGCATTGTAATGGGAGTTCATTTATTTTAAGGATCCTTACATGATAAAGATTCCCAATTTTATTTGATTGAAGAATTGGTATGCTCATGCTAGAAATTCATTAATATTTTTTTTTGTTACTTATTGAATTTTTCAAAATTAGCATTTGTTGGCCTAACTAATGTTGACTTTGTGGTTCTTTCTCCAAGGAAAAGAAGTTAGTGAAAGTCATGGTATATATGTGCACCATAGAGATGTTTGTTTTAGCTAATTTTCTTTTGTTTTATTTTTTATTGAGCTTTAGTGCAATAAGAAATTGGGAGAATATCTAGGATTTAAGATTTAATTTGAAGTTGGTTTTAATCTTAGCAAATTTAGGTCAATTTTGTTTTTTGGCCAATGATTTACAAATTGTGTATAATCATCATTCATGGTACTTATAATGAACTTTTTTTGACATTAGGATTTTCTTATTCATTCATTCCAGTGCTAGGTTATCTCTGTCAATTTCCTCTGATGTTTGAGGTGTTGCATATGCCTTAACTGTGCAATTTTTAATAACGCTTCTTGTATTGCTCACAGCAAAGAACTCATGTATCAACAAGTAATTCGGCGATTTGGAAATTTTAATGCGATACAACTTAGCGAACCAGCTCCTCTTTTGGAATTACTAGTTATTGCATTGAAGGAGGAAGACTTGGATTCTACTGGCGATGAAAATGATGACTTTATGAAGAAGATTGCTGAGGTAAATGACAAAACTTTTTAAAATATTTCTTTAGTTATATTGATGTTAATATTTTTCTTCTTTAGTGTCGGAAAGCATATAAAAATCTTTTTATTTATAGATTATAGATCAAAAGTTTTCAAATTTTTCTTCTTTCATGTTTTATTAATGTAGAAAATATGGAGCTTACAATGCCACCCACAAGGAGGTGAATTGTGCAAATATAAAATAAAATGATAATAGAAATCTTTTGCTTTCTCAAATTGATTTCAACCAATTTAAGTTGAATTTAATAATTTGAATTGCTTTGTAATTAGAAAGACTAAGCAATAATGAATCTCAAATAATTTCACAAATGATGTATTTGCATAATCTCATATCTAAATCAACTAAAATTCTTTTTGTAGTAGAGATTGCTTGTTTATCTCAATAGTTATTATATCAAGTTATACAAAACGTTCTTTAGCTTTTTTTATTTCTTTTGTTACAATGATGTTTGTTACAAAGTAGTAGAACTAATAAAACAAGTAATGCAATTATAGAAAGGACACACAAGGTTTTTAGGTGGTTCGACGGAATCTTTGTCTACATTCACCCTCAATTGACCCAATCAGATTTTCAATAAATTCAACACCTTGTTGTTGCAACCAGTAGGTGCAAACCTTATACAAATGCTCCCTTTTTGTTCGCAGCCAGGTAGGAGTCACCTTCACAAGCCTCCCCCTTTTTGGCTACGGCTAGGTAGGAGTCACCTCACTCAAATGCAGTCCCTTTGTTACCCCCGGCCAAGTAGGAGTCACCCTGCACAAACAATTTATTAGCAGCTAAAATAGTATCGGAAGACTTGTTCAAAGTAGTTCATACAAGATCCTCTATCATATACTTGAGAAAATATTATAGTATAATGTCTAAATGAGTTGGAAGGATGTTAACAATCAAAATGCTAAGCTCATAAATGCAATAGCTAAAAGATTTATATAAATTCAGAATAATATAGTAGGAATAAAGAGTTTCTTATTTTAAAGCTCAACTTGTGGTTATGAAGTTTGTTTCATTTGTAAAATAGTTTAACAATGGATTCATTAGCTTATTCTTTCACAAAATTATTTTTATTTTTATGAATCAAAGGAATATCTACAAATTAAAAAGTTCTAATGGCTAAACTCCCATTCTCGAAACAATTGAACTAGCTTTTCTTGCGATTCATATCGTAGTAGTACATAGACAACATCATATCATGGTGATAGGGTTCGTGTAGTGATCATCCTGATGATGCGTTTTTTTGAACAGTTCATTTCTATTACTACAAATATATCACTCAAATATGATGATTACATTATGCAGCTCGAGTAGAACAAAGTCTCACATAACCAAATTCTAACCTTTTGGAAAAATGTTGTACAATGCATGATTGTACAGTATAATACTTTGTACAAGAAGCTCATAATATCGATCAACTAGTGCTTACAGGTTTAAAATAATGTATCGTACAAGCACGAGACAAATCTAGTACTATACAACTTCAATACAATAAGAAGTGTCTAAGTTTTGATATTGATCGTACTAGTCAAAAGGTATATTGCCACGGTATGATACTTATTTTCATTAAAGCCGAGCTTTTAAGAAAATATTGTATCCTATGATCATGCTCTACGAATTCTTATACGATACAAATTTTACTTAAATTATCTCGACTGAAAAGCTGATCATACTTATATGATATACATTATTATATTTATACAACAGGACAATTATAGAAAACATGATGTATTAATTTGATTTTAAATTGTTCTTGTACATCTGTAAAAATTCTTAACAACTGAATGTATTAAGACGATGTTATCATTATGGTACGTCAACGAAGAATCCAAAAAATATATAAATTGACGATTTTAACACTAATCGTACTAGTTTGATGCATAGATCATCTTAGTATTGCGTGCAATATATACTAAGTGATTAACGTTTTCCTACGATACTATCGTATTTGTACGATTCAATAAGCACGTCAATGAATGAAGGTATAGTTACGACATAGA
Source organism: Vanilla planifolia (assembly GCA_023846275.1). Taxonomy (NCBI): domain Eukaryota; kingdom Viridiplantae; phylum Streptophyta; class Magnoliopsida; order Asparagales; family Orchidaceae; genus Vanilla; species Vanilla planifolia. The sequence goes on from CM043866.1 coordinate 1,279,928, forward strand.
GATTTCATTCTATACAAGTAGTACTCGTTTTAATAAAATTTGATCGTAATAATACGAAACATAAAATCATACTTGTCTGGCATATACTCATTGCGAATCTTTAGAGAAAATATGTTGTTTATTTGTATGAAACACACTTCATTCCCATACAATGCATAAACTCAACTCTCAAAGATTGAACAACATTTGTATAAGACGATACTTTGTATGACCAACTTTGTATACTTACAAATAATTCAACCCGTTGTCACACCTATACGATATATATATATCGTACTTATATGGTGTTGACACAAGTTTACTTTTGAGTGCAAATATAAGCTAGAAAATAGATTGTTTAAGTATGATACCAACTATTATACTATACGATTAGGAGGTAGTAAATATTATGGCTTGAATTGACATGTTTTAAATCGGAGTTTTCAAAAGTAAGACTTGTGTAGGTCTTAAAGCAACATGAAGTAATATTTAATAGTCCTAATATAGTTCTAACAATCATAATAATACCTAAATTATATTTAACAAATGAATGCATGTAATGTAATCCTAATTCCTAATTATGTCATATCATTATCAAGTATAAGTTTAATAATTTTAATCTAAATAAACAATAGATGATGAGCTCTAGAATAATGATTATATGATTTGCAAGTTAAGCCACACTTGAGAAAAACCACCAGTACTTTTTGACGTGTCTTCACATGTAGATTTTTTCGTAAAACACTTGATTAGTTTTTTAATTAATTAATTCTTGTTTGATCTCTAGATGTATAATCTTAAAATCACCTAATGAAAAGCATTAGTAATAACACAATTATTTTATACTCATTAAATATGTAGTGCACAACTAAGAGTTCAACAATTAATTCTTGTTGTAGAAAACTTTATGAGCCATTATTGTTTTCTTAGCAAATAAAAGAATGTTGTCATTAGCTTGTTTTTAATTTGTCTTTGAAAAGATTGGTTTTATTCTCTACTTTTAATCGATATGATTTATGAGCTATACAAAGAATTGAGAGAAGTGAAAAAATTTCTTTCAATTTTCTCTATTTTTTTATTTCAAATTTTATTTAAACAAAGTTAATTGCTTATGCTAGAATTTATTGCCAAGCCATTGTCTTTAGCCAAGGATTGTCATGACTGAGTTGTCCAATGTCTCATTGAGACTTGTCAATATTTTAGCCTCTTTATCTTAAGTAGATGTCAACTACTCATGACTAGTTATCCAATACAAGCTAAATGAGTACATTTTGCTTTCATTCAGTACTTATGATTAAAAAGGACAATGGGATATCTAATACTGATTAAGGGATCATGATCGGTTAAAGATTGAAAATATGCATAAGGTACCTTAAGGAGACCTAAGACTAGACTTAGGCTTGCAAATTAGATCGTCTGATTACCAATTGAACTTGGAAATCAAAGAAATGCACTAATTATACCATTTGATTGCATGATGAGACTGCTTAATATTTTTATTTTGAATGAGGCGATTAGATATTCAGATTGAATCGATCAAATCCTCCACTCGATATTGGAGCACGACAATAGCATAATGATCATAACGAGCATTAGCTGAATTGATTGTTTGATCAGACCTAGTTGATGAGTAGTTGACTAATGCTACTTTTTTTTTGGATTTGAATTTTGGATGTATTGATTTGGAATTTGTTGGAGGTTAAAGTTAAAAATCTAAAGTTTAGTGTGGCTGGGGGGTAAATTTGGATTGAATCTATTTGAATTTGGTGAGATTTATTGAGGTTTCTTTGATTTAAGATTGTTGAGTATCTTTTCAAATAATGTTACTAGGGACTTTGTGACTACTAAATGACCTATTAAGGGGATGAGGAGATTATCTCATTTAGTCGAGAGATTCAAGAGAGAATCCTAGTGCATTAGAGATCTTCTATAGAAAAAAGTGGTCTTAGGGGACCTGCTGAACCTTGTGAGATATTAAAGCTTTGTAATAAGAGCTTGAGATCCTTGATGATGAAGGGTGTTTTCCACAAAGGGAAAATGACTGTTTGAATGACAACTTAGAGGTAAAGAGTTTTTTCTTGTACCTTGGTTAGAATTTTTTCTGATAAAAATTGCAGTTTTTTTATTAGTTTTGATGTGTTTCCTTTTCGTTTATACTTTGTTATCATGCTAGTTCTTTGTGAGGAGGTAGTGAGAAGGAAGTAGGTCAGATTAAACCCCACATGTTTTGATTAATATGTCCTTGTTTAGTCTTTGTGGTAGGAATATCCCTTCATCTTTCCTTTCCCATCTCAGTCTTGTCAATCTTGAACCTTGCTGTTGATTCTTTTGAGGAGCTTGGGGCTAGACATAGATTAGAGAGTGGAAATCCTTTGCCAAATAGTGATGAAACTTTTGAACATGGGAAGTAAAAAAGTCAATTATAGTGACATGGCTGATCAATTCAGTGGATCCAAAATTGCTATTTTTATTGTACAAGACAATGTACTGATTTGGAAAGCAGTTTAAGAGATGATTTCAGATCTTGAAAGTATGCCTATGCTCTGAGACTTGTTCCAACTTGAGTAACACTTGGAAATGGAATAGATCTGTTACATACTACCATTATCTCTTGAAAGGACTATGGCCAGAAATGGATATTTTGTTGACAGTAAATTAGAAATGTTCAAAAGATGGTTTTCTTTACCATAGGATTTGGTAAATGTTCGGATTTCAATACGTGAAGCTTTTGCAAATATTCAACTAGAAGAGCTGTGTAAGAGGATGATTTTGCGTTGTTCCTTGAATCCGAACCATCAACTAGTTGTTGCAGGTTTCTGTCCTCTTCTCTAATTCTTGTTATCAGAAAGCTAAAAAAAATAGGTTATGGTTCAAGCATTGTAATAAAACATTTACTAAGAAAACACAATTGAATGATTATGCTAAACCAGTGAACTGAAAATCTTGAAGCTATAAAAAAAACTATCAATGCAAAAGTTGTCAACTCTACTCTAGAACTTAGGAAACCCTGTTAGTTGCCATTAACAGCGAAGCAAATGGAGGTCCTAAACTATATATCAAAGTTTTAAGGAATTAGAAACTACTACGTCAACCTCAATGATAGTAGTTGAACAATGAGATGATACTTGGTTTAGGTTTGGAAATAGAGTGTTGTACCTGTTGAGACTCATTGGTGAAGAGAGAGATGGTGAAGGCTTAAGCTTAGCTAGAGGGAGAGAGAGAAATTAGAGGTTGATTTTTTAGTTTGATTAGGTTCTTTATTGGTGAGAGGAATGGGCTCCAGGGTCTTAAGATTAGTGAAGACAAGCAGTTGTGGAGTGTAAAGGTTGAAAGATGTGATTAGGATTTTATGGGGATGTGGCCAAGAAGTGCAAATAAACATAAGTGGTTTTAGGGTTTTGAATGAAGGTGGTCATGAGGCGTTTCTTAGAAGTGAAGGGTTTTTTAGGGGTTACAATGAGGCTTTAGGTTTGGAGAATAAGATAAAGAGGTCGTCTTTTATAAAGGCGCTAGGGTTTGTAAGAGAAAAGGGGAAGTCATCTAATTCGATATAAGAGCTGAAGATTTAGTTAGATTTTGCATGGCTCATGAGACACATCGAGAAAGGTGGTGAAGTGATTGTTGGAGAATTTGTGATGCTTTATTGTTAGTTGATGCAAGTGATCTTGGGAGGCACATGTTGTATGGTGGCTAAGGCTTAAGGAGAGGAAGGAGATCATGGGGTGCATGGAGAAGAATGAGGGTGACAGACTTGGTTAGGTGAAAGACAGTTTGAGAAGATGAGGAGGTCTTGAGTATGGGATTTGGGCATGAGGGGAAAGGTAGTGTGGTGGGGAGAAAAGGTGGAGTAGAGAGGCTAGGCTCACCAAAGCCTCGCTTAAGTTGGTTGGACACCAAGCCAAGCTACTAGGAAATTAGCTGCCAAGCTATGCACACCAAAGTGGAAACCAAGCAAACTCTAAAAGCTTCATTCATCATGCCATTAGATATATATAGAAGGCCCTTACATGTTCATGAATGCAATTTTAATTTGAACAACATACCATATTAATTACTCATCATCAACATAAAACAGTAAAGCAACCATGAAAAGAAAGTTTAAATTTGAAAGAAGCTGAAAGAGTAGTGCTTAAAGGAATAATGCTAAAATAGCTCTTAGTGCCTATAAGAATTGCTCCTGCTTGAAAAACTTGTCTTTCTAAGGCTCTTTACGTCATATATCGATATCCCATCCTTATTTCTATCACCAAGAGACATTACTAAGGAATATATAATTGATGTTGTTGCTTTCAATCATTTTACTTAATAACAAGTTATTTTTTCAAATTACCAAAGATGTGATAGTGAAATGGAAATTGTGATTGTAGATGGATTGGAGTTGCTAAACTCAACGATGATACTTGTTTTGGCCTTGATTTGAAATTTGTGCTATGTATTCAAAGTTTAAAATTGTAAAACTCATAATTATGCAATAATTTTTATATGATCATTGTAAATTTCAAGATCATTCATCACAAAAGATGATTGGTAATTGCCAAGGAACAAAATGGTCTTTAATATCCTATTGAGTCTCCTCAAAATCAGCAAGACTTGAATGCCTTTTGTTATCTATTTATTCAAATTCTGATGTAAAGCATAGTCATCTTGGCCATATTAGTTTTTATTTCTTAAAGCATGTGTACACAAAGTTATCTATTAATACCAATATGTCCTTGTTTTAGTATTAGTTTATGTATTTTTTGAAGCAGCTGAACAAAAAGTATCCTAATTATAATTATTGATCCTCCAAACATGAATCTTACTCACACTAATGTTTGGGGTCATTCTAAGGTAACAAATCTAATTGGAATCAAATACTTTATTAGATTTACAAATGATTGCCTATTGGATCCAGCTATTGAAAAAAGTTCTAAAACAGGACTCATATTCAAGTTGTTTCACAAAATGATCGAAAATATATTCATGATCATCTATTGAAATACTCCAAAAGTTTAGTAGGAATAGTATACACATGAGCATGAAGATTACCTAATTGATAATGGAATCTTCCCTTAAAGTTTGTTGATGCATGAAATGGACAAGAGAGGGACACTGTCTAATAGAATGTAGAGTAGGAAAGAAAAGAGAACTTGGGATAACGAAAGGTAGTTGGATTTATTATGAAAATTCATTTGAATGATATAAGATTTATTGTGGGCCTAAAGAATAAAAAAATTAGTAAATGATATAGCTATAAATAGGACTTTATATGGTGGGAATCTAACTTTATTGTGATTTTTCTTTGAGATTATGTAGAGGATCTTTTTTACCTTTGATTTTTCTCCTTCATTGTTACATTCTTACAAATCTTGTTGACATGTTTAAGAAGATGGTGCATAAGCATGCCATAAGAAGATCCTTTGTCGGCGATGGTTGTTGGATAAATTCTTCAAGATTAAGGAGGGCCCATCTTTTTTTTCGCAGGTGACAAAGATTGAGGAAACTTTAATGCCCATCTTGTTTAGCATCCAAGAGGGTACAACTACGAAATTTGCCTAAGCAATGAACCTTTTGTAGAGGACCTTATCATCTCTTCTCTCATGATCTAGAAGGTAGCAAGAATCTTCACTTTAGGATCACTAATAGGTAGGAAGTGCCTAAATTTGTGGGAAAAAGTAATAAGGCTAGATCAAAGATCTCCTTTCCTTAGAACAATAGGGGACTTAAATGAAATTGATGATTTCTTTTCTTTTTTTGATCAACTAAATAAGTTGGATGATTTTTATGAAGGAATTAATGTGTACAAATTAATCTTGGAGGTGCCCATTGAGGAAATAAATGGTTTTGTTATGATGAGTAATGGAAAGTTCTACCATTTAGGGAGATAAAGGCATTCAAGATTATAATTTGGTGTACAAACATGTATGGTAGATGTTCATCAGCTCCCATTCTTAGATTTGTCAGACACCTAATAGGGAATACATCCTAATCCAGTCATAGTGGGTTAGTACAATATGAAAATCATCAGAAGACTGAAGTGAACTCGGCACATGTAGAGAAGATTGTTTTTAAAGGGAAAGCTCAATGGGAGATACTAGATGGATAAATCACTTTGTAAGCTCAATGGAAAGAGGGTGTATGACATGGTTAAGAAGGAAGCAATAGAGCTTAAATGTGCAAAGTTAGATTTATAGACGGGGCAATGGAGAAAAGGTTAAAAGGAATTTTAGTTATGATAATTAAACGAAGTCAAGAATCTTGTGTAGGATTTTAAGTGTAAGATTTCCTTGATAAGCATAATGCACTTGTTGGTTAAGAAGTGGCAGTAAGGGCTTTACTAAACATCACCAACAATTACATGAACGTATTCGTATTGTTTAGCTAGTATTACCACAAGACATCATTGTTGCCATGAAGGAGGAAATAGACTCAACTATTGAGAGATTACAATGTTGTTGGCCATGAAGCCATTTAAGAATGGTTTGTAATCTTTAATGAGATCACTCATTGAAAGGAATGTGATGTCTATGGGGTAAATGTCCTTGATGTCTAGCTTTACTATTGTGTATAGAATGTAATGAAACCTGTTTGACATGTTGTGCAACTTCATATGGAACTGCACTTAGTCTAGGGAAGTAACTTCAAAAGCCAACCAACCCAAACATCAGCGAGAAAATAACCATCCTCAACAACGACCTCAACACATGAATGGACCTCGCAATTATTTTTGGTAGCATGCTTGTATTTCTTTGACAAATTAATAAACATGTGGATGAATTAGCCATCTTACTTTTGTACCCAAAAGCTGTCGTCTTTTGCATACATGTCAATTAATATGGATTGGACTTTGTCTTGTAGGGAGAGAGAATAGCTTTTTGTGGAGGGTTGACTTGTTAATCAATTAAACTAAGGAGAGTGGGGTTGTAGTTATTACAATTTACATTGCTTTTATCATTTTGGCTAAGCACATACCTTTTTCCAATGATTTCTTGCCTCACTAGTTATGTGAATGTGATGGGGAAAAGATGCATTGCTATGTACCTTCATTTGATGCAGTGGGCTAGTACCTTAAAAAGCGAAGTATTGTAAGGACTTTTATAAATATGCATGTTTAGCTCTCTGTTATTTTCTTGTCATGCCTTCTGAAACATTTGATAGGTGAAATATTTTGTAATTTTATTCTCTTCAATATTGTACCAAGTCAAGGAGTTGGATGCTTGCCTTAGAGAGTTTAATGAATGTGTTCAAGAACTCCACTTGATATGAGTAATATTTTCACACCAAAGCCATGCTAAAAAAGTATTTTTTCCATTTTCTAGTAATCACTTGTTTACCTTCTTTGTTCTTTGACAAGTGTGGTTGCCTTATGTCCATCACAAAGAATAATCTATGTATCTTTGTATCCTTAATTGTTGGTGGTCTTTCTCTTCCTCACCCAATATATTGTGAGTAGTTTCTTGGTTTCTTTAGCATTGTATCATCAAACATTTCCTTGAACTTGGTAGACATTGTTCAACCATTTTATTATTGCTATATGGTGAATAATGTTGGATGGAGTTTAGAATTATTTAGATGCTTGTTTAGGTTGGTGGTGGTGGCAAAGTATAGTAACATGATTAGTATTAAGCCATGAAAGGTCTATCTTTAGTGATAAATTGGATTTTTATAGGACTTGTAGCATATTAAACAATTTTTGGGAGATTCGATAGAACAAGTAAAGGAAATTCGGTTGGCATCAAGGGGTCTAAAGTTCAAAGATGTTTGCATTGCATATAATTCTACAAGTAGCATATCAATAAAATTAAGAGAGTGAAAGGGCTTGAATAAGATATTGTCTTGTATTGTAATATGTGACATCTTTACTTAAGGTGCACTAACGTACATTGTTCTGTACTAGTGTTAAAATACAAAGGTCATTGCTTAGATTAGAAAGTCAAGAAGAGCTTATATTAGTGGTTGAGAAGGCATTAAGAATTCTATACAAGGAGGTTTAAGAGGAAGTAGTGGAAGAAGGGAGGCTAAGAAAAGAGTAGTGTAGGAGAAGAAGAAGGTGATAGAAAATGATCCATAAGAGATGGTGGAATGTCCTAAGTTAAGAAGAAAATGGTCAGGACTACAATTCACATTGGTTGTGGAGGAAGTTCCCTTGATTTGGATGAGGAAAAATGGGATGCAAATTTTTGGAGGATAGAAAGTTGATGAGAAGAAAGGTTACAAAAACAACCCTTATGGCAAATAAGGCAATTGGTGTCCCTCTCTCTAGAGCACAAATGATGGCAGTGAGGTAAAGAAAAAAGTGGATGCCCAAGGAGGCGCTTTTAGCCCAGCTACTAACAAAGACAGTGCATCATCTTTTTTATTTTGTACAAAGTGGACAACCTAGTAAGGAGTTCATTCAGATTAAATATATAGGATTGGGCAAATCGAACATGGCTTTTTCAATGGTTGAGTATAAAGCAAGATGGATCATCAACCATGTAATAATTTGATTGGTAATGAGCATATTCAATTGTGGGGATTTAGTATTGAATGCTCATGAATTTGGCTTTGCTCTAATGCTTCTTGATGAGGGGAAGATTGGGCTCAAATGAACCCTTGGGTTGCTAGAAAGCTAGGAATGATTGATGCATGCATGATAATGAAGTTATTCTTACATATAATTTTACTAAGATAGTGATTCATACTTCCTTGAAAGATTACAATTGCGTTTCCACAATGAACCATGACATTCACATGCTAAATGAAAGATTTACAGCCAATTGGAAGTTCAATTTAAAGATGTATGATCAAAAAATGAAAATTAAGGGAGATCAATGTACAATTGAATGCCCAAAAAACAATGGTTGACAATATGAATACCAATCTAAAGGAGTTGAGAATTTGGGGAGGGAAGTAAATAGATTGGAGGAGGCCAATGGCATAAAGTGAATAAAGAAATAATTGGTTACAACCAAGGTGGAGCTACAAACCTTGACAAGATAGAAACACCTTGCTCGATATCACACAGACTGCAATAAGATGAGGTTGTGAAGAAAGAGGCTGCAAAGAAGTAGATAGAAAAGATGGTGAAGATAGGTAAACAAGTAAAGTTAAAACGTTTGGAAAAGGAGAAAGAGTTGGCTTAAAAATTCATGGCATTGTCAAGCACTGATGGTATTTTGAAGTCTACTGTCCAATCAATAAATAACCCAATAAAAGGAGTTCTTGAATTTGTTGATTGACCTATATGACTTGACTTTTAAGCAACCATATTCTATTGTTGTGCAAGACATTGTATAGGTTGCACAACTTCTTTAGATAGAATCTCTTCATGCCTTATTTATTTTATCTTTGTTATCTAGGAGGGTGCCTTGACTTGGATGAGAAAAAAAGAAATTTCATGTTTGAGTTCTTTTAGAAGAAATAAAAGAACTTATTTACAAAATTTGTCTTGGTTTTCAACTTAAGATTTTTTTTAGTTGATAATACCGTACACTCAACCTTTTCATATGTGTTTAGTGCATCATGAATATTCTATATTATCGTTGCATGCCTTTATGAATACAGCTCATCTTTACACTTGCGATGGTTAACCATTACCGATGCATCATTTTGTATGCTTTTCTCTTCATTGCATATTTGCTTTGCTTTGCATGTTTGTGTATACTTTTATGTTAGCATTACTTGGTACTTTTGTACTTTTTTTCTTAAATGCTTAGTACACTTATGCTTTAATGATCACCTACATTCCTAATATGCTTATGTTTGCACATCCTAATATGCTTACATTCATAATCCTTTCATCTTTGTCAAATCTAAGCCTACATTGTTATGTTTTAATAAGTGATTGTTCCTCATTATTATCCTTAAGTAGAACATGATGGTGTGACCTAAATTTCAGCTATGTTTCTTTTGTTGACAAGCTCAATTATCCATTTATGTTGTCAACTATTCACTTAGTTGCCAACTAAGTTGTTAGTTGGGTAATGTTAGTATGTCTGCTTAGGTGAATATAGTTAGCTTTCTTTTGCATTGTGGATGAGCATCTTGCCCTTTGAAAAGGAAAATAATAATTAGATGAGGATAATATGCACATTACTATATTTTAGTATTTCAACTACTTATTGCCTAAGGTCTTGAGGGTTTGTTTATTCTAGTAGCTTCCCAATGGTTGGCAATGATTGAACTTTCTACTTCTCTTGTGTCTTGGGCTTATGGGTTCCCATGGTTATTAAGGCTTTGTGCCTTGTAGCATCAAGTCTTCATCTAGTTTTATGAAAGCCTTTTTGGTGGTCAAGATTATCAAGATTTTTTCTTTTTCTTGATTAATTTTCCTTATCTTTGTAGCTTATACTAATAAGAATGAAAAACTAGGATATCCTAATGATTTATCGTTACTAAGAGTCATTGTAGTTGAGAATTATAATTGAATTCTCATTGGATAAAACTAGCCAATGCTCAATTCAAAATAATTTGATATTGTTTCTACTTTTGTAGTATGGTGATCCAATTTCACAAGAATGATAGCCTTTACACTATAAATAAAGGACGAATGGGATTTTGCATATAATCATGCTAAGAGTTGTGCAATACTCCTAAAGTATGAATTCTAGTTCTAAGGGCCATTGAAATAGCTCAAAAGAGCCCAAGCTTTAGCCCACTTCCTTGTACCTTCTTGTACACTTGTTTTCAAGATTCACATAATTCTCTTATTCATCACCTTTGCTTAATCATTAGTTTTGGGTTGAGCTACAAATGCAAATTGTAGAGATATCCTTATTAATGGTAGAAGATCCATACATACTATTGTCAAATGAAATACTATTGCCCTTTTTAGCCAGGTTGTTCTGTTCTCTCAGAGTTTGAACTAATTCAATGTAATGAAAGTTGTTTAGGAGTTTGAACTAATTCAATGTAATGAAAGTTGTTTAGGAGTCTTTGACAAGGTGGCTATACTTCTTAAAATCATCTTTTTCTTCAAATTGTTCTTTGAGTTGACTGACAATGAGGCATCGCTAAAACATGAATACTATTGATTTCCAACCTTAAGGGTACTACAGACCAATAGTACTTCATAATTCTCTTGGTTATTTGAAGAGATGTATGAATCTCGAAGAGTGCCTAAGGATGATTCTTGTGAGACTTTGTGGCATGATTCTTGATCCCACATGACCTTCAAATGATGCTTCATCTACAAATAGTTTCCAAGGGTGTTATGTCAATGCTTGTAGAGGAGGTTGCTAACATTGTTATGAAGTTTGCAAGAACTTGCATTTGAATCTTCATGAAATTTTTGACATACTAAGTATGTTCTTCGCTGGGTTATTTGTTAGAACTTTGATGGTGTGTTCTTGGAATTGTAGTCGTAATTTTCGAGCAATTGCTACAAATCAAGGGATTGTTTCTCCAGATTCGGGTGTCTTGTCTCCAACCCTTATAAGACATGACTTACGTGATACATTGGCTTATGAACTCTAAATTTTTCTCATGCGAGTATTGTTTTGATTGCTTCATTTATGGTACTCAGATAAATCAATAAAATTTTCCCAATTTTAGGATTTTTTAGGATGGGTAAACTTGTTAAGCCTGTTTTTTGTTGTTAAAAAGCATCCATGTAGCCCTCCATCCTTTTTCCATTTCTTCTATTTCATAGTGCATTAAAGAATGGTAAACATTTGCTAACATATTTAAGTGAGTTTGGTTATCCTTCTAAATAGTTTATAGATGCCTTTGCTAATCTACATGTAGGAATGCTTAAAATAGCTTTAATATTATTTGGATTCCCTTCAATCTTTCTATTCAATGCAATGTATTCCAACTTTTTGGAAAGGACATTGAACATACTTTTGAGAAGATTTAGTCTCATCTTATACTTCCTCAATATCTTAATTGTATCTTATAATCCCTTGAGGTGCTCAACATAACATTAACTTAGGCTTCCAATTTACAAATTTGTTGGTTTGAATATTATGTTCATCATTTTTTGGTAAGTAGTAGTTACATTCATTAGTATTAAATATCATCTTGTAGTAATATATTCTGTAATATATAATAAAGGCATTCTTCTCCCTTTAATGCCTGACCATCCAGATTTGTGGGTACCTCAAAGAGGTTCAAGACTAAATATTCAGATGTTGAATCTACCAATACATCAATCCACAATAATGTGCAGCATTCTTTCAAGAAAAGTTTTCAAAATTTGTGAAATCGACACACATATGCCACTTTTCATTGCTTTTCTTTATTGGCATTGCATTAGCTAGCAAATTGGGTTTTTGAACTTGATAAATCTTGCTTCATGCAACTTGTCAACTCTTGGAAAAACACATGCTTCTTTTGCTTGACCATACCAGTCTCATACACAATATTGAGTTGGTGTTGGCCACCTGTCCCTCAATCCTCCCTCTTCCTTAGATAACATTAAGGGCATGGTAAGCTTATTTCTTATTAGGTAAAGGCATTTTCATGATTAGCTCCTCTTGTTATATCTTTCTTTATTCTTTGTCTCACAAAAACAAAGGTTGAGGCTTATCATATTGAGATAACAAGGCCTAGAATTTTGTAGGTACCCTTAAAAACTATTACTTGAAACATATACATTAAGAATACAATCTTAAATTTGTTCTCCAAAAGTGGGCCCAAGATGACAATGTATGTAGACAATGCACATACAATCATGAAGACAATAGCACAGGCGGTCTAATCCACTCCACTTTCGGATGAGTGTTGGATCTCTTTCGGATTCATACTCTTTACCCATAAAGCACAATACATAGACTTCTCTTGCAATGATCTACTTTGACCTTATGATATCTAATCAAACACTATCGTGAAGATCCAATATTCCGAAGGATCTTTCATAGTTTTTGATATTATGACTACTCTTTAGGTGTGTATTCTGTGTATGTTTCTGCACTAGACCATAGAATCCCAATATGTTCAAACCACTGCTTCACAAAGTGCCTCTTGAAGACAATTTTTTATTTTTTTATTTTTTGTGTTATTGGTATGTATATTTTTCCTATTCTATATACGAACTATACTCTTCTTCCCTTTGAATATACTTATGTGCCATGTCCAGAAGTTGTGAAAAATTGATGGCAGGTTCTTAGCGAGCTTGGCTTTGAACTCTGATCTGGTGTGCAAGCCTTTATACTTATGCTGACTTGTCTATGTCATTGCTGCTGCGAATCTCCAAAATTAATGTGTTAAAATGGTCATAGTCTCCTGACAATTCCTCTCCTTGTTTAATCTTTAAACAAGTCCTAGTCAAAAACTTGTTTCTTGGTGTCAACGAATTGATCTGGATTAAAGGGATCGTAAAGGAACTTAAGGTTCCCTTGCATGGTCCAGTGAAGTTATATTCCTGGCAATCTACTTCAACACAATAAGATGAAATATGTATATTGATCATTTGGAATATTTAAGTCTGAGATTGGCAGTGGGAAAATTAGTACACAGTTCATTTTCTGCATCTTATCAAGAGGATGATTTCCTTATCAAATCCTTAAGCCAAATTTTGAGTCAAATGTGTGTAAGTTGGGGATGTCTGGCATCCATTCTCTAACTTAAGAGTGTTGGCCAGAAAGAAGGGAATCCCTTGATTTAAGGCATTCTTGAACAAAATGTTCCATATGATTTTCCTTTTCCTGATTGATTATTTCCTGAGGAAAAGTAATGAACCATTGATGTTTTCATAGTTTAGCAAATAATTGATTTTTGTCATTAGTTTCTTTCGTTTTATTTCCTGGAAGATTGGTTTCCATTTCGATAATGCACAGAGAATTCAGATGAGACGATGAATTTTCCCTCTATTTTTGATGTTCAATTTCTAACTTCATAGCATAGTCTTTTTATTTGATAATTGTTTGCCAATAAGATTTTGTTGTTTATTGTGGCATGATCTAATCTATTAGTGCTGCTTTTCATCTGATATGGTTCCATCAAATGTAGGATTCATAGAATTAGCATGTCAATGTTATTAATTTACTCCTACATCCTAGCAGATGAAATTTGGGTCTTCAATGACATTGTATGCTTGGATTATTGAGACTTTTATTCTAGCTATAGAAGCTCTATTACATGAAATGATATCCCAGACAAGTTTTCTTATGATATTTTGGCACTTGTCCTATAGTTGAGCACAAACTTTTCACAATTACCTTCTTTTGTAGAAAAATTTTAGGTACATATTTTGTGAAAAATAATTATTTTTTTGCAATTTTTTAACTCTAATGTCCATTGACCAATATGATTTTAACACTCTTTTCCAACTTTTTATCTATAAACAAGCAAAATTTGATGGTAAATCCCATTATATTTTGATATAAATAAGTAGTGTAAATATTTATACAAAATATAACATGTAATATTTTGTTTCATAATACACATGCTTAGAAATATAGCTTATTTTAGGACCATCTTGGCATGGTTAATATAGCATATTTTGATATGGGCTATGTTGCTGTTGACAATAACTTGAATTTGAACTTGATAAAGTCTACTTTGTTCAGAATCACTTTCCTAGATTTGCATTTCAAAAAACTTTTTGAACAATCTTTGTTATTAGAGCTAAATTAATTATTTTATTTATTGTGATAATTGTTTTTAATTAATCTCAAATTAGACAATTTTTTTTAAGGTCTACTAAATTGTTTTTTTCACAATAGTTTTTTTTCTTGTAAAATTTCTTGGATATCCATATCTACCTAATAAACAAAAGCTCAAGTAAAAGGCAAAAGTGATTACATTGGTTTTTTTTGGTTTATTCATTTTAAAGTGATCATTTGAAAAAGTTTTCTAATATTTTCAAAAACAATACTACTTATCTTGTGTAATGTTGCTATGACTGATATGATGCTTGTAACATTTGCCACTCATTTTAGAAGACACATGAAGGTGCAACATGTATCAAAGTAGGAATTCACCTATCTCCTAAAGTTGGGAACTATCTTTAAGTACAAAAATTATAGCTACCATAGAAACAAATTTTGTGAATACTTATCGTAGTGTTGATGCAAAAAGGGCTTTGAGAAATTTAAAAAAAAAGTTAGGACAAAGGAAAGGAAGCTTGATTAGGATAGAGTTTTCAAATAAATGTGGGTGGAGAATTTAGGTGCATCCTGAGATAGATTGGCACAATGTGGTGAGATTTTGGTCAGGAGTCTTAATCTTAAGTTGTTTTGTGTGTACAACAATATTTGAGGTAATTCATCACTATTTATGATGTTTTGACAATGTCGGCCGAAAAAGTGATGCAATTGACTTTGAGGCAGCATGGTCATGTGCGACAGCAGTGCGACCAAGTGCCTTGGTGGAGTGACCGGGTGTAGAGGTGGCTTGGCAAACCCGAATGGGCATGCACAGGTGCACAACTAGCACGATCGAGCACTGCTGGTGTTGCACGGTCCAGTGCGGGTTGGATCGGGTTGGCGTGGTACTCTAGTCGACGCGGGTCTGAATGAGTTGATGTGGGTGGATGCAATTAGCACGGTTTGGGCTTAGTTCAGCGTATCCTGACCCGGTTCGACTCAGTGGCGCATGCTTTCTGAACTTTTTGGAGGATTCATGTCTATTCAAGCTGGTGCTGGCAGTGTGCTTGAGAGAAAAAAAAAAAAAGAAGGGGTTTCAAGGGTCCGGAAGCAGCGAAGATGCAGACATCATTCTGACAGCAAAGGAGAAATGAAGCCAGGAAAACTAGGAGAGCTTTTTGAGAAGAAGGAAAGCTTGGAAGTGGCAAAAGCAAAGTTTTTAGACTTCGACTTGGTGCGGCTTGTCCTACGAATGATCTTTTTGGCTGTGAAGGCAAAGGACTTCAGCCAAAACATATGGGTCTTTGGATGATCTCTTAAAGAGAATGTCGTTGGTGGATAAGCTCTCTCTCTTCACTCACCATCGGCAAGAAAGGGGCGTCTTATAGTTGTACTTAGTGGATAGTGTAAAATCCATGTCGGATTCTATTTTCCCTTCTTTATTCTGGCATGGAGATGTTTTTTAGACTAAGTGCTGTAGGTTTCCTTTTTTATTTTACTTCACACAGCAAAATAAAGAATAATGAATTAGAAGTTGAATTTGATTATCCTGCATCATGAAAGCATAATTAAATTGGTTTGAATATTTAAGGATGATGGTCACTTAAGAAAGTGGAATATATGAAATTTGTCCATGTGGATTAAGAAAACTAAAATTTTGAAGTGTAATCAAAGAATATTAATATAGATTATACACCTTGAAAAGTGGTTGGTTGACCGAACGAATGGATCTAGTATTCTTGCAGTTCATTTCATTTAATGGCACTAAGATCGAAGTTAACAAATAACAATGACTATTGTCATGATTTTGTGCATGTTTTTCTTTTGCAATTTCTTTATTTGATATTGTAATTCTAATTGTTTTTGTTTTATGTTATTGTTTTTCATATTCATGCAAATCATATCCATTATGGTAACCATAAGCAGCAGCATACTTCATTTTTTTATATAAGATAAATGAGGCAAAAGGTGATCTCAATTAATTTTTCATAGTTTTCAAATTGAAGAGTTTTATATGATACTAAAATTTGTTCTCTATTCTCATAGATGAACACTGAGATGCTACTAAGGAAAGCTGAGTTACTCGATGAGTACTTCTCCATTCATATAGACCAACAGCAGAACTTGACAAGGCTTCCTGTTGTGCTTGATCAGCACACTCCTGACATGGATCATGTTCCAGAGTTTTTATTGAGTTTGGGTAATGATGTAGGTGCCAGTTATATTTCCAGTGCAATATATTTTAATGATTGAATTTTTTCAAGAAATTTCATACAACAAGCTTTCTAAGATTTGCTTCTTTGCTTTTACCCTATGATATGTTGGTTTTTCAAGTAGGCTGATAGACACCTCTTATTGAACTCTTGCACTCTTAGCCCTCAAACAAAGCTTTCTATCCACTGTTGCCTAAGATTGCACACCAGGAACATCTATTCAAACAAATTTGACATTTTTGTTCAATGGAATAGTTAAAAACAAGAGCAAGAAATAAACTGTATGCAAGTATATAAAGCAGTAGTGAGTTATTGTGATGTTGGATTAGTGGTTAGGATTGTAACTATAGGAGCTAAATAGTAATTGTGTGTTTATTCTATCATTGTTCTTGAATGAAATTCATACATGTCAAGTTACTTGGATTAAATCAAGTTGCTGAAACACAGACAATCCCCATCGACAAGGTAGTTGGAGAACAACAATTGAAATGTGTTTAAAGCTAAACTCAAAATACAAGAGATATTTTGGATTCGTTTGTTTTTTCTTTTAAAATTGGTTATTGATTTGCATTTTAACTGTAAAAGTTGAGATGGACAACTTCTATGAAAATAATTGTTTACTTGCATCGAATAACTTTTTACATAAAAAAGTTTTAAAGCAACTTTTTATCAACATTTTTTTAAAATTTCTATAAGTATTCTCAATGAACCCTAAGAGGTTTCAAGCTCATGTTAAAAGCATAAAAGCAAGAGAATACAAGGTGTAAGTATATAATTATATAAGCAGTGCTTTTGGTCATTAACTGGCATACTCCAAAACCTCAACCTAAGTGATGCAGAAAATAACATATAAGTGATTACAATAGATTTAATCGAAAAAAAATAGTCACAAGAAATGCAAAAAATAAAGTGAACAATTTTATTGTGAAAACTGTACAAAAAAAAAAGAAAAAATCATGTTGCTGTTGTGCAAGAGGAACCTGCCACTAGGATTCCAATAAGTTACATAGCACAAGTCAAAGAGGAAGTTTTTAACAATTGATGGAGTGCGATGGATATTTTTTTAGAGAATCAAGGGTCCTTTTATATTTGTTGAGCATCCTTTTGTATAGAAGAAACTTGTATAATAATAACAAAAGTTATACATAAATTAAGCAAATAGAAGATTAAAGCCTATTAAAGATAAAACTTTATGGGGCAAATAGAAGATTAAAGCCTATTAAGGATAAAATTTTATGGGAAATTCTTGTTTAGCTAATAAAAATACATTTCTTCTTGTGGTATTCCACTTTCCAGGCTGAAATGCATTAACTTATACAATTACATAACAAATCAATACTACGCATATGGAACATTATCGTTAAGTTAAAAGGCTTTGTGTTCGATGAATGTTCAGTAACTTCCAAATCAGTACATTAAATGTGGAATTTACAGATGTACATGCTTTTGTAAGTAATTTAAAATTTGGTCATATTATTATTCCTACTTTTTGGTTTATTATTATTTTTCTCACTAAGTTCTAAAGATGGACTGAAGTTGGTTTCTGTGGTTTGTCATTGTGTCCCGATTGTAATGTTACCAAGTCATTTTTATATGCTAAATTGAATTGCTAGCTAAGGTTGCATAAAGTACTAACTTCAACTTTCCTAAAATGAACTAAATGAGAACTTATCTCTTTAATACACATGTATAATGTTCATTTCTAATATCATATATGTCATGCTAATGTTGCTAGGAAAGACAAGTTATGTAATAACATACAAAATAATTTATTCTATCATAGTGGCCACTTTGTGCTTATGTTCGTCAAGACTTCTTCTATTGACTCAAGCACTCTAACTCTGGAGTTATTGAATCAAAATGTTTTAAGCTTTAATTTATCAGGGCCAATTTATGATTTTAGATGCTTCCCATTATGATCCATACTATACTTTTCCTTATGATGGAAATCAAGCTCTATAAACCTTCCTTCTTGCATATTCCTATTTCGTCATTGGGCCACCAAATTAATATAAAAACTCAATAATTGGATGCAAGTTTCTTTATGGGTAAGACAAATTTTGTCCATTTTTTAGTAGAAGCAGAGTTTCAAGTATAGAACCACATTAAGTTGTTGCTCTAGGTGTGTGTGGCAAAACAGCTTCGTGTGTCTGAAGTTTGAAATTGTTAGATCTGGCCATATCCTTTATGATCTATGGCCCTTCCCAATTTGGAGATATTTTTGCCAATCCAATGGTATTCCTAATTGACTTCATGCTTTAGAGAACAAAAACTCTCTTGCTGAAAGATCTCAAACATAACCATACATGTTTGCCATGATATCTTATAAGGCAATACCATCTGTCATTGCTCGTATCAAAGACATTTCTCTTAACACTTTCTCGCTGGTCCAAGTCTTGGCATCTTGCTTCATCATTTTCCTCCATCCAACTTAGCAATTGGTCTTTAGGCTAGTTATCAATATCTGCAACATTGACAGTAAAATGTTTAAATTTTACAAGCTTCACGACCTTTATTCTATACATGGTGGAGAACAAGTTTTCATCTGTGGCTGTATGGAGTATTTTGATAGGCCCATAACATGGCAAGTAGTTCATTTTCTTGTAATTCTTTGGCTATCCAATGCATGTGTTCAAGATATTCATAATCCTTTTTGTTGTGGCATCAACATGTGAAAAAAATGAAAAGCATAAAAAAATCTTGTTTTGTTGGCAAAAATTTTGTATGATGCAGTTTTGTTTTGAGTCGTTCATTGTTTGTAATAATTACCAAAGAAATCTTGTATTGACATGAATGCCTAATTATAGGAAAATGGTCTTAAGAATTTTCTGCCCTACCTAAACGGCATGGCCATGAAATTTCAATTGAATTTAGTAAGAAAAATGTTGGACATTGCTATGGTTATGACATGTGGGATGTCAATGTTCAAAAGTCATAGCATCCTTGTTTGTTGTGGGAAAATAGTATCCATATTATATTATGTGAAAAGCTATGGGTGTTTTTTTGATTTGATGTTCTCATTCCACAGCATGTATGCTGTGCAACACTTTAAGATATTTAATTCTTTAGACATCTAAATATTTGTCTTGAGTGAGGATCCCTTATAAAGTTGTCTTTTAATTAGCATGTATCATAATTTGATACCTTATCATCCATGCATTTTAATCTTCATTGACAAACATACTGTAATGCTTGCTGTAAAATCTATTATGTGTCATTTATTCAACTCCCCATCCCAATGATAGTGGCAGAGAAACTATTTTGATAGGATTCATCGTTCTGCAAAGACCCCAAGTAGATGTAATTTTAGCAAAGATAATATTCTGATCAATGCCCATTTGATCAAATGTTACTTCGAATATAATAGCCATAGAGCTTCTTATATCAACAAGAACTTTTTTACGTCGATATTTGATATGATAATAGAAATCACAATGGATTATATCGATTGCTATTAGGAGTTAGGAGGAAGGACTAATCTTTAAAACTGAATAGAATTATAATAGTAAGAGGGTGTTCGAATCCCATATGGAAGATCATTGAGACATGGTAATTTCCTTAGTAGATATTATGGATAATATGGGAAGGATTTATGACGAGTATTGATGATTCATGATCTTTCGAAATTGGTAGTGTTAGATTAGTTCTAGTCGATTGGCTTTGTATTAGAGGATTAGGCTTCCAAGAATGTAACCACTATTATTTCCTCTAGAAGTTGGATCAAAGAAATCCTTCAGATGTTCTTCTTTTAGTAGTCATATTAAATTTTTTGATGTTTGACATTCTTAAGTCAAGATTTAATAACAAAATTCTCATAGGCTTTCTATTCAACCCCTTCTTCGTACTTATCATTGTACTCTTCTTGTTGCTTGACAGGCCTTTTGGAAACATATTTAACATGAAATATTTCCTTTTGAGTCTTTTCCCTAAACCTTCACATATGCTTCCTTTCTCTATATGCACATTTTTTGTCAATTTCAGATTAACATTTCACTTCTTCTCTTTGAATATACTATATCATGAACTTTTGAAAAGGTGGAAGTTATATTTTAGCCAGTTTTGAATTGAATGGTCTTTAGGCACACAGGCGTTCTCTAAGAGCACATTTAGCAACACTCAAAGTTCATCAAAGAATCTCCTTACATGTTGAACCAAATCTTTTCATGCCTTTGTTTGATTTCAAACAGATCTTGATCCATTCTTTTGGCCACATGTTGATAGAGAAATTGGACAAATTCTCTTTTAAAAAAAAAATGTGTGGTCATGAGAAGACTAACAAAATAGTTTGAGTTATCCTTTGAAGGGTAAAGGAGAATATTCTATACTTCACTCTCTTGGCCTAAACAAACAGTAAGATTTAATTGAGGTGTTACCATATAATCCTTTATGCCTATATGGCCATTGTAAGCTTGTAGTTGTAGCTGCTAATAAGGAACCATTTTATTTATCAAAGTCATTAGAGAGAAGAAAGAGGCTATCGACTACTATAGTCAAATGTTCTTCCCTTGAAAATAGTGACTTGATTACTTCACAGGGGTTCTCCCGTGTCAGAGGATTGCTAGCCATTGTTGAATGGGAGAATAGCCCCTACTTTAAAGATTATGAAACCTCTACTCGATTCATAATAAAAGATGCTTTTGGTCCTACCCTCAAAGGCAAGGAAGACAGTTAGTAGAGAAGGTGGTAATTGTTCTAGTGTTCTAGTATGTGGGTTCTAACAGGAAATAGCTATCTCAAGAATGATAGTTGGAAGATGTGAAGGATAATAAGATACCCAATGGTGATGACAAATGAAGAAGATGGTGGGATTGGATGCTGCACGGCTTGAACATTCTTGATAGCTTCTATTAGTTGCCCTACACATTTCAGGATCACATTAATATGACCTTGGCTTGTGCAGTTGGTATGAGAGTCTCAATGTAAGGGTTATTTGAGGGATGGTAGTTGCAACGGCTATCTTCAACAACGAATTGAAAGAAGGTTTTCAGCAGTAATACCAAAAACTTTGACCCAGAAAATGGCACAAGCATAAATTATCATTTATTATTTGAAACAAATACAAGGAACATAGAAATAAAAAGACAAAAATTTATCTTTGAAAATCTGCAAAAAAGGGGAAAACCATATTAAATGATGCGCCAGAGAAAAGCTTCCACATAGAATTTTGATGAAGTTGCAAAATATAAATCTAAGTGGAGTTTTTTAATTATTGGCCAAGGCACAAAAGTTAGGGATTTGTGATTTTTATGGAGGACATAAAATAAAACCTTTTATATTGGCTATGCTTTCCTTTCTATTGAAGAAACTACCATAATACAAACAAATGCTATGCATTAAAACTATAAGAGATTAGAACCTAACAAAGACAAATTTTATGACTAGTTAGTAGCCTATCAAAACAAATGGTTGTTTCTTGTTCAACCAATAGGAATAGTTGCTTCTTGTGGTATACCACTTCCATTGTTGTCATGTATCCATTTATCAATGTATAGACATAGCTATGTTCACTTAATAATTATTATACCCCTTAGTGGACTGCTTTGATCATAATCAAATCTACATGTTTGTCAATATACAAATAATCACTTTAATGGGATTATATTTATATTCAATGTTTTTTTATCCCTTTTCTATTTTTATGTGCCCACAACCTAATATGGTCATCATTTTTATACATTGTGAAAGGACAATTACGACCATTGATCTATGTCTTTTCAGCTGCCATACCTAGCGATTCATATGCTCTTTATTGATACATCTGCAACACGACATACGTTGATGATGTATCTCTGTTTATTGCAAAGGAAATAACATTGTATATTGGACAATCTTCTTTTGTCTTTATCGTATATGATATAGATATACATCCATGAAATGACTTCTAAGAATATGCTCTTTTTATATTATTAATTTGAAGTCATTGGGACTCTCTCCACTCTGTGTATATGCTTGGACTTTTAATGATGCACTACAAGAAAAAAATTGAACTATTTTTTGTCACAGTTCATTTTTTAGGTTAACGCAAGCCTTGTCTTTAAATTATATTTGCTTCTATGATTTGTAGCAAAGGCTTGTACATGTAATTAATTGCATGAAATGGTAATTATAGTGTGCTCGGTTTCCGAATAATGTAGTTGCAATAAAATTTATTTAATTAATTGACATTGTGATTATTTCAATGTTGTTTTATATTGTTTTACCGATAAGTTTTTAACAGCATGTCACAATTGTGTAGGTTGACTGGAACAGTGAAAAAGAGTGCTTCCAAACAATTGCAGCTGCAATAGGTAACTTCTATGCAGTGCAGGCTCCTGTACTACCAAATCCATCTGGAAATGGGATTCGCTTCTACAAGAAAACTAAAGGAGATGATGGTAAAATTCCAAAACACGAGTCAAACAACCCAGGTAGTCTTCTTGCGGAGTTTTAGACATGAAATTATGTGGATCAGAAAGAACACTTCATCCATATTTTCTTCGTGTTGGCATATTTTTAATTGTCGGTATTTGCAATGGTTTGGTTATTTGGTTTTTTGTATTGAAAATGATTATCTGACATGGAAGTTTAGTTGCAGGTACCTATTGCTTAAGTTTAGTTGTGGGTTTTGTCTTTTTGAAAATTTGGTTATTTGTCTTAAGTAACATACTACTTTTTAGTCTTGAAAAATTTACCATAGATTGCTTCCCTTTTCTCAGGCCATGCCAGGGATTTATTTATTGATCATAAAGTTGAATTCCAGCCCCTATCTTGTACAAAAACTCGTCCCATGAACCATTAGAGGCGTTGTAGTGTGTACGCACTTTCCCATTTCTTGTTTTAGAACAATGCGCTTGAAACCGGTCATCTAGATGTTTATTTTCTTCTTTCTTTAGAGATGATGGATGACTCATTATTGAAGGAAGATATAGGAGAGAAAAAGAGTTTGGGAAGAGACCTGACATGCATAATCCTCTGGTTCTTGTGTGCTTAAATGCTAGAAGTTTTTGTGTAAGTGAGCCATGGTTGGTTGTAACAAGTGATGAATGCACTTGCAGGTCATTGGCAAGAAAATAGAATGCCTTCAGTTCTTGTCTAACGTTTTTTTTTGCTTTAACTTTCTTTTTTAAACTCATCTAATTCCTATAATAATTTCATTATTAATATGTCACACTAATCAAAATGCATATTCTTCCTGAATGAGAGTTGAACTTTTGACCCCATAGGCATTTAGTATATACTGTACGTTCTTTGTTGCAGTTACATTTACTAACTTTTCCTTAACTCTATCAAATTTATATTATTTCTTTGAGGCCATCATTAATTGGCTCCCTTCTCCACTTTATGTCTATAGTCAGAATGAAAAGTTGTGTAGTACTTTAGAATAGCTTAAAGGATGAAAATGACTTCAATCCATGTTTACTTTGGTCCTATTTCTATACTAATCTTTTTCCACTTTGTTACCATGTAGAGTAGCAAAAAGATTTGCATTATCTTCAACTTCCATGGCTTAAAATGTTTGATCAAATCTATTGCTGTTTTGGCTAGTGGATAGATTGGGGAGAGCATGAACTATTAGGCATTAAGTAAATTTGCTACAATATTAGTTTTCAAAATTTGGAAGAAAATTAGACAATTGAAATCGACACTGATGCTGACACATGAAACCATAAAGAACCGCTAACAAACCCAGCCCAAATTGATCAATCCAAACATAATCGGTGTTGGAAGCATTGGTGGATGATCTATTTATAAGAACAAGTAGAGGAGAAAGAAAACTAGAAAGCATTATTAATGCTTGATGCTTAGACCTTATAAGGCTTAGTACAACTCTTATTTATAAGCCTAAAATAAATTTAGAATTAAAACACAAGATTTCTTTCAATGTATTTGGCAATTTTTATTGTTTAAATATATTTAATTTAATCATCTTTTATTAAATATGTATGTTTGAAAATTCTTTAATTAATTCAAAATCAACCTCTTTAGAAGATAAATATCCAATTTGCCAAATCCTTCAAAATCTTTTCTAAATGTCCTGACCATTTTTGCTAGCTTCATATTCTAGATTAATTATATATTGTTTGTCATAACTAATTTCTTTAAGAGTCAAATCTTTAATAATCAAATTTATATTTTTAACATTTCTCTTTAAATTTGATTTTTTCACAACTTTAATCATCTCTCTTAATAATTAAAGTTTGTCCTACTTGAGGGCCTTTGTGAAAAGATCAATATCTTGATCAAAGGTCTTCACATACTCGAGTTCAATGTCCTTCGCAATACAATCCATAATGAAATAGATCCTCACATCAATATGTTTGCTCCAATCATGAAACACCAGATTCTTTACCAAAGCAATAGCCAACTTATTCCTCACAATCATCTTGGTGGCTTCTTTCTCCTCAAAATGGAGTTTTCTTAATAAACTCCTTGACCATTCTGTGTGAAGTGCACTAGCTATGGTAAATATATACTCTATTCACATGTCAAGAGTGTCACTATGAGTTGTTTCTTTGAACTCCTCTAAATTATATTGTTTTCTAAGAAAAATATTAATTCGATAGTGCTCTTTTGATTATCAATGTCTTTGGCATAATCATTATCATAATACCCTTTCAAATTTATTTCCACTGAAGATGAGTAGAAAATTTCTTAATTGATAGTAGCTTTTAAATATTGAAGTATTCTTTTTTGCTTTCTTCATATGCTACTCACTTGGATTCACCATATATTGTCTTATAACATTGATTGAGAACTGTATGTTAAACCATGTACATATTATGTACCTCAAATTGCTCACCAGTCTTTAGAATGTAGTTTGGCCTACCTTTCTTGCTTCATCTTCCTTGGAGAGTTTTACTCTACATTACATAAGGTATTGATGGGATTGTAGTCTACTATTTTGAATTTCTTTATAATCTCTCTTGCATATTCTTCTTGAGAGGGAAAGATCTCATCACTCTATTGTTTGACTTCAATGCCTAAGTATTAAGACATGAAACTCATGCCAAAACTCATGCCACTTATTTCAAATTTATGAGCTATTGCCTTTCTGAATCTCTTAAAGATCTATGAATTGTTCCTTGTGAAAATAAGATTATCCATGTACATGCAAATGAATAATAAATTTTCTGTCATCTTTTTTACATGAACTGCATATTCATAAATACATTGAGAAAATTCATCCTTTTGAAGATATTTGTCAAGATGACTATACTATGTCTTTGGTGCTAGCTTGAGATCATATAAGGAATTTTCAGTTTTAGCACCTTATCTTTATGGCCTTTTACCATAAATTCTTTCGGTTGTTTCACCTACACTTCTTGTTCAAGAGATTCATTTAGAAATGCAATTTTCACATCCATCTGATGGATTGGTCACCGATTTTGGGTTGCAAGGGCAAATAACAACCATGTCTCCAAGTGAGCAAAAGGAGAAAACACTTTTTCATAATGCACACCATGCTTTTGTTTATATCCCTTTGTAGCTAGCCTTTACTCGTACATTTCCACTTCTTTTTTGACATTCTTCCTCACTTTGTACACTTATTTGACCAAATTGCTTGATGACCTCTTGGAAGTACAGTGACCTCCTAAGTGTCATTCTTCTCAATTGAATGAATTTCGTCTTTATGCCTATGACCATTTCTTCTCCTTTACGGCTTCTTTAAAGCGTAATGGTTCATCACTTATAAGCACGCAAAGCAAGTTCTTGCCATCTATTTTTTCAATTGCATCATATAAGTCATTTATACTCCAAATTTTGGAAATCATTCACTTGAGCTTGGTGAGGAACTTGTGTGGTAGGTGTTGTGCTCTCACCATTGATGTCTTACTCATTTTCTTCATCTTCTAAATATGGAAGAAAGTCATATACCTCTCCTTCTTGAGTTCTCTAATCCCATGATGCATCTTCCTCAAATTCCACATCTTTACTAACCACCATTTTCTTATCATTGAGGTCGAAATGCCGGTATCCTGCTAAGCTCTCAAAGTGGCTAATAAACACTATCTTCTTACTTCTATCGTTAAGCTTTATCCTCTCTTTCTCTGAGACATGGACACAAGCAATGAACCCGAATACTATCAAGTGTTTTACACTTGATTTCCATTGGCTCTGTGCTTCTTGGGGCATCTTTTCTTTTAAACTCCTTGTGGGTAATCAAATACAAAGATAAACAGCATAAGCAACTATCTTAGCCCACAACTCATTAGGCATATGCTTACTCTTCAATATCATCCTTGCCATATTTAGGATCGTTCTATTCTTTCTCTCAGCAAACCCATTTTGCTAGGGTGATCTTAGGATTGTCATAGGATGTCAAATCCCACGTGTCTCAGAAAATATTCTAAACTCATTCAAGATATTCTTTTCATCTCTATCAATTCTTAAGGCTTTGATATGGTAGCCACTCTCTCCACAAAAGCTTTGAACATCTTGAAAGCTTCAAATGTCTCACTTTTGTTCTTTAGAAAATATCCCCACATCTTTCGTGAGTAGTCTCCAATTAAGAGAATAAAATATGAGCTTTTACTGAGAGATTGAGGGATGATGAGGATGCATATATCAACATAAACAAGTTGTAGCCACTCAGTGGCTCTTGAGTTAGACATCTTTGGAGAGCTCCTTCGTAGATTCTTCTCATATAAGCATACTTCACACAATTGATCATGGTATCATTTATTGGAATCCTTTCACCATGTTCTTCTCGTTTAAAATTTGAAGCCCAACAAAATTTAGATGCCCAAATCTCATGTGCCAAATTCATAAAGAATCCTTGATACAATACTTCAAGCACATTGCATCAGCATTATTCACATGGAGTAGGAAGGTGTGGTTCTTCATCATGGTCACTTTGGCAACAATCTTATCTTCTCGATCTCTAAGCCATAGATAGTGGTCCTTCATCTTCACTTTGCAACCGTTCTCCAAGACTTGCCCAATGCTTAGGATGTTACTCTTTATCTTTGGTATATAATAAACATTGTAAAGAATCATATGACCTCCATTTTTTGTGGCCATTACAATCAAGCCCTTTCCCTAATCTCTATTTTTGTATCATTTTCAAATCAAACATTTCCCATTACTCTGATGTCTAATTTCACAAATTTGCTTTTATCTTTGATCATGTGATTGCTTGCAACATTTTCTACTAAAGAGCTTCTTTTTGAGAGAGCATAAGAATTTCACTTTCGTCCTCCTCGTGCATGACAAGTTTTGTCTCTTCATCACCACCTTTAGTTCAACACTCATAAGAATAATGTCCATGCTTTTCGCATGACTGGCACTAAATTTGGCTTTTATCACTTCTTTTCTGATTTCCTTTGCTTCTTCTGACGATTTGTAGGTAAATCCTTCTTTCCATCCTCTTGGGCGAAGTGTTGCTCGCCTCCACCATGGCAATTTCCATTGCCTCGTCCTCAACCTTAGCCTCTTCTATGACCTTGGCCCTTTCCACCCCTTTCTTAAGTACTACTCCCTTGGTCTAAGGATAACTTCGCTTGTAAGATCTGCTTTAGTTCTTGTTGGCGATGTGTCGTTCTCTCTTCATAGGTTAGCAATGACCTATTCAACTCATCAATAGTCATGGAGTTTATGTACTTAAACTCTTTAATCATCATTACCACATGATTAAACTTGAAAGTTAGATGGTATAGAACCTTCTTTACTATTCACACATCTTCTAGAACTTCTCAAAGCCGCATTATCTGATTCACCATGATTAGTACTTGGGTGAGGTAGTCCACTATGACTTACTTTTCTTCATCAAAACTAACTCAAGTTTAGTTCATAAATTTTTAAATCATACCTTCTTCACCTTATCAACCTTCACATGAAATTTTGAAAAATATTCTATGCATTCTTGGCGTTTGTCTTGTTGGCAATCTTCTTGAACATTTTATCATCCAATGTTTGATGGATGATAGAGAGAGAACTCTGTTATCTCATTTTCTCTCCTCGATGGCTGTATTTTTACTATTATGAAAACACTTTTGTCATCAAACTTGTCATATCCCTTCTCAGTAATTTATCATAAGCCATGAGGCCCAAGATTGACTTTCATCTATAGTGAACAACAATCGTAGTTCGTCTTGGTCAGTTAACAACATTGAAGAGAGATGTTGGATCTTTTCATTGTCATCATAGATTAGGATCTATCACAAAGATAAGTAGAGGAAAAGAATATTGGGAAGCTTTGTTGATTCTTGACACTCATACCTTACAAGATGAAGTACAATACTTATGTATGGGCCTAAAACAAATTAAGAAACATACATCTCTAATTAAAACACAAAATTTCTTCTAATATATTTGATAGTTTCTATTATTTAAATATCTCTAATTTGGTTAACCTTCATTAAATTTGTATATTTTAGAATTCTCTAATTAATTCAAAATCAATATTTTAGAAGGTGAATATCCAATTTATCAGATCCTTCAAAATCTTTTCCTAAATATGATATCAATTTTTGCCAATTGTATATTCCAAATTAATTGTGTATTCGTTGTTTTGACTTATTTTTTTAGGAATCAAATCCTTAGTAGACTAGTTTATATTTTCAGCAATTTGGTTCAACAATTTGGTGCCAATTATGGATTCTATTATAAATAATGGAGGAAAACATGAAAGTAAAATTAATTTCTTAATGAGTGGTAGGAAAAAGAAGGATTTCAAGTATGGTTGTCTGCTGATGCAAAACTTTGTAGGAAGAATTGAAACTAGGATTCAAGAAAATGAGATCAAAGCAACCATTAGGAAGAAATTGTTGCATGTAATTCTGGTGGCAGTTATAGATTTTACTACAAATGGAAGAAAAATGGAAGTAAAATTAATGTCTCATTGAGTAGTAGGAAAAGAAGGATTTTAAGTGTTTTGGTCTGCTGATACAAAAATTGGTGGGAAGAATTGAAACAAGGATACAAACAGAAAGTGTGATCAAAGCAATAATTAGGATGAAATTGTTGCTTTTTTCTCTAAGGAAAATAGATTGCTGGACTCTAGGACAAACCAAAGAGAGATACCAGAACTAGTCTCAGGACAAGTACAAGAGAAGCTTGCAAAAGAGTTCAAGCTCCCAAATATTGTAATCCTTGTGCCTCTTTATGCAGATTAAGTCAAGGGAAGGCCTATAGATTGATGAGATCATGCTTCAAGTGTTACAATAATAACAACTGGCATTTGGGTATAGTCATGGAGAACATGCAGGATGGTTATATCTATTTGTTAGTGAAAGGTTCTGTTTTGAGACTGTGAAATCGATTATAACTCATTGATTGTGGAATAGTTGGCATGCCTTGAGATGAGTTGGTGGTGGTGACATTATGCATGTTGGAAAATCACCACGAGGGGTGGTCTTGCAAATTGCCACTGCTTGATGTTTTTCTGTGCACCACAGTATCTCTGATCCACAATGCCATCCTGGTTGAGGAGTGGAAGCAACCTCACAACATGTCTTCTTGAGGATGATGAAGGCCATGCAAGGAAGAGACCAAGAGATTAGCATTGGTAATATCATATGACTGAGATTCATCAATTGATCTTGGCTGTTTATCACTCATGACTACAATAAGTTGAGACCATCAAACTGGAAGCCAACTCTAAGAACTTGATTAATAACTTAAGCATGCACAAAAAAAAATAATCTGCAAGAGTTTGTAACAGTAAACTAGTAAATCCAAAACAATGATGAGGAAAATTAAGTGTACAGTTGACAACATTTTCATCGAAAGCAGTTAATGAGAAAAACAGCCACCAAAGAAGCCAAACATTAGCTAACACTGTAAGATATGGTGTAGCAATGAAAAATAACTAAGAATCAGCCATGATGGATAACGGTTATAGAGAAAACCTATGGCCAATTAATCCAGAAGGATGCAATGGGTTGTAGAGAGAGAGAGAGGAGGGAGGGAGGGTGAGGGAGTGGCCAAGCAGGAATCATTAATTATATAGAAATTATGATCAAATACATGGATATCCCAGGAGTGATTCCCATCAGCTAAAGATAAGAAAGAAGACCTGCTTTTTTAGAACCATTTTGGTTGCACTTGTTCTCCAAAAAAAACTGCAGATTGGTCAATATCTCTAAAATTTTGAGAAAGCTGAGAATTGACTAGTATGGAGGAGTTGGGTTTTTTAAATCAGATGGTAATGCATCCACAAGCATTGAGAAGCACACTGATATAATAGGTAAGAACAATACCATCAACTTCAACTACAAGGTTGGATTACCATTTGGATATATAGATTTCGAGACCAAGTAAAAGACCATTGAATTTAATTGAAACCAAATCCACAATAGATAGATGATTTATATGTAAATAATACAATACTACAAAGTTCCTAATCAATCATAACAATCTCATAAGGAATCCCAAAAAATTGTTTTAAAGAAAGGTCAAGGAGTAGGAAACAAAAAATGTGTTATTGGTTTGGATATCTTATTGTTGATTTAAGAAATTTCACATGCAATAACAAATCTTCTGTTAGCCAAAATAAGATTCTTTAATCAAGCAAGCATCTTAGAGGAAGATAGACCTAGTTATTATGTTTGCAATAATCCTACTTGATTGCTATGCATCAAGGATGTTATTGTCATTAAGCTATACTTCTTTTGTGCATTGCATTTTGTGTATGAGAATATGTTTTAAGAGTGATCAATACAAGAGTTGATTTCTTAATGTATAATTGTCCAATTATTTAGAATTGATTGTATTGTTGATCCATTGAATTTTTTTGTGCACAATAATTTTTTTAATCACTCGATGTAGATCATTAGGATGTTCATATTGGATTAAAATGGTATTTGAACTTTAGGTTGTTATGTTCTTTAGGATCTAATCACCTTATTGGAATGGTTTGAGTAATAGACAGTACAAGAGCTTTTTAATTTAGTTTGTAAGATCAATTAGAGTACTTCCACTGCTTGTTAAGAAGAAATCTATTTTAATTCAGATATCTTTTTGCTATGTTTATGTTTTGAAAAACATGTGATTGGCATTCTCAACCATAATTTTGTGGTATATGGCTGTGCCCTTGTTTTCTATGAAGGAACTCACTCTGATTGCACTATATTTGATGGCCTTTAGATGACCTCTGTTACAATGATGATGCATCACTTGAATGCATTGGTTAAAGTGGCCTAAACCTATTCTTGAACTTATGCTGAACACTTCTCAAATGGTTTATGCAATGCTAGATAGATTGGCCAAGGAGGTTGCCTTGTTCAAGTACAATCTAGGTAAGTATAGTGTTGTCCTTTTTCAATGATATCTAACATAGAAAAAACCAAAGATCAATTTCATGTGAAGCATAAGCATGCATGACTTTATCGTTGAGCAAGTCTTGTTTTGGCTGGTTGAGTAGATGTAGAATTATCAATATCTAATGTGATGATTGGGAGTCAAGTAATTAGAGAGAATAGGTATTGTAGAATCTTGTATCCATATATTGAGATAGATAGTGGTGTCACAAATAGAATCTAAATAGAGTCTACGTAATGAGATGATCTAACTTATTTGGGATCCTCTAGTTCTATTCAAGTATTGACTTTTTCACAAAACATTATTGTGTAGTGTAGAATGTTTGGTCTTGAAAGAAAAATCATAAAAATGAATGGGTATTGTTGTGGTGATGGTCTAAGATGAATAAATAGTCATACAAAAAAGATAAGATTGGAAATGAGAATCCATGAGTTTGAAGTAGTTCTAATTGAAGATATGCTTAGAAAAGTTTTATTAAGACTGTTAGTTATATTAAATGTAAATTTAAAAATCCTTCAACAAACACTTGGAAAATTAATGAAAAATACCTAGTAAGATATGAAGACAAATAATACATGGATAAGTTTCATCATGGAGAACCCTTCTCTTATCTCAACCCCTTTTCATAGTCGTTTATTTGGCCTGTCAATCAAAAGTGAGAAGCTCTCCTACCTCTTATTTTAATATTTTGTCATAGAAAATATCTTACTTTCATATTGTTGGTCTTTGTGCTTTTGACATATGGTTGTGAAGTTAGTGGGAACGACCATACGTCATGTGCATCATGACTTGATGCCCTTTTACGTGGTTTGCTTCATCTTTTGAATGTTTGACAATGTTTCAACTTAACCATTTTTCAACTAGAAAATTTATAAATGTGCATTTCCTCTCTTTGAGTCATGGTGGACATTATATTGTTTAATTTGAGTTGTGGTAACCTTTGCTTGTTAGTTTCCAAACCTTTCCAATCACGATGACTTCTTTGAATATGACTTGACCACGGGTCCTACTAAAAATAATGACAGGTGATGCTTCCAGGCTCCAAGCATAATTTGCCATAAGCGTGATAATGCCTTTAATGTGGCATTTTGGTATAAGGCTTAGATTTTTGCGAATGATAACCGCAAATTTCGACTCTACATTGGAGCCAGCTTGCTCATGATAAGTTTTACTGGTCACACTTTTATCAACTTTAGATGGGAGGCTAAGCTTGCAATTTTTTGTTCATGTTTTGCATTGTTTGCCTAGTTTCTGCTCTATGATTGTGTAGGTCCTTTGTGATGTTGGTAGAAAGGAGAAACTAACTTATAACAGGCCGTCATCTCTGCAAATGGTAGGAGTTTTGTCATCATTCTCTTGCTTTGTTACTTTTGGTAGGCTCAGTGGAGTTGCATTTGTCAAAATGTAAAGTCCTCTTATATTTTGGCTTGGAGTATATCTTTTCTGCAAAAAGAGTATATAATATGTAATAAAATTTTGTTAAAGTTTGGAGATCAACAATGGCTACCCATACTAATCTAGCAAGTAAATTTGACCAAGAAATGTATTCAATTTGCTGTCTTTGACTTTCAGCTTTACGACTAACTCGGTCTTATTTCATAAATACTTTTCTAGTGACTTTTTTCTATAGTTTAGGTTCATTACTGTAGTTGTTCCCTGATCATTAATCTTGAATCCCTGGTCCCTAGTTCTTAGTCACTAATTCCTAATCCGATCTACTTTTATTCCTGTTTCATCATATTCAGCGAGGTTTTTACTAAATGCATATATCTATATCATGATTGATATATTATCTTCTTGATTTTGAACCATTGTTTTGACTATTCCTTCTTCATTTGGAGTGCATACCATGACAAAGTCACCTATTTTATGGATAAATAATTTTGCATGGAAAGCCAAAAGTTGCATTGAAAGAAAAAAATTGACATGAATACTTTCAAGGAATTTTGAAAGTTTAAATTCTCCAATGTAGGTGTTGTACCATAAGCCATGTTACATCATTGTTATTTATTTTGTTCAGAGATAGCGAGCTATTGTGCACTGTAAAAAAGGATTATGCTGACATCCTCTTTTTTACACCAACTCATATTGCTTCGTTCACCCTTAAATAAGGAAAAAGCCTCAACCAGATCCTTTACAGCCAATTAAGCTGTTTTCCATTCCTTGAGAACCTGAAACATAAAAATTAGATAAAACCAAATCAGTTAAAAGTACCTGCAAAGGGGTATGCAGCCACGGTTCTTCAGCATTTTGCAAGAAACTTGATTCCTAATTACAGCAGCAATTTCTTCAGCACTTAAGGCTGTTGAGATTACACCAGCCTCAATTGTTCTGATCAGCCAGCCATCTAATAATAATCAATGATACTATGAAGGAGCTCTTCACAGTTCTAAAGTCTGCAAATCAACTCCAAGAACAAGATACAAGCCTTCTGTTGCTTAGATTAACCCAGAAAGTAGAAGACCTGCACAATTTTCTTAGGTATTAACAGCATTCCAAGCATGACTTGAGCATCAAAAATATAGCTGGGAGCCACAGCTACTGAATTTGGCAACATCTCCAGGACAAGATCACTTAAGCCACAGTTACTGATGTTGGCAACATTTCCAGGACAAGATCATTTATCATCTCATCATTGTTTTAGCTGTTCATTATCAAATAATAACTCCTTAAACCAGTACAACCTAGCCAGCACACTGGCCTTAGTAACAGACCAAATTGAGTCCAGTGAAGAGTTGTTTAAAAGATTCTTAAGATCCTATCATTCAATAAGTGCCAATGTAAAGCACTTAAAGCACATAAACAAATGCAACTTCTGCTTCTTAATATTGCAAATAAGCACGCTTAAATCTTTTTTAAAACAACATTCCAAAAAGCAAACCTAAATAACCTTTATAAAGAGTTCAGTGGAGAATTCACAATCTTGAGAAAGATATGCATTAGCCTTCTCTAGATCACGTAAAGAACATATTTTAACTTCAACTCAGAATTTTCTTGGGTTCATTTGTTTGGAAACAAGTGATGTCCCTAAGTTTAAATTGCTTTATGACAAGCTTTTATGGGAAGTGCAAAACCAAGGATAGATTATGAAAAAGATGCATGTTACATCATCTGTCGTTACTGTTTGAAAAGTGATCTAGTGTGCAAAGTGAGATTGGGAGGCATAACTGGTTTGATTGTGCTTCTTAGCTTGGAGATTATTCATTTTCTTTTTCCGATTCATGGTAAGTAGAATGCACTGAAGCCATGCACTGAATTTTTAACTCATCTTATGGGTTCAACTACAC
The DNA here is from genome assembly GCA_023846275.1 of Vanilla planifolia. Taxonomy (NCBI): domain Eukaryota; kingdom Viridiplantae; phylum Streptophyta; class Magnoliopsida; order Asparagales; family Orchidaceae; genus Vanilla; species Vanilla planifolia. The sequence goes on from CM043866.1 coordinate 1,315,136, forward strand.
ATTTTGATTGACTTTATCTTAAGATGTGCTCTTCAACCCTTTGTTTGAGGCGTTAGTTTTCAGTTCTATTAACATGCTTGTTTAGTGTGCATACTCAAGTCAGGCCTAACTTTTAATTTTATCTTTACTCATGTTTCCATTGAACATTCTGAATACAGAGGGTATTATTGACGATGATATTGATCATGACCTACTTGCTGAGGCTCGGACAGCATGGGCACAGAGAGAATGGACTATTCAGCATGTTCTATTCCCATCAATGAGACTTTTCCTCAAACCACCAAATACAATGGCAACAAATGGAACTTTCGTACAGGTTTGTTTAAATTCTCTGGTAACTTGTTACGAAGATGACATTTCTATATTAACTTGTGGTGTGATATCTTTTGCTTCTAGTTTTGTTTGAATGCGTGGAATAGTCTATAATTGGTATCATTATTAGAATATGGAGTTCATGATTCCTTTTGAAACCTTGATTTTTATTATTAATGGAAATTTATCAGGAAGGTGACTTAGGTAATATAGTTACAATTTCATTGTGTGAGGGCAGCTACTAGGTCATCATTTTATGTACTACTCTATGTATGTATGGTATTCTATTGTGTAAAGGAGTACATTCATGAGAAATGCCCAGTTCTTTTTTTTTTTTTCCATATCTTATGTTTTTAAACAATTATTTTGACTATAAATAGTATCCTCTATTTCCTCTTAAGGTTAAGAAATGAAGAAATGGAAAGATTATAGTGGCAGCTGAAGCAGCAGTATTGGATGCTAAATAACAATATCATGCTCCCTATATGGGGGTGGCTATGGCTGAATTATTCATGCTTCTAGAAAATTGGTCAGGCCAGTCTATTTATGATCAACATCAATAGTGATTTGAAGCTTGAAAACTGAAAATGGATGGATACAAGCTATTTGTTTGAAGTTTTTGCTGATACTAGCAACTCCCATGGCCATAAATGGTTGGCGTTCAACTATTCAATCAAGTATTTGGTAGTTTTAATTGAGGCAAATCACATACAAGTCTTTGACATCATTGGTACTTTTTGGAGGTTCACTTCATCAAATAATAATCATAAGTTTTAAGCTCAATACTTGATAGCTTGCAATATATATGATCATTAGTTTATATTAACATTCGAGTATCTTAACTTTCATAATACTTGGTGTTACTTGCTTAATCATGTGGGATTGGTTGATTTTAAAATTAATTATCTGTTTTTTTCAATCTTCTTCATTAATTATTTTAAAATCAACTAGTCACAACCCAGTTTTTGTCAGTGTCGCAATCAATTCAATTAGGCACAAAAGTGTCAATTTTCAGCTTCTCAAAACCATGTCAAATTAATTGTTTGTTGGAACAAGAATTTCATTTCTATTATTGACCTTTTTAATGCACGATCATGAATTCTTATTTCACTTGAAGTACAATTTACCAACTTCATTAGCAGAGTATTTAATTCATTATCAAATGTTTGGCTAATAACTAGCTAACAACAGTTAAAAAACAATGCACTATATATATTGAATGTCAGTTTGTAAATTGCTTCACATACATTTAAAGAAATAGTGCAATAAAATATCATAAAGGCAAGTGATGATTGGAGATGTACCAACTGTTGCACACATTTTCTAGATTTTCTTTTTCTTAATTTTTATCTCCTTTAGTTTTTATTTGAACATTTTTCATTTTCTTAGACTGAGAATTTTTAGTCTTGTTGTTTCTTTTTTAAAATTGGGTATGATATTCTATCAAACGTAAAATACCAAATAATTTGGTCAATATGAAGTATCTTTTTTATATTAAATTAGTAAGCCATATTGTCAACCATTAAATAACAAGGATGCACAGAAGTTGAATAGTTGGAGAGGGCACATGTTTTCTAAAGCTTAACTTGTCATGTGTACTTGTGGTCCTTAATTTTCCCAAACCATTTACGAAGAGATCTAATCCATGGAATGGGATGAGGTGGGATGCCCTTGAAATATTAGAATACAATTTTCAGGAATTAATGAGCAGGGATCATGCTTGCTTCAAGAGGGTTGTATCAAATGTTTCTTGGTAGAATTCTCTTCCAGGAAGATCTCCTTTTTGTTAATGTTCTTGATGAGAGATTCTCTTTCTTCCCAAGTGGCTTTAGTGAAATGGATGATTAGTTGAGATAAATGAGAGATCATTAAATCAAAACATGATTGTTATTAATGTTATTAATCTTAATTTTGTATCTTTTAATCCTAAGAGATTTCTTCTAGGTTTTTAAAAATTTCATTGCTTTTTGTTACTTAATTTGATTTGTTTACAACTTAAAAGACCCAGAGGTTTTTCATCAATCTTCAGTAACCTAGCAGTAACGTCTTTGTCTCAAGTGTACTGTTGAAGGATGTAAGTATCGTTTCATTAGATCGTAACTGAAGGTGATTCAAATTTGATGCTTTCTTCATAGGGTTTTATTGAAGACTTTTTCAAGTTAATTGATCTAGAGAAACTAAGATAAACATTACAGCAGATAAAATATAGAAAAACAGTGAGACATGGTGCCATTTCTCGAATGTGTTCTGATGTTTAAGAGAAGTGGGTATTTTTTTACTAAATTATTAAATCAAAACTTGATTTTGTATCATTTAATCCTAAGAGATTTCTTCTAGGTTTATAACAATTTGATTGCTTTTTGTTACTCAAATTTGATTGCTTTACAAATTCTCATTCAGCAAGTAGTTTGTTTTTCTTGGCGTTCTCAATGTAAAATTAGATGATATTGTAAATAGCTCATAAGTTTTTTGAAAACTTTTACAGGTTGCCTCACTTGAAAAGCTTTATAAGATTTTTGAAAGATGCTGAGGGCACAGTTTTAGAACAAGCAAAAAGGCTTTTGGGTCAAGAGTCACCGAGAACAGTAAGTTACATGGATAAAACAATGCTAGTTACTGAAGCTTGTGCACACTGTCTAGTTCAAGCAAGATACAGAAATTAGCACAGGTATGTCAAAATCATACTCTTGGCTTTTTTCTTTGGGAGATTGATTAATGTGATTGAAAAAGTTTTTTAAAACATTGTTATTCAAATTAAGTTTAAAATACTTTTATGAAAAAAATGTTTTTGTTTAATGTTAGTTAATTGGCACCAGTATTGTTTCATAATAAGAATAGAAGAATAGAATCAATGGTAGATGACCTTATGTGCTAATTGTGAGTCGTTGGTCACATTTAGGAAATTGAAAGTGAGTCTGACTTCTTTTCCCTGTACAAGTCTTTCTTGATCTTAATTAAAAAATAATAGTTATCTAAACCTTTTTCAATCAATATAATTTATTATCAAACAATAGAAGGTTTTAGGATGGTCAATTAATTCTTTTGATGTTGATGTACATATACAAATTCAACAATTTGTTTGTATCCTAATCTTTCCGGACTAGTTTGCTAGCAATTGTTCAATTACATTTGTTTGGGTATGCTAGGAAGGAAATCCATCCATCCATCTTAATGATGTGAGCATTGTTTAGTACATTATTTTCAGCTATAATGTGTTATAAAAATGTTTTTAAAACACAATTAAACATTTGTTTGATCATGAAATATTTGTATTCTTTTTATCCAAAAACTAAAAAAAAATAATATAAAGAGAATGACAAATAGTTTTGGTTTTGTTCCAAAAAAAAAATATAAAGAAAATAATATTAGTGAGCTTAACCTTTATGGTTTGTTCACTTGGGAATTATAGGTGGGTTTTTGGAAAATTGTTGGAAGCGTTTGTTCACTTGCTTATCAGTTAGTAGTAGTGGACCTACTTTTTATACTTTGAAGTCCATGTATGGAGCTATTGGAATAGTAGTAATAATAATAATATCAACAACAAATAATTCATTAAAGTGGAACTCTTTGAGCATCGATGGAAATTCGCTAGTCCTTCGGCAACACTTGGTTACTAAATTTTCATGAAAAACGTTGGAAATTGTTCCAATTTAGACTTTGAGATATTAAAGAAATACGTCATGCAACAATTTATTATACATAATTTTTAATATAATATAATGTTCAAATTTTTTTGGCGATGAATTGTAAAATTATTAACGTATTTAAAAATGTGGTATAATTACAAATAGATAAATACATAAAATGTTTAACTAATTCATACTAATTTGAAATCAATGAATTATTCTAAATATTGCCTCGATTTGACCGCGCACTTCATTATCTGGACTTTGGGGCTCCAACGGCAAGTCCACAAACGGTTAGTCATTGTAAAGCTTTTAATAAAAAAAGGCATACAAAATAAAATTTTAATATATGTATATATATATATATATATATTACGATTTTTTATTACTATTAAGCTTGAAAAAATTAGAAAACTTGATTGAGAGCAACATTATAAGCGCCTAAATGAAGTACGGGATGACGTAAGTGCCTACGTATGGCACGAATCAAATTCTTCTTCATTGCAGCGTTTGGAAAAATAAGGTTTTGTTCGGAAATTAAAAAAAATCAAAATTTTACTTAATTTCCCAAAAAAACACTTCTTTAAAATTGTTTTTAATTTACAATTTATTCAAAAACGAAATCTTATTTCTTATAGTCTTTAAATATAATATAAGTTTAAAAAGTATATTAAAATTATTTTGAAAAATAAATTATAAGAGTGAAAATAAAGTTTTAAGAAATATATATTTATCAAAATTTTCACTGTCTTTTCTTTTAAATAAAAAATTTTAAAAACTGAATGAAAATATAAATCAACTGACGGTGTTGTATGTATGTATGATTGTACTTTGGGATCTTTTTTTCTATGACGTTGATTTCTAGCCTGTTAATAGGTTCTTGATGTTAATAGCAAAATAAATTTATATTAGTATATTTAAGACTAAATATTATTTAAATTTTGATTCGAATTAAACTTAAATGAATAGTCGATGAGCAATGTTTAGATTGAATCAAAATTTGACCTAAGCATTCATATTTAGCGATAATTCCTCACAAGTAGGGGCCCACTTGATCTTAATTGAGAGGAATTAAGATTAGTTGAACCGGTTAAAGACCAAATCAAAACATTAGCTACTTCACAACTAAGGAGTTGGTTGAACTTCAGGTTTCATGTCTTCTAAACATCTCTTCAAATTAAAATATTATCTCTTAATTATTATTATGGTATAAGACATACTTAAACATCCATATGACATTAGAAAGAATATAATATGCTTATATATTCAAAATATCTATATGGCATTAGTTCTATTTTTTTAAATTTACTTAGATTTAAAAAGTATTTTTACTTATATGTTTATTATACAATTTATGCAGTATCATATCGCATGAACTCAAACTTGTTTGGATTTGTAAGTTTAATATGTAGCATTACACCCTTAGTTTCAATGGGTTTTCATGTGCACATTGGAGGGAGGCGCAATTGCTCCTTGGCGTCAAGCCAAACTGGATGCAAGTGTGCACTAGTGTCGTGCAACCACAAGTGCAGTTAGGTACTTTATCAAATCTGTAAAATAATAATAATCAATTTCATGATCAAACATAATACAAATGTACGTAATATCATTATAATAATCTAATGCATGAGAACTATAAAATTCAATAGCCTTATTGTCAAACTCCAAACAACTTATTCAATACCATCACAACTTCTTAAATCTCTAACATTTTGTAATCTTAATTTACGATACAACCTATTAGTTGCTTACTATCCCAATTAGCGATCTAGTGCTCACTCTCAGCCCAATCAATTAAACATGCAACAGGTACTTCACCACTAAATACACAACCAACTCCACAACCTTTCTGTGGGTCTAAAGTGGGCCAGTAGCACTGACCTATAACATATATCCATTAAGAGTAACATAATCTTATCTATCAATAGTTCATTAGAGTAACAAAACTTATAGTTTATTACATCCTAAACCTTATTACAATTAAGTTCATCTTTCTTATCTTATTAATCATTTTTTAAATACTAACATAACTTATTTGGGTTACCAAAAATTATCTAGGATATCTTAGGGTTACCTTCATACCATAAATTAATTAGTTAAAGTATGCAAACATATTCAAATATTACACTTAAAGCTAGTCCTTGTCTTTAGCTTTTACCTAACCTTATTTGGGATCCTCACTACGATCATTTCTTCTATCTAAGCCATCTTTTAGGCTTTAACTCAAGTTAACATTTTTTGCTTTAGCATTAAGCAAATGTTTAATGCAATGATTAATCTTATAGATCTAAGTTCACATGAGTTCTAACCATGACTTTCATGATCCATGGTCATACTTAAGCCATTGTGCTCATCTCACACATCTCTCTAGAGTTATAAAATCTTTTAGAAAATCATATAAGTGTTAACCCATGACCTAAGAGACTAAATAAGATTACTTAGTGCTTTGCTTAACAAACCAAGCCATGCCTACAATTTAGTCATCATCATAAAAGCAACAAGCCCCTTCATCAATTCTAATAGCTCTCTAGCTCAGCCAAGCCATATCCAATGCTTAACCAAGAGTCTCACTAGCCCAAGGCCTTATACTTAGCATGCACAAGGCATGCTAAGCACTTGTGCTCCTAATTCAACCTTAAATTCCATATTTATGATTTTCTTATACTAAAATCAAAATTTAGGTATCAACAAATCTTAGTCTAAGGTTAATTTAAGCCTTATTTAGAGTCCATGCAATTACTACATCATTTGATGCATAATGTTTTAACCTACTTATGACCTTATCATCTTAAGATTATAATCTATGAATATCATCACCCCACTTATTGTTTACATCACAAGGTTGTTTACCCTAAACCTCTGTTTCCAAGGTTACTTTAAACTTATCAAGTTTATATTCTAAATTTGAATGTACTTACACTCAAATCTTATGATTATAAACCTCTAACCTAGTATTTAATATACAACTCTAACATTTGTTAAAATCTTAACTTAAAGTTAACAAAATTAAGAGCTAATCCTACATTCCTATATTTTATGTCTTCTTTATCCAAATCCATATTCTTTTGTTAGGCCTTCCCAAGACCATTACTCAAACTTAACCTTCTCTTAGAGCCAAGCTCAATCTTCTTTGGTCACTTGATAAGAAATCTAAGAGCTTCTCCTACCTTAAAAGCCATCCAAGATCCTTTCTAAGGTGTCTTCATGCATCCAAAATCTTTGGTTGAGTCTTTCCACTTCACCTCGTGGCTTATCCGAAGGAAACAAGCCCCTCTTAACCATAAAAGTTCACCCTTGGATTTGGTTTAGAAGTAACTCTTACTTAAGTCTAAGTTTAACTCAAGAATTATTACATCTACTAAGTTCTTAGATTTCTCAAAGAGCCATAATTCATTTTCAAGCTTAACTAAAGTTATATTAGAACTTCATTTGAACTCAATTATATTATCTACTAAAATGAATCTTATTATATCAGGCATATAAAGTCTAGATTTTTATACATAATATTAGGTTTATTCAACTCCTTACCTTTAGAAATTATAAATGTTCTAAATTTTTATCCTCTAAGTTTAATCATACACAATATGATCATCATATTTAATTCTAAATTAAATATAGCTAAGACAATCATCTTCTACTCTAATCATATGTGGTCAACAATATCCTCTATTAATCCTAGATCAAACATGGCTATAACATCACTAATTATTCATGGATAATATTTGGCATTTAGAATCATGTTATTAAGATTAATTTAATATAACCATCACTTTAAGTACTTTTAGACAATATCTAACCTTTATTAATCCTTACTTAAAAGCTTCTCATAGTGTTAAAATAATCTAAGAATTTATCAAAGATCATGACTTTGATTGTAATCTCAACTAATCTACAACCTTAACCCAATTAGCCAAAATCCACTAATTTCTTACAAGCCTAACTAAGTCCTCAACCAACCTAGCCTTCTTCCAAGGCCTTAAACCATTCTTTCTAGTTTCTCAACAAGAAAATAATGGCTATTTTTAACCTTAGAAACCAAAGTGTAAGATGAGCCTTGCATGGCTTAACCAAGCCATGTTGCTAGCTATCCAAGCCAAACCAAGGCAAGAAAGTGCATGGTTGCAAGGTGTCCTTAAAAGTTTAGCTAAGTTTCAATTTCCTATTGATCATGATATAGTTTAGGTTGAATTTGCATAAATGTTTGTTCTTTACTTCATTAAAATAATTTCATGTGTATAATCAAGGATTCTCATCAAACCATAATTCAAGTTTAAGTTCATCATATTCAAACCAATAATGTGTTTATAAGTATATAAATATTTAAGAAAAAACTTAACAAATTCATCAAAGAAATAACCTTCACATAGTATAATATTCTAGTAAACTTGAAGTTAAAATAAAGCATGTTTCCAATCAATATTGATATATGGGATTTTTCCAAAATGATATTACAAATATCATGGTCCCTTTACAACATGAACTTGACTCTTAATTCTTTGCATTAACAATACTAATTGAGCCATTGAATTTCATGCAAAAACTAAATTAACACTAATTGAGCCATTGAATTTCATGCTAAAACTGAATTAAAAATCTTCCATTCTCAGGTAAAAGATCAAGAAAACATAAAACATGCTATTTGCATATAAAATAATGATTTAACGAGAGATTTAACACTATCATGCGTTCAATTTCTCAATTATGGAAGAATATTAGGCATTCGTTAAGATAAACTTCACATCTTTATGATATTAAATATGGTGTATTTTAGATCCATACTTAACCATGATAAGAAACCATCAAGGTCACATTAACATATCTCAATTATAGCCATGATATTGGCTTTCATACATCTAAATTCAATTCCACGTGTAAGAACATGAATATCTCTTCTTAAGTGTACTTTTGATAAGGATGATGATTATCATGGCTCCACATAAAATTACATATAATTTTAACAAAGTGTCTCATTTCAACCTAGTAATTATCTAGATTTAAATATATTATGTTGAAGTTCATCCTATCTCTTGACCCTTTTAGAGGACTGAACCCAAATTTGGCTTCACTTCAACTCTTAAGATCACCACCCCATACTCTGGTTCACATATAAGCCTTCTTCTCCTCCTTATCTTAGGTTGCCTTTCTTGATGTAAATCATGTCTTATGCAAGGGCTTAAGCCAAGGCTTGTATCTATAAGTTTCCATCTTATTAATCAAGACTGAATGGCTTAGATGAGATTTAATTAATCTCATAATTAAACATTTACATCATTAATAAAAATTCCACCTTTAATCCTTTAAAGGATGATTACGTATTACATTTAGGGTTTTTCTAGTGTAATAGTTGGCTAAATTTTCCAAGCATTTAATTCCCTTCCTTATTTACAATAATTCATAGCAATTAAGTTAGGTCTCTATATCATAATGATACAATTTTTGTCTACTGAGCTAAATCTCCCTTTAGTTATGTTTATCCATGTAATTATAATATATGATATGGATATTTGTACAATACAATGCACTCTACACAACATTGACCCATTATAACTGATGATTTCTTATGTATGATACTTTCCTTAGCTTTGTTATACATATATGATTATGGTAATCAATTGTATAATCCATTAGCTCACTACTTAACTCGTGGCCTTAGAAAATTTTTCTTCTCTTATTATCATAACTATATGATCCATTATTTTGTACCTATATGATCATAGTATTTTTTGGACTAATCTTTGACTTCTATATTGATGTCCTTAAACGATAGTGTGGTTAACCTTGTATAATCACTAACCAAGCCTTGTAATCAACTTGATTCTCTCTTTCTCTTTTATTTGATCATACCATCTGATATACTTATATCATACTTGTGTAAAGCCAAAACTTCTTCCTTATCCCATTAAATGATTCTAACCATTAACGTGCTTGATATCATTGTATATATAAAACCCTTGAGTCATCTTTGTATGGCCAACATTTGCTTTAACAATCTATTCACACTTGCATCCTGATTTCTTCTCTTATCATATCATACTTGACTAAAATTGTAATGTATAATATACATAGTTAAGCTTAAAACAAGTTTCTTTCATTTTTGTACCATATGATATGCTACCTATCGTATTGTTCGATACTTAATCAATTAAATTTATAGGTATTTATTTAATAAAATCAAGAGAAATTAAAATGTGTTAGTTAACCAAAAAAGAGGCGTAACAAGCTTTGTATTTTCTTTACTTATACTATATTACATTAGTGAAATCCAAAACAAGGAAAGAGGTTTCCTAACTTTTTGTGCATACTCTAAGTATTTGGGCATTTCATTGAGGTTGAACAAGAAGTGAAGTTTCTAGTTGTCGCATAGGATAATGATTGTTGCAAGGTCGAGATTATGACATCTCCCTATGATAGCTAGGTTGTTGCATTAGTGTGTCTGTATTTCAAGGACCATTAAGACCTATATTCTTTAACATGTAGGATTGCATCCTTAGTTTTTTTAACAATATGTCGAGTTAAGATTTAGAGGGTTAACTAACCCTTTGATTATTATCTTTTGGTCCTCATAAAATTGATTAAAATGTTTTAGAATTCTAAACCTAATAACGACAAATACTTGAATGAATAATGAATTCATAAAAATAACATTTAAAGTTAAATTGAGGGATAACAAATATTGCTACTCACTATGTATATAAATTATAATAAATATGATACACTATGTTAGAAAACATCAACATATCATGACTAAGACTTGGCAAAATTGCAAACAAAAAAATAAGAATAAAATCATAATGAATGAAGTTCATAATAACTATAACGTTAACCAATACTAATTAATTTCATACTTCATCTAGTCCTCTAGTAACTTGTAACGTAAATTGATCTTACTAATCTAGGCTCAATATGTATTGCATGTGTGCGTGCGTATATGTGTGTATGTTGTGTGTGTGTGTAATTAAGATCATTGTTATTCAAAAAATATTAATATTTATGATTAAAATACACCTGAATGTAAAATATTATTACTAAAAAGAAAATAATAAAATAAAAATATTTATATTAAAATAATGTGTAATTATATCCAACATTCTAATATACATATATTGAATGTTTCGTTAATGTAAGTTCAATTAATAGCATTGGACCAAAGAGATAAAGGAGAATTTGAATGGTCAAAAGCCATGTAATTATGAGATAATCATATTAGCTCATTAGACAATCTAGTATTTCATGTATGTGCATATCATATTATAAAAACAAAGTAAATGGTCTATTAAATTTTGCCATCCTATCTTATAATAATTGAGTTCCTTAAAATTTTCTTTTGGTTCCTTGTCCATTTAGAAAATTCCCTTGATACCTTTTTTTAGTAAAGGGAATTCCATAATTGAGTTTTTCCATATCTTTTATTGGCTCTTTAACATTTAAGACATTTATTTCACTTCCTTTTTATTGAAGTGTAGTTTATTCTCTATTCATTTTATTTCAACTATAAGGAATCATAGTTTATTTAACTAATAATGGATCTACAAATGAAATTGACATTGTTAAAGAGACTTAATGAAGCATAGTCATCCATGCTCCCAACAAAAAAGAAGAATACAATGATGTTAGATTTTCTTCATTTAAGAATAACAAAATTTTTTATTTGTTTCACATCACAAGTATCATTTTCCAAAGATTTTATTTAGAGTCATTAATTATGGATGCGACATTTATTCACTTTTCATTGATTCTTGAATAATATGATATAATGGTTCTTGGAAGTTAAGAATCACCCTAGGATTTCCAAGCAACATGGTGATTGGTTTTCAAGCACTTAGCTTTAGGAATTCATCTTAGAAATTTTTATTAATTTTATCTCCACATGTACATATGTCCTTAAGTAAATTAGGAGATAAAAAAAATGAGCATCTAACAACATAAACTTTGATTAGTTAATGATTAAGACCATCCCATGATGATTTTAACTACCAAAGCAATTATGTGCACATTAGCACATGCAATCATTACACCACTTGATGTAATTTAACTAAACTTCTTAATATTACTTTTGACAGCACATAGTGGTTTTTACCACCAATGAAAGTTGAAGTAAGTTAATCATCCCAAACTAATAGTTCTAACAAAAAAAATTTAATAGCACAATGATGTCAAGACCTCAATTTAATGTCCTCTAAACCTAAAAATTGACCAACAATGCACAAAAATAACAATAATTCATTTAGATACATATTAGGGAATCATGAAAGCTCAACAATTATTAATATAAGAAAATATGAAATACAACAAAATTTGATAAAATGTAGCATATTTGAGATAGCATGCAATATAACTGTCCCAATAGCTAAAGAGATTTGTACTATTACATCAGTTATTCTAATGTTAACCTTGACCCAAAGTTATCGCAAAGTCCATACTTTTCTCCTTGAGAAACATCTTTTTGTCTATACTCTTTTTTGTTTCCTTCTACTTTTTCCTCCTTTCCTTGTTTCACAAATGTTGCATGCAAAATATTACTAAAATGCTTCAGAATTTTGAGGACACTAACAAAACCCATTAGCACAATAGGTACTTTAAGTGGCTACAAGGAATCCAATGTAGTTATTCCTCTATTATTTAAACCACCCTCTTGACCATATAGAGCCACCACAATCTAATAAATAAAATTCAACCTTTTGTTTCCATTCCCCTCTCTTTCTTAAATTCATTGGCCAAGCAAATCTAATAAATATTTATGACTCTAATCCACTCTTAATCTAGTAGCAACCTTAAAATGATTATGAATTTCATGAGAATTATCATGACACCTTTCATTATGACACTTCTCTTTCTTGTTCTTTCCTTATCTAGATGATCACTAACTATTGTAGCTTATAAACTATATCCAATGAAATAAGCCAACCTTAACCACCCTTTGATGATAACCATGGGCCATAGTGGAACCATTAGTCTACCTTCTATATAAACTTATTAATAGTCCTTACTCATGAGAAGAGCCCACACAAAGTACTAGCTTATTATAAGGAGGAGAACCTCCATAATTTAAGAACTACACCATTTCTTACTTATTAAATGACATAGAATTATGTGTAGCTTTATCACTATTATCACACCACATTAGAATAACTTTAGGATTAGAATAATCAAAGTTTAAACTTTGTTAAAAGATACTAATAATTTAACTAAATCAAGAATGATAATAAAATATACTCTAATTAATGCTCAAATTATCTAGTGTTTCAAATCGAGTAAAAGAAATTATTATACTTCAAAAATAAAATAGACAAAGTTTCTCTTAAAATTTTTCATATTTTTTATACAAAGTTTCTCTTAAAATTATTAATAATAATAATAATAATCATAAGATATACATAATATTTATAATAATAATAAATTTATAAATATAAGCTTAACATAATCAAGTCCCACATTGTACTCACAAAACAAAATATTTCATCTCTAAAAGCTATCACAATTACCAATATTTTTTATACAACAAAATTAATAATTTTATTATTGGTTTAGAAGCATTGACTAAAACCTACAGAATAAACTATGCTTATTAAAGATATAGATATAAATACATATATCAATACATTACCTATAATACAACCATCCATATGTCCTTTAAAATACATAAATAGAAATATCATGATCAACACAAATAGAAATATCATAATCTTTTTAAAAAATAGACTATTAAACTTAAAGTGTAACTAAAGTTTTTCATTTCTTGATATTTTAAGATTTTTAGTTATATGTAAATATGTAATGAACTTGAAAATCTAGTAGACAAATTTATATGTAAAGAATAAGAAGAGATAAAATATGATAATAAGATAAACTATAAAAAGTCTAATAAATAATATTAAATAAGTACTTGTGATCACCATCTAAAAATATATATATAATAAATTAAAAAATATGATATCAAGATATAAAATGATGTATAAGCATGTAAGAATATGTGATCAAACTATAGAAATATATAAAATAATAAACACAAAAAATATACAAATATAGCTTTTAATTATGTACATGTATGCATATCTCTTTATCAACTATAAATCATTTTATTCATCTAAAATTCAATCTCTTTATATGTTTATAAACTACTTTGATTCTAATATTTTCTCAAATTTTCACCTTAATATTATTTTTTATCTATTTTATAACACTCATGCTTATCATTAAGGCCTAAGTATTTATTAAATGATTATTATTCCAATGCCATGGGATCTCAACCCATCTATATTATATGTCAACATTAAGCACACATCTTGTAAATCTCATATCATATTATTTAACATCTCATCATAGTATATAGATTTAGTTTATAGGCACATCACATCATATTTGTCTCATAGTAGATCTTATCTCTAGGCTGTTAAATCACATAGTAAGTAACTCATCACATATCATATCTATATCATAGATCTCATCTCTAGTTACTAGATCACATAGTAAGTAGTTCATCACATATAATATCTATATTATAATAGATTTTATATCTAGTTATTAGATTATATAACAAGTAGTTTATCATATATCATGTAGTATTTAATACAAATGGTACCATATTAGCACATCATTTAATCTCTATTTGTAATGGTAATAAAGTATGGCAATGAGAGTTAATGTCATTAGACAAATACTGTTATTCTCATCTTAACTCATTTTAGTTGTAATATATCTATAATAAATCAATACCATCACAAGTAGAATCATCATAATATAATTTATATAGCCTGAATCATATTAGATATGTGATCTCATTTCATAAGCATTTATCTTTTTATTCTTTTTAGTTTTTATTTCTCATCTACTTTCTCTATTCTTTATCATATTTATTTTTCATATTTCACATCATTAGTAATACTAAATTGATCAATTGTTTCACATCTTTACTTTTATTTTTATTACACAGCATGGATCAATGATGTAGAACATATTATAAAAGAAAAGAATAATATTCCAAAATATTGAATGCTAAATAATCCAACATAATATTATACTTATATTATAATTATTTAAAATTTACATACTTGCTCTCCTTTAAAAATTAATGCATTAACTTTTCTTTATCTTTAGCTTCTTAAAAATGAATGATTAAGCACCTAATTAAAAATAGCTACCATTCTATTATTACTTAATACAAATTCAAATAATATATGAATTCAATGTTACCTATTTAAGCTTTATTTTTTATTTAGTACGGTAATTTTATTAATAGCCTTGCACTATTTTATAAAAAAACTTTCAAGATATCTCCTTTTAGAATGAAAATTTTTAATATTTTTAAACAACCTTTAAGTATTACCTGGTTTCTCCTCATGTGCATCGAAGGTAAGAAAATACATAATAACTCATTAATTATCCCTTCCTTGTATAGAAAATTGCAAGTACAACACTCGACCACAATTGCTAGATCTCACATTTGCAAAAAAAACAACACTTTCCCATCTTAATTTGGATGCAAAATACTAAAAATCAATTCATTTTAACTCCTTCAAAGCAAATAGATGGAATTAAGTGAGAAATCAAAGTTAATAATAGCCTTTCCCTTTTTTCCAATGACTTATCTTTAACTATATTCTTCCAATCAAAGTGAAGAGGAAGAGAATTATAACAAAAACTCACGAGTTCTTGATCTTGGTCATAAAAAATCTGTAGGGTTGCATGACAATATGGCGATGAAGATTGGAAGCTAGGGAGGTCGACCACATACATGATGATGAGTGGGCGAGGTGATGAAGTTCCAGATTGAAAGAAATTAGGGTTTTTTTCTTCTTTTTATGCTTATTATGTTATTTTTTATTAATTATTTAATTCAAAATTTATATATTATTAATCATTCCTTCTTTTTTGAATTTGTATAAAATCCAAACAAATTTTGATTGCAATGTAACAAACATCGATGAACTCGTCTTAATGAGCTTCATCTAATGGTATATTTATTTTTTAAAATCTAAAATACTTAATGAATTCATATTTTATGAGAAAATATCAAAAATTATTATTTTCATCAACTTTATCAAAAAATAAAAATCTCAATTCCTTCTATCAAATCACTTTGAATTATTTAAAATTAATATTGGAAAATTTGGGTCATTACAATTTCTCATCTCTTGAGAAGCCAATATAGGTGGCCTATTTTAGATGTCTTCACTCACCTTATTAGGAGCCATTTTTAAGTCATCCTTATTCGATGGACCACTCTTTCTATTAATCCTATGGTTTTATAAGTGAGTTTGATGATAACATAACTATATGATAAAGTTTATAAATATATTATTTAAGTTGTTTTCTCAATATAAATATAAGTTGATTTTCATTCATGATGTGATGGTATTGTGTATCATCATAAGATTTCATCAAGGATTTCTTCATACTATGGTTCAACCCATAGAAAAACTTATTCTTTATGGTGTTATAGCTAGCATGAGTATCTTTTACTTATTTTTGGTATGTTTAAATTGTTAAAACTTGTGCAATATTCTCTTATGGAATTTAGATTGTCATTCATGTTAAAATGAAAATCAAGTTTCACAACCCATCTTTCATATCCAATTGCATTTTCATCAAACATTGTTATATCTTCTTAAGTCTTAAGAGTTAATATTCATTAATCAAGACTTAAGTATATAAATAAGTGTAAGATAAAACCTAAATTTTTAGATAAGTTAAAGTTATACAAATTTTGTATAGTATAATATATCAATGGTATAATATGAATAACATTAAAAATAGTGTACAAAGGATAATAGCATAATTTGAAGATGTGCATTCATATGATTTCCTTTACATCATATACGACAATCCTTCATATCATAATGTATGATTGACTGTAGTGTTTATTGTAACATCAAGGATGCTAATCACAAACCAAGCTATGTAATACTAATGTATAGTTAATATTTTTGCATATATAATTTTGAGTATTTAATAGATTTTATTTAACAATTAAAGCAAGGATTTAGAGCTTGAAGATGATGAACATTAAGGAGCTTTGCTCTTGGTTCTTCAAATTTTGAATCATGGAACTTAAGATGTTCACTTTGGAGCATTAAGCCATAAAGATCCAAACTATTATGCTAAAAATTTACTTAACATGTTTAATCCTTATCCTTCAAGGATTTGGCCCTTAAGATTATTAATTCATTTCATGCATCACACTTTAGAAAAGAAACAATGACATTTTACGCTTTTAAGAGTCAAAATCATGTAATAATTAATGAAACAAAAGTTTTGAAAATTTATGCTTGTCATACAAGGTATTGTACTTATATGGTTGGTTTCATAATTGCTGAGAATTAAGTTTACCTTTGGTTCATAACATATAAAGCTTGCTTCATATGTGTACGTTCAATTTCTACTTCTTAATTCCTATGTTTGATTAAGTTATGATGCACAGATTTGTTTCTTGTGTATAGCAGTAATCTGATTTATTTAAGTTTTTATTAGGTATTATGTCATATAATACAACTTTTCATGTTATATATGTACATTTATATCACTTACGTTATTTTTTCCTTACATGTATACTGATATGATCATTATATTATAATAACATATATCAATTTTGTTTCCACTTTTGTTTTCATATAATATGAAGTTCATGTACCATACTTGTATATACTTGAATTATTGTGTTTTAGTGTTATATGTTCTAATATATTTATCGTATAAGTATATGGTCAAGCTCTCAAGTTTTAACCAAGTATTAAGATTATATATACACCACATTAGTATGATCAGTATTAAAACCATATATTTATATATGTATGAAGATTCTTCATTATAATACTAAGATGATCTATACATCATACTAGTACAATAGTGTTAAAATAGTTTATATATTTTTTGAATTCTATATTGCTATATACAAAGATAGTAATATCATATTTTTATATTTAATTTTTAAGAAGTTTTGTGAAATTATTAGGCCAATGATTGTATTAACCTTATATGATCACTGTTAAACAAAAACTTGTCATTATACAAATAAGTTAATTATATCATAAAAGAGCATTCATCACTCATTATATATTGCTTGTTATGCTAAGATGATCTTTGTATTAGACTTGTATGAAGGTCTCTTTTACATCATTTTTCATCATGTTAATACAATAAGGTTTACTGTATGATTATGATAGTTTTCATATTCATCAATTTTTTACTTTTCTTCATTATTAGACAATGACAATCCATGTATTGCATTCATAGTCTTTATCGTATAGTATAATTTTATATCAAGCAAATATAAGATGAAATTAAAAAGCTTGAAAATACAAAATTGTTTAGAGGAATGATTAGAACTCTATTATATCTTACAACAAACATACTAAACATTGTTTTTAGTGTTGGATTGTGTATAAGATTTTAGAAAAACTCCAAGAAATAGAACCTCTAAATTGTCAAACATATTTTTAAGTATCTAATTAGTACTAAGTCTTTGGTATCCAAAATATAAAGTTCATATTAATAGCATATATAGATACCAATTTTGTTGACAATAAAATTGACAAAATAATACTTCTAATACGTGTTAGTTAATTGATAGTTCTCCAATTTCATGGGCTAGTAGAAAGAGGAATTGTGTGGAATTATCAACAATTGAAGTAGAATATGTTGCTACAGCTAGTTGTGTTACTTAAGTACTTTAGATCAAGTAGTAAGTGTTGGACTATGGTTTGGAATTTAGCTAAATTCCAAGTTTTGATGATAATTCCAATTCAATTTGCCTGTCAAAACCTCATTTAGTATTCTAAAACTACATATATAGAGTTAAGGTATCATTTCATTATAGAATGTGTAGAAGAAAGAAATTTAGTTGTCATTTATTCCATCTTTTGCGTAGTCAGTTGATATTTTCACTAAGTCATTACCTTTAAAAACTTTTAATAGACTTGGACTGATTTGTGTTATTAACCCCTTTGAGTGATTACAGAAAGAGAAAGGATTTAGTGTGCTAGAATACCCTATCATTCATTTATAATAAGTATTATTTTAGGGGACCACAATTTCAAAGAGAGTATTTTTGAAAATTGTTATGCATTTACTACATTTCAATTTTTTTGAATTTCATTTATATTATTTTTTCTCTTTAGCTTTGGTTCTATAATCATCAAAGAAGAGATTATTGTACCCTCAATGATACTGAACATAAAACCAAGCTCTATAATATTAATGTATAGTTTAGATTTATGCAAATATAATTTTGAATATTTGATAAATGTTGTTAAATAATTAGAGCAAGGATTCAAAGCTTGAAGAAGATGAACATTGAAAAACTTTACTCTTGGTGCTTCAAACATTGGATCATGAAACTTAATATGCTTTATGTGGATTAGCTAAACCACAAAAAGCTAAATTATTTTACTCAAGAACTTGGTTAGTATGTTTAACTCTTATCCTTTAAGGATTTGGCACTTGTGGTTATCAATTCATTTTCATGAGTCATAGTTTAGAAAAGTAAAATTATCATTTTACATTTTAGTCAAAATCTTGCATTAATTGATTAAAAATAAAGCTTTTAAAATGTTATGTTTTTCATACAAGTATGATTTTTGTATAATTATTTTTATAATTATTGAGAATAAAATTTAACCTTCAGTAGTGTATGTTTGATTTTCACCTCTTAATTCCTATATTTTGATTAAGGTGATGCATAGGTTTAGTTCTATCATATAACCACTATCTAATTTACTTAAGTTTTTATTTAGACACTATATAGAGGTTGGTATGAATTTTCTATATCATATATGTACATTTATAACTCTTAAGTTATTTGTTGTGCTTATAGTGCACTAATATGATCATCTTATCATAACAATACATCTCAATTTTATTTTTGCTTTTGTTGTTGTATTATATGAAGTTCATACATCATACTTGTATGTTTTCAAATTATCATGCTTCAGTGGCATGTCTTTGATATATTTATTAGAAAAGCATGTGGTTAAACTCCTAGGTTTTCACTAGTTATTAGGATGATTTGTGCTTTAGACTAGTATGATCAATGTTAAAGCCATATATGTGTGCGTATGTGTGTGTGTGTGTGTGTGTGTGTGTATATATGTATGTATGTATGTATATATACATACATAGATATGTATATATATATATATATATATATATATATATATATATATATATATATATATATATATATATATATATATATATTCAACTTTTTTATTACCATACTATAATGATAATAATATCTCATGAGTACTTTAGGTGTTAGGAATTTTTGCAAAAGTATAAGAACAATTATTGCATTATCCTTATATGATCATTGTTAAGTGCAAAGTTATTATCATATAAGTGTGAGAGTTATATCGTAGAAGTATGTTCATCACTCATATATGTTGTATTTCATGCAAAGATAGTCTTTGCATCAAACTTATATAATGGTCAATTTTACAACATTTATCATCGTGCTAATACATAAGGTTTATACATAAGTATGATAGCTTTTAAATTCATCTATTTTTTTTAGTTTTCATCATTGTTAGATAATGGCGATTCATGTATCACAATTATATTGTATGTCTATGTGCTCATGTCTTTATCATAAAATATGAATTTCATACCATATTTATATGATATTTTACTTTAAGTTATTTTAAGCTAGCTAATGGTGAGGACAAAAATAATACAGACCTTATCATTATTATTGTACTATTTATCCTTAGTCATGATGTTTTATTTGATGATAACAAATCTTAAGTATTTCTAATAAATTTGTTTAAGAGAAATTTTATATTTTAGGTAAATGATACTCGTATTTATAGAAGAACTAAAACAAGAAGAGTAAATATCAAATCTCATCAAAATCATCTTGATTAGAGTGATAAACCACCAAGAGATATATTTATTATAAGACATAAATTAAATTAAAATTAATCATCTTATAAAACATTTATATTTCTAATATTTTTTATCCATCTTATCTTGACCATCATTTTAGCTTAATTATATCTTTGAAAATCTTAATTAACATATCACAAAAATTATGTTATAATAAGATTAATTAATTAGTAAACAATTTTAAAATTACCTATCCATTAATGGGTTCACTACAATAACCCATTCAGGTCAATTTAATGAATTTTGAATCGTTCAGTAAAGTGTACATGTCTAGAAATTAGTCCCTCCAAATTGGATTAAATTGTGACGAAACAAGTTGTAATCCCACTTCCATAAGGTACGTATAATGAATCACTGGTCGCATGGGTAATAACCTCCAGAGTGAATGAGAGGGTAGTTAACCCCAATAGGCTAATTTTAAGGATCACATAAAGCTTTAAAAAAATTTATAAAATTGATAGATAATTTTTTATATAATTTAAAGAAAAGCTTTAAGCCACAACACTCAATTTGTTAGTAGGCCGTTCTCATTATCACTTCCATACACTATTGTGCCCTTTAGCCATCAAATTCCTAAAATTTGTTTTCTTCTCAAATTAGCATAGCAATCAATTTTTTTCTTTTCTTAATTAACTTTATTAAAGTAATTGTTCCTCATTAATCATTTCATCAAGCATAAAATTTTGTTTGTATTAATTTTGATTTAGTGTCATCGAATGTTTTTCTTTTACTGTCATTTCATTGTAAAGTTGTTATAACATGTCTCATTGATTTTGTTATGAGGTCATAGTAGCTTGTCTAATTTGTTTGTTTGTTGTTAGAGTTTAGCATACCCATCTTTTAGCAAAAGGCTTATATTGAGTGTTAGTTTTTATCTAGTTTTTTCTAGGAGTGGACGTAAACTTACTTTTAAGTTGATCTACCTAAAAACCTTTGGTATATAATTTTAATTATCATTGATTTTTTTATTAAATAATTTTTATAAAAATTAATATATTTTAAAAAAAATTAAAATTTGCATAAAATCATTTTTAGAGATTTACTCAAGCCTTTAAAAATACTTTTAAACATATATTTAAATATTTTTTTATAAGAAATAAAAATTTTTATTCCTAACAATCCACCTCTCTTTTGTTGAATCGTACTTCAATTGATATCAAAGCAAGGTCCCTTTCTTTTGAGAAGAAATTCTCAAGGAGGTCCAAAGCTCAAATAGATGCATTTATGAATTTAGGTGAAGATGCTTCTTCCAATAAGCTATAATTTTTTTGTGATAATTATTATCTCTATTAAAAGATTAGGATTACTAGTTATTTAAAATTAGTTTTTAGAGAAATATGAGAACTAATACAAACTCTTTTTAATTTTCTCACAAAGAAAAACTCATAAGATATTTTTATAACTAAACTATTTTGTGAAATGAATGAAAAAGAAAATTATAAAGTATAATTAAATAATAAGGCTACAAATATTTTGTATTATAATTTAAATACTATTTAATTTAATAAAATTATGAGTTTAGAAATAACTTATAAAATTTGGCATGAGTTAGAGATAGCTTATGAAGGATCATTTGAGAAGAATGAATTGAAAAAGTATAGAAGAAAAAGAAGAAGAAGAAGATGCACTAAAAATAGTTTTGAATGAGTCAAAAGAGACTAACAAAAGCGAAAAGAAAG
Source organism: Vanilla planifolia (assembly GCA_023846275.1). NCBI lineage: Eukaryota > Viridiplantae > Streptophyta > Magnoliopsida > Asparagales > Orchidaceae > Vanilla > Vanilla planifolia. The sequence goes on from CM043866.1 coordinate 1,337,631, forward strand.
AAAAAAATTGAAAGATTATTTTGTATGATGGCTAGAGAAGAAGAGAAAGAGGAAGAAAGTGTTCTCAAGTGAGGAGTAAATTACTCAAAAGAAAAAATTGATTAAACAAATACTTTATGTTTGTAAAAAGTTTGAAAATTTGAATAAAAAATATAAGAAATTAAAGGAAGAACATAATAAAAACTAAATCACTATGAACAAATTAGAGAAAAGGCTAACATTTATTTAAAGAATATGGAAAATACCAATGATGATTTAAAACAAAACATTAAGGAGTATGCATCCTTAATTAAGGAATTTAGTGATTTTAAATCTTTGCATACTACTTGCTCATTTTCAAAAGTAAAACTAATTAGTAGAGATATTTTTGTTACACATGCTAGAAGATCTTATATATATAGGTATGAAGACATTTTACATGATTATAATCATAAGTTTACATACTATTATTGTATGCAACCCAATCATACTTCACATGCATGTAAGATTAGAGCTAATATTCATTCCAAAATTCCTACTTTTGTATGGATAACAAAAGAAAATAGTAACTCATTTACACATAAATATGTTGAAGCCAAAATGACATGAGTTCTCAAATCTAATATTTAAAATCAAGTATTGTACATGAAAACTTTGATGATTTCAACTAAAAAATTAGCATAAGCATAGATAAAAAACAAATAAGATTTGAGAAATTAACTTTAAAATATTCAACTAAAATAAATAAAAACAAGACATAGTTGAATAAAATTCCAAAACTTTAAAATTTATTTAGGATCATCTTAAAGAATAAATTGTATGTAAAATGATGATTTGTTTTAGAATTGATCTTATCATAATAATTAATCTTATATAAGAAATTTTAAATCAATATTAATACAATATATCTTCAATAATGTGTTTTGGGTAATAATTATAAAAAAATTAATAAAATCAATTTCAAAGAGATTGAGTGATTTGATGCCTTTAAATAATTATAATTAAAACAAAATATTTTTTAAAGAAAAACTAGATGAACAAATGGTTGATAAAATTTTAAGTTGTAAATAATTTATGAAATTTAGATTGAGTCTCTTTGAGTGATAACAAAAAAGGGAAGAAAATAAAAATTAAAAGAAATTTAAAAAATGAGAATTAAAGTAGACCATTATTTTAATCATGCTATATATGTTGGAGGAGTTTATCTTTAATTATTTTATATATTATTTTCATAAATAATTTATTTTTTTATCAATTTTATTATCTAGTCAACATATATGTAGAGGGAGTCTATGTTTAACTATTTTTTATTTTTTAAAAATAATATATGTTTTTATTAATTTTATTAAAAGTTTTATTATCATTAAAAGGAAGATTATTATATTGTTGACTCCTAGCTATGATGTTTTATTTGATGATAATAAATCCTAAGTATTTTTGATGAATTTATTTAATTAAATTTTTATATTTTAGATAATTAATGCTCGTATTCATAGGAGAACTATAACACAAAGATGAGCATTGTTAAATCTCATAAAAATCATCTTGATTGGAGTGGTAAACCACCAAGGGATATATTTTGAATTTAATTTTAGGTATTTTAATTTTACTTTGATTAGAATGTTAAGCTTGATTAAAATATTTATTACAAAACATACCAAATTAAATTAAAATTAATCATCTTAAAAAATATTTAAGTTTTTAATATTTTTTATCTATCTTATCTTGGTCCTCATTTTAGTTTAATCATATCTTTAAAATTCTTATTTAACTTATTATAAAAATTATGTTATAATAAAATTAATCAATTAGTAAAAAGTTTTAAAATTACCTATCCATTAACAGGTTACTATAGTGACCCATTCAGGTCAATTTAATAAAACTTGAACCATTCGATAAAGTGTTTGGGGTTAAGAAATCAGTCCTTCCAAATTGGATTAAATTATAGCATAATGGGTTATTAATCCTGCTTCTGTAAGTTACATATATGAATTGCTGGGCACACAGGTAATGACCTTTCGAGAGAACTAGGGGGTAGCCAACTGCCAATAAGCTAATTTTAAGGACCATGTAAAGCTTTAAAAATGTAATTTCTTTGTTCTAGTTTGCATGTAGGACTAAACCAAAGCCTTATTTTAGTGTGGAATGTTTTTGAATTGTAGGAGTATCCACAACCTTTCGATCTTACAATTTTATGACTGAATGATCCTAATTTCATATGTCTTTATATAATACCTGATTATATCCTCTATTCGATTATGGCTGTAGTAGCTTATCTTATTTATTTAATTGTTGTGAGTATTTAACCTACCTGTTTTGTTACTGAAAGACTTATATTGAGTGTTTATTTTTTTCTTATTTTTGTGAGGGGTAGACATAGGTTGGTTTTTAAGACAAGTCACCTAAAAATCATTGGTATACAATTTTAATTATCATTAATTTTTCTATTACATAATTTTTATAAAACTTAACATATTTAAAAAGAAATTAGTTTGTATAAAATTATTTTTAGAGATTTATTCAAAGCCTTTAAAAATACTTTTAAATTATAAATTTAACTATTTTCATAAGAAACCAAAATTTTATTTCTAACAATTCACCACCCCTCCCCCCTCTCTTATTGAACCATACTTCAATTATGACGTGATGTCTTTGATGTATTATTATAATCTTAACCTTAAAAGCATAACTAATTTCAACTATTTTGAAAATCCTTTTTAATCATTACTTGTTCTAAATTTGTTTTGGGGATTATGTTTAGTATAATAAGCATTTAATTTTATAAAATTGGATGGATGACAAATGATTTAAAATGGAAAGATTATTTTTAAGTAAAAAAGCAAAAGTCTGAGAAGCAAGCTATGCGTTACACTATTAATTATTTTATAACGAAGGGATTGGTTTACAATTCATTTGTTGTCCATCAATTTATATTTTATTGCTATACATTTTGGTAATATCCATTTGCATTTAGACTATGGCACATTACTTGAAAATGAATTTAAGGTACAATGCTATGCAAAGCTTTTTGCTAAAGGCTTAATCGTGTATTACTTAGCTATTTTTGTTTTCAGTTGATGTCTTCTTTCAGTAGTAGTTTGTGTAACAATGTTGCCTTTCCTAAGACAACAAAAAAGAGTGATTTATGAAGGCTTGTCTCTACCAATTGTTGCAAAAAAGAGTAGTTTTATTAGTGAATCCTAGTTGGGTTGACTAAGAGCGAATTTATGCACTAGTTAAGCTAAATCAACTAAAATCTTAGCATTTTTATTACTTGTTATTTCTATTTTTATTTTTTGTCCTACTTAGCTTTGCTATAATGGTTCTTAATCTATAAACTTCAATTTAGAGTATGCAATTTCTATCTGTTGGGTTCATAAAAGTTTTGATTATACCAATATATAATCTTTGATTTTGTATAAAGAAAAGATAAATTATAGTATTGTATTTAAGGTTTGCTACATCTAGACTTAGGTATTTTTTAGCTATTTATATCTTAATATTATCCTCACTATTTTTTATTCTTACTTTACACTTGGTATTTTTGATATGCTAAAATTGTTTCAAGTTAATGAAATCAAAAGTTTCTTTTTACATGAAGCATTTGTTACAAAGGTTTTTTTAATGTTTTTAAGTACTAGAATTCACCTCTCACCCCTCCCCCCTCCCCCCTCTTGTAGCTTTTTTCTTTCACGATTTATATTAGTATCAACACACACTTAAGACAAAAGTAAGAAAAATTCTTAAGTTGTGGGATAATGTAATCATATGGTATAACATATGTTGTCATATAGTATTATCATTTATATATTTGGGATTATGAAAGAAAATATAACAGATGAAAATTTTGTATAATGCAATTTTTTGTCATCATATAGTATAACTAATATATTATGTATAAAAAAATAAGTAAGATAAAAATTTAGAGAAATTCATACAATATAGTTATTTATAGCTAATAATGGACTAAGAGGATAAAGGAAAAAAAATGCTTCATATAATATAATGGCACACATTATCCAAGTAAGATTATATTCCCAACAAAGAGATTATGCATTCAAACATAAGTGAGAAGAAAATCAAATTACTTTATACAACATAATGGTGCTCATTATACTATATAATTCTTATCCCTATCAGAGCTATAAAATCAAACTTAGGAAAGTAATGAACCTACATTATTTGTATAATACGATAATTCTCATCGTACAGGTACGATCCTATTAAACAAAGAGTTAGTAATCAATGAAGTTAAATGAGAGAATTTTTCATAGTAAGATACTTGTTTATCATACAACATAATCAATTTTTGAGCTACAGTCAAAGAGAACCATACAATCTGATTTATTATCTAAATAGCTCATTTATAGTGACCATACCATATGATCCAATCTATTGTATGGTATGATTAATATCAAAAACTTGTAACAACTAGTTTAACTTTTTTACAAAATAGATTATAATTATTGTTTGGCCTTTCTAATATCATATTCAATCCTCTAAGAGTTTTTTGTCAATAAGTAGAGGATTAAATATAGTGAGAATAAGATAATAAAAAAATAATTAAGAAAGGAATCAATCTCATCATCCTTGCTATTATGAAGGTGCTTCACTCATTTTAGATTTTTTAGATCCTTCTCAAAATTTTTGTGCTCACAAACTTTGCATATTTCTTTAAGCTTTCATTTGGTAACATTATTACATATTCTTATTTAATGTGGTACTAAAATTTTTGTATTGGTTATGGACTTGTGTTGTACAAGTATTATTTACATAAAGCTATAATTTTCTTATATTTATCATTATATAATAGCTATGGTAAGCCACCTTTTATGTACCTCTTTTGGGTTGGTTTTTGAACCTTATGGATCTTGTTTGTAAGCATATTTCACCTAGCATTCTTTGGACAAAAAGTGGTTATTGATTTAGCAAGCTTAGTCTTTTGTGGCTAAAGGTAGATGTACACTTACGTGCTTACTGAAACTCCTAAAAATCTTGTATTCTTTACTTATTACAATCACACATGCAACCTCTTTAAAGTTAATCATGAGTTTTTCCCATGAAATATTTAGTATAGATAATATTAAAAATGAGATTGTAAACATTGCTTAAAACTTATTTGCTCGTAATGTTATCTATTTTTTTAGAGACCCTAATACTAGATAGGCATTATAATTATAATGAGCAACCTAGATATTCACTTACACATGTTAGAAAGAAACAAATGTGAAAGATAAACATGAGAAACTCAAAAAGACAATATGTAAGAGATACTTTTCTAAGGCAATCTTAGCCAAAAGAGGATTGAGAGCAACACAGGGATCCTTTCGTATGCTAGGTCTGAAACATCTTTAATGATATAGAGACAAAGTACTCAAAATGGTTTAAATAAACTAATCTTATTATAGAAAGAAACAAACTAAATGTCACATTATTATATATTAAAATTATTGAAAAACTTTACTAAGTCTTGTAAAAAATCAAAGTAATGAAGTATTTGCACACAATGGGTGATTGTTATACCCGGTAAAATTTTATGTATTTGATCTTTAATAAATTAATTGTGGCTTGGATGATTTCGAATCGACAGTAGGATGAGCCAGGAACTCAATTGTAGGCTATTGGAATTTCTGAAATCTTTTGGGAATTTTTCGGAGCACCGAGAAATTTTTAATTAATTTTCCCTATTTAATTGGATTTATTAGATTTTTAGAAATTCGAAAATCTAATTAAATTAAAACCGGAAATCGTTTTTTTTATCGCGCGTGAACCGGACCGGAACGGTTCAGCGGAGGCGGAGGCGGTTCGCCGGGTGAGTTTGCGTGTGCGTTCTAATAAGCGGATCGGACGGTCGAGATCGGCGGGTGAGATCGAACCGGCTGATCGGGTGCTTACCGTGTCGATAGCGTGTCGACAGCACGTATTGTGTGCTTACCGTGTGGATAGCGTGTCGACAGCGCGTATCGGGTGCTCACGTGTCGAAAACGTGTCGAACGCGTAACGGGTTCACCGTGTCGGCCCGGGGTATAAAAAACCCTCGCGAAGCAGCGAATAGGGTTTTCGTTCGACGGCGATAGCGAGGAAATTCCCGGCGTACGGCGCGTGATTCCGGCGGCCTGGCAAGGGGCTTTTTGTGCCCGGAGATTCACGAGACCGAGGAGAGTCGATTGAGACCAAATTCGTTCGGCGAGGAGCTGCGGCGAGCTGCGGACGAGCTTCACCGTCGCCGGCGTCTTCGAGGTAGGAATTTCAGATATTTAAATTAGATAATTAGCAAATTGAAGCATGTATTAGTTTGCAAATCTCTATCTAAGCATGCGAATGTGATTTTTGAAGCTAATTGTACAAAGTATTGAAAATTGCATGTTAGGGTTTTCGGGACGTTAAATTGTTTCGCCGAAATTGGAAAATTACCAAGCATGAGGATTTAAATATGCCACTTTATTCATGTTAATATGATTGTATAATGCTAGAACTATAATTTCGTGAATTGTCAACATGAGGATTAGACGAAACTGCTCGGCGGAAATCTTGATTTAAACCTTAGGAAATTAGCGACATTATTGGAACATTAGGATAGTACGAACATGTTCTCCTTGTTCGCAGTCGCCGGAAATCGACGGAATGATCGTATTGGTCGGCTATTGCGGCGGCTAGGGTTTCGCGGACGACGGGCGAAGGAAGGAGACGAATTAAGGATTAATTAGGGATTAGTTGAATTATTAAGAGAATAATAATAATATTAATCATTAATATTATATATAAGCGTCGGCTGAATTTCGGATTAATAACTGACCGGCGGGGTTTGGTTCAGCATGAAAGCCCGAACCGGTGGCAAGATGCGATTCAGGGGATTCGGCGCGGTATAGTGAATAGCAAAATTTTAAATTCGGGGAATTATTCCGAATTTTGGAAAAAAAAAAAATGGATAAAATGCAAAATTTGATATTTCAAATTTAGGAAAAATTCGATAATTGAGTTTTAGGAATTATTTACATTTAGAAAATTCAAGGAAAATCAGAAAACTTGGAAATGAGAAATTTCGAAAATTCTAGAGATCAGTGGGTAAAGAACAAATTTCCTGAAGTGGGGAAAAATGTTATCACTGATGACAGTACAGCTGGAAACAGTCAGACAAAGGTATGGTACACGGATGCTACCAGAACAGTCAGTAATTGACAATTGTGTTGCTTTGATGGCAACGGCATGGATTGAGTCAGTTTATTCAGTATTGGCATATTTCATGGATTGGCATATTGGACCGGACTACTATAGACCCTATATGATGTTTTAGGGTAGTTGTGGTAGGTAACTGTGCGGTTCGGACTTAGCTTCCACAGTATACATGTAGACTGGTATACGCCTTGTTGTACCTGGACACATGTTGCCGAATCTTGGAGTTAGAGATTGGCAATGACTGTAGGGGCGTGAGCTTCTATGGAAGTTGTTGGTAGAGGACTCCTTGGGACGGTGGCTGAGTCAATCTCTCCTGGTCCATGTGTGTAGGCCTGCGCGCCTGAGGGTGGCAGGGGTGTCTCGCAGTGGCTAGCCAAGTGTGTAGGCCTGCGCGCCTTAGGGTGGCAGGGGTGTCTCACGTTGGCTAGAGATTATGTGACTGGATCTGTCTGTAGTCTCCAGGAGATTGATTGACGAGAGACACTGCGGTGTCGGGTGCTTAGGCGCCATGCGTGTTTCGAGATGGGCGTTCCCACTGGCACGTTGCCTGGTAGCCCAGAGGAGAGCTACTCTGGTGTGACTGGGGTGGCTGTGGTTGGTCGGAGTCTGGGACTGAGAGTGCCTATCCATCGTACATTGTTATGCTGTATTCCTGTATTTTTGCTATTATCCTTCTCTTGCATGTGAGTTTTACTAGCTGACTTTCCTACTGGGCGTAGCTCATTCCTGTATTATATATTTTCAGTGGCTCGGCAGACTTGACGCTACCGGATTAGGTGGGATCGTGGTCAGCAGGCTTGTGAAGGATTTCTGATTGGTGATTGTCTGAGATATTCTGGTTAGTTGATTGTTGCTGTTGGATGTTTCAGTGAGACTGTTATTCTCATATGTTACATATAATTTGAGGGTAATTCGGAATTATGTATCTGGATGAACAATATTACACTTGTGGACTTGTATCTTATTCTTGTAATGTAGTTCCATTTACTGTCTTATCTTATTGTCTTGGAGTATGGTGAGTGGAGTGCTACATTTATCTGTGGATGTTATATATCTTCCGTTTGATGGTGAGGTCATTACATGACTATGGAACTTAACCGTGGGGGTTCAGACTTCTATTAGATCGGTTCTCCTACCGGTGTGGGTAAGGAGTATTTGGTCTAGTAGGAGTAACATTGCGCGAGTCCATCTGTTAACTCAGGAGTCATGAACCTGACTTGACGGTGTACCCGGGAGATGGGATCCACATTGTTAAGGAAGGTAGGTGTGTAATGATGTGTTATATCCTATGTTTTCGTAGGCTGCTCAGGTTGGTATGGGACGATCTGAGCTGTCTATATAAAAAAAAAAAAAAAAAAATGTATGCCAAAAATCAGCCTAGGAAAAAATGGGGTGTAACAGTAGTGGTATCAGAGCCCTAGGTGAGGATAACGGGGCTAGACGTGTATAGGGGTTCAACCCAAGGTGGGGAGAACTGTTGATTCTTTTGTATACTATAGTAGTCCATATGCCAATTGCCAAATGACGACTCTAATGCCAGATTAATTGTTTTTGACAGTATGGCTGGTACCAGGAGACTTTCCGCTCGTGGAGCAGCTAGAGGCAGACCGGTATCTACTACTCCTACCCCGGAGACGATCCCAGCATTGCCAGTTGAGCCAGCCGTGGATCGTTGGATCGATGCCTTCATGCGGTTGCGTCCGCGGAGCTTCAGTGGGTCGGCTGACCCAGCGGTGGCAGATGACTGGATGGCTCATATGCTTGAGCTATTTGATGCCTTGGGATGTCCATTCGGCAGGAGGGTAGTGCTTGCTGCTCTAGTGTTGGAGGGAGAGGCTGCTACCTGGTGGAGAGGCCAGCGGCGCGCTATGTTTGGGGAGGCCCAGAACAGTGAGATAGCATGGGATGACTTTGTTGAGGCATTCAGGGAGTGCTACATTCTGGCCTCTGCCATGGCTCAGTTCAGGAGGGAACTTATACACCTCAGGCAGGGCCAGATGTCAGTGAACGATTACTTATCGAGGTTCACTTATCTGGCGAGGTACGCCGTAGAGCTGGTGCCTTCTGAGGAACGCAGATGTGAGATGTTCCTGGAGGGACTTCGTCCTATGCTGCAGCGCCAGCTAGTTGTGAGTCGGTTTGCCAGGTTTCGTGACTTGGTGGAGGCTGCGAGATCCGTTGAGCTTATTGATATCCGGATGGAGGCCCAGAGAGAGACTCATAACAAGAGGAAGGAATTCAGAAATATCCAACAAAACAAAAAGGGCAAGAGACACAGAGATCACAGTGGTACTCAGGAGGTCGTGGTCCGGCCACGACCTATTTCTGAGAGACCAGTGCAACAGACAGGTACCCGGACTGGGGGGATTATCTGCTACCATTGTCGACAGCCCGGACACAAGAAGTGCGACTGCCCAGAGTTGAAGAAACAGAGGATCACGGGACCGGTTGGTTCATCTGGGGGACAGCCCAGGGTATTTGCACTGACTCGGCAGCAGGCTTCAGAGTCACCAGAAGTGATCACAGGTATGCTTCATTTTGGCAACGTGCAGTGCATGACTTTGTTTGATACTGGTGCATCTCATTCTTTTGTTGCTGAGAGGATCTGGAATCAGATATCAGGATCCAAGGGTTACTTGAAGGAACCCTTACTGGTTAGACTTCCTGATGGGAAAGAGATTCCCACTGTTCAGAAGATTGACGGATCTATTCTGATTAGTGGACACGAATTCGTGACAGAGTTGATATGTGTGCCACTAGCAGAGTTCGACATCATTTTGGGGATGGATTGGTTGTGCCACCATGCAGTGGTTCTGGATTGTTGGGAGAAGAAGGTCAGGATCAGAGTGCCTGGTTCGGGGGATGTGATATACTTTGGTCTGAACAGGCAGATTCCCCTGATCTCAGTTCTTCAGGCTGGAAGGTTAGTAAGTAAGGGTTGTACTGGTTGGTTGGCCTATGTGACCGATAGCCAAGCCACCACTACCCCTATGTCAGATATTCCAGTGGTGAGAGACTTTCCTATGGTTTTTCCAGAGGAGTTGCCTGGATTTCCACCAGCTAGGGAAGTGGAGTTTTCAATTGATTTGGAGGCAGGAGTAGCTCCTATTGCTAGAGCTCCTTACAGGATGGCTCCAGCCGAGCTAGCAGAGTTGAAGACTCAGTTACAGGACTTATTAGACAAGGGACTCATACGCCCCAGTTGTTCACCTTGGGGTGCCCCTGTCTTATTTGTCAAGAAGAAAGATGGTAGTATGAGGCTGTGTGTGGATTATAGGGAATTGAATAAGGTTACTATTCGTAACCGATACCCTTTACCACGCATCGATGATTTGCTGGATCAACTTCAGGGAGCAACTGTGTTCTCCAAGATTGACTTACGCTCGGGTTATCACCAGATCCGGATTAGAGATTCTGATGTACCCAAGACAGCATTCCGTACTAGATACGGACATTACGAGTTCACAGTGTTGCCTTTTGGATTGACTAATGCTCCAGCAGTATTTATGAACCTGATGCATCGAGTTTTTCATGCCTTTCTGGATCGGTTTGTGATCATCTTTATAGATGATATATTGATTTATTCCAGAGATAGGGATACTCATGCAGATCAGTTGAGGACTGTGCTTACAGTGTTGCGGGAGAATGAGCTGTATGCAAAATTCTCCAAGTGTTCTTTTTGGCTGGACTCAGTAGCATTCTTAGGACACATTGTCAGTGCGGAGGGCGTGGCTGTTGATCCTAGCAAGATACGAGCTATTATTGATTGGAAACGGCCATCTTCTGTCACTGAGATCCGGAGTTTCCTTGGTTTGGCTGGATACTATAGGAAATTTGTTCCTCACTTTTCTAGACTGGCTGCTCCACTAACCCAGTTGACCCGGAAGGGAAAATCTTTTGAGTGGACAGAGAGTTGTGAGAACAGTTTCCTAGAGCTGAAGCAGAGGCTTAGCACCGCTCCAGTATTGATGTTACCCACACAGGAGAAGCCGTATCAGATGTACACTGATGCTTCACTTATAGGCTTGGGAGCCGTACTGATGCAGGATAACAGAGTTATAGCATATGCTTCGAGGCAACTGAAGGATCATGAGAAGAATTATCCCACTCATGATTTGGAGTTAGCTGCTGTCATTTTTGCCTTGAAGATATGGAGACATTATTTGTACGGAGTTCCTGTAGATTGCTTCTCTGACCACAAGAGTCTTAAGTATCTGTTCACTCAGAAGGAACTGAACTTGAGGCAGAGGAGGTGGTTGGAACTGATAAAGGATTACGAGCTGACAATAAACTACTGCGAGGGGAAGGCTAATCCAGTGGCTGATGCCTTGAGCAGACACGCAGTTGTGCATAATATGTTAGTCTGTGACTCTATACCAGACTTGGATTGGAATGTTGAAAGATGTCAGGAACAGTTGTCTATTCAGAGACTGGTTCACAGACTCAGCTCATTGACTATTCGGGCTGACTGGTTATCTGAGATGCGTGACCTTCAGCTTTGTGATGAAGAGCTGAAGGAGAAGATTGAGTTGGCATCGCAGGGATTGGGAGGAGACTTTGCTCTCAGAGACGACATTTTGACCTTCAGGGGTCGCTGGTGTGTACCATCACATCAGGAGTTCAGGGAGAGGATCCTTCGGGAGGCTCACTATGGAACCTTGGCTATGCACCCTGGAGAAGTCAAGATGTACAGGAATTTGAGGAGTGTTTTCTGGTGGAGAGGTTTGAAGACAGATGTTGCTGCCTTTGTTAGGAAATGCCTTACATGTCAGCAAGTTAAGGCCGAACACCAGAGACCTGGAGGATTGTTACAGAGATTGCCGATTCCGGAGTGGAAATGGGATGACATCACTATGGACTTTGTGACTGGTCTTCCTCGTACCAGACAAGGTTTTGATGCTATTTGGGTCATCGTAGATCGATTGACCAAGTCAGCCCATTTCTTATCCATTAAGAAGACGGATTCAGCGGCACAGTTGACAGAGATATATATTCAGCAGATTGTCAGATTGCATGGGATTCCCCGTTCTATTATTTCTGACAGAGACGCCAAATTCACATCACAGTTTTGGAAGAGCTTACACACTGCCATGGGTACACAGTTAAAGTTCAGTACTGCTTATCATCCTCAGACGGATGGACAGTCTGAGCGGACTATTCGGACCTTGGAGGATTTGCTACGCTTGAGCGTACAAACTTACTCAACAGATTGGACTAGACGATTACCCTTGGTAGAGTTTGTGTACAATAACAGCTTCCAGGCGTCGATTGGTATGGCACCTTACGAGGCGTTGTATGGGCGTAGGTGCAGATCTCCTCTTTGTTGGGAGGAGGGTGATTCCAGGAGAGTGTGGGGACCCCAGATTGTAGAGGAGACCACAGCGGAAGTCAAGTTATTGCAGGACAGATTACGTACTGTGCAAGATCGCCAGAAGAAATATTATGATCCTAAGCACAAGGCTGTTGAGTTTTCTGTGGGAGATAGGGTATTCCTGAAGGTCAGTCCTATGCGGGGTCTATTCAGGTTTGGAAAGCCTTCTAAGCTTCGACCTCGTTACATTGGACCCTATCCTATTCTGGAGAGGATCGGTGAAGTGGCTTACAGGTTGGCACTTCCTGAGCATCTGACTGAGATTCACAATGTGTTCCATGTTTCGAATCTCAAGAAATATGTGCCAGATCCTTCTCATTGCATCAGTGATGATCTTCCTGGTTTACAAGTGGCACCAGATTCTTCTTATGTGGAACTACCAGTTCGCATCCTCGAGGAGAGCAGCAGACAGCTGAGGAACAGGTCGTTTCCTATGGTCAAGGTTCTGTGGAATAGACATGACGAAAGGGAGGCAACCTGGGAGCTAGAGCAGGATGTTGCTGGAAAATGGCCGGAACTTCTTGCTGAATTTCGAGGGCGAAATTCCTGATAAGGTGGGGAGATTGTTATACCCGGTAAAATTTTATGTATTTGATCTTTAATAAATTAATTGTGGCTTGGATGATTTCGAATCGACAGTAGGATGAGCCAGGAACTCAATTGTAGGCTATTGGAATTTCTGAAATCTTTTGGGAATTTTTCGGAGCACCGAGGAATTTTTAATTAATTTTCCCTATTTAATTGGATTTATTAGATTTTTAGAAATTCGAAAATCTAATTAAATTAAAACCGGAAATCGTTTTTTTTATCGCGCGTGAACCGAACCGGAACGGTTCAGCGGAGGCGGAGGCGGTTCGCCGGGTGAGTTTGCGTGTGCGTTCTAATAAGCGGATCGGACGGTCGAGATCGGCGGGTGAGATCGAACCGGCTGATCGGGTGCTTACCGTGTCGATAGCGTGTCGACAGCACGTATTGTGTGCTTACCGTGTGGATAGCGTGTCGACAGCGCGTATCGGGTGCTCACGTGTCGAAAACGTGTCGAACGCGTAACGGGTTCACCGTGTCGGCCCGGGGTATAAAAAACCCTCGCGAAGCAGCGAATAGGGTTTTCGTTCGACGGCGATAGCGAGGAAATTCCCGGCGTACGGCGCGTGATTCCGGCGGCCTGGCAAGGGGCTTTTTGTGCCCGGAGATTCACGAGACCGAGGAGAGTCGATTGAGACCAAATTCGTTCGGCGAGGAGCTGCGGCGAGCTGCGGACGAGCTTCACCGTCGCCGGCGTCTTCGAGGTAGGAATTTCAGATATTTAAATTAGATAATTAGCAAATTGAAGCATGTATTAGTTTGCAAATCTCTATCTAAGCATGCGAATGTGATTTTTGAAGCTAATTGTACAAAGTATTGAAAATTGCATGTTAGGGTTTTCGGGACGTTAAATTGTTTCGCCGAAATTGGAAAATTACCAAGCATGAGGATTTAAATATGCCACTTTATTCATGTTAATATGATTGTATAATGCTAGAACTATAATTTCGTGAATTGTCAACATGAGGATTAGACGAAACTGCTCGGCGGAAATCTTGATTTAAACCTTAGGAAATTAGCGACATTATTGGAACATTAGGATAGTACGAACATGTTCTCCTTGTTCGCAGTCGCCGGAAATCGACGGAATGATCGTATTGGTCGGCTATTGCGGCGGCTAGGGTTTCGCGGACGACGGGCGAAGGAAGGAGACGAATTAAGGATTAATTAGGGATTAGTTGAATTATTAAGAGAATAATAATAATATTAATCATTAATATTATATATAAGCGTCGGCTGAATTTCGGATTAATAACTGACCGGCGGGGTTTGGTTCAGCATGAAAGCCCGAACCGGTGGCAAGATGCGATTCAGGGGATTCGGCGCGGTATAGTGAATAGCAAAATTTTAAATTCGGGGAATTATTCCGAATTTTGGAAAAAAAAAAAATGGATAAAATGCAAAATTTGATATTTCAAATTTAGGAAAAATTCGATAATTGAGTTTTAGGAATTATTTACATTTAGAAAATTCAAGGAAAATCAGAAAACTTGGAAATGAGAAATTTCGAAAATTCTAGAGATCAGTGGGTAAAGAACAAATTTCCTGAAGTGGGGAAAAATGTTATCACTGATGACAGTACAGCTGGAAACAGTCAGACAAAGGTATGGTACACGGATGCTACCAGAACAGTCAGTAATTGACAATTGTGTTGCTTTGATGGCAACGGCATGGATTGAGTCAGTTTATTCAGTATTGGCATATTTCATGGATTGGCATATTGGACCGGACTACTATAGACCCTATATGATGTTTTAGGGTAGTTGTGGTAGGTAACTGTGCGGTTCGGACTTAGCTTCCACAGTATACATGTAGACTGGTATACGCCTTGTTGTACCTGGACACATGTTGCCGAATCTTGGAGTTAGAGATTGGCAATGACTGTAGGGGCGTGAGCTTCTATGGAAGTTGTTGGTAGAGGACTCCTTGGGACGGTGGCTGAGTCAATCTCTCCTGGTCCATGTGTGTAGGCCTGCGCGCCTGAGGGTGGCAGGGGTGTCTCGCAGTGGCTAGCCAAGTGTGTAGGCCTGCGCGCCTTAGGGTGGCAGGGGTGTCTCACGTTGGCTAGAGATTATGTGACTGGATCTGTCTGTAGTCTCCAGGAGATTGATTGACGAGAGACACTGCGGTGTCGGGTGCTTAGGCGCCATGCGTGTTTCGAGATGGGCGTTCCCACTGGCACGTTGCCTGGTAGCCCAGAGGAGAGCTACTCTGGTGTGACTGGGGTGGCTGTGGTTGGTCGGAGTCTGGGACTGAGAGTGCCTATCCACCGTACATTGTTATGCTGTATTCCTGTATTTTTGCTATTATCCTTCTCTTGCATGTGAGTTTTACTAGCTGACTTTCCTACTGGGCGTAGCTCATTCCTGTATTATATATTTTCAGTGGCTCGGCAGACTTGACGCTACCGGATTAGGTGGGATCGTGGTCAGCAGGCTTGTGAAGGATTTCTGATTGGTGATTGTCTGAGATATTCTGGTTAGTTGATTGTTGCTGTTGGATGTTTCAGTGAGACTGTTATTCTCATATGTTACATATAATTTGAGGGTAATTTGGAATTATGTATCTGGATGAACAATATTACACTTGTGGACTTGTATCTTATTCTTGTAATGTAGTTCCATTTACTGTCTTATCTTATTGTCTTGGAGTATGGTGAGTGGAGTGCTACATTTATCTGTGGATGTTATATATCTTCCGTTTGATGGTGAGGTCATTACATGACTATGGAACTTAACCGTGGGGGTTCAGACTTCTATTAGATCGGTTCTCCTACCGGTGTGGGTAAGGAGTATTTGGTCTAGTAGGAGTAACATTGCGCGAGTCCATCTGTTAACTCAGGAGTCATGAACCTGACTTGACGGTGTACCCGGGAGATGGGATCCACATTGTTAAGGAAGGTAGGTGTGTAATGATGTGTTATATCCTATGTTTTCGTAGGCTGCTCAGGTTGGTATGGGACGATCTGAGCTGTCTATATAAAAAAAAAAAAAAAAAAAAATGTATGCCAAAAATCAGCCTAGGAAAAAATGGGGTGTAACAGTGATCTAAACATGTAAGAAAACTGAATTGTAAAAAATAAGAAAGACAATGTTGGGCAAGATTAGTGAACAAAGTCTAAAGAAGATAGAAGTGACAAAGATCCAAGAAAAACTAAAATGACAATAAACAAAACCTTTGTGTCGATGGTGACAAGGTGGCATAGTCATAGCATTTCTAGATAGACTGACACGACATCTTATCGCTTGGGCCTCTCACCCCTTCTCGTAGTACCAAAGCTTTGACAAATCAACAAATCAAAATTCTTATTGTTGTCAATCTTAAGACCTTAATAAGAAGTAAAGGAAAGTGGAACTTCACTCACACCAAAACCATTCCTTTTAAAGGATAAGACTCTTATTTTATAGAGAGACAAAGAAAAAAATACAAATAAAAAAGAAAAATAAATATAAAATATATGTCAAAAGCTATTGTTAAATAGCTTTCTAAAAAGCTACATTTCAAAAATTTATAGTCAAAGTTGTTGTCAAATAGATTTTAAAAAAATTGTCATTTCAATTCAAAAATCTATGGTCAAATTGTTACAAATAACTTTCTAAAAAGCTACATTTTAGTTTAAAGCTTGCTAGATTTGCACAAGTTATTGTGGATCAAATTTAGTATGGTGTGTCATAATTGGGTTGACAAGTTGGTATTATATTAGCTGATCCTTATACATTTGTGGGTCATTCAAACTATTTGTTGATTACACAAACTAGTGGGCCAAAGTAGCTTTGGTGAATCCATTTGCATTCACTGGTCAAATCTTGGTAGGCATGTTGCAGGTTGGGTCGACGGGTCAGCATGGCAATGATGGATCTATGTGTGTTCATAGGTCATGCAAATTGTTCTATTAATGAGTCAACAAATGGGTTAGTGTAGAGTTGAAGGATGTGTGTGTGTTCGCAAGTCGGTGTAGCATCGATGGATTTGTTTACATTTGCAAGTTGTGTGAACTCATAATTTGAAACAATCTTGAAGACCCATTTGTCGTACTATTTCAACTAAATTTTGTACGAGTGGCCTTTGTTGGGTTAAGTTAGACTAGTGGTGATCACCAAAGGCTAGAGGATTCAATAGATTTGGTAGAAATGTGCCAAATGGGACATTTTTTAGTCCATTTTTATGTTTATGGTATGACTTTTAAGCTTAAAATACAAATTTAGGCTTTATATTGACTCTATATATAAAAAAATAGATATATTGATTATCTAAAAGTACTAATGTGTATTTAACTGACTCCTAGATGTCAAATATCCTAAGGCAACTAGTGTCCCTATCACACCCCTTGTGAATTATTCACTATAGATGACTTCACTTACATTAATAGTATCCCCTTTTTCTAGATTATTATTTTTGATAGCCTATTCAAGAGGGTACATCCTAGTTGACACATCATAGGAGGTTATGCTTGTCATTACTGACAAGACTTTTATGTAGAATATTACAATAATGTAGGAGACATACGACAAAGAAGGTTAAGGAATTTTTGGTATTTTAGTTCTACATTTAGGTGGTTAAAGCATCTTTTAAAGCTTTATATTATAAGTGGAGAAGGTAAATTGAAGCTATATAAATATTAACTTTCACAAATTATGATAAGATAAAATTAGGAGATATAGTTAAACCTAAATATTTAAAGTAAACATTTATGAATTGTTGAGAAGTGGTTTAATAAACATTTAAATTAATGGAAATGGGATTTATTAAGAATCAAAATTTTAATTTATTAGTTGCTTAAAATTATAAGAAAGCATATGCATTATTTTTTAGAATTATGGTAAATGCTATTCAAATAAAAAAGTGATTTAAATAAAACTTTCTTAGATGGATTATAGAGACGCTTAGCAAATTTTAATTCAATACAAGCATGTTTATTTGCTTAAATAAGCACAATAATGAACACAAAGTTTTTCCTTACTTTTTAAGGACTACTAAATAACTTAACTTCAACCAATTTATTTATATCAAATATTCAATCTTAGTAAAAAATGTTAAATAACAAAATTGTTATACCTTAATAATACATCAAGTCTCATACTTTTTAGGACCTTCATGATTTTGAAGCTAAATATAGAGATTTAAAAAAAATTAAGTTCTCTAAAATATTTTTGAAAAGCATTTAAATTCTAATATAAATCCTAGACCAATAAATGTGGTAAATATAAAACTTTTATCTAGCTCTTTGAAAATAAAACTTTGAAAATTTCATGTTATTTACTATATCAAATCCACATTGAAAATGATAACTAAAACAAAGAAATTAAAAAATAAAAATATTTGAAGAAATCAATTAAAAGTTAAAAAATAATTATTAAATGACTATTGTGAGATGAATCATAAAGAACTTCATGACGATGATCTTTGGATATGATGGTCCAAGTCTTGAACAAGTTAAAGCATTGAATAAAACATCTTCATAATGGATTATGGATACAAGATATCACAAAAACATGTTAAACTTAATGAAGAAGGTAAAAAACTCTATGGCTTTGAAAGGCATTCCAAAAACTTCTTTAATCTTCTTAGGATCAAATACAGGTTGTATGTATAGATAGTAAAAAATAAGATGGCACACAAACAAGAAAGAAAAAATAGGTTAGAACCACTATGAGTAGCTTCACCAAATTTCTTGAGATATTCTAGAGTACACACTTGTAAATTTCATAAGAGTGCCTCGAGCAATTTTTAGCCTATCCTAAGCAATTTACGTTAATCGATTGCGTAATGACATGGTTCAGAAAATAGTTTATTGTTGTGACTCATATGATCATATAGTGAAATCATTTAGCCATAGATGTGATCTAGATATTAAACAAGCCTTTAAAGCAGCTTAAAATGCAAAAAAAAAAAACCTAATATATTTAAAAATTTATCAGGATATTTTTAAGTACAAAATATACAACTAACATTAAATTATATGAAAATACAAACTAACAATAAAAACTTGGAAGTGGATAATAGTACACTAGGTCACAATAGATTTGTAATGTAATCCATTCAACCATCATCATGAAAAATGGGAGGTAATTTGCAACACATGAAAAATTGTAATACTTTTACACTTCCCCTTCCATTGCATCAACCTTTCAACAATTGAACCAATGATAAGTCTTAAGCTCATGAAGAAAGTGTGTCCAAAAGACCAAACTATTTAGAGGGAGAATCTCTTTAACTTAAATAACCACTCCACTAATTAGTTATTAGCCATGAAGTGATTATGTGGTTTATATCACCTTTTTCAAAGCCTATCTTCTCTCTCTCCTCCCCATCTAATTACCACTTCGAATCATTTAAACCCATCAGTCTCTTTTGAAGTTCACCTAATTGTGCATTCCAAGATTATTCGAAATAGAATTAGTTGGCAAGCTGTGATTCAAACCATGTTTATAGCCAAACAAACCCATTATTCTTACTTTAGACAAAAAATTTTCAATTAAGCCAAATTATAATCACTTTGAAATTGTCTACTCCACATTTTAAATTTTGTTGATTATACTAATATTTGTTTGATTTTTGTTGCAACATGTTTATTTTTATTAGATGTCTGATATACAATATTATGCTTATTTGTGATTAATAATTTGCTTAATCATATATTTCTAGCAGGACTATATTTGATTTTATTGATAATATATTTTATCAATACTATTTACTTTTTTATGTGATACCTCTCTTAATGTTCATAACATTATCAAATTAAATGGGTTATTAAATAGAGTTTTGACTGTAAGGACTTTATTACTTAAACTAAATGACTCCATGGCAAATAAAAAGTGAAGACTTAGATCTACTATTTATACTAAATTAGTTGGTTTATCTTCATTAGAACTTTTGTTTAAAAATTATAGATTTGATGTTAACTATTATTGAAGAACTAGAATGTCCACACCATTTATAGACATTTTCTAAGATCAAATTAAATTGGAAAATTAGGTTTTGTAATTGGTCAATTAAGTTAGTTGATTAGACAAACTAATTAAAATTTGGTAACTAATTAGAACATGAAAAAATTTGAATTTTTCAAAAATGGAATTGAACTAAAAATTTGAATTTTTTTTATTTGAAATTTGGTTAATAGATCATATTCAAGATTTAAAAGTTAAATTATTAAAAAGATTAAAATAAAAAATGATAAATTCAAAATTCCTCTGCCAAATCAATTATAGGAAAATCCATAATATATACAAGGTAGTTTTAACTCTTTTTTTTGTTAGTCCAAATTTTTTGGATTGAAAAATCAAACCAAAATATAAAAAACAAAAAAATTATATTTTCCACTACTATATAAAAAAAGCTTGTTGTCTATTCATTTTGATTTTTCATTTTAATTTGTCTAAAGTACAATCATATAAATGAGATTTAAGTTAATAATTTAATCTTTAGAGGCCTTAAATGGCTTGTTCTTACCTAAGGACTGAATTTTTGCCCCAAAGCAAATAAATACCTAGCTTATTCTTACAAAAAAATTCCTTAGAATTGCATAAATCAAGTTTAATCAATGATTTTAAAAATCTGAATTAAAAACTGTTTTGAATTTATAATTGAAAGAATATATATTATTGGTCATGATTGATATGTTAATCTCATATTATGTTCCGATGCTGACCCTAAACAAATCTCGACGGCTTGCTTAAATAGATCAGGTTTATTTAAAAAGATTTAGACCTTGACGAGATAATACCCTAACAATTTTATCGAAGGTTCTATCGGTAGGACTTTTTCAGAAATATATATATTTTTTATTATAAAAATATCAAAAATTTTATCAAAAAGTTTTCATAATTTTTTTCCACGTGAACCATTAAAAAAGATATTTTTTTAAAGCTATTTTTTAATAATAAAAGTTGTTATAAAACATAATAAAAAATAACAAAAATAAGACAGTTTGATGCTTCAATTTAAAAAAATTGGAAAAAAAAATATACAATTAAACTTGTGGATTGAGAAGTTCATTTGAAATTTTTTTTTTTTTGTTTCAAAAGTGTTTAACAATTTTTTCAATAATAATTGTTTTCCTAAAAATGTTTAATATTTTTTTTATTATGGTTGGACTTTAAAACATGTCTATGCTAGAATTCAAACATAAGTTTTTCTTAAAAGCGTTGCAAATAAAATGATTATTGTGTCTTTAAGATGAGGGGTCACCATCGAAGATCTTCTTCTATTGCGAGTCGGCAGCGGCGGAAGGCGGCGAGATGTCGATAGTTCGAAACGAGTAGAAGCGATGGAAGAGAGCAAGCATCGGGCAGGGAGGCATGGGGATGGTTTTGAATAAAACCTGGAAGTGGATGTTGAAGTTTGACAATGAGATTGAAGCCGAGAAAAGGTAAGTACAACATTTTCTGTAAAGCAGCACACCTTTGAGTCATTATTTATACCAAAATTTAACTTTTTACCTGCGGGGCTCGAGAAATGATCGGTTGTAGCTCGATTAATTTCTTCAAGGATGGAAGTGTAGAGTTAATTTTTTGACCATTGAACCGAATAAGAGAATTTGAAAAGGGGTTACGGCGATAGAAGAGCTTTTCCTTTTGAAGCGATCTAAGTTTATGAGGAAATATTGGAAGAAAATTGTGTGGATGTCAAATGGCTGAAAGGATGTTCTTCTCATCGATAACCTGATTGTTCAACATGCCAGGAGACCGAGAAACCACCACGACGGATCCTTGTGTCGTTATAAAAATAATGCGCAACTATATTGTCATCAATCCCTTGGTTTTTTGGTCCTAGGAAGGATAAATTTTTTTCCCAAAATTTGTTCTTCTCATGTTTTTTTGGATGGTTTCTAATAAGTCTTCAAACTATATTATGATTAGTCTTTTGGTCTTTGGGTACTATTGTGGAGGATAAATTTTCTTCAAAATTTTGTTGTTATATTTGCTAAAAGGAATGAAGGCGGGCTAAGTGTCTCAATGCTTACAAAAAATATAAGGAAAAGTAACTTGGATAAAAAGAATTGAAGTAGCTTAAACAAATCTTCTTTATCAATAATCTTTGAAAGGATTTCTTTTCTTTAGATATGAAATTTTTCAAATGTTTATTAAAATATAGATATATGGAATGAATTATATGAAAGGAGATCCATGGATGGTATGAAGAGATTGGCAAGTTACCATGCTAACTCCAGGTAGAAAACTAGTTGGGAATTATGTGGGTGTGTCGTTAAGACAATGGTATTAGAGGGAGAGAGAAGTGGAATAATAAAAGGTCTCTTAATTTAGTATGCCAAAATATTTATTTGAGTTTATTAAAATATGGTTACTAGTAATTATTATTCTATACAAGTTTTTAATAAGAGAAAAAGAGAGGTGAAAGGTATCACTTTTGTTTAAGCAATCAAGAATTCAATAAGCCAATGTGATTTGTTTTCACCAAAAACATATAAGGAGAAGTTGCCTTCAATAATCGATAGAAAGTTTCTTCTCCTGAAGTTCTTTGTGCTTAAGATAATCCCACAAGAGGGGAGGTGAATTGTGGTAAATAAAATTTTCTTTTGATTTTCAGTTTCAATTAAAACTTAAATCTTTTAAGCAAGAATAAGAAAGAATAATACATAAAAGATTTTTAAGGTGGTTCAACTCAAAATTGAGCCTACATCCATCCCCAACTGGTGTTGGGAAAAAAACCATTAAAATCATCGAATTACAAGCGAGGTTTTTCGTACTGTTCACCTCAAACCTACTTGGGATTTTTACTACGGCTAATAACCCCAGTCTTTTGCACAATTGCCGGGATGCCCTTACCCCAAAGAAAGAAATACAAAAATTGTCAAAACTTAAGACAATTTTAAGAGAAATAGGAGGCACACAACCAAAAAAGGAGGAATAGAGATTAAAAAATAGTTGAAGCAAAAACCTCTAATTTCGGAATTCTTCTTGCCACTTTCTCTTTATGAATTTGGAAGCACCGTATTCACTTGAATTTGCTCGAAATCGTGATTTGAAAGCTTTGAGAACTTAGCAATTATGACCCCAGAAGTTATTCATCATTCCCTAGCTCTAAAATGAACTAGCCGTTTGGGTAACAGACGGAAAGCAGCCACCGTCTGATTCGGGGCCCAAAAATGGACGCTTTTGATTGAATCTTGTTTTTACCGTTCGAGATTAATCATGGCCGTTGGATCTAAGCGGCCTTGATCTAGACCTTTTGATCGCGTGCAGGTGTCCTGCATGTATTAGTGTACTGTGTCCAGATATTAGTTAAATTAAAATAGTTATCGCAGTGATTACGTGTCTTGGTGCATATCTGCTCATCCTGGGTTCGTTTCTCCTGCTTGTCATTTTACGTTGATTAATCTCAATCGTCCGATCTCGCTTGCCCTTCCGCCTTCTTTGACAATTAGATTGGACTTTAGTCCCACATTGCCTAAATAAATTTGTCATTGCACTTTATAAGGAATTTGGTTTGTCTGACTCTCGAGCTGCTTGGGGTTTGCTCCCCCTTCCCCGACCAAGATTTCATCACTTGGTTCTGGTTGACTTGATCTTGTACTGTTCCGTTTAACATTGAATGCGGCCTGAATTCGTCGTGTTCCGTTCAGCGTTCCCTGCGGCCTTTTTCCTTCGGACTACGGGCGCCCCTTTAGGGTCAGTCCAAAAATTTTTATTATATTTTTTTAATTTCTAAAGCCTGGACGGAACAGTGGTCGGGTCGGGTCGACCCGCCCAATGCTACAGTGAAAATTTCCAAGACTAACGTTGTTTTAGGGTGTTTTGTGAGAATTTTTGTGTCAAAATTTTTAACATATGTGTACCAAGATAATTTTATATTATCATAGTATTATAAGTTTCCTAAATGACTATAAAAAGAAATTCATGAAAAATAATTCTTAAATAATTTTAAAAAATCAAAAACCAATGTCTATATTTTTCATCAATAATACTTGGCCCAAAAATCAAAATTCAAAAATTATTAAACTTATAATATTTTCAAATATTAATACTACTAGTGTGTCACATCATCTCAAAATTTGGATATATCAAATTCAAGAAAAATAAAGAGAAATTCAAGTATAAAAATTTTAGTGTATGTCTTTAATTTCCTTGAAGCTTATCATTACTCCAAGAGCCTTAAAGACCACTATTTTAGACATTTAAAGTTCATGACTTAACTTAATTGAATATTAACAATTTCACTTAAAGCAAGCCCATATGAAATATAAACATTTATGCTTGACTCATCAAACATAAGGGTGTAACATTCCCTGACACCAAAAGAGTAATGCCATCATTCTAAATGCCAAAAGAATCTTCATTAACAGATGTTGGCCACCACTAGTGAAGGGTTTTAAGAAATGGATTTACTTAGTAAGCACTTATTCTAATAAAATATTGATCAATTGATCTCAACCTAAGGGTTTTGTGAAAGTATTGACCAATTGGTCATTAGTAAACACATATTTTAATAAAATATGGTTAAGTTTAATGTTCTGTCTTATAAAAATGATATCTAATATCTATATATTTTGTTCTAGAATGATTAGTTATTTTTTTACTCAAACTTATTATACTTGAATTATCATAATAAATGAGAATTTATCTTAGTATAATATCATAATCTCTTAGTTGTTGTTTGATCCACAAAACTTGTGCTATATAATTACTTTTAGTTATATATTCCAATTTCATGGTAGATAATGTAATACAATTTTACTTATTACTCTATAAAATTAGAGAATTTCTTAAAAATTGGTATCTACCATTTATGCTTTTTCTATCAATCCTAGTTCCAACAAAATTTGTATCTGAGGATGATCTTAATTGAAAATTTAGATCTTCTTTTAGAAACCAAAGTCCCAATTTACTTGTTCCAACTATATATCTAAATATGTGTTTTACAACTATTAAATGAGATTCTTTAGGATAAACTTGAAATCGAGCATACATGTAAACACTATGAAGTATATCAGGTTTACTTGTTGTAAGGTATAAAAATGAACTAATTAGACATCTATACATTTTAGTATTTATTGATTTGCTTTTTTTTATTTTTATCTAAAAGTGTATTGATGGTCATAGGTATGTTTCTAATTTTAACATTCAAGAAACCATATTTTTTTAATAATTTTAAAGTATATTTAGTTTGTCATATGAAAATGTTATTTTGAGTTTATTTAACTTGAAGACCTAAAAAGAATATTAACTCTCTCATTAAACTTATTTCAAATTAATTTTTTATTATATTCAAAAAATCTTTACATAAATTTTCATTGCTAATCCCAAACATCATGTCATCTATATATATTTAACATATATGTTGATCTTCTTCTTTGTTTTTAATAAATAATATGTTATCTATTTTTTGTTTTTATGAAGTCATTTAAAACTAGAAAACTACATAATCTATCATATCATACTTTAGGTGTTTGCTTAAGTTCATATAAAGCTTTATTTAATTTACATATATGATCCATTTTAACATATACTTTAAATCCTAAGGATTGTTTTACATAAACTTCTTTAATTTATATAACTATTTAAAAAGACACTTTTAATATCCATTTGATATAGTTTGAAATTCTTGTAGTAAGAATAAGCTAACAAAATTCTTATTGTCTCAAGCCTTATTATGAGTGCAAAGATTTTTTTAGTGTCTATACCTTCAATTTGACTATAACATTTTGTTATTAATCTTGTTTTGTTTTTAATTACATTTTCATTTTTATTTAATTTATTTATAAAGATTCATTTTGTTCTAATTATATTTTTTATCTAATAGTCTAAGGGTTGACTCTCACATAATTCTTTAAAATTGTTTTAATTCTTCATTTATGACTAGTATCCAAAATTTATTATTTAAGGTCTCTTCTACTGTGATTGTTTCAAAATTTGCTACAAAAACAGACTGATTATGGAAAGATCTAGTTCTAACACTATCCATGATTAGACCTACTATTTGATCTTTGGGATGATTCTTATTACATGTTAAAGTTTTAGGAGTTTTATTTTCTTTAATTATTTTTTTTTATTTATCTCACTTGAGTGTTTTAAACTTAATTTTTCAAATTCTGTTTGTTCATCATCCATATTTATATTATGCTGTTTTGTTGATATTGATTCATCAAAATTTACATATATATATTTTTTTACTTGATTCATAGTTTTATTATAAACTCATCTGATTTTGGATCAATTTTTTTAATTCCCCTTTCTCATTATTTAAATTATAATATTTACAATCAAATATATGTAAATAAACAAATTTTTGGTTTCTTATCAAATACTAATTCATATGATAATTTGTTTAATATGGGCTTAGAAAGTATTCTATTTGAAACATATAAATTGTAAACATAGTTTCTATTCAAAAGAATTTTGTTGTATCATACTTATTCAATATATTTCTAATTAAATCTAATAAAGTTCTATTTTTTCTCTCTATTACATTATTTTATTAGAGTTCTAGGTGTCAAAAATATGTGAAAAATATCATTATTATTACAATACTTAATGACTTCATCACTTCTAAATTCTCTTCTATTATCACTTTTAATGATAATTAAGTTATAATCTAACTCATTTTGTAATTTGATTGTTAATATTTGAAATTGTTTACATGATTCACTCTTTTTTCTTAAGAAAATAATCTATGTATACCTAGAATAACCATCTATTATAACTAATTCATATTTCTTATCTACTAAGCTCATGGAATGTATTGGTCCAAAAAAGTCTATGTACAAGTTCTAAAATCTTTTTAGATTTTACATCTTTCTTGGTTTGAAAGTTTTCTTTTGTTGCTTTTCTTAAATTACATGGTCCACAAACAAAATTTTTTACAAAAGTTAATTCAAGTAAACCTTTTGTTAAGTTATATTTAATCATTTTTCTTAATATATGTATACTAACTTGATAAAATCTCTTATGTCATAAATTTGAGTCACTAACATGTGATGAAAAACGTTTTATTTGCAAATTATTTATGGTTTTTAAATCAAATAAATAATTATTATTTCTTTTAGGTGTAATATATATTTTTATTTTTGCTAATTTTATATGTAATAGTATCAAATAAAATACTAAATCATTTTCATAAAGTTGACTAATATTAGGTAAATTATATTTTAAGCCTTGAACAAATAAAATTTTAGTAATTAAAAATATAAGGTTTCTAATAGTACTTATTCTTTTGATAAATTTCTTTGTATTGTCACCAAGCACAACTTTTTATTCCTCATAGACCTTTAGTTAGGTGAATGGCTTGATGTTTCCTGTCATGTCTTAAGCATCCACTATCCAAGAATCACATGTCCTCATCGACCTTAGAAAGAAGATATGTCACTCACAAATTAATTGTTAGATTTAGAAACTCCAACTCTTTTGGGTCTAACATATTTAAGAGTAGTTAAACTACTATTTGCCTTCACTACTCATGCATAAGTAGGATAATTTTGAGTGAACATTATTTCTAATTTTACATGTGTATAAAGTGTGACCTAGAAGCATATAATAATTACATATAAGTTTATTATAATCATATGATAAATTAATATTATCATTAGATTATGCATATGAAATCTTCTAATATGTGTAACATCTTTACTAATTGATTTTGCTTTTATAGATAAACAACTAGAGTGTAAAGATTTAAAATCAGTAAAAATTTTAACTAAGGAAGCATGCTCATTAATTTTTTGTACTAAGTCGTCATTAGCATTTTTCATTTCATCACAAAGATCTGCATATTCATAATATTCTTTTCTTTGTTTCTTATATTTTTTACTCAAAGTTTTATACTTTTTACAAACATAAAATAATTATTTAGCTAATTTTTTATTTGAATAATTTATCTCTTCTTCACTTGAGGATGCACTCATTTCTTCCTCTTCTCTTTAGCCATCATACAAAAAAATCCTTCATTATTGTTCTCTTCTTTACTTATACATGTTTTTTTTTTAATCACTCTAAGTTGTTTTTAATGTTTTCTTCTTCTTCTTACTTTTCTTCATGTCATTCTTTTCTTTTTCAACTCTTTCTTGCATGACAAAATATGTTGGTCTAATATGTCTTGGCTTTTCATATTCATAACCTTATCCTTTTCTTAGACTTCTGATTTTTATACTTTTATGTACCATTAAGAACTTTAGATAAATCTATTGAAATTCATGCTATATCATCATCAGTAGATTCCTCTTCTAAAATGCCTTCTTCTATCTTCAATGTTATTGGTTGTTCTTTCTTCCTTGTTTTATTCTTCTTAATTAATTCTTTTTCTTTTTTTTCCTCCCAATTTCTAGCTTATTTATCATAAGCTCACCCATCAAGTTATCTATTATCATCATAAAAATATTTTTGGCTATCTTGATGGTAGTGGTCAATGGATCATACTCTTTTGGTAAGATTTTTAGTATCTTCTTTGCATGTTCATTTATAGAAATTGGCTTTCTCAAGCTAGCAAGTGCATTAATAATATTGGTAAATCTAGTAAACATGCTTTTGATGGACTTATTTGAAAGTATTTTAAATAACTCATAGTCATGTGTCATCATGTTTATTTTGTTTTCCTTAATTAAAGAAATGTCTTCATATATTACTTCTAATTTATGCCAAAACTTGTAAGCAATTTCTAAATTCATTATTATATTAAATTCAATATTTATGGTCCTATCATTTAATTATACTTTATGTTTTTTATTGTCATCCATTTCATAAAAAGGTTTAGGTACAAAAGTATCTTATGCATTTTTTTGTGAAAAAATCAAAAGAAACTTGCATCAATTCTCATATTTTATTATCAATAGATTTTAAATGACTTACCATCCTAGTCTTTCAATAAAATAATAATCATCACAAAAGAGTGGTGGTCTATTGAAAGACGCACCTTCACCTAATCTAGTTAAAGCATCAATTTGAGCCATAGATCTCTCCAAAAAGTTTTTCTCACTAAAAGAAACTTTGCTCTGATACTAATGGAAATATTGTTCAGCAAGAGGAGGTGAATTATTAGAATAAAAAATTTAAATTGCTTAAAAATATGTTAATTTTTATTTTCATAATAAAGTTTTAGAAATTATGAAATAATAAGGTGCAAAAATTTAAACTTATATACAAGCAATTTTTAGATGGTTTAGCTTAAAATCAAGCTAAGGTCCACCCACGATAAAAATCAAACATAAAAACAAACTATATAAGTCTTTGTCAAAAGATGAGTAGGCTAAACATTTATAACAAGAAAATAAAATAGGCTACATAGCCTTACAACAAAATATAATTGGCAGAAAAAAAGAAAAGAAAATGACGATGAAAATCTATACAAATAAATTTCTACGCTTGACAATATTTATCAAAGAATTTTTTTAATTTAATCAATTATAAAAAAAGAAAATGAGAGTTTAGCTGATTAAAAGATGAATCAAGAAATTTAGAGTTCCTTGAAGAAAGGCGCAACAGCGTAAGGAGGCGATGATTAGCAATGGCTGCGAATTGTTTTTAGGTAGTGACTTGAGAATTCTTCTTTGATATTTTGTAAAAGTTTTCATCAACTAAAAAATTCTCTTATTTATAAACATTTTTTAATGACTAAAAACATTTTCCAAACACCCAATTTAGTTGTTATATTTTCGCTTTCATAATTTTTAATTAGGAAATTAATATTTTAAAAAAAATTGCCCAATGACTCAAAATAACTGCTAAAAGAGCAGTTGCGCTGGAGCCATTGGATCCGACCAACCCACTGTTGTTCAATCACAAAAACTACGCGATCGAATGGATGGACTTTAAATCTGTCTTTTAGAAATATACGTTTGATCTAGGCCGTTAGATCAAAATCGTAATATGACAGTAGGACTTAACTTGTCAAGCAGAAAAAATATGCACCATGTGATCGCAAAATTGCCCAATCGGATGACTAATAGAATTGGTGGGTTGAAAAATTAGATACGATAATGATTGTTTGATCACAAAAATGTATGATTGGATGACTCACGTCACTCCTACAATTCGAAAGATCATCACACAGTAAGAGCAATACGTTTAGTTCCATATCGTGTATTTGAGAAACTCTTTTCAAGCATTCTTGTGCGCTTCTCAGGTAGCCTGATTTCAGGTTTGCTTGCCCCCTGACTTGTCTCGGATTTAATCACCCGTGGCTTGCCAATTCACCCTAATAAGATGCCGATTCTGATGGTGATTGCCCTTACCGAATATAGTTTCAAAATAAGTTCGCTCAGATGGCTACGAGAGCGATGCCCCAACCCACAACTGGTTCACTATAGCAATCGACGAGTAGCAAGTAATTATTAGAAAGGTAATTATGTTTTTTATTTTATTATATTTTAAATTTCTTATTTAAATCATTATTAAATAATAAGATTTTAAAGATGTTGATCAAATAATTGAAAAATGCGCATTTGAGATATTGAATCAAAGATGGTGATCCAGGAGTGATGCCTCGACCTGTGCCCCATTCACTATAGCAACCGACGAACAACGAGCGGTTATTAGAAAGGTAATTAAGTTTTTTATTTTATTATATTTTAAATTTCTTATTTAAATCGTTATTAAATAATAAGATTTCAAAAATGTTGATCAAATGATTAAAAAATATGCATTTGAGATATTGAACTAAAGATAATGATCAAGGATATTAGAGATAAAAGTTAACTAATATTTTTGTATCTTAAAAAATTAATTTTTAATTAAGCTTAATATTTAAAAAATGAAATTAAAATACCTAAAAATAATATTAAAAAAATATTTCTTAATGGTTTGTCACTTTCCATTAAGATGATTTTCATGATATTTCATTTTTGCTTCTCTTCTTCTTTAAATTTTCTCATGAATGTGAATATCAATTATTTAAAATTTGAAAATTCATTAAACCAAATTTATTAAAAAATACTTAAGATTTGTTATAATCAAATAAAACATCAATACTAGGGATTAATATCATAATTGTGGAGAGTTTGAGGTATTTAATATGTATGATACCTAACATATAATTCTTAATCAATGTTGTGAATTAATTTATGGAGAATCTAAATGATGAGTATTTGAAGGCGACAAAGCAGATTCTCTAATTTTTTTTAGGTTACTTTTGATTATGAGATATTATGCTCATCTTTGGAGGAGATAAATTTGAGAGAGTATTATATTAGTGATTATGTCAGAGGTAATGCGCTCAAAAGAGCACTAGTATTACTTCAAAAAAAAAGAGCACTAGTAGATTTATATTTTTCATTCATGGAATTCAATGAACTAATAGTAACTCTCTTGACATGTAAATTGGAGTATGTAACTATCATAACTAGTGCATGTCATGTAATATTATTATGGAGTTTATTAAGAGAGCCCCATTTTGAGAACTTGGTTTGGCAAAAAGGCCAATGTTTCAAGATCAAAACAAGAATATTGATGCAAGGTTCCATTTCATTCGATATTGTATTATGGATGAGGAGAATGAGCTTAAGCATGTAAAAACATTTTACCTAGTCATTGGTCTTTTTTAAAAGGTCCTTAAATATGATAAACTCCAATAATTACAAAAGATAATTAGGATTGTGAAAAAATATAATTAAAAATATTAAAAATATAAATATGACTATTAAAGATATAACTCTTAAAAAATCATTAAAAAAACATTTTAAAATTAATTTAAAATCTACAATTGACAGAAATAATATCATTTTCAAAAAAAATTCAAAAGATCAAAAAAATAAATAAATAATTTGAGATCATGCAATTTTAATGGAGAGATTATATAATATATTCAAAAACAATTATTTTAATGATGAATATGTTTTTCTAAATTTATTTTTAATTATATAATAAATAATACATATAATCTTGTAATATATAAATATAAAAAATTAACAATTTTTTTTTATTTCCTTTCTCTTTTATTTGTTCTTATGAGTTTATTGCCCATTAATGCTTCTAACAATAACTACATACTGTTAAACAGCACACTGTTTTAAGTCAAACGGAATAGTGGCCTAGTTGTATCCTGTTTTCTCAAACTTCTTTTTCTTAGTTTTTCTAGAGAAAATAATTACATAACCAACATTTACACATCTTTACTATATGGAACATATTGTAATCCTAAGTGTACATTGTACAACGGTTGTATTAACAAAAGGCTTAATATGTACACTATACATCAAAGAAAACAAAAAAAGATGATCAAAACCCACCTCTTAGTCAGCCAAATGTTTTGAACACTGATTTATTTTGACATGTGAAGCTGACACCACAGTGAGCGTGAGCTGCATTTGATTGCAATTCTTCACACGGTAGCCAATAGAAACGAAGGAGTTGCTCTCTGCATATTCTCAACTGCACACAAATCGGTCATCTCCTTGAGCGTTCATATAATGCTCGGGTTCTGAGGTCTGAGTTATCCAGCCTAGGATCAGTAAAGTTGTAGTTTGGCCTCATGTTAGGCATAGGATAATTGTATTGGCCATTGTTGTCGAACCCAGATGAATAAGTTGGATACGCAGGAGATGGGAAGCAACTTCTTTGAGGTGGTCCATATTGCCATAGAGGACTTGAACACGGGGAGACTGGCAGTGAGGTGTTCGTTCTTGTGCTGATTGGTTCACTGCAGGAGAATAAGATTTGTGAAAGGACAGAGATGATGAAGAAGCTGAAATGGAGATGACACTACCTTGAACTTCTATATGCTAAGGGACCTGTGATTCGTCGTCCCAAACAATAATCCTTTTCACATAGAGCAGAAGCACTTGCGTTGATCGGAGAACCCTTTACCTGTTGTATCAGCAATGTTTTTTTAGCTACAGCTGAAGTTAAAAAAGACACCACGTAAAACATAGCATTTGCTGGCACAAAACATAATGCGACAGGAGAAGTTCTAATGAAGTGAGAAGAGAGTGGATGATCACTAACGGTGATAACAAAAATAAAACAAAGAAATGCTTGTTATAATATTAAATGATGAATTAGTCAAATCCCACTGATCCTATTCTTGAGTATATCAGCAATTTCAACTAAGAGATCTCAAAAAAAGAAGAAACTCGAGTTTGACACAATGCCAATTGCATCAGTTATGCTCGTCGATGCCTAAGTCTCTTGTGTCAAGAACAATACCACAACCGAAACAAATTAACTATGGTAACTACGATTATAAAATTGCAATGTCAAAAACAATACCATTGAATAACTTCCACCAGTGGGAGAAGGAATCAAGTCCTTCACCATACTTGATTTTGCAGCTTTTGCTGCAGCTTGATCATAAACAAAAGGATGATCCATCAACTGACTTGCAGTAGGCCGAGCCAAAGGATCTCTTTGCAAACAAAGCTTTAGAAAACTTTTTGCTTCTAAAGATAGATGATCTGGGATATCCGGTATATCTTTGCTGTTCCAAATCTTAAAAATTGCTGCTATCTGATCATTATCATAAAAGAAACGTTCAGATATAAAGGTGCAATACTTCCTTACAGGACAACTAAATGTATAATTAATGAAAACAAACAAAATGCCGTACCCCTTCAAACTGGCTCCATGGAGGTTTAGAAGTAGCCATCTCAAGTACAGTACAGCCAAGGCTCCAAATGTCAACAGAGAGGTCGTAACCACTTCCATTCATTATAACCTGCATAGTGTTTTATTGGCTATCATCACAAAATAAATGATTAAAAAATCAACAACAGTTGCGAGCAGGAAATTGAAGGTGAATCTTTGGTAGTCATGTCTATGCCTACTAACCTCTGGAGCCATCCAATACGGGCTTCCTTTAAAGGACCTCATTGATGTACAAGATGACATCTGATACAAGTAAAAAATCCAAAAAAAAAAAAATCAAGAAATAAGAAAGAAAAAGGTTTCAAAAATAGTGCAAAATAATAATAAAAGGCAGTGAAGCAAAATGTGCATTAAGATGTCACGCTGATAAATATCAATTGATTAGAAGCGGGGTTCATGTATATCTCTGAAGGCTTTCATGCCCAAACCTCACCATTTACAAAACTAATTCTTCTATGCACATAAGATAAATTAATTCCTCTATATGCATATGATCATTTGCACATTTGTGCATGTACATATGCACGCTTGCAAGCTTATAACTTCCTAGTATACTTTAATTCTTTCTTGAAGAAGAATGGTAAGCACATAAATACAAAATGTTATGTTTCAAAACAAAAGATCATTTAATCATAAGAACAAGGTTTGATGGAGCATACATGTTTGGCCATGCCAAAATCGGCAAGCTTAACCTCACCATTAGGATCCACAAGTATGTTTGCACCTTTGATATCCCTAATATGAGAAAAGGAACTGACATGAGCATGTGTTAAAAAATCAAGCTTATCACTATAAAAAATAATCAATTAGATAATTGACTATGTGCAACACAACATATGACAATAAGTAGCAATACCTATGCACAGTATTTCTTCCATGCAAATATGCAAGCCCAGAAAGGATCTGTGCAGTATAATTCCTAATAACAGGTTCACCAAAAGGGCCATATTCCTGAAGCAACTTGTGTATAGAACCCCCAGAGACATATTCTATGTAAATTGAAAGTGTTTCATCAACCTACATTTGGGAAAATTGTGGAATCAACATGCCATAATTAAAAAATGAGCTCCAAAAATAAATATTCAGTAGACCATATTCAAGAGAATATTAGTTCAACCTGAACGTTAAAATCCTACTAATAATTAAAAAGCTTACAAAAAAAAGCATTATGTAACCAAATTCAAGAAAGAAACAGCTGCAGATAGATGTGTGGAAAATGGCAAAACAAAATAATGGTTTGACTAGAAGAAAAGCTTGGCAAACACCTGGATACATAACACTGGACAAAAGTTCAAATTAACACAGAATACAATAAGCTGGTTTTGTTGTTCTAATTTTTTCCACATGCAACCATAAAAAGTAATACAGAGATTGACATAAAAAATTTTATTTAGTGAACATCTTGATACATGAACACCAAATCAAATAAATTGGTTTAGTTGTTCTAGTTATTTCCATATGCAAAGCATAGAAACTAAACATCTAACTGTATGGGCAAGGGAGTATATCAAAATTGATATGAAAAACATACCAGGTCGCTGCCATAGTATTGTACAATACTTGGATGTGAAAGCTGGCTTAGCAAATTTATTTCCTGCAAAATTCAATGATATAAAACTTATTTTGACACATTTATTATGCAATTCACAACATGAGCATTTGCATCATAGATGACAAAACATTTCTACAATCGTAGATCAATATCTTTTACAAATAGAAATGAAAAGGTTAGAAGATAACCTGGTTTAGTTGTTTGAGAGATTCTCTGGAATTGGAATCATCAGATATAACCTTAACCTCCTTGATAGCACACATCTGCCCACTTTCACTGTGATATGCATCTTATCAGGATAAGCTCAGGATAATTTGTGCTTATATTAAAAGTTCATCACACATGAAATAGCTAATTTATACATATAAAACAAGCCCAAATTAATATCTACTGTAAACTTTAACTGAGCTTCACGCAATTCTCTTCTTACATAGTCATCATCTATTTTTTCTTTCATCAAAGCAAAATCCAGTGTTATTTTACGTGGTTAAAATTGCTATAGTAATAAAGAATAGACATAATCACCCGTTGAATCCAAGGTAAACATGTCCAAAGGTTCCTCTGCCTAATAACTTTCCCTTCTTCCACTGCATTTGAGAAGTACGTGAAGAAAAGTAGGATGGAGAGCAGGGAGAGCTGGGAGGCAGAGGCAGAGGATGGGTAGGGCAACTCAAATCATCACGCCCTCCTGTAGGTGAAGAGAGAGTAGAACCTCGTACACTAGGTGCACAGCTCACTGCTCTCGGATTTGTTATAGCAGTTGGTGTGCCAACAGCGCCATTGAAACCATGTGAAACATGAATATCCTTTCTCGTAGATAAAAATAAATCAAAACTCTTTGGATAATTTAAAACTGGACTGCAGGATAAGCCCTGCCTGACTTCTGTTCCATATTCATCTCTCTGGAAGTCATGTGATATATGCCTGCTTCTTACCACGTTTATGGGGTCAGACAGCCTAAACAAACGCAATGGCGGAGAAGGACAATTCAGAACAGAAGAAGCAGTATTGTGCAATAAGAATAATTTGCATCTTAATGGAAAAGTAAACCATGATAGAGAATTAAGAGGAAAAACACGGTAAACTTTAACTAACAAGCCTATAACAAAAAGTTCAAAAAAAAAAAAAAAAAATATACTACAGAGCTAAAGCCTAGCTTAACTCCCAAAGAATAAATCTAATCTCTCGAAAATTTCTTTCAAGTCACCAAATTTCCAAAGCAAGTGAAATCAACCTATCCCAAAAGATCAATGGGACCAGCTCAAAATGCCAATTCCCTCCATCAGAAAAAAAAACAAAAAAAAAAAAAAAGGAACATCGAACTTTAGCCTCAACACTCGGTGGGTGAAATCTGCTTTTTTGCAGAAAGAAATCGAATAATCGCAAGCATCGCTAAGGAAATCAAATTACCGGCAAAAACCCAGATCAGGGGTATCGTCGGAAGAACCCGATGAGCTAACACTGGATGCCGAAGCCGATCCGGCCGATGCCGCCACTCCGAAGTCAAGAGGCAGAGGGGAAGGTTGCGGCAATGAAATAAACGGACGCGGCAAAGGATGGCCTAACGAGGAGGGATTCCTAATATTCTCCACGCTGCCACCGGTGGAAACTGCGGCGGTGGCTGCGTAGAGCTCCGGGATTTTCTTATCCAACATTACGCCATCGAAGCTCTTGGCCTTCTCCTTCCGCACCCCCGGCAACCAATCAGTAATTAAGGAACCCTCCCCCTCCTCCTCCTCCTCATGCGGCGGCTTCCCCCAACTCGTTGAGCTGCGAAGGCTCCGTTCAGAAGAGACCGAAGACTTGGTGTTCGCCTTCGATTTCCTCTTCGTCCTGCCCTTCCACCAAATCGGCATGCTTCGTTGGCTTCTTCCCCAATTGTGAGAGAGGAAGAGAGAGAGAGAGAGAGAGAGAGAGAGAGGGCAAAGAAGCAGAGGATTGGCTTCACAACTCTGAAATCACAAGGGGAGTGAGAGCGGGGAAATAATAAGGTATAAAAGCTCACCGCTAACCTTGACGGCAAGAGAGGCAGTAAAACCGTGGGGAGGAGGAAGGTGCTCCTGCCGTAGTCACTGTAGAATCTTCCTCGATGTTTGTGAGATGGCTTCTATGAGGGCGCGAGGAAAAAACAAATCATGAGACGAGGCCAAAAAACTCTGAACGGGCTGAAAACGTCCTCATCTAACAACTTTCCAAGAGGCAATGACATAAAAGCAATTTTACTAATTAAAAAATAAAAAGTAATCCAGTGTGTTATGGTTTGTGAGGAACTGTTCGTTCTCATTAGTTCTTTTTTGACATGGGGTTCCTTAACTTATAACAGGCTGTTTTTTAAAGAAAAAAAATATTTATCCTTGTTGTTATCAAATAATTTAATTTAGGCATATTTGATCATGTGCAACCCATTGTGCTCAAAAGAGTGGGCGGTTGATGAATTGTTCTAATGCTAGGGGGAGAGTTTGGACTCTATGTAAAAAAGATGCCATTGTTTTTTTTTAATTTGGGTATTTGAAAAAAAAATGATAATATGATTGTTACACATTTCAAAAGGTTTCTATTTACTTTTTTTATTCTTAGTTTATCAAATCAAACTTATTTTAATAACTTAAATAAAAAGTATCATTTTTTAATTTTTATTAATAAATATTTTTTGAATTAGGTTATATCATCAAAATCTTTATGTTAGTAATCTCATTGGAAGATATTTTTCAAATTTTAGTTTGTTTTGCAATATTTTTTAAATCATGATCATGTTATATAAATCTTGATAAAATCATTACTTGATAAGCAAAAACATCTTACAATTCTTTAATCTTGTTGTTTCTTTTCTTCTATGACAAAATTATCAAGAACATCTTCAAAAAAACATGCTGCCCTTGAAATGATCTATACAAACATGTTTATAGAACCTTGAGCTAATAGCCTTAATCATTAATTCATTTTCAAATTTTTTTTGTTAGTACTTTTTTAAACTATACTAGTCATATAAAACAAACCCTTATGTTGGTCATCTTATTTGAAGATGTTTTATAAATTTTTATTTTTTAAAATTATAATTATGTCATATAAATCTTAACAAAATCACCTGATAGATGAAAATTTCTTATAACTCATAATCTTTGTAATTTTATCCTTTGAGAAAAGCAAATATGATAAGCATCTTCAAAGGAAAGTTAAGCCCTTTAAATCATCCACAAGAGCATTTTTATAGAACCTTCAACTAGTAATGCATTTATAAGCTAGAATAATTATTTGAAGGGAAAGTGCACAACTTTTCTAATAATGCATTCATCATGTTGAAGTGAATTATTGATGTAAGCTATTGTTGTGGATTTCATTTGGTGGACATATTTCAAAATTGTTAAGAATTTAGAGTATAAGTGATGAAGTAAGAACTAACATTGATATTGAGCAAAAGATCTCAAAATTTATGTACCAACACCTTTAAGCTGAAACAATTAAGAAAATGAGATATAAGTTCTTCTCGATGTTAAACAATTCTTTTAACTTCCAAAGAGTGCTGAATGAAAAATGGAAAGATGCCCATCACATAAGGACTATTTAACCCATGGTTTGATAAAAGTGATAAATAAAATTACATCAAAATGAAGGACTTATCAATTTCTTAATTAATTGACCCTTCATTAATACAAAAATAAAGAAGTTTGTTATTGATCTATCAACATATAGCACAAGGATATGCTCACTTTTGCTTTTAAGTATTCCCAACTAAATTATAAGATAGTTGCTCTAATAAAAATGATTCTATCTTTGCATCCAACTACTTCAACTATCAAAAGATTATTTTTATATTTTTATTTCTACTTGTATATCATATCTTTGACATGACTAAGCCATTTTTAATCCCCACAATAACTTAAGACATGTTTAAGAAGGTTTTTGGTATTAAACCTCTTAGGTTATCTAGCCCAAATAGGAGCTTTGCATGCTTTATGCCAGCCTAAGGTATATCCTTTTCCTTCTAGTTTGATTGTTTAAATGTCTTTAAATTAATTGCTTTAAGTGCTTCATGTGTTAAGGCTAGAAATAAAAGGCATATTAATTATGATAATTCACTTCTATGTAGTTTAAATATCACCAAGGCTAGGTTTTATGCTTGGTTTAAATATAATATCTCTTTTAAGCATAGTCCAAACTTTAAATCATGGTTTTATGAATTGAATGGTTGAGATGAGTGGATAGGATAAACCTTTCACTTCTTTATTTTTCCTCAAGCGATGTGATAAGGTTTGATTTGCTGTGATTTCTCTTAGATGCCTAGAAAATAAGATGTGAGGGGTGGCTAAGCAAGTTTAAAATTCAAAAATTTCCTTTATACAACAAGATTTTAGGAAGGTGTTAATATAAACCCAACCTTAGCCAAGTTATCCTTAAGGCTCATTAATTTTAGGAACCTTGATTAAGTTGGCTATATAAAGTGTTAAGGAGTGATTCTTCTAGGATATTGGAAGCTAAGCCATGAGAAGTAAGGGAAATTTATGACAAGAAACGAGGAACTATAGTTATGACGAAGTAAAGAAAAAGAAGAGAACTAAGAGCTTGAAAGGAAGAAGGAAGCAACCCATTGATAAAGTCCACTACATGATTCAAGGTAGGATAAACCATATGGTTATGTAATTAAATTAGATATTTATATAGGGTTCAAACTAAGTACTTTGATACTATATGCATAACCTAGTTTTAGATTTTCTTAAGATGATTGTTTTTACCTTTTTCATATGAAAAACTAAGATCTAGAAATGGATGTCATTATCTTGTGTTGTTATGATTAAATTCACAATAAGATAATTTCCTAGGTCTTTTTAAGATGATCATTATAATCTTATTTCATATAAAAAATTGAGATATGTTAATTGATGTTATAAACTTGTGCTTGCCATGAGCAAACCCATGACTTGAAATGATAATTACTAGTACGTTAATTTCATAATAACTCCTAATTATATGTTATGTGATGTGACCTTGCAATCTTGTAATTTTTTCCACAATAATCAAACCTTAGATGATGAATTTTTAAGTTTAAGAAAAGCTTATAGTCTCAAGTAAGTGTTAAGGTTGGGTGCCCTTTGTTAATGGTTTGAAAAGCATTGAGATGACATATTAAGGACTGCATATCACTTCTAAGCTCTCAAGCTTCCTTTGTGGGATGCTTGAGAGTCTTGGTTTTTGGCCTCCAAAGAAATCTAGGGTTTAGAGAAGGTCTTGGGTAGGCTTAACAAGAGGAGAAGGCTGATTTAAAGTTAGATAAAGAGGTTTAAATTTAGGTTTAGAGATATGTTAAGGCTCTTGGGTAACCTTATGTTTTAAAAATTTAAATTGGATATAGCCACAAATAACCCTAAGAAGAGAGGTATGGGGTGAGTAACCTTATGGGTAGACCATGAAAAGGAATAAGGATAGTCTTAAGATTTGGATTATGAGGGAGCTTATGACTTGATATGACATGTGTAACCATAAAGTAACATTTAATGTTATAACTAAAAAATTGGAGCTCTTGGTAAGTCCTTAAGGATATCTTAGAAGAGCTTTTAGAGTGGAGAGTCTCATGGTTTAGTAGGTGGAGGCTAAGGTTAAAAGAAGGGTATGACTATGGCCTTAAAAAAGATTTTAAGGCTTGCCAAGGGGTTAAATAGATATGTTAAGTCTTGGTTAGACCATAAGATCTAGGATTAAAGGTAAAACCATGCCCATTAATGCTCTTAGGACACAAGCTGAAAACCTAAATGGTCGTCTTGGGTTAGGAGTGACTCAAGAGAGACCTTTAAGAATAAAGTGACTTTGGTCAGCCTTATGGGCATAAGAGAGCTATTAATGGAACTCATGTGAACCTAAGCTTTGAGAGAAACTGCTTGAATTAGAGACTAAGGAGAAGACATTGAGCTCAAATTATAACTAAAAAAATAGCTAGTTTTATATCTTAAGTTTAGGATTTAAGGCTAGGGTTTTTGGGCTTTCAGTGGAAACTTACATAAAAGCTAGAATATGGCAAAAGAGATCTAATAAGGAGCCCAAATATTGGCTAAGATTAATGGCTAATTCTAGATAAGAAATCTATGTAACTTTGGTATAAACCCAGATAAGATATTTAAAATTTTAAGGAAACTTGAGGATATTAGATAAGAAATTAGGGTTTAAAGAAAGCCTTAGGATTTCTCATATAGGTGACTAGGGTTTAGAGAGAATCTTAGATATCCTAGATAAGCTGATTAAGGTTTAAAGAGAACCCAAAGATACTTAGATCAATGGTTAAGATTTTATAGAGAACTTAAGGTAAACTTAATAAGCTAGTTAGGGTTTTAAGACCCACTAAGGTACCTTGGATAAGATAGTTATGGTTTTAAGAAAATCATAAAACATTTTAAATAGGTTAATAAGTAAAGCTAACCCTAATTTAGATCTTAAATAGGTCAATTACATAGGTTTCTCCCAAAAACCTCTTCCCTAGTTTGGTATCACTTATTTTATCCTAAAATAACATCTTCTTACATTTTCATCTATTCCTCTCCCTCCAATGATTGTGATCAATCAATTTTGCATCTCTTTAGCTTCATTTACACTTAGCTCTGATGGTTTTCCCTTTAATTAAACTCTTATCATGATGGTTCATGAAGTTATTCACCATTTGTTATCTTAAATCTTCTTAAGTTCTTAGTATCGTAATTATAAAATATCAAGTTTCATATCATATGATTAGTTAAAACTCATATCATATGCTTTTATTCATATGGATCATATTCATACAATAAGCTAGTCAAACTAGTATGATATATTATTACTTAATTATCTTAGATAGTCTCCATATCTTGTATTTTATAATTTCTTAATCATACTTATATGATACATCTTCTTTTTAATGTCATAACTTAATAATTCTCATGCATTATACCTATTATATACTTAATCGTACTCATACATTAATGATCATCACACTATATGA
Source organism: Vanilla planifolia (assembly GCA_023846275.1). Taxonomy (NCBI): domain Eukaryota; kingdom Viridiplantae; phylum Streptophyta; class Magnoliopsida; order Asparagales; family Orchidaceae; genus Vanilla; species Vanilla planifolia. Next base: position 1,379,777 of record CM043866.1, read on the forward strand.
TTTGTTCATTCATTACTCAACTCATCAAAATTGGTTAATTTTTTGTTCTTAATTGAACATACTTGTACATTATTTTCTTTTATATTATATGATATTTATTATCTATACTAACAATTAGTTTATATGCATTAACAAACTTGTACAATCCTTAGTCAACTTTTTTGTCTATTTGTATTTCTCTCAAGTTCATTCTCTCTCTGATTAAATAGTATCATATGATATCTTTTGGCCATATTCTATGACACAATCCTCTATTACTTAGCCTATTAAAATCATTCAACTCATAATTCTAATGCACTTATATTCTATTATACTAATATGATTTTATTATCATACTTGTATTATATATAATTTTATTTTATGAACTTGTTCACATTGTATTATAACTCCATTTTGTGTTACCTAATCATACTCCATAGTACTCTTTTATCATACTACATATTCCAAATCTTTCTTCCTTAATTGATAAGGCTAATTTTCCCTATATAGATGATGCAACTGTTCACCATAATATTGTATGAATACAATAGTCAAAATTGTACCATATGTTCTCATTTAGCTTAGTTTACTTATTATTTCATTATATCATACGATTTTCACTATCATATTGAACGATTATCATTGCTAAACCATTTTTCTTATTGTTATTTATATTGTACTATATGATTTGCTGTTATCGTACTATATAATGAATTTTTTAAAAACTTTCCACAATTTTACTAATAATTTTTTTCTATCAAAATAATAATTATTTTATCACTTCTACTACTCCCTCTTTATAATTATCAATTATTATCTAATATTATTAATTTTAATATTCTATAATTTAAATTTATTAAAATTATTTGTCATTACTTTTGAAATATTACAATCCTCCTTTATAAAAAGTTTTATCAAATTTAGATCAATTTTATCAAAGTCTACTATTAATTTACCAATTAATAGTGTTATTTTCAATCGATCATATCTCTAACGAATGATTCATAAATTCTTATCTATATTATTTCCAACTCAAGTATCACATCCTTGATTGAGTATACTTAAAATTTCATTTGTCTACTAGTATTTCTTTTAAGATACTCATATATCAATTGTACATCAAATCTTATAAGTTATGCAACAAAATTAATAATTCTTCCATACATCAACTATACTTAAAATCAATTAATAACAGTTAAACATGCATAGAGATTTCATTCATAAATTTGCAATTTTTTCAAAGATCAATATACAAATCTCATCTTCAATTATAAATTTCATTCATTTTATAGGATGAGGATTTCTTTCATATATAGAATATTTTATTAACATCACTTTATCTTTAACATATATTATATATTCTTATAGTCAATGAATCATTCATATTGTTCCCATTCTAACATCAACATCATATGCTTCTTCACAAATTGTGTCACAAATGGTACAATAGAAATTTCTATAATTCATCCACCTTCCACTTCATTTCTCTGCTTTTTTTACACATATTGTACTATACGATTCCAATCACCATATTGTATGATAAATCCATGTAGTCTCTTCATCTACAAGATTGTTAAATTTTATTTGATCTCTTTCTTTTTCTCTTCTTTCTAAACATTATATTAGTATTATTCAGATTATATGATTCCATATAGTCACCTATATACCCTTGTTAGTTTGATAGAATTTATTACAATTCTAGAATTATATTAATATGATTTTTTTAATTGTATTATATAATCATCATCATCACACTCATTTCTTCCTTCACCTTTACTCATATCAAATAATAATTTTTATGATTCTTCTCAATCTTCTCATTTTATGTCATTGTATGATACAATTCTATATATTATATTATATGATATTTTCATTGTGCTCCTCTGTTCATATTATACAATTATTTAGAGTGATCCTTTTTTACTTTATCCTACTCATATAATCATATTATACAATAATATCATATAGTATGATCATATATTTTTAATCTGTTCTTTGCTTATATTATTGTACTTTATGATTATTTGATTCATTTTGATAATTCAATCTGATAATTTTAATTTTAACATCTTTTCACTACTTATCATATCATTTTTTATAATTAAATGGTATTGTATGATAAAATAAATGATTATTTGCTTAGCTCATTCTTTGCTCATATTATTATATAATATAATTCTATATATTATATTGTAATATAATTAGATTTGTCTAATGATAATCATTCTCATAATATCATATTGTATGATTATATAGTATCACAATATAAGTTTTCTTTACTATCTAAATTGCTTATTACATACCAAGTCATATTATACAAAATGTAATATCATGTTTTTTATGATTAAGTCTAATCTAGCTTACCATCCTCTATTTTATGAATATCACATTATATAATCATGTAAATCATACTGTATGATTTGTTAACAAAACTTTCTCATTTTTTCTAGCTTCTAACTTTTATTGCCATGCTTATAAACAAACAAACATCAATCACAATCATAAAAAGGTGTAAAAAGTATGTTTTTTCCTCTAAAAGGCTTATCCATCTTCACTACCCAAGTTTTCATTTTCTTTATACTTTCACACCTAGGTTGTGAAATATCTTCTTTGACTCTTTTTGACTAGTTTTATACTTAGTATTTTTGTCTAAGTCTTCTTAAATATCTTTTGTAGCACTTTAACTACTCTGATACCACTTTTGTAATGTTCCTCCTTTTATCATTAGTATTTCCTTATCTTTGGATGCACCTAATTCTTTTTCCTTTTTTTTCTTTATTTTATTTTCTTTAAATTCCTTAAACATCAAATTGTAAGAGCATTTTTTAATCCTTTCAAACACATACTCGTAGCAATTATAAAACCATTATAAGAAATCATTATCAATCTCTCTAAAATAAACTTTTTATTACTATTAGAAATATCTAGTTTTTTATATTTTTTTTGAAAGAAATTTGTTATTTACAACATTAACAAAAAAAAATCCTTTACATATCCTTTTTTTTTTCTCAAATAAAATAAAATCAAAGTCACATGTCTAATGACATATGTAGCTTCTTCTAAAACATTATTAGCTTTCACTCTATCCTAGTAATCCTATGAAGTGTCTTATTTTGACCTGAAGTATTAGGCCAAAATAGACATAAGATAACTTATGGTAGCTCAATGACAAATGTATATACATACACATAAAAAAATACAATATATTTGGGTAACTATTACATGGGTCATTTGTTGCATTACTATATGAATAATGTAATAGAGCAAATACTAGAAAATAAAATAATTTTCATGTGACACGTTTATCACATTAATATTTTAAACTTCTACACATTTCTTATTCATTTTTACCTTTTTTATCTTTTTGAGGATTGGTTTAGAAAAATGCTATTTCATTAAAAAAAAATCTAACATGTTTAAGAACATGTCATTTCAAACTTAAACAACTTGAATGAAGACTTTTTTGGCTCATCTCTAGAAGTTTTGGAATAGTAGTTTCTATTCTGGATAATCTCTCATTCTTCCATTTTAAATATTTTTCCCTCCACTAAACCTTTTTTGTTTCTCTTTTCATGTAAATTTCTTTTCTTTTCTTTTGTGATGATTATCATAATAGCATATTTTCTTTCTTTTCTTTTTTTCTTTTTTTTATGACAATTATCATAGCAAAATTTTGTTTTACATTAAGTTTTATGAAAATTATCACATTAATATAAAAATAAAAAACTTGTAATTAACACAACACATCACACATACTCAAACAATATGCATACAAACAATTATAAGATCAAGCTATAAGAACATTGCTATTTAACATCCTCAATAAATTTCTTTTTTAATTCTCTCTTAAAGATGCATATCTATATCAAGCATCATGCATTAAATATCTCTTATGTATATCTTGCCTATTTAAACATTTTTAACTTGACATTTTATTAATCATCAAAGCCTTTTGCCTAAAATATATATATTATAAGCATATATATATATATATATATATATATATATATATATATATATATATATATATATATATATACACACACACACACACACACATAAGTTTTGCCTACTAATGCATCCTCCAATCTATAAAAACAAGTAATTACAAAGTAAGATCTATAAGCATCTCCAATTATAACTTTTTCACATATTAATTTAGGCTTTTAACATTTTACATTACATCAAATCATATGCACCATATATAAGTTCTTCCTATCTTTCAAATCAAAATCTTGGTCTCATCAAGACTTAGATCTTTTCTCCAAGTCTTGGTTGCTGTAGTCCCTATAAGCATTTCTCTCATTTTTATCTTTTTCATGTATCGAACACTTCTTAGATTCCGTTCAACACTTTCAAGCACTTCCTTTATCTCTTTCCTATACTCTAATATAAGTGGCCAAAGTTAATTACACAAGTTTTTCCCAAAAAAATCCTTTCCAAGTTTTTCTTTACTTTTTTTATATTAGAGCAATGTCTCTTTGCATTTCTTATCCATTCATCTCCCTCTAAAGGTAGTGTTATTTTAGTTTTACATCTCTTTGATTTCATTCCCACTTAACTCAAATGTTTTCCCTTAAATTAAACTCTCCATGTGTAGTTCATGTAGCTGTTCACTATTTTGAATTTTGTATGTAACATGTTTCTTTCCAAAGAAATATAAAAAATTTGATGCTTTCCATAATTGTAAAAAGTTAATTTTAAAGAGTTGATAATAATTTCTCATAAAGTTTTATATTCTCTTCTATTATGTGTTTAAAAGAATTGCAAAATTCTTTTTCTATTTAATATTTAAATAATTTTAAAAAAAATAAATCAAAGTATAAAGAAAAAAGGAGTAGTGACACTCAAAGACCAAGAATGGTTAGTGATAAAAAGGGAGATGTGACATCTACAAACCAATGAAGATGGAATTTGTTAATGGCAAGATAATAGTTGTACATCCTCTTTAGTACCCCAATAAACATGTGTTATATTAGTTTGGGATTTACTCAAGCACAACTATGGTTTTGAGATTTATCTGCAAGATCTTCCATGATTAGTTCTAAACTTCTTTGACCTACACCATTCACAAACCATTTTATTAAGAATGAAAGGGTGATGTCTACACAAAAAGGGTGAATTGTGAGAATTGCATACTCAGATATTCACAAGTAAAATATTGAAAGTCTTTTGAGTTTTTTAATTACAAAAATAAATGTAATTTAGATATCACTATGAACTCTTAAAAACTTTGAGTGTTGAGTATAATAAAGGAATAACAAAATATATGTTTGGGTGGTTTAATCTAACATGAATCTAAATCTAACATAGGACAAATAAAAAAGAAAAAAAAACTAAAATTCCTTTTGCTAAAAATGGGTAGGAAAAACTACACATTGAGTAAAAGGAATCGACAAACACTATGCTTGCACACTTGGCAAAAACACTATACAAACCATTGGCCTAAAAGACCCTACAATCATAAGCTCAAAGGTGCCTAAAATATCAAACAAAAAAAATCTTAAAATGCATTAAGCCAAATGACCTTACAATGTAGCTAAAAGACCAATATAAGATCAAAGATAAAGTCTCAAAAACAAGACAAAGAATCAATATAAAAAAACTCAAATATAGAAGCCTTATAACCCAATAAAAATGTTAAAAGTACACTAAAATATGATAAAACAACTATGAGATGATATGAAACTTAAGTGAATATAATTCAAGAGAAGGCTAAGAAGGATAAAGAATGTATATTATTGTTATAATCTTGTCTATCTCTTCTTTCTTTAATATAGATGATGATATTCTAGAAAAAATCCTTCTAAATGATATGCAAATGGTCATTACTTTTTTCTTATCATTTGGAGGGTATTTATGAAGTTTTGAGATGATCTCGTATGGCCCTAATCATCCCTAATGACTCTTTAATTACAAAGTTCTAAAATCTCTAAACTGAACAACCAACAATTACTTACAAAAAATGAACTAATAATATCATATAATCTAAAGATAATATTGCATAATCCAAGGGTAATATTATATGAAAACTATTAATTTATATTAATCATATAATACAATATAAGAATAGCACTATAGAATAATCACCAATTTACATTAATCATATTACATATTAAATATTAATTTTCTATATGAAATTCTCAAGTTTTCTTATCTTTTAGCATATTTAGCTAAATGACCTAATAGTGTTGCACGACAAGACTGAAATACCTTATGATCTAGTCAACTGCATGATTTTATGGTTTTATATTTTGATTATTTTGAACATGTTTTAACAATGCAACATACTATTTTTATATTTTAATAAGGTAATTCTTAAATACATAAATCTTGTTTGAATGCATACCTTAAGCTAAACCTATATAAGTCTCATACTCAAAACCTCACTTGATGTCCATCTTTTCTTAAGAGTATTCTTATAAGTCTCATATTCTAAATAAATATGACTTCAAAAATATTTTTCTCTTTGTTAGCTCAAACTTTATGTTTGGTGCCGGCTTTGTTTTCACCAAATGCCACCATTAAAACCTTGAGTTAAGATCAAAGCTTCTTTAATTAAGTTCACCTATTCATTCTTGAGGTACATGATTTAGCACAATTAAAAAAATCATTAAAAAGGTAAAAGAATAGTTTTTTGTTATTAAATAAGTCATAAAAAACAAAGAGTTCAATAATCTCCCTTTTGTTTTATAAAAAAACATAATTATATAAATAGTGAAATGAAAAGTTATGAAAAATATATAAGTACACAAATGCTCTCCCTAAATTCATGTTTCCCCTTAGTATATGCAATTAAAGTAATATTAAATAAGTCATAAGAGCATATGAAATTTTTATTTCTTATTTCTCTCTTCCTTACTTTATCATGCACCAAATGAAAAATAAAATAAAATTTCATTGTTCCACTTGTTGAAAAGATATAAACATGAATGGACAATTTCATTTGCTTAAACAAAATACTTGTATAAAACAATAAATTAAAAATAAGAAGAACATGCTAATTGTAGAAAAAGGGATACAATTTATTACCCATTTTTATGCATATTGATTTTAAAAAACTAATCAACATGCTTTCAAAGGGATCTTTCTACCCTTTTTTATTCAATCAAGAGAAGCATGCACTTAATATGAAAATTTAAGCTCTATATTTAAGAATGCAAATGGATTTGAGTTTGACTAAACTATAATCATTTACTTTATTAGGTATTATTATTCTTTTTGTTTTTTCTTTTTATCAATTTTGGATTATTAGGGTGGTAGTGTCCTAATTCATTACTTTCACCATGCCTCTACCTTTTTTTTGCCTTTTCTCCTTGTAACTCACTCTCCTTTAAATTTCTTATATCAATCTCTTTAAAAATGTTGGTAAGGCTTTTAGAAAGTTGTTCTACCTTACTATTACATAATAAGTCATCACTGGATGATGATTGAGCAACCCTTAATGCCAAGTCTTTCTCCTTCTTTTATTGCATAGGTTGAACTTCTTCTATTTTCCTTATCATCTCTATGTCATTGATCAGAAGATCACTAAGAAGCTCGTTAAGTGTAAGATGGTCCACGTTTTTTAAGGTTTTAATTGTTTATACCAAGGGATATAACTGCTTAAATAGCACATAGAGAATCTTCCTTATTGTGCTAACATTAGAAAATACTCTACCAAGATTTAAGAACTCATTTACAATGTTAGTAAATTGAGTAAATATAACCTTAATAGATTCCTTTTCTTTCATATGAAAAAACATATAACCATGTATAGATAAATTAATTTTAACTCTTTCACTTGGCTAGTCCTTTCATTATTAACCTTAAGCTTCATCCAAACCTCATGGGTTGTTTTAATGTTCATTACCAATTGAATTATGTGGCAAGAGACCATAATGAAGGATATTCAAAACCTTAGCATTGAGTTCAACTCAATGTTTTTCTTGAAATACGAGTTTACTCAATGACTTTCTAACTAAGACATGGTCTATCTTTTTGGTATGAAAATCAAAATCATTTTCAATAATATCTCAAAAATTTTAAATCTATGGATTCAAGAAAATACATATTTAATTTTTCTCATAAAGATAAAAATGTTCACTAAATAAAAGTGGATGAAGGGATGAAGGCCCTTACAAGATTGCATAATCATCAACATATGCATGAGATATTATAAAAATATTTTCTAAGATTATTAGTCACTAGAAATAAACATGCTTTGATACTACTTGTTGAGAATGAGAGCATGATGTCTACATAAGAAGAGTCGTGAATTATAAAAACAACTAAATTATTCATAATTAAAATGACAAAACTCTTTTGAGTTTTTAAGTACATTTATAAATGTATTATAGAAGCTCTTGTTAACTCTTAAAAACTTTGTATGATGAGTATAATAAAATAATGATGTAATAGACTTTTAGGTAGCTTGATCTAATGTATTTGTAGGATCTTTTTATCCCAATATAGGATCTTTTTATACTATGCATTAAATATTAAATTAATATTAAAAATTCTTGGGTTTATTTTCTCTTAATATATTTAACCAAATAACCTAATAGTATTGTGCAATAATATCATAGTAATGTACAATCTAGTCAATTATGCTATAAACTCTAGTGTATAGGCCAAATTGCTTCAATTAGACATAAAACATAGCTAGATCGATGCTTGGGTATGGAAAATCAAACTACAACCAAGGGTAAGGACCTTTCTTTGGCACATTTATCACAATGCAATCCCCACATAATAATTAAATATCTGCAGACATGTTACCAACAATTGTTGTGCTTGGGGCTACTTGTCCATTGAATCTATCGAGCACATGTTTTGGATGTGCTCCTCTGCTTCCTCGATTTGGGCAATATTATTCATAATTTCAAAATTATTAACTTATCAATTCTTGAAATCTCTTATTCATAGATGAAAATTAATCATAGAATGAAAAAAAATTGCCCATCTTATTACCTATGTTCTTTATCAACAATGAAGCAACAAAAATAATAAGGTGCATTTTAGGCCTACTTTTAACACTATTGCTATACTTTGAATTATACACCACAATGATGCAACTTATTCTTTACCTATCTTGGATTGGTGGAGCCACTTGGGATCATCTTCGAGCCTATCATTTCCCACTTATTCTTGGTGACTTTCTCCCTTCTAAGATTAGATAAAGATAAATTATGATGCTATTATTTAAGTAGATGGTTCGACCAATATTATCATTTTTCTTTGTTATCATCTTGGCCAATCTCTAATTCTGAGGAGTATCAAATTATTTTTAAGTTCATTTTTTATTATTGAGGATCATGCTTTTGCTCATTCACTATCATGATGGAGTGTGATTTGAGACATTTTTTTCAAACTCACTTATACATATAATATGCATTGGATAATATAGACAACTCCTTTTTTCAACAAAAAACTTCAACCATCAAGCTTCTGCCAAATTGTAAGATATCACATGTTCTTGATGTGATAATTCCGTCGTTGATTGGGTTACCAATCAAGCACTTTGTTTTCTTAAGAATTTAAGGTATTTCTCTACTGTGTGAGCTCTTATTTGTGCTTCAATTTGATATCTAATACGAACCTCTTTAAACTATTAATGTAGGCTTTAACCATGATTTTTAAAAAAAAGAACAAGTAGGCTATGACTCCTTGCATTTTGATAATAAAGCCCCTTAGATTCTAATGTCAACTTATTTGTAAAGAGAGAGGGGGAGGCACACAAATGTGCCTACTGTTTGTGTTTATACTTCAACGTTCTCTTTCTAGTTTACAAGTCAACAGAAGACTGTTCCATGGACAATCGCTGCATGCTGTTTAACACACAGGTAAGCCATCGAGCAACGTCTGAGGAGCGGCGACTGTGGTGCGGTGAAGACGCGGGGGTGTGCTGAAAGGTTGACCGTGGATTGTCTGACGTAGCGGCGCTGCGGCGCAGTGGTGGACGGCGAGGGTTTATTCTGGTGCTGCCGTCTCATCTGGTGGTGGCTCCAGGAGGTGGTGTGTCGAAGGTGTGGACTGAGGCGTCGTGCGGCGGGCTTGTGGACACCAAGTGGTGGGCGGTATTGGAAAACGCCGCTTGGCCTGGAGCGGCGGTGTTTTGCAAAGGTGCGGCAGCAATCAAAGACAACTGGTCTCATGTGCGAGTAGCACGTGGGGAGCTCGATTGTTGCGGGCGTGAGCCGGGTTCGCGTCTTTGAATTCGAATTCCGGTTTTCGTGGTGTGCGTTGGGACAGGTTTGATAAGCTCTGGATCCTGCAGTGCATTATACCCCATCGTCCCTGTGTTTGCACCACGGACCCTGCAGCCCTAATCGGAAGTCTGATGGCGGGAAGCAAGCCACAAAGGAGTAGCAGGAAAGCGCAGACTACTGCGAGCAATTCCCCAGTGCAGGAGTGCCTATCTTCCTCGTCTAGAGGAGGAATGATATCTGCTACGGGACCCCTGTCTCCAATCCATATGGAGCCTGGGGGCTTTTCTGGGAACGATGCCATACTGGAGGCTCAGGACATCGCGCAGAAGGGTGTGGGAGCCGAGGCGAATAAACTCACAGGAGTTGCAGTGACGAAGGGGGCTATTGAGAATTAGGCAGCCAAGGTCAGCTTCAGAGACGCTTTGACTGCAAGCAACAATCATAATAGCAACCTGGTGAATTCCTTTGTGCGCCCAGCCAATATCGATGTCAAGGAACGTGTCGCGGGAATCCCTGACTTTGCTGAGGGTGGTGATGTCCTGGTTTCATCTGAAGCTTGCCAAAGGCGAATAGACTATCACAAATTCGACCTGGTGGGCCGAATCTATGGGAATACGCTGTCTTTCCCGACCATTGCTCGGGTGCTGCTCAAACGATGGGGTCATTACAAGAATTTCAAAGTCTTTGATTTGTCCTCTAGCTGTTTCTGTTTACACTTTGATTCAATCGAAGACCGGAATGAAGTGTGGCTCGAGGGGCCGTGGCAGATCGCCGACCAAGCTTTGGGGCTTTGGACGCATGAGTTCAGACCCAACGATTCCTTTGCGATGTGCGCGCCGGTCTGGGTGCGCTTCCCTGGTTTGCCTCTGATTTAATGGGATGTGGATAACATTTTGCATATTGCCAAAGCGATCAGAGAACCCTTCCTCCTCGACAGATGGACTACTGCCATGGAAAGATCATCTTATGCTCGGGTCTGCGTACGAACGGACCTCTCCAAACCATTGAAACCGGGCGTTTGGCTCAACGAAGATTTTGGGAGAACCTACCAGAGCTTCGAGTATGAGGGGTTGCCGCGGATTTTCTTCTCATGTGGTCGTGTTGGTCACTTAGCAAGCCACTGCGACAAGCAGCCGGTGACGGTGGAGGCTCCTCCTGGTGATGGCGAACAAACCGAGATGGGCGGAAACAGGGGCCAGAGGAAAGACGGGGAGGACAGACTCGAGGTGGCGGAAGATGCACATGGGCTAGGACCATGGATGCTCGTCCAACCTCGGTGCAAGAAAGCAGACGCAATTAACCGTAGTGGCCCAGCAGTCAAGGCAAGCCAGGTTCCAAGGAAGGACGAAAGCCGAATTATTCACGGGCGGGAGTATGCCAGCTCGTCCAGGGGAGTCTGCAGCCCTTCGAGGGACCGCGGTAGAAGCAGATCCAGGAGGTATTCGTAATCTTGGGGCAGTGTGCACCAAAAGCAAACGAGCACAAGAGGTCAAGCCCCGATGGCTGAAGGTGCGGGCCGTGGGGCCTGAGTGGACAGAGACAGGGGGAAATTGCCCCAGTTATTTGTGGCTCGAGAGGAGTTTACACCCACGGACCTGGGCGGGAGCGCCACTTAATCGGGCGGGCCATGGCTGCGCTTCGTGGGGCGCAGTGGCCATCACGGGAGGTGATGGCGGTGGTTCTGGGAGGTGTTGATGCACGGCTGCATAAGATCATTGTTTTAGGGACCTATTCATTCATGAAGTTCATAGTATGGAATATAAGGGGTTTCAAAAAGAGGAAATCCAGGAGCTACGTGCAAAGGCTTGTCCGTAAGTGGAACGTTGTAGCTGTGGCGTTAATGGAGACGAAAGCACGGGCCTTTTCTAGATAGGATGCGGATTGGCTCCTTGGGAGGAACTGGGAGTTCGCGGCCTATCCTTCTGAGGGCATGTCGGCTGGCTTTGTTCTCATGTAGAAGAATTGGGCTGACCTTAAGATCACAGGGGCTTCGACTCATGCCATGGCGTGCGCAGTTAAAGTCCAACCCGACTGCACGATCAACTGTTTCTTCGTTTATGGACCCAAACATCATCATATGCACTGGGTTATTTGGGATGCTATCCGGAGTTCCTCTGGGGGTGACGCGCCTCTTATTGTCGCCGGAGACTTCAACTTGGTAATGGCACAGGAGGAGAAGCATGGCAGGCGGCGTTTTATTTATGGCAGGGATCAGCAAGATCTTGCAGACCTTATGCAGGACCTCCAGCTTGTTGATTTGGGCTTCTCCGGCAACAGGTTCACTTGGTGCAATGGGAAGTAGGGTGGCGCGCGTATCCTCGAGCGTCTGGACTGGGCTCTAATGAATTCTGTCGGGCTGCTCGCTTTCCCCGAATGTTCGGTGCACCACCTCAGCAGGCTTGGATCGGATCACAGCCCACTGCTGATTAACTTGGGCGGTGGGAATCCTTGGCAAAAGTCTGGCAGGCCTCTTTTTGACAGTGTGTGGCTGGATTTCCCTCAATCCTTCTAGGTGGTCCATAAGGCTTGGCAGAGGCGTGCTAAGGGCAACCGTATGGAGGTAGTTTCGACGAAATTTAAGCACTCGCTGATGGCGCTGTGCAGATGGAGCCGTGAGGAGGTGGGGAACTTTATCGACCGAAACAGGGAGCTGGAACGGGGCATCGACGCGCTACAAGCGAGGGAGTCAAGCGAGGGCCTATCGGAGGAGGACCACATGCGGCTTGGTAACATGGTTACGACCTTCCACCGCGGCTGTGCTCACGAAGAGCAGTAGTGGTGGCAGCGCGCCAAGGTGCACTGGGCGCAGCTCGGTGACTGCAACACTTAGTTTTTCCATAATGCGGCCTCGGCTCGGACTCGAGTAAATCGTATAACCTTCCTGAGGGACTAGGACGACAAAATGGTGGACTCCCCCGACAGCATTAGGTGCCTCGTCCTCGCCTATTTTGACCAGAAATGGTGTGATGGCAACCAGGGGCCCTTGCCACAAATTACATCGCTTCCTGGTTCTATCAGCGAAGAGCTGGGCTCCAGCCTCTGTCGTAAGGTCACGGAAGATGAAATTGTCATGGCCATGACAGGGATTAAGAGGAATCGTGCCCCGGGAATTGACGGGATCACGATGGAGTTCTTAAATGGCTATTGGGACATCACGTGGTGCGATATCATCAATGCTGTGCTAACTTTTTTCGAGGATCGCAGGCTGTCGGAGGGCTGGAAGGACACGCTTGTCGTCCTGATCCCGAAGAAATAGGGAGCGTGCCGGCCGGAGCATTTCCGGCCGATCAGCCTTTACAACACCATCTATAAGGTGGTGGCACGTATTCTGGTCGGAAGACTGAAGATGCTGCTGTCGAGCCTTATTTCGCAGGAGCAGGCTACCTTTGTCCCTGGGCGGAGTATCTCGGACAATATCAACATTGCCTAGGAGATGGCCGCGAGGATGCGCTCCTGTACTGCTGCCTCTGGCCTCATGGCTGTGAAAATTGATATAGAGCAGGCCTATGACAGCGTTCGATGAGACTTCCTGCTCGAGGTGTTGAAGGCCATGGGGTTCCCTCTCATCTGGCGCGAGTGGATCACCGCGTGCATCACCTGTCCACGGTTTAGTGTTCTCATCAACGGCTCATGGCTTCCTTGGGTGGTGGCGCGACGGGGCCTCTGGCAGGGCTGCCCGCTCTCGCCATACCTCTACGTCATGGCCACGGAGTACTTGTCGTGCCTGATGCGGGACTACGAGTCTCGGTAGCTGCTTGGGTTTAGGCCGGGGCAGCACGCGCCGCAGGTCTCTCACCTTCTGTTTGCGGATGACGTGCTGGTGTTTGCCCCTGCATCACGTGAGGCCGCGCGGGCTGTTCGTTGTATCCTGCGGGCTTTCGGGGAGAGCGCTGGCCTGAAGGTTAATCTCTTGAAGTCAAATGTTTATTTCAGTAACAAATTCAGCAAGAAGAAATCCCGCCTGATCTCAAGGAAGCTTGGCATGGAGCTTGGCCGGACGTTAACGTATCTTGGGGTTCCCATCGCTGCGCGGTGCCTGACCAAAGCCGATCTTAATTTCCTTATCCAAAGAATTGATGCTGCCGTGGTTAGTGGCGCGTCTGGTTGCTGTCGCTTGCGAGTAGAGTTGCCCTGACGTCTTCTGTCCTGAGCGCTATCCCCAACCATGTCCTGCGGCACTGTGCGGTGCCGGCGGGGATCCTTGATGATATGGAACGGCACATGAGACGGTTTCTTTGGTGTGGCACGAGCAATGCGCATATGGTGCACTACGCGCCTTGGGAGTGTGTGACTCTGCCGAGGGCGGCTGGAGGGCTTGGCCTCCGGGACCTTCGCGTCTGGCACCAGGTTCTTCAAATGAATAATTGCAAACGTATCCTTAGATGTGAAGCTTGCTTATGGGTTGACATCATGAGGAGGAAATACCTGTTCAATGATCCACTGATGAAAGTTCCTCGGAATGCTTCTGCTGTGTGCAAGATGGTGCTGGGCTCGATGCCGGCGGCAATCTCGTTTTTTGTTTGGCGCATTGGTGATGGCCGGAGGGTGCGGTTCGCGGAGGACAATTGGCTCGGCGTCCTCCCACTTTGCTGCTGGCCAACGTTCATCAATATGCACTCCAATTGGTCGAACAGCGTCGTCGAGTGCATCACGGTTGATGGCGTTTGGGACATGGAGGCTATCTCCACTTGGGTGGGCGTTGCACTTATCGACAGGATCTTGCATCTTCCGCGTGCTTGGGACTCTGTCCAGGATGTCCTGCTTCAAACGCACACCGAAACGGCGAAGGTTCACAGCGGTCGGGTCTACGCGCATATCAAGTGCAATGTGCTGTCCTCCGCCAGGGGTGGCGGCCGGCGTCCGTACGAGGTCATGGGGAGGATCTGGAGGATGTAGGCGCTGCCGAGGGTTCGGGTTTTTCTTTGGTGGGCTGCCGGCGGCTTTCTTCCCACGACGACGTGGTTGGCCCGCCGGGGACTCTGCCAGGACCCCATGTGTCCCCTGGGTTGCGCGGCGGAGGAATCCCTGCAGCACGCTCTGTGGGATTACCCACGTGCCTAGGACCTTTTGGGCTGTCAGCCATGCACGTCACGTGCTGCTGGAGTTGGGCTGGCCTACGGGCGTGGGATCCGGGTTCTGGGTTTTGGACCGGCTCTTTCGGTTCGTGGGCTCCCCTGCTGCGTGTCATGGCGATGGTACGCGTCACGCGGCCACGATCGCTACTACCATGTACTACATATGGGCTAGGAGGAACGCTTTCAAGCACAACAACTTGGTGCCCACGCCTTGCTCGTTGTCCAGGACGATCAGGTTTGAGGTGAATAATGCTTTCAGGAGGCATCTCTTCTATTCATCCCTGTCCAGCGGGAATCCTGGCAAATCCTCGGATTTGCTTGTAACGCATGGCTGGCTTCCCCCCTCCCCCAACAGGATGGGTAAAAGTTAACTGTGATGCCGCAGTTGGCAACTACATGGCTGGCCTTGGTGTGGTCGTCAGAGACTGTTTGGGTTGATCTCTCCTGGTGGCTGACAAGAGGATGATCTCCATGGCTGCTGATATGATGGAGGTCCAGGCCATTCTTCTGGCCTTCAACCTCCTTAGGGGGTCTCTTCCCCTGAACCGTGCCGTGGAAGTCCAGTCCGACTCGATGACTGCGCTTCAGGTGGCTCGTGACATGATTTCCCACCCTCCTGGGGGGGGGGGGGGGGGTTTGCTGATACCCTTCAGTATGCTAGGGGTATGGAGGCACTTCGGTTCTCTCATATCCACAATGAGGGGAACGAGCCTGCCGACTGGGTTGCTCGTGCTGCTTACCTCCATGAGTTTGTTTGGGTCCCTGGGGGATTTCTTCCTCAGCCCCTACTCAAACTCATGTTGTCTGACTTCTTGTTTGATCCCCCTTGAGGATTTCACTGTAATCCCAGTATGATATTGCCACTTTTGATATAATATTATATCCTATTAAAAAAAAAAAGTCAACAGAACAAAAACAAATTTATGACAAAAAATTCGTCTTAAACATCTAAAAAATTTATCACAGGCCAAAAACATGAATACCCTATCCTTGCTCAGCCGCATCCTCTCCATATAGATCATAATTGTCCGTTTACACCGGATCTCTTTCTGTCGCTTAGGTCAATGCAAGTGAAATCCGTTAAACCCTCATTTTGGCTGTTCCAGATTAGCTGTGAACCAAGCCTGTCGAAACAGATCGCATTCAGACGACACTTTAAAAAATGATTTCCGTCATCATCAAAGCTGTTTAGCTTTTAGACGGAAAGAAATGGAACGGCAGGGCATCAGGGATGCCGAATGAGGTGTGAACTTTGGACACCAATTGGAGCATCAGTGTCCCTATCGTTGCATGATAAGTTATATGCTGTTTTCCCATCTTTTAAAGTAGATGCTTTACAGTGTTTTGCTTCCATCTAACACTCCGTTTCTCAGGCCAAATGTTGATTATTCAGGCTTGAAATTTGTATTAAGTCAAATTTATTTATGTTTCTATTTTACAGAAAAAAATTGGTGCTTGTAAGCTTCTTGCCGTGAGGTAAAAACCGAGATGCAATTTAAAATATTTAGAAACTTGTTTATAGAAATGATAAAAAAGAACACAATCCCATGGAAGTATTCCTCTCCAAATAAACTATTTGTTATAATTGCTAACAAGGGATGCTCAAATAGATACGACAATGCTTGCAAGTTCCTTTCTTATTAAAAATAAAGGTGGTGAGATCTGTATCGTCTTTATTTGGAAGATTTCATACACTATATACATCGTTATCCTTTAAATTATTCGGTTTTTTTAAGTGGGAAATATGTTGCTTTCAAGCCAGTTTCGACATGCAAACGAAGAAAATTCGTAATAGAGTTAAACGCATCACAAAGCTCGAAGTTGGAGGCTGTCTAAGGTTGAGGCCACTCTTGCTTGCTTCTGCTTTTTAACGTGCCAATGTCCACGAGACTGTTCTCCAGCTGTGGTTTTTTTCCTTTTTTTTTGTGCTTATTAGCAGTTAATTTGTTTTTCAAATTGCACTGTACATTTTGTATCTCTTTGATATCTTGAGACATACAAATCAATGATAGGTGATTGATAATTTGTTTTGAAATATTTTTCTAAGAATTGTAGGATAACATAAATTATCTCAGACAAATGTGAAGACGGACTGGTTGATCAAAATAATAAACTGGCTTTCATTTTTGAGACCATGTTGCTAGTTGTGGTGGCATGTTAATTGCATGTGCAGTTCATATATCAAACACGATGGTGTTAGCTAAATTGTCGCTTCTATGTTTCATGTTATCTACTCACCTTTTCTATGATGCTTGTGGAATTTAACTTGACATTTTAGCATGTTTGTTTTTAGCAGAGTGTGTTTAAATCCATTTGGGTTCAAATTTCTTTCTTTATCCATGAGATTTACCAACACAATGCATCCACACCATTTTGTTGGGATAGTTTTGATACCTATGTTCGTGTACTCTAGTTTATGTAGTACTAGTTTTGTTATTTGTCAATATCTTTGCATCTTGTTATTTATCAACTTTCTTTTCCTATGATACTCGTGAAATCTAACTCTTGACATCTTAGCATGTTTGTTTTTAGCAAAGGAATGGGTTTAAATCCATTTGGCATCAAATTTCTTCTTTTACCCATGAGATTCACTAACATAGTATGTCTAATCTATTGCCATGACAATTTCAATGCTTATGTTTGTCTATTCTAGTTCATGTATTGCTTGTTTTATTATTTGTCAGTATATCTATATTTATGTATAATGTTATATACTTACACTATTCTTACTTTGGAATACATCTAATAAGATCACGATCCATTTGGGTAAAGTCAAGTCCTTCGAGTTAGCTAGATGAGTGAATTAGAAGCACAACATTGGATCATTAGAATCGTTGGTGTCACATATGACAGTAACCATGATCAAATTATAATTAATTAAGATGTAATTGTAATTTTCTTACATAGTTGATTAAGACTTTTAAAATTCAATGATTAAGGGTTTTTAAAACTAATACAAAGGACTTTTTAAAATATTTTTTTATATTTTAAAATAATTATTTTAATAGGTTAATGAAGCTTGAAATGGTTAAAATTTTCAAATATTTTTTCTAAAAAACATTTTTCCATTTTTCATCTTTGGGTAACTTTTAATCATAAAATCAATTTTTGAGTTTTAATAGTTTTCAGAAAATAAAACGATACATTTTAATATTGTGGTAACTTCAAAGGCTTAAGGTTTCCTTAAGGGTTTTTAAAATCAAATCCAAACATAGCACCAACAAACTTGTGATTTTCTAGACAACCAAGTTTTCTATTATCCCAATTTTATTATTTTTTTAGCTAACTTTTTAAGCTTATTTCTTACAATCTATTAGGATTTAAAAAACCATTAAAAGCATTTAAAAAACTAATTCAAAGTACGTTATTAATGCTGAAGTTTCCAAACTAATGTAAATCACAATAATAATTATAACTATCCTTAATGTCACACCAAAACCATGGATTAGAACTTAGAGAATCTCTGGATATGCAAAAAAAGAAAATTCACTCTATCTTTGTTTCTTTGGAATATTATCAAAAGAACTGAAAAACAATTCAAACTAAAGCTAGTATTGAAATGTTTGAATTACAATCTATAAGATCCAAGCTAAAATAACCATGACATTAGGGAACAAGATGATAAGTTTTGAGGTAGGGTGTCCTAAACCAAACTACTAGACGAAATGCAAATCATAGAGAAAAAGAAATGAAAGAAAATAGAAAATTATTTCAACCTTTATCTTGGTAATATTAAGAACATTCATGTTATATCGTTATTTCAAGAGGAATGTGCCTTGAACCTAAATGAGCATCACAATAAACATTACTAATGGAGGGGAAGAAGGGAAAGTGCCACTTCTTTTTAAAGAGTTTAGAACTCAGAAGACTCAATAAAATAGAATGGTTAGCTCTTAAAAGAGTTGGTTTACATGTGTTTTAAGAGTTGTGAAAGATTGGATAAGAGTAATAATGGTAAATACCAAGGGTAACTAAATTACAAAAAGATCAACATGGATGCTTAATCTAATCACTTGTGATAATTTATATTGATTATCTTGAGTGACATTGAATGCTTTGAGGGCTTAAGTGCTGTCCTATGTAACTAAAAAATCACATAAGACATTGGTTTGTCCAAATTGTCTACTATTGATCTAGACACCATTGGCAAATTTTTGTTACCATTAGTCAACATTATGTTGTTTATCTATCTCATATAGTTTTGGAGACCTAGATAACCAGCAAAATAGACACTATTAATCGAACTAAACTCATGATCCTAATAATCATGTCTCAACATAAAATAAAGATAGATGACATTATACACACAGATAAATATACTAACAAATAATAAAGCATATAAAAATACAAAAGGCAGAATAGATGCATTATGTTGTGTTCTATATCATGCTTGATAATTTGAAGGATAATTGCTCTTGAAATGAAAACCTAAGGACGATGTTTCATGTGATGCTGAGTTAGAGTTCACATTATCTTTGCATTTTAGTTCTTGTTACTCATAGTATTTCTTTATGTTAAATGGTTGATTTAGATCAAAGCTCAATTTTTCAATGCATTGTATCATGAATCTCTTCAACGTTAACGTGAATTAACCCAGTGGTTGCATTGTTCTTTGCTTGAAACTTACATCAACAACTTTAACTAAGCATTTGATATGTTTTTTTGTTATCTTACCAAGCCCTCTAAATAGCTACAAAATTTTAAATTTTTTTTATAATTTTTAAACATTTCTCAATCCTTAAAATTGTGAGTCTTGTGCATCTTTGAACTTGATTTTATATGTTAACATGAATACCTTTGAAGTTAGATACTTTATTTCTTCCTTAGTACAAAAGATCTCCCTCTTTCAAAAAATCTATTATTACACCTTAATTATGTCAATGTTTAATATTTCAATAATCAAATTAGATCTAAAACTTTTTTAAGTTTTAAATGCATTCAAGATCCTTTCTATTTTGATTAAATAAACTGATACTTAATTAAAGTCAAATATTTGAAAATTATAAAATAGTTTGAAATTTTTTATTAGTCTTAGAAACTTGGTGGTCTAAAATTAAGCTACTTAATAAGAAACTTTGAACCAAGCATTAATAACTTAAACTATTATTCTAAAATTTTAAAATAATATAAGTTTAAAGCTTAACAACTTATTTTTAAGAGCTAGTCATTACAACCTAATTAGATTTGATCTTAAAATAAAAATTCATAAAATAAAACTTTATTTTATTTTATTTAGCTTTACCCATCCTTACTTTCTTTACATATCAAATATTATCTATTGATCTCTAATTGTGATGTTTTGTTTGATGATAATAAATTCTAAATATTTTTAATAAATTTGTTTGAATAAATTTTTAGACTTTAGATAGTCAATACTTATGTTCATGGGAGAACATAAAGAAAAAGACAAACAAAGATAAAATCTTATGAAGATTATCTTAGTTGGAGTGACAAATCATCACGAGATATATTTTGAAATTAATTTTAAGTGTTTTGATTTTACTTTGATTAGAATATTAAGTTTGATTAAAATCTTTATTATATAAAGTACAAATTAAATTTTATTAAAATTAATTATCTTAAAAAATATTTAGATTTTTAATATCTTTAATCATCTTACCCTGATTATATTAAGAAGCATTTTATCTTGATCATATCTTTTGAAATCTTCATTAGGTTATTATAAAAAGTTAATAATAATAATAATAATAATAAACCTAAATCTAATTAACTTAATCTATTATGACTAAATAATTTATGCTTTGAGTTAGGGCAATGAATTCTAAACCTGTTATGTATAATAAAAGAGTTGGGACATCAATCTTAAACTTGGATGTATATGCATCACATCAGGTTATTACTACAGCATTTGTAAATTAAGTGTAATGTATCACTACTTAATCAAGCTAGGTGACAGCCAACCCCAATAGGTTGACTTAAAGGAACACATTTTAAAAACATAACTACTTAGTTCTTTTTTGTAGTGTGACATTGAAACTAATCTTCTTTTCAATCGGATGACTTCTGATTTGTGGAAGTGATTTTTATCATTTGATGGCACAATTTCATAATTGGATGGTCTATGATTAATCTGAGTGTAAGATCTAAATCTAGTAGTTAGTTGACGATTCAAATCTAATGATCTAGAACAAATCCTAATTTTTAAATAATGCCAATTTAATCCCAATTATTCGATCATGAAAATTACACGATCAAATGATTTCGGAGCCTTCCAATCATGCTCTTCCTGCACAATGGATCTTTTAGCTTTTATTATGAGTTGATAGAAATTTTTATTTGAAAAATAATTTTCTAATTAAAAATACATGCAGACATAAACAACAGCTAATTGGTTAGTTTGGTATGTGCTTTTAACTGTTAAAAAAATGTCTAAAATATATGAATTCTCAAACAAAGTTAATCGATGAAATTGGTACAAGATATAAAGAATAATTTTCAAGTCATAACGTTGAAGCCGTTAGTAGTCGATATTGATCATGGCTTTCTTGTTCTATAGTTATCAAACTCTTAAGTTTTTTTTTCTTCCCAAATCAACTAAGTTCTCATTTTTTTTATTTCTAATTGATGTAATTAAAATATTCATACCTTGTTAAGCATTTCATCAAGCATAGGAATTTTTTTTACTTAAGTTTGATTTTATATCATCAAATTCTTTTCTTCGATTACTAATTTTATTTTGTTGTAAAATTGTGTAACTTATCTGTATTTTGTTGTTGTGTTAGCCTACCCATCTTTTGATAAAAGACTTATATTGATTGTGTTTTATTTTTACCTAGTTTTCTTAGGTGTAGACTTAGGCTTGATTTTAAACTAAATTATCTAAAAATCTTTGATGCACACTTTAATTTTTATTGATTTTTTTTATTTCATAATTTTCATAAAACATTATTATTAAAAGTAATTTCATGATTTTTAAAATAAAATTAAAATTTTGACAAAATGATTTTAAGAGACTTTCTTAAAATTATTAAAAGTACTTTTGAACATTTTCTTTAAATAACTTTATAAGTAATCAAAATTTTTATTTTTAATAATTCATCCCCTCTTGTTAAAACACATACTTCATCAAAGCTTATGACCATGCCAAGTGTTGTCATGCTCCAGTCCACCTCTTCTCCTTCTTTCTCTATGCTTCCCCTTTTGATGACGTCTCCTCACACATCACCTTTAAGAGGAGAGTCCATAATTTCTTGTTATGATGGCTCAATTCATTGGCCTTCAAATTCTACCTATGAATTCTTTTCACAACTTTTGTTTCATTCTTAACTTGTATTACTCTTCTTGGCCTCAAAAGAGATGGATATTTCAATATCTTTTTTGTCATGACATAGGTTTTATAACTCTATTGTCAAATGTACAAAAATAATATAAATTTTTTTTGGCTTATTTGTATCTAAAATCTGTCATATAAACAAAAAAAGAAATAATAAAAACAATAATTACTAACATACTCCCAAAAGTATTAGAGATTTTATTTTTGTAGGAATTTTGAATCATCAAAAGAGAAAATAGCTAATTTGACTCTAGTGATATGCATTCTATATCTCTTAGCTTAATTACCTTTAAAAGTTATCAACTTTTCAATGGATGTTTATGATTCTTGAATTGTTAAAATAAGCCTTCATGATTATCATTAAGGCTTATTACATAGCTTGCATTCTATTGAAGGTAATGAGTCCTCTTGGGTTGAGTTTTGGAATTCTATCATGGTTTATAATCTTCTAAATGGCTACATTTAGGGTGATCCTTGAGCACTAACTTTTTGCCTTAATACTACAAAATGGTTCCTAAGGGGCTTTCAATCTCATATTGATGCTTTATTACTCTTGAGCTCTACTAGGTTTTTCCTCTTTAGACTTCTTCCATAAGTCTCATGAGGTCATAATTTATCTCCTTTTGGATCACTTGAGGTCTTAACCATAGGTTTTGAGAGCCTCATGCTATTCTCTTAGTCAAGCTAAGAAAGTATTGGATCATATGCCATTTCTTTTAGGGTTTAAGTTGCATTTAATCTTTCTTATTTTTAAGAATAATACTCTAGGATCTTTACATTTTTTTATGCTAATTAAGAAAGATGTAAAACACAAACATCTCTCTTTCTAGACTATACCACTTCATTGTTGATGGGACCTCACCTTTTCTTGTAATGTGATATTATGCATTGTGAGTTACACATTTAGTTTTGTCCCTTTTTGCTCAAAAATATTGTCTTAAGGAAATGATTACAAATGTTTCATGAAAGGTAAAATATCATGTGGCCTTTTATAAATCATGAAGAGTTCAAATAGCTATACCACATTCACTATTGATTATATTTCCATGTATGGAGGTAGATCAAGTTGATATGTATTGTCATTCATTTTTTTCAACACTTAAAAGGATTCATTTTAGATAGAATTTACTTCCTTCTCCCTTTGTGCATTCTTCTTGAAATGTAGCCATATTAGATCTTCCATATCCACATTCTTTTGGACACAATGCTTATCACAACTTTCTTTATAGTGTTTCGATAAGAGCTCCATTTTCTTTCTAATAACTTGATGAATTCATCAAAAATCTTCAATGAATTTGTTAGCCTTGTGTTGTATTACTATTTCAATTTGGTATTCTCCTAATTTTATTTTATTTTCTTTATATAAATCAAGTTGATAATAAATTTTTAAACCACTTTTTTCTTATTTTCCTAATATATTGACCCACATAATTATAATATATACCTGATTCAAATAATTTTATAACAAAATTAAAAACCATGAAATCCTTTTTATATTTGTATAAAAATAGATCCATATAGAAATCTTTTATGTAAAAAAAGTTTCTTTATATATTATCTCCTTTAACATAACACCTCTTTAATGAGGAAAATAATAAGCATTTGTTTTTTTTGAAAATATTTATCATGTAGCCTTTTCCTTAAAATGCAGTAATGCAAATTCTCATAAAAATCATAGAAAACTTAAGACCATATTAAATTTACCATAGAAAGAAATCAACATTATCTTGTAAATATAAAAGAAATCAACTTTGGTTAGCATTATTTTTCCACTACAATAACTATACCTCAAATGACTTTTACCATCATAATAGCATCACATACAACCAATGATACCAATCTAATATATGAAATCTAAAGAAACATAAGAAAAAATGTCTTGTTAAGTGATCCTTCTATTTTTCATTCCTTTAACTTCCATATTGTGCATCAATATGATCTAAAATTTTGAAAAAAAGCCTGAGCCAACTATCATTGGCTCAATAAGTAATCTTCTTATGAAAGCATAATAATATAATTTTTTGGTCATGTTATATGCTAATTTAATAACATCACAAAAAAGTAAATGAAGCACATAACAAATGCCAAAAAGACGTGACATAATTTTTTTAAACTTCTTTTACTCTGTTTTCCTTATTTATGAATTTAGTGGCCTCTTGGGCTTCTTTAAATTCCATTAGTCATGAGATATCACTATCAAGTTAATATGATATGCTAATTCTTTCATCTTTTGGTTGTATATGGAAAATAGGTCACAAAGTTTGTTATTCCAAATTGATGGAGTAGGGTGATGAGGGAACAACTTGTGTAGTAGAATGAGGATGGGAAGGGTGGATAATAGAGATAATCCTTACTCTTCTAAGCAGTGGTCCTACTCTCTAAGCATCATTGTTCTTTTCAAGACATAAGATGAGTACTTTTAAACTTCAAAGCTCTTCATTACTTCAATTTCAATTCATTCTATAAGTTTTCAATTATATGACTTTCAAGCTATTTATAGACTCAATATGAAAATATATGATAGATTCAGTCCTTATTTCATGAAAATAAGGTACGTAAAATTTGAACTTCTTAAATGACTATTAACTACCATAACTAACTCAAGGGAAAAATAAAAACTCTCATCAATTATAATTTTTTATTGAATATTAAATGATGTAAAAATAAAAATTTAAAATAAATAAATATTGATAAAAATTTTATTTGAAAATAAGCACCTTAACTCTTGTCTTGCTTTATTATAGCTCCATACTCTAAGTTTTAGTAATTGGCCTATACAACACTTTGTATTTGTGCACTCTTTAACTAATTCAATCATCCTCTACTTGATCTACTAAATAGGTTTTGTCTTATATGAATCATCTACTATTGCTTACCTTAAGCTATGAAGTCCTGTGTAAAGTTCTTTATTATGAAATCTATGATAATACTTCATCATTAAGATATTTTTTATTTCTTATCAAGTGATTGAAGTTCTACCTAATCTTTGTTCTTTAAACCAGGTGTTGTCCTAGAAAACTTTAGTTGGATGACCCCTCATTTTCATAAGCTTAGATTGGACCTTAGGAAACCTATGTGATTTCTTTCCCTCTTTATTTGGTGAACAAAATACTTGAATTGGAGTTAACATAGATTAGTTGATGTGCATAAGATAATTCATATGATTCTTATGTTCATCTTGCATGACCATAACCTTACCCACAACTATGAGATAGCATTGTAATTTGCATGGAATTCTTAAAATTTAGGAATCTTAAGTGGTGGCATGGCATAAAGTCTAGGAGTTCAAATTGTGTTGAATTCATGCAATTAAGGAAAGGAATTAAATCTGTATGAATCCCAACCATTTATTCCATGAGAAGCCCTTAATGTAGGAATATGTAACCATCCATTATTGTTTTTATATAGTTTTTATGTGAAATTTGAGAGAGAAATGTGTGAAAATCTTTCCTGGTCATTTCTTTGTGGTGCTGTAAGGGTTAGAATCTTATATAACTGGAAATATAAGATCTCATGTGCAATTTTAGTTAGAGTTTTAGAAACCTTCAATGTGATAGAGATCAAGGAGGAATAAAACCAAAAGGAGCCAAGTCAAGGACGCAAGCCACAAGAAAGAAAAAGGAAGGGAAATCACAAGCTTGAAGCAAGAAGAAGAAGCTTTCTTTGGAGTAGTTCTTTACATGGCTTAATGGTAGGTTGAAAATCAAGATTACACATTAATTCTAGATTTATTCTAGGTAATAAATGAATAATTTGTAAAGAATGCATGTGATAGTAGTTGGATATGATTATGTTGAGTTATATCATGCTCATTTCATATGAAGCCTAGATCTATTAGTTAAAGTAATTTCATGATGGTAGAAACTGAAACATGACGAAAGAAAATTATGGTCTAAAGCATGCTTATGATGTGGTATTTATTTTCTTTACATGAGAACTGAATTTAGATCTATTAAAGATAATTATGTGGCCATAATTGAGACATAATAAAGTGATTTTGATGGTTTAAACGAATTCTCAAATATGGATTTTAATTATATCATGATTAATTACATGATTGTCTTGGTTAACTTTTGTCATATCCAATAGTCATACTCTTTGATGTGAATATTTCCATAGAAAAATTTGATATCTTAGGTTGAGATGGATCTCATGGTTCTGGTAGATTAATTCTTGCATATAAGGAATCATGAATGCTAAGGTTTCATGTTATTATTTTAAAGGAACTATGAAACCAGAATTGATTGGTGATAGAATTTTAATTCATGATCGTATTGTTAAGAAATTATGTTTATTAAATGCCCTTAAAATATTCTATGTTTGTAATATAATTATGTGGGAAGGAGAATTATGATCCATGTTTATGTTATAATCTTGCTTAAGTTGAAATAATATATTCCTTGTTTATGATACTTAGAACTCATACTTAGGATTGAATGATTTAACATTATCTCATGGATAACTCATGAGTTTCTAGAACAATATCATGACATTATGTGATGAGTATGACACAATGATTTTATCAAGGAAAGAACTTAGAAGGCTAAGGAAAAGGATCAATTTTAGTCAAGTGTAATTAGGTTCCAAGTTAAGTCATGACCCCTTAGGTTACAAATTGCACTTGTAGCTAAATTTATTAATGATTCTTATGGCCAAAAGTTGCATTTGCCTTGACTATGCCCATATATCTTTGTTACATGGCATGGTTAAGGCCATGTAAGGTATAATTAAGACCTTTAGAGGACTTATATGACTTTTATAGTTCTTAGAGATCTTAGTTTCTAGGTAAGAAGATTGAGATGCTTTCTTTGGATCTTAGAAGAAGGTTAAGTTAAGTGAAGGTCTTAGGTAGGCTAGTATTTGTTAGGGGTTAGTTATGAATGGTTAGGTTGAGATTAGATTAGGTTTAGCATGGAACATGATGAGAATTGCCATGTGTTATTTATGGTTGATAGATGATGTTTGGTCATGTGTGAATAAGGGTTACTAAATGATATCATTGGCCATGCATAAACAAAGTTAGATGATAATAGTCTTGGCTATTCTTGATTTGGATTTAAGATGACAAACTTTAATATACATGCTTAAACTTGGAGGATGATGATTTAGCCTCTCATATTTTCTAAAGATAAAGAGTTGAATAAACCTAGCAATGATATGATAATATATTCTTTATATGTTTTATGTAAGATGATTGGGGATAATGAAGCAAAGAACAAGTGAAGTGCTAAGTTAATTTTGGTTAAGCGTGAAATTTAGTTATGAATTTGAAGGAATCTTAAGACTTAGTTAATGTAGATAAAGTAACTCTTAGATAAACTATAGACTGAGGTAAGAAACACTTTTAAACCAAACCTAAGTATGAACTTTTGTAGCTAAAAGGGGTTAATGATTCTCTTAAAATTGATTAGCTAAACTTTATAGTACCTTAAATAAGACATTTAAGGTTTAGATGAAAAACTAAAGTATCTTAAATAAGATATTTAAGCTTTTGAGAAAACTTTAAGGTACTTAGATAAGGCATTAGGATTTAGAGAAAACTCTAAGATATTGAGATAAGAAAATAGGATTAGATTAAGAACACAAGCATTTGGTAAGTCCTTGAATAATTCATGGTTAAGGCCTTGGATTAATGTGGTTCTTGGTTAAAATTTGAATAAAGGTTAGCTGAGTAGAGAACTTATTTTTAGCCTTTAGAGGTTGTGTGTGGCTCAAAAGCGTTATTTAGAAAGGGTGTCATGGTTTAGGTTTGCCAATAAGGCATGAGATTTACTAGTGAAACTCATGTAAACATAGATTTAGAAAGATTGATCATGGCTTTAGAAATTTGTCCAAAGATTGAAACCAATGATTTTTACTTGAATAGATGCTTAAGTGGTAGCTTAAATAGGTAAGAAGATCCTAAAGAGGATCCCAAATAAGATTAAAGAAAGGATTATTAATAAAGATTAATTATAAGTATGATATTTAGAAAGGTTAAGATACCATAGATAATTAAATCAAGGTTTTGAAGTAACCTTAAGGTACCTTAGATAATTATTGGTACTCCAATTAATTGTATTAGGTTTTGAAAATGACCCTAGGATAAAAGTAACCTTAGGTTATTCTAGATAATTATTGGTAATCCCAAATAATTGATTAAGATTTAGAAGTCTTATAATTGCTAAATAGTTGATTAAGGTTAGGAAGGAAATCTCAGAATACTTGGATAGTTGAATTAGGGTTTGGTAAGAATCACTAAGATCATTCCAAGTAGTAGATTAATGTTAAAGGAATACACCAGGTGTCCCTAGATAGGTTATGTTAATACCTTAGAATAGTATTGTTATGATAAGAAAGACAAATTTGATGATGATAATAAGAATTGAGATGTAATAAACCTTAGATTTTGAACCCTCCAACCAATGAATAATAGTCAGATTATTGGATTTCCACAAGATAAAGAAGGAACTATTTTGTATGAATGGACTATTGTCAGATCACATGGCCTATGTGTTTACATACCACTTTCTTGGTAAGGAGGTAACCATTTTGTGTGATTGGTTGAGACTATAAGAGGAGTGCTAGATCACATGGTCAAGGACTCTAGTATAAGCATAATTTACTTATTAAGGACATTCTACATATTAGGTTGATGTACTAGATTATGTGGTGTGGCTAAGTTCCATTAGGGCATTACATCAATAGGGAATGTACTTGATTATATGGTGTAGTTGAATGCCATTGGCCTATGTTGGGCTCTATGGGAGATCGTGGATGTGGTTGTTCAATATATGTCTCTTAGTGTCATTGGCTTGCTTTGGTTTTCTCATGAGATTATAGATGTGGCTGAACATGGCAGGAGAGTGCTATGTGCATATTGAGGACTCCTAGGTGGGATAGACCATGTGATTGGACTTTTCTATTGAGAAATGTTAGCATATGTGATAATATTGGAGTGTTAGTCCTTCTACTAACCTTCTTATGATTATAATTATGGTTATGATAGAGATTTAAGAGGTTTCCAATAATTGTTAAATAAATATTATTCATTTAGTTGTCATTGGGACTAGTGATGGATTTTGTATCTTTGTAATAGTTTAGCTAAGTAGTTTAAGATATTCCTAAATAATGCTCTTGATAGTGATAATGTTTAACTTTGCTTAAATAGAGTTTTTATATTACCTTATTACTTCATGTTTATTTTATAGCATGATTTGAGAATTTTTTATAGAGCTTTGACTCACTCCTTATTTACATGTAGGTCTAAGGTGATAGGAGCTTGCTTAGGAGCCAAAGATTAGGGATTTCTGGTTGTGCAACTAATAATCCAATAATTTACTTGCATTTTTAATTTTAGTGGTAGTGATGCTATTTCATTATGACTAAAATGTGTACTTTGATGGACTCAAGATGTATTAGGCATTTATTTATGGACATCAATATTAATATGTTTTATATTATTTCATTTATGTTAGATTTTTTATTTTTGGATTATTTGTGAGCTATGATATTTCATTAGCATATCATGCATGGATTGTATTACAAGTTTACTGATTGCTTTGATACTATGTACATTCTAGTTTTGTTGGTGGGTTACTCAACATAGGGTGAACCCGCCAAATAGACCTTTAATAAGTTAAAATGTTGCCTTGATTTAGCGTTGGACTGATCACTTTGGGCAACATTATTTGATGGGTGGGGTGCACACATGTGGTGTGCATGTTAGTTTGGATGGGCACTAAAATGAATCATGCATGTGGTTTAACATGGGTGGTCTAGGCCTTGAATGCACATTTAGAAGGTGCATTTTAGTTTAGTTAGCATGGTGTTAACATTGGTCTATTTGATTGGCATGCAATTTGCTAAACTTGGGTTTCCTTTAAGTGTATGGTTCAATGATTTTGATCCAAAACAATTACAGTGGTGCAAAGTTTATGCACGAACTATGCACACTCAATTATTCATAGATACAACATAAGGAGATGGCTCGATTATGTTATGGATACTCACATGCAATGATAGAAATGTTCACATTGGATAGTTGAAGCACATGCATGCGTCATAGAGACGTGGACAAACATTGCAAACAACTCAAGATAAACAAAAGGTTGATAGGAATTATTCTTGCTACAAGACTTAATTGAGAGAATTAATGAAGAAAGACCTTTGAATAGGCTAGTTGGGGAGGTTTTGGATACCAAATTATAAAGAATAAATCTCCAAGGCTTTGATATTAGATTGATGGAGTGGGGTGATGAGGGAAGAAGAACTCATGCACAATATAAGAATGGGAGAGATGGTTAATGGAGATAAGCCTTATTCTTTTAGGTAGGATTGTGCTCTTTAAGACACAAAATGAGCTCTTCTAAGCCCTAAAACTCTTGAATGCTTTAATTTTAGTTCATTCTTGAAGCTCACAATTATGTGACTTTTAAGCTATTTATAGACTTAACATAAAACTATAAGATAAATTCATATGGTCATTATCTTTATAAAGATAATACACTAAAAATTTAATCATCTTAATCAACTACCAACTACTTTAACTAGCTCAAGAAAGAAAAAAACTCTTAATAGTTATAATCATTTGGAGTATTATATGACTCAAAAACATAAAATTAAAGCAAATAAGCATTAATAAAAGCTCTATCATAAAATAGGCATCATAACTCTTTTATTACTCTATTGTACCTCCATAGTCTATTCCTTAATAACTTACCTATGCATCACTTAATGTTTATGATTCTTTGACTAATTGAATCATCCTTTAGCTTAATCTTCATATTTGGGATAGGTTCTTACTCACATGAATCATCTATAGATGTTTATCTTACATGAATACCCTTATAAAGTTATAACTTCTAAGAATCTCTTTGATTATTCAAAACTATTAGAACCTTGTCCCTTTTTTCCTGATGACATTTTATTTTCATATTTTATCTATCTTTGCACCTTTAGATTTTTACAATAAAATTTAACATCCATATATGAAAAATTATGAATATAATTACATAGAATGAGAAGAATTCACAGCACATAATTTAACATTTTAGTGAAAACATTAAGCTTAAACCAAGTATTATTTCAAAATTTAATCAAATCTTAGATGTTAAGGCCACTAACTTACATTTCATTTGCGATTACATATATGCATCATAAGGTTCATATTTACCTACCTTAAATTGATGTAATTGTCACACTTAGGAGTTGGATTCTTTTTAGAGCCTTAACCATGCTTAAATCTTTCTTCCCTATTTTGCTCCTCTTGGTAAAATGCCCAAATCGGGAAAAATCAAAATTTGGAATCATGAAATTCCTTCAAATTTCTTGCTTAACTCACTCTTCATTTCTCAATTTCATTCAAGAAAATATAAAACCTCTTTCCAAGATAAAATTCTCCATTTCATAAGTTTCAGTTTGACTACTTACAACTACAACCACTCTTGATTGAATTCTCATTAGTTTCCTCCTCTTTCTTTCCTAATAATCACTCAAACTTACTCAAATCTTTAATTTAGTCATTTCTCTTCTTAATTCTTAATGCTTTCTGTCATGATTCTATCCATTTTGTGTTTTTCCTCTCACTAAACATCACCTGTTTTTTCCTTTGCTTGTTAGGGTTAGAATTTAGGATTTAAATAAAAATTAAAATTACAAATTTAAGAGAAATTTAATTTTTTTAAATTTTTCTGTATAAATGACATTCAAAAATTCTCCAATAAATTTTAAAATAAATTACTTATCAAACTTTACTATCCATAAAATGTTTATAATTGTTTTGATATTGCTTAATATTTTTACTAATGTTTTATTTTAAAAATCATATGAATAATATTATTCTCTTTAAGTATGGCTTCCTAGACATGTAAAATTTTCACAAAAGTTATACCATTGACTTCTCCAATGTTGAATAAAAGCCATTACTTTACATTCAATTAGTAAAATATATAGTTTCTTTTTCTAATGTTTTTAAATGTTTTTGACATCATCTTGTAATTTAATAACTTCCCCTCTTCTAAAATATTTTTTAATAATATTTTTTTATAATTATGACCATTTATTTGATGAGCAATTAAAATTCAAGTTTCATAAAATTTACATTGTCATATTTCTAGTAATAGAAAGATCTGTACTTGATGTTCCCCTTTTTTTCTTATGACTCATAACCTCATTTTCTAAAGAAATATAATTTTTTAGAAAATTTTAATAATTCATAAAAAATTATTGAATGTCATAAAGTTATTCTTTAATCAATTTTCTAAACTTAATGATAATAATACTTCTCTTCTCTCCTTTAAGTCATGATCTATCATCTAATAAAAATTTTTAATTAATTTTATTACTAAGTAATGTATTACTTAATAAATACTAATTGATTAACACTTGTACCTTTGGGATTTTACATTCAACCTTCCTATTGTATTTAGTTGCAACTTTGAGGTGAAGGGGTTTTAATATAAATAACTTAAAACACGCTTTGAATGGACCCTACCCTTGGAATAGTGAACTACTTGATTATAGGTGTGATAGATGCATGGAGAAAAACTCATTTCATGTCTTTAAATAAGTCAAGTTTTACTCAACAAATTAAATATCACTTAATTCATGACTTGTAAATTATTTACTTGAGGATGAGAGCTTGTAATCATTTTCAGACTCATATTCAAAGAGTGAGCTAAAATCCATTGAAAGAGCAAGCATCTTGATCCAAGAAAACACTCCTCAATAGTCCAAAATGTACCCATATATTCTTAATGAACAATAGGGCCTTGATTTTATTGTTGTCTCTTGTTTACACTCTATGAGCTCTACCTTTTTGGAGAATCTATCAAAAACTATAAATGGTTAATTATACCTTGTTTAGTGGACAAACTTATACCTAAAAGGCCCATGGATATACTCAGCCATGGTTTCTTAGCACTAGCAAAGGCATGCATATATCATTTTCTTTCTATTATGTTGGTTTTACATGGCACATTAAGAGGAGTGAGTTGAGATTTTAAAATTTTTACATTATAATCCAAGTTCTTTTATTTCAAATTCCAAATTCACACCCATATAATGGGTTAATTATTCACCAAGGAAATTAATAAATGCAAGATAAAAATGTGTAGAAAGGAAAGGATAATCAATTTTTTGGTGATTTAGCTCCTATCCATTTAACTTGCATTTACTATCAAAGTAACTAGCTTGAGCCTAATTCTTTCTTTTCTGTCTTAGTCACTATCAGTGGAGAAACGTTCTACACTTGAATTTTTTCTATGGATTAATCACAACTACAACAATTCTTAACTTTTTACATGGCTCAACTATAATCAAATTATGAGGACTTTTCATAGGTTCAAACCATAACCTCACTCTATATTTCTAATGCTCAGAGATTGGCACTTCTTTTAGCACTCTTATCAACCTAAAGTAGGCCTCTTCCCTCCACACTATTAATGGCCCTAAGTAAGCCTCACAATTTTTTTTATAAAAGCTTACAAGAAAAACACAACTCAATCTTATACAATAGAAGAAATACATAATAAAACTCACTAAAAGATTAAGTAATAATGTTACCACTTATAACCATAAGCTTGTGAAGATGTGATGAGAGAATGCAAGTGTGGAATGCAATGTGAATGGCTACTTTCATGCACTCCTTCATGATTGTTATTACACTTAAATCTTTCTCAAATTTCTCTCATTTGATAGAATAAGGTAGGTTTTAGAGGAAAGAGGCTCTTAGAGGTTCTATAAATGTTTTAGCATGAACATCATCCCATTCTTAGTGTTTTAAGACCTTTTATATGCAAATGGTTCCAAACAATTCTCTCAGGTGTCTTTAAATATTCTTGTAATGGCTATGTTCATTTCTTAAAATCTAGCCAAATTAATCATTATAAGCTTTCTCTACTAGATGAACCATTTATGATGGACAACATATCAAGTTTTAATCCTTTATGTACTGTATCAAAGTCTTGGGTTTAGACAATTTCATGAAGTTGTAATCAATGAAATTTAAAAGCAATTCATGACCTATAATGTTGAAACTATGTTAGAGCCATGTCATAAGTAATTTAACATAAAATCAAAACTTAGGCATGATGCAAATTTTAATTTAGTATGTGTGTACAAGCTTTGGATAGTTAAGGTAATGCTAAACCAATCTTTTACACTAGTCTTTAGAAAATGAAAATCCCTATCCATAATCCTTGGACTCATGTTCACCATTGGAGTGCTTCCTGAACCCATCATAACCTTAAAGCCTTGTAAGGATTTAGATAATTTGAGCTTTATTAAGACACTATATAGTAGGTGATCCCCAATCTACCTATCTTAAATATAACCTATATAACATATAAATTTAGATAGATTAGATCATATAATAAGCACTTAAAGGTTAATTATTATTAAAATCATTTGAGCTCATGTTGTCTAACATGTTGATTGACTTATTCATGTTGCAAAGTATGTAATTGCAAATGAATTTTTTACATCTTTCTTCATTTGTGCAAACACACATTTCTCTATAGTTTCATTAAAGTCTTCATCACATTAAAATGTTCTTCAGTTTTTGACATTACATCTTCTTTAGATTTCTTAAATTTGATTTCATCTTATTGTGTACATAGTTTTTGTCATAGTTTTTTTGACCTCAATAAGATAATCCATCCTAGAGATTGAATTTTAAGGGCTTCCAAATCTTCAAATATTCTAAGACTTCTTTCTAGCCAAGGTCCTCAACATGTCTCGTGGCATTCTCCTTGTGCACCTGTACTTCTAGTTGCATAATAGTAGATATTATTAAATCATTGGCTAGTGCTTTAGAGAGAATGTCAACCAACTTATTCTATGTTTTCACTATACTTTACAACTAGTCACATTGTTGTAGATGTGCCATCCACATTGTCTATCAATCCTAATTCATTTTGATCCATTTCTAATGAATTTGGAAATGAAGGTAATAAAAGTGAATAATAATCTCCTTGTTGAGCTTACATAGACTTCAACGCTTCATGCATGGTGCATCATAGATAGCTTCTCATTATGAGTGAAGTAGTCCTGTTAATATCGTTATAGTAACTCAAATTAATATGTTATAGGTCTTTCTTATATAGTAATACATATCCAAGTGCATAATCTAAGGCTTTTGCTTTAACTTTGAATGACTACTATCATTAGTTGTGAAGAGTAAATATAAGTGCACCATAAATTGCTAACTTTAATGAAAGAAAAGCTTCTTATGTTCACCTTGCCATTAAAACCTCTTTTATATTCAAGTGAGGTTATGTAAGTAATCATGAACAAACTTTCATCAATATTTGCAAGACCTTAAAAAACTCCATGCTTGAGTAGCGATCATGGCACTCAACAAATCATGTATAACTTTTTATATTCTTTTATATATCATGATCTCAATTTGAATGACTTGAACCCAAGGTATATGATAGTTGTTAACTTTAATTCACATTTTTTACGGTTCAACTTCAATGAGTTTTGTTAAAGTAGATGAAAGACTTGCCACACATGTTTTTTGTTCTAAATAAAACTTTTATTGCAGATAAGGACATCATCCAAGTATGAAATGACAAAATTATCAATATTTTGTTGAGGGAATTAATCCATGAATGTCATAAACATGGCTGACATGATGCATAACCTTATTAGAATTATGGGCCAATTGTATAACCACTATTAAATATTGAATGCTTTCATTCAAATATTCTATTCACTTATTTGAACTTGGTGATATCTAAACAAATAGAATATTCTTGTTAAGTGTATGTGTGTTCTTTAACTAATGTAGTAAATCATTGATATAGGTTAGTAGGTATAAGTTTTTTGTGTAATCTTATTACAAGAATGATAATTAATGCACATGCACCACTCATTATCTTTCTTTCATTCCAATATAGTGGGACAACCATAAAGTGAACTCCTTAGCTTCTCTCATCTTGAGTAGATCTTTAGCCTATTTCTTTATTTCCTTTGTCTACAATAATATTGGTTAAGCTTACTAAATTTTAAAGTGATATCATGCTCAACATTCATTCATAAGGGTAATGCTTGAGAATTCTCAAAAAAAATTGGAATACCTCTCAAATATAGTTATCATATCATGCCCCACATATCCATTCTAGTTAATATTACACATAATAAAAAATATTTGATTATATTAGAGTTTCTATATAATGTAGAGGACAAAAGCCTAAAAAGGTGAGGATGATAATAAAGGTAAAATTAAAATCATTTGTAAAATATTCCTAATAAAACATAACTAAATTTCACATACATACTTATTACAACAAAACTTAGTATCATTATCCCAAATACAAAATCATAGTATATAGGATATAATGTTCATAATAATATGTCAAAAACAACATAGTTAGCTTATATGCCATCCTGAATACTTTCTATCTGTCTATCAGTGGTATGGTCTATTATGTAAAAAAGTGAGCTTTATTAAGTGAATTCTATATACAATAATATCTCAATATAACATGATAATAAAGAGAAATGATAAAAACAATCATAGCATATCTATAATACTCATAAGTAAATATATCTCAAATAAATAATAAGAAACAAACCTTATATCATACATGCGTATAAATAGATATTTTATATTTATTAAATAAATATCATATGACCCTCGAAAATCACACTTATTTAATTTCTTTTTCAATTTTATCTCATACTTTTTTGATTTCTTACTATAACTAGACTAGATTTTTCCTAAATAATAATTATCCTATATCTATAATTACATCACATTTCATGTCTATCTAACACCTCATCATATTATATCTTGACCTTAACCCAACATATTTTAGTTTTTCAGTCATATAAATCATATAATGTCCTTAATACATCAACCCTTACAAAAAAATACTACTCGTATCAAAGGATATCTTATCATGTCATCAATAAACATTAACATATCACAAGGTATTAGTGATAGTAGAGAATTAGATATTTGATGTTATATCATAACAAGTTATATAATAAAAATCATGTGTTAATGGCACATCATATATAATAAAAATCATGGAATAATGTCACAAGGAATCAATGAAAGAAGTATTGTGCACTCACTACAGCATCCATTCTTGGTCTTCTTTTGAGTTAGATCCAAGAACTTATGTTTTCACCTCTCATCATACCTTCTTAAGGCACATTGTTAATCAATTCTAATATTTGTTATTTTTAACTTTGAAGGAGAGTTATTGAGTGCAATTTTGTTCTTTACTACTTTGTCTTTTAACTATGCTCCTCGATATTTAATGTGAATATCCCAACTTCAACAAAGGAGTGACGCAAGGAAGTAGGCCCAATACCATTTAGATTGAATGTGGTTGTAAGCACAAATAATTGGAACTAAACCACCTTAAAATCATGATTACTTTCCATCAGCCTTAAATACTTTTGATACTTGTAAAATCTTTACATTTTTATGTTTTTGAAATAAAAAGTTTCACATCTAATTCATGTCCACCTTCTTGGAGTGCCACGGAGCTAAAAATATCAATTACATTTCATAATTAGTATCAAAAGCATACATATAAAAAAAATGATGTCATGTTAGAATGCTTAATTAAAAAACACTTTTGAGTTAATTTAAATTCTTCTACTTAAGTTCTTGAGAATTGTTCTCATTCTATTCTTCTTTTCTCTTTAATTTCCTATAAAAAAAAAGGGAAAACTATGCACAACTTATTAGATTTTTAATGTTCTCATACATTTCCTCTTAATTGAATTTGATTTGCAAAATTTCTCAAAGCTTCTTAAATTTTACAAACTTATTTTTTCACAAATTACCTCTAAAGATATCTTATGTTAACTCAAGTGTAATGTACATCAGCCATAAAGGACCATTCATTAACTCAGAACACCTCCACTCAATTTCTTATATATTGTACTTAATACCCTTGATGTGCCATCCATTGACTAACATACAGTATGTCAAGGCCCAACATACATTATGTTATGCTTAGGATGGATGCAAAATAACCACATCTTTTTATCTTTTTTTTTTTTCATTTCTAAACTTCATGTAAATTAAATTTTAATGGTCTTACATCAATTCACTATTATAAAACACTTGAAGTTAAATAAATTCTCATAAATTCCACCACAAAGTCCTAATGAAACTTCTAAACTAAGTAGCTAAATGAGCTCTCTACATATGCAAGAAAGTATTAAATAAAGATATAAAGAAAACTTCATAAAAAATAACATGCTAATCTTCTTCAAGCTTGTACTAGCTTAGAATACTTCTAAATTGATTTCTCCAAAATTTTAGAATACTACTAATCATAGCCTAGCCTCTTCTTCTCTATTTCCATTCTTTCCTTTTACTATATCATCCAAATCTCCTCTAGCTTGTTCTTCTTAGTTTCTTCCTTAAATGTAGTGTTTTCCCTTACAAAAATAGCTAAACTCTTCTTTGCTCTTGTTCTTGCTATAACCTTTCAACTTTAACACAAATGCTTAGTTTTAAAGCTTATATCAAGCAACCACTTTAAAGGTTATATTTACATATTGTTTGTTCTATACTTCCCATGCTTATCTTTTTCTTATTGTGGTAACAAGAGAAAGATTCACAACTTATTCATGTTGATTTAACAAAATCCCAACTATTTATAAAAGATAATTTCTTTACTATTTAAATTTTAAAAATACAAAATAATTTATTTAGAGATCCAACAATTACAAAAACACTTTTTTTTGAAATTCATATCTTAAGCTCTTTTTAATCATACACTCAATTTCAATACCTATATTATTTGCAAATTGACATGATTTTCAAGATGCCATCCAAAATATTATTATTTTATTATAATACATTAAATTTTCAAAATACAAAATTTAATACAACAAATACACATCATTACATTCTCATACATAAGTTGCTCTATTACGCACATAATTTAAAAAGTTTAAAACTTGGGACATTACATTTCAACTCTCTACTTTCTTCTTTGATTTCCATACAATTAAAAAGCATTATCTATAGGCATTCACTAATCCTCTAATTTGTTTGATAATGATCAAGTTCATTGGTTTTAGTCTTTGATCCCTATATATGGTGTAATCTTTTCCATTCTTAGTGAGTTAGTATTATTTTGCTAAGTGATAATAAACTTAGCTCCATCCCATAATTAGGATGCATCAAGTATTACTTGATAAGCTTCTAATCTTAGACAAAAAAACCTTGTCAATGCAATGATTGGCAATAATGATTTTACATTAACATTGTTATGTCAGTTTTATCTTTGTATCCTTTTAAACCTATCTAAGAGTATTTGGTATGTGTTTATGACTTTATATTAAGCTTATCAAAATAAAGGCTTTTTGACTAATTATATGGATAATGATGCCTATGATCTCCTCCTTTACTTTAGTCTTTCTCTTTTACTCCCTAGAGTTATCGAGTCCACTCAGTTAAACCATTAGAGCTAGACTATCGATAGTTGCATGAATGGCTTTGAGCATCTACTTTTGAGAAGTAACAGTCATTTTGAAAATATTACACTAATCTCCATCTTTCTACTGCATATGTAATTTTGAATGTAATTTTAAAGACTTCTTGTTGTGTACTTACATTTGACAATGATAATAAAAATATTTGAAGCATTACTTTGAGGTACTAAACGTTATTTCCTTAAGGATTGTTATGACGTTTGTTGCTACCTTTCCATCTTTTATTTTTATCCACTTCTTCTTATTCCCTTGAAGTTTTGAAAATTTATTTGACACATTCTTTTACTTTCCCATACTTCCCTGCTTAATCATCATGTCACATGAACTAGTAGCTTGATTAAGAGTTATGATAAAATTTGATGAAGTTCAGTGGCTATCAAATATTGTAATATGGTAGTATATTTTATCATCAATGATACAATATTAATAAGAAATTTGAGTGTTACAACTTCTTATCTAAACACAATGGTGCACTCTTAAGTAATTTATGCTTATTAATGTCATAGGTTGTGTTACTTATGAACTAGTTTGTGATGTATCTGGTTGAGTAGTACTCTTGACATAACATCTATTTAAAGTTTCCCCAAGATGCCTCTTAGGCTATGTTCCATCAAAGATGGGTGTTTCACCATGATAATGCATGACTAATTAACTTCAATTTAGTTAATAAGACATTTTTTTTCAATATAAACCTATACATAGATAAATTTTTCTCAAGTTAATTGATCTAGATATCTAGTTTTTGAACATTGACCTTTCTATCATAGTTAGTAAGTCTTCCTTGGGTTTGACCTTAAAAGTCTAATATCTTCCAAATTGAGAGGATGTCAAACTCATATAGTTAGTAGCATCTTCATTTTCATGCTTCATTAAGTGTGAATAGAATCTTTTTCTGTTGGCTCAAACTGACAAGTTGAGTTTTCATGCACAATCTTTTGGTGTGGTCGTGATTTTAAAAAGTTATTATTTCATCATTGTTTACACCATTGCTTGCATAGTTTTCACCTAATGGGCCATTTTATGTTATATTGATTGATTGGACATTCTTTGTGTTAAAGATTCAATTGGATTAGATAATCTTCTTCTCCAATATGTTGTAGGAGTGCTTAATTTCTCTCCATACTAGAACCTCTAGTATCTACTATGCATGATCAACAAAACAACTCTAATACATATTTACCCATCCTTGACATGTAATGCTCTTTTTATCCCTAAGAAATATGGACACTTAAAGATATTTTATGGATTTTTATGTTGTATAAAGCTAGATATGATGGAGGTACACATGCAAAATTTTAGAACAATATGGAATTACAATTGTAAGCAAAGAAAATTATATTACGACTAATCTTCCATGACTTTAATTTCATAGTTCCACCTTAAAAAGCAAGAATACAAGAAAGATCCTTCTACTCAAATTCTAGTAGGTTTCTGATATCTGACTAGATAAACATAAAAAATAATAAAATAATGGATAATATTATTATTTATTTATAGTATCATGGATCCCATTCTTATAAAGATTATGCATCTTTAGATGAGATAACATACCAATCTAATTTTGTTAATTATGCATCTTTTATCAATTAGCTTAACATCCTTCATAACTTTGTTATCCATTTATAGTTGGATGCTCGAGATTTCTACACTCTCAATAAAGGCCCTTTAGATAATCATATAAGCCTATTGCATAATCTATCTCTTGATATAGCTAATGAGACATCTCTAGTTTAGCTTTAGCATTCTTTTATGACTCCATTCTGCTTTATCACTCTCCTTGAAGTGCAAAGAGTGATCTTTAATAATTGAAGATTGCTGTAAAGACTAAATAGTGGTTTTAAAGGGCTTCTCAATTTCTTCTTAATGCTTTAGTACTCTTAAGATTTTCCTTTTGAGATTTTTTTGTGTCTCGTGACATCATGATTTGCCTCCTTCTAGATCTTTCAAGGCCTTCATGATAGGACTCAAGGCCTCTCTTGTTATCATAATTATTCTAGGAGAGTGTCAGATCATCCTTCATCACAATCCTATACGAACGGGCCATTCCTTAAATCTAAAAGTATTAAACTAGGCCAACTTTTGATTACCAAGGATCCTATTAGCTTTCCTATGTAATGGAAACATCCTCTCTATGCCTAAATCATTTTGTGCATCATATTATTATTATTCATGCTATTCTTTATATTGGCATGCACATAACTTTTGGTGAATTAGATTTCCCTCATACGACCCTTGCTTATAAAACCCCCTTTTGGAATCCATCCTTGCAAAACTCTTCATACTACCTTTTATGTGGGTTTTAATGATTATGAATTCATTTGTAGGTGACCATCACCCAACAAATTATGATCAAGGGACCATAATATTCTTGATATGAAAGAGCCACTACATATAAATATTGATGTAGTGAAGCAAAATTACACATTACCCTATGTGAATCTGTGTAAGAATTATTGTGTTCGTCAACCATTTGTGGGCATGTAACTCCTTGCATGACACTTGTCCAAGGTGGTTCAAGTAATTATTTAGTCTTAAACAAAAGGTATGGAGTAAAAGGGCTTATTTTCTAAACAAACAAATAATTCACATTTGTTTAATTATTTTTCCTTCAAGTGTGGCTAAATCCATATATTTAATTATTACATAGTTGAAGCTAAGTCTTTATGTGTAACTTGGTTGGCAATTATATTACAATTTGCTAATTAAGCTCAGCTAGTTGATGCCAACCATGACATTTGGAAGTTCTAGCCCAACCTAAACATTTTTGTCTTATGGAAGGGATTCTTTTTGTCCAAATTATCTACTTTAGAAAACTTGGATTATGTCCTTTAACCCATGAGCCTGAAAGCTAAAATTTGATATTGATGACAACAAACCCATTAAGTGCTTATTGTTATGATCTAATATATCTACTTAACATGTTCTACATGTTATATTTAAGATATGTAGACATAGTGAAAATTATCACCTCATTTTTTTGAAACACAATATTTATTTTGATAATAACAAACCCATTAGGTACTTATTATTATGATCTAATATATCTACTTAATATGTTCTATATGTTACATTTAAGATATATAGGTTTAGCAATAACTAATACCTCTCACTTTCCTAAGAGATAATATTTGATTTTGATAATAATAAGCCCATGAAGTGTTTATTGTTGTGATCTAATATATCTACTTAGGATGCTCTATATGTTACATTTAAGATAGATAGACTTAGCGATAACTATCACACCCCACTCCCCTAAAAGACACTTTTATTTGATGAAATCAAACCCATTAAGTGCTCATTGTTGTGTTCTAATATATCTACTTAGCATATTCTATATTTTATATTTAAGATAATTAGACTTAGAAATAACCAATGATTCAAGTGTTCATTAAGCCCTTTAATTGAGCTTAATACCACTTTTAAAGCTAATACCTAGCTCTTTATCTAGGGTCTAACTAAGAGCCTCATCATAATCTAGCCTCATCCCAAGTCTGCTCAAGATCTCACCAAGTGCTTGATAATTTAGTCCAACCATATGCTACTTTTAGGATTTTCTTCATGCAAAATCCATGTCCTAAAGCATACACATGTCGTATTCTTATGTTATCCATGACCACATCCAAGGTCC
Source organism: Vanilla planifolia (assembly GCA_023846275.1). Taxonomy (NCBI): domain Eukaryota; kingdom Viridiplantae; phylum Streptophyta; class Magnoliopsida; order Asparagales; family Orchidaceae; genus Vanilla; species Vanilla planifolia. The sequence goes on from CM043866.1 coordinate 1,423,397, forward strand.
TTATAAATCATAGCTTACCATCAACCTTATCAAAAGTTACTTGGGTTCTTATTTAAACCTTAGCTCTCTTATTCAATCCAACCATTTCACAAGTATAGACAAGCAAACCAAGCTTATTAATTTGGTTAAATCCCTTTTTAATTTTTTAAGCATACTCAAACAAGCCTAATCCTTTTGTTGCACTTAATTGAGACCTAACATCCTATAGCCTTCTTCTAAAGCCAACCAAAATTGCTTTAAGACTCCTCAAAAGAAAATTTGTCAAGTCACTTACCTTGAAGCCATCTAAGATCCTTTCTTAGATCTCTCTTTGCAATTCAAAGTCTATGGTTGAGGCTTTCACTCAACCCCTTATAATAAACTAAGTCTTTTAGCCCCTTTTGGCAACACAAATCTCAACTAAGGTTCGATCATTCATGTAGGAAATTTTCACAATTTTTCAGAAGGGTTTAATAACAAGCATAAGACATTATCACAAGGCTTATTTTGAGCTAAACTCTTTCTTCCTACCAACTCAATCAAGATCCTTATAGACCTTAGCCTCGTTTTAAGGCTCAACCAAGTCTCTCAAGTCTTCTTCACAAGGTATTTAGGAGTTCACTCTCACCCCAAAGCCATCCAAAGTCTCTTTTAATGTCTTTCCTACTTTCTAAGCTAATAATAGAGCTTTACCACCCACACCTAAGGCTTAACACAAAGCAATCATCCTCATTTTAGTTGAAAACTTTTATTCCTAAGTTTGGTTCTTAAAGGAAGCCTTGCTTAGGTCATACTAATCTCTTATAGTATAGTTAAATAAAAGCACTTATAGATTAATCTACTAGTATTTCCTTCAATGTTTTAGAACATTCTTAGTCAAATTTTATCCCTCAAGTTTTACTAAACTTGAGTTCTTTCAAGCATATTAATTGCATATCCATATAACAACACTTCAATGAATTATATTAATAATGTAAGCTTGAATTAATATCTTTCCTTATGTGTCAAGTCATGGTATTATATATTAGTAACATTTGTAATTTCAACACAATGACATCATAAAATTCATGTTCAACATCATAGTTTAGTGAGCCATCAATTTTGTATATTAATGATCATCATGTAATAAAAAATCTAAATCAAGAATCATATACCATTCATACAAATCATGCTTTTTGTGAATGATCATATTTTTTATACTTTTATCCTTAACAAAACCTTTTAGAATTTTCTTTTACAACCCATGAATTAACTAAGAAGCATCACTATTCAAAACATACAACTCTTGACTAGCATACTGTTAATATCAATTTCAATTCCATGTATTTCCAATTAACATTTTTTAATTATCATATGATTAGATCTGAGAATCCACCATATATCATAAGGTCAAAATTGTGAAGTACACCTAAAAACATAGGAATCGCATTTAGATTTGTAAATTTCTTAAATTTTTTTACTTTAACTAAAAGCTATAGCAAGGTAATGCCTAAATTTCAAGTTCTAAACTTTTACACCTTAATTGAGAGCTATTAAATGTGAATTATAATAAGATAACGCATACACTTTCTAGTCTTTATCAATTAAAAAGCTACAATAAGAAATAATAGTAAAACATTATATAATTCTAATGTTCTTTATTCACCTAAGTGCTAACACATGAAATGATAGCAAGACTTTATGTAAATCTAATGTTACTTGCAAATACCAAAAGCTACAAAATAAACAATTATCAAAATATTTAGTAAATCCAATATTCTATATCAACTATGAGTTATAGTATAGGATTAGTAATGTATTACATATCTCTCATATTCTATATTAAAACATGAGGAAACCACTACATATACCTCATATTCTATATTAAACTATGAATAAAGGACTACATAATCTCATATTTTTTTTTATTAAACTATAAGCTATAGCATGTCAAATCTGCAAAACATTTCTTATATTTTATGTTTTAAATCAAACAGTGAGCTACAAGATAATTTTGCAAAGAAATGATTATATTTTATGTTCTAAATTTATCCATGTGTTAAAACATGCCAGATTTGTAAGATATTGCTTATATTATGTGCTACATTAAACTGAGAGCTGCTACACATTTGATTTACAAAGCATTACTTACATATAATATTCTTTATTAGATTCAAAAGTTGCAACATGTTTTTATAATTAAAAATATATAACACATACATTAATTGGGCAACAACGTGTGGAGTTCTCAATAGAAGCAGCATACTCTTATCAAACTAAGAATTAAAGCATATTAATTAGGAAGCATACACATAATATTTGCATCAAACTAAAAAGCTATAGCATTCAAATTTCGTTAATTAGGAAGTATACATATTATATTTGCACCAAATTGATTATAAGTCAATTTTGATAACACAGCTAAGAACTTTATTAGGCTAATGTTGTCAATTAGGAAGCATACACACCATTTCTTTGTAAGCTAAGAACTAAAACATGTCAAAGTAACAAGACAAAGCAAGTATCACATCTTACAAAACTAATCTACAAACCATGAATTTGATAAGCGACAAAAAAAGAGAGAGTTTAATTTAGCCAACCTAAAATGCTATTGATTTTGTTTTTGAATTGAGTTTATAAAAAAAATATTTGATAATTGAGCCAATAATTTAATTATTTATTTTATTTTATTACTTATTTAGAAAAATTTAATAATTGATTCCTTATATTTCTTTCTTTCTTAGCATTATTGTTTTTAAGTCATTTTAAGCTATTACAAAAATCTGCTTCCTTAATTATTTGCTTATATTTATAAATAATTTATAATTTTTTATTTTGTTAATCAATCTTATTCATCATGCTCTTAAACTTTGAAACAAAAAAAGAAAATAAAATATAATATAAAGAATTTTAAAATTTATATGAACAAAATATCATAAAACAATTATACTAAATTAAATACAATAAAGGTTGCATTAGTTGGGTTCAAAGGTTTGATGGAACAGAGTAGAGCACCCCAATCATTGATTTGTAGAAATCATAGAGATGACTAATATGACATACAAAAGGATGTTAAGTAGGCACACATATTTGGAGGTATACATGGCCCTTATGAATTTATCAATCGGTAATAAGTTGGATTATTTCTTTAACTATTATGGAATATGTTAAAGAAGAAAGATTTGATAAGAAACTTTTCACTTAGTTGCAAATAAAAGCATTGTTAAGGGCTAAATATTATCTTATATATCTTAAAAAATTATAAAAATAATATTTACGAGTTTAATTTTAATAATAATACAACTTTTAGCCTTATAATACTATAAGAAGCCATATTCAATTTCACTCATAAGAAAAATTAAAGCAAGTTGATATGACATATAGCTGTAGGTTTAGAATGCCAAAAATTATTTTGGATAACTCTTTGTATGTTTCGTCTCTTTTTTCATGTATATATAAAAATAAATATCATTGCATGATTAGTTTAATCAAGTAATTAATTAGGTTCAATAACTCTAAGTATAATAAATCAATGAAATAAATTAAATCTTTTAGAAACTTTGATGTAACTAATTATTTATGTGTGCATACAAACCATTTATTATTCAAGTGTTTTTTATGTGATAACATTTGAAGTATGTAGGAATATGAGTATAACTACACATTTTTAATTTGTCATCCTATATGTTTGATAAATATATCTTTGATATTGAGTTTATTCTAATTTTTAAAATATTAATGCATAAGAAGAATTATAACTAAACTTTACTAATGGAAAGCTAATAAGTGGCCATGATATTTTCTTTATCGCAGTATTTTGATTAACATATTTTATCTAAAATTATACATACAAAATATGTTATTCATCCTAGATTTCAAATGTACTTGAAGGACCATTCCCCACGTAATGTTTTGTTCATTAAGAATGATTTGGAGGGATTTCTATTGAATGTAACAAGAAGATACACTTAGAATATAACTTTATGTGACAAAGTTTCTTTTGGCAACATGGATTGTTATAGGAAGATTAAATCATAGTGATAGTTACAAAATTAATCTTATTATGCTAGATTTAATAATAATAATTAGCTTGATTAAAGCCTAAACATTTGAAGGAAAAGGCTCCAAAGCATCACTAATGGCTTCAAATACTTAATATACCAACCTTAATTGGTTAATAGTGAGACCTATAACCATATTTTGATGCCACCTTCCCAATTCAAGATTATCTATATTTTTTCCTTTTGTGAGATAAGTCACGGCCACTTCAAATCTAATCAATAAACATTTCATATTCAAGAATTTAAATAAAACTAGGATTTTAAATTCAAGAAATCAATAATTCAAGTTTAAGATTTCATAATTTCTAAAATTTAGGTATTTATAAATATATTATATCTCCTAATTTTTGTCTTTTATTTTTAAATTCAAGTTGTAATAAAGTTTGCTAGGATTTAGATTAATTTTAAATTAATTATATTATCTTTTATTTTATGCTTAATATAACCTTTTGTTTTATGGAGATAGATTTAGAGTTGTAAGAACTATTTAAAGTCTTTGCAAAAAGTTTAGAGGAGGGCTTCTTCTATATGATCTAATTTTTCTTTAGATGCGTAGATGTAGTGTTGTTCAAGAGATGACACAGGAAACCTATATGTTTCTCTCTCAAGAGGACATAAGTAGCCTCCTCTCTTTCTCTTTCCACTTTCTATTCTCTTGGAGCATCCACCCTCTAATAAAGTTCTATAACAACATCCATCCTCTATCAAATTGGTATGAAGGCTTCTCCATTACAGTCATTGTAGTTGAGAATTGAAGTCCAACATGAGGTTGATGATAATTCTTGCTCCATTGATGACCAAGGTGGTAGACATGAACAACTTGAAATTTTAGACATTTTACTCCTTTAAAATGTGGTAGATAATTACCATATTTGTCATTTTATTGGCCTATGATGTATCTCAAGAAGAAGATAACCATACAATTATGCTTGAATTATATAGTTTTTGGTTGTTCAGATGGTCATGAACATAAAAATAAAAATTATAAGACCCTTTAAAAAATGTTTGGTTGAGCAGTAGATGTACTTCAATTTCAAAATTCATGTTGTAGATGTTGTAAACACCCATTTCTCACCAACTTAAAGATGCTCAACAATTAGAAGTCTTAAGTCAATTTCATCATGATAACAAGAGAAAAGGATTGCATGAAATATTTCACTTATAATATAAAAGAAAGTGATTTAGTCCACAATTGGAGGCTACTATGAAAGAAACATTAAAGCCAACTTAAAAAATTAGATGATAGTTGATAGAAGTGAAAACATGGTTCTCCTTAAAATCCTTATTGATTTCAATAAGGTAGATCAAGAAAAAACTCAATCAAGCATAAATCTATATGCATTGGCTTTGCCCATAGCAATCGAAAGCAAAGAATCTCCATCTTTTCTTATGAGAATAGGCATTGTTAATTAAAATTGCATTTAAAGCTTCTTAAGACCTCATTAATTTTTAAAGAGATATGTCATTCATGGTTATAAGGACCATTTCCTTTTAAAAGAGCTATGAACATTGTATGAAAATTTATTATAAACAACATGCATTTTAAAGTAGTTTGAATAAAAAAACGTTTGTGGAATAATACTTTTCCAAAGGTAGACTATTATATATTGGCTAACTAGAGCTATTGCAAAATGAAGCATTGTGCAACAACTATATAGGTTAGAATTTGTAATAGAGCTCAGACCGTGGCTACTAGGATTATCATTATATGATTTTTTGAATTTTATTTATTTGTTGTCTTATTTAGTCATTATATCATCTTCAATATTATACATTGGTTATCCCTATCGATCATTGTATAATATCTTCAACATGATATAGTGGTTGTTTTAATTAGTCACCATCTATGTTCTTTTATAATAATTGGCCTAGATAGTGGTTGTATAATGTAAATTTTTATAAGGGTTACTAAGTAAACCATTGTATAATAACTTGTATATACTCATGAGCTCTCATTGACCCTTATGGTTGCCCCATAACATCTTTGATTTATCTTGTACTAATTTTCTAAATGACTAATGAACTACCATTCCCTCTCTTGAAATTGATTACTTCAATATCTCTATCAATGAACTAGGTGAACCCCATCAGTAGACTTCCTACTCACTATTAGTGAACTATCCACATATTGTCCATCCCCTCTTTTTTCTTCTAGGTCAAAATATACTTAAGATATCCTCACGCATTATCATCCATCATGTTTAACTAATAGTAAACACTATCATCTCCTCCATCATCTTCCACAATGATGCACTTTGTTTTCTCTAATCTTCTCCTTGCATTTTGATAAAGCAACATTATAAAAATTGTTTTACTAATACAATATGCAAATATTTGTCTTTTGAATGATATTCTATTTTAGATGCATCTTTGCATTTATAGCACTTTGTGTCTTTAATGTATCATCAATTTGCATCATGTGATTATCATTTCAAAACCATAACCTATGTGTATTTGAGATTTTAAAGGTTATTTGATTAATGAAAATTCATAAATTATCATATTTGGATTTTTTAATAATGAACAACAAGTTATCAATATGACAATAATTTCATGTATTATTTATATTGATGAAATTTTGAGTTATCAGTAATTTTGTCATTCAATACACATCACAATACTTCTCTTACTTTTTTAACAAATTAGATCATATTTAATTTATGAAGGACCATGGGGTGATGTTATCAATTTTTTTGTAAATAAATAATGCAAAAAATGATCATTATTTTTATCACATGTTATACAACCTTGAACGAGATAAGATCTTCAATCCTTTAAAAATAATATAGGTTATCTTACCAAAAAAATCTTTGATTGTGATAATAAAATTGGTATTTTTATATAGATTAGTATTTATGTTAATTGTTGATTCATCCTAAATGGTCCTTTTAGAAATTTAGTATATTGAGTGATTTTAGTTGTAATTGGATAAATGATCAACTGAATATAACAATATAGTTAGTAAAATTGATTTAATTAATGAATAATGGTTTTTGCTTGGTGGATCTTCAAGAACTAAAATAAATAGTAGAGTGATAAGTTGATCAATAGTCAGTGTAAAGAAAATGTTAATGTCAAGGAGATAATCAATGAGGATAAAATAAAGGATTTCATTTGAGGTGTTAAAGATAATTTTTTTCAAGAACCAAAATTATTAAAAGAGTTGTTAGAAGGACTGAGAAGTCCCATTTATCTTAATAATAAAGTTTACATTGATGTTAAGTTAAAGACATGGTGTAGGAGAATAAAATAAATGATTTTTTTGGTATATTGAATAAAGTTTTTCTCAAGAAGCTTAAGGAAATATAAAGTAGTTTTAAGGAAAGAGAAATTTGCTACATTCTAATTGCAATATCTTTTTTAAACATGATTCATTAAGGAGACTTTTTAAACTAAAGGCATTGTTTTACCTTTATAGGTTAGTCATAAGATTAGCTCTAAGATAACAAGGATAGCATGACATCATAATTCATACTTAACACCCACACAAGAATATTTTGCTAGTTTGAATGTAAAGAGCCATCATCCACCCATGCCTATACCTCCTAATCCTTATAGGAGGTCGTTGCATGATCATCTACTTAGTGTATGAATTGGGTCATGGACCTACATATTCTTAATCACTTGGAAACTCAAGTAAAGTAGCTTATGAATCTTAGAAGTTTTAAAACTACCATCTACATAGTACTTCTCTTTAATGGATCTTATCTAAAGAGATAAGGTACTCCTTGTAGAAAGAAGAGACTATCTCCTAATGTCATCAGTTAGCTTTCTAAGAAATACATCATGCTCTATCAAGTAACACTAAGGATTATCCTTTAAATATTATTGTCTAAAAAAATGAGATTCTTGACACATTCTCACATGTTATTAAGTTGTGAATCTCTTTTTTTAGACCTTTCTGGGATACTTGTAATTATCTCTCTCTCTCTCTCTCTCTTCCCTCTTGGAGACTTTGTAATGTAGGACAAGCTATGTTCAAAATATGATTTAAGTTGATCCAATGGATTATGTTTGTCTTATTTACACTAACAATATTTTTATTTTATATGGGTTTTAGTGAAACGTATAATGCCTTCATGAAGATTTGTTTATTTCTATACTTTTTCTTACTTTTTTATATTTTTTTATTAGGAATGGTATTTTCATTATTTCTTGTTTTTAGGTTTAAGGTTTAGCCATATTTTTTATTTAAACACTTCTTAGAATGAAAAAAGAAGAATATTTTTTTGCTTGAAATTTCTCTTATTGAAACCATGGTTTCTTATTATGCATAAGTGGACATCTTGGGTTGCCATAAGGTCCCTTTGGGTTTTGATTTGAAGCTATCCAATTTGGGATTAAGATTTATTTCTCCATCATTATCATCTGCATCATCACCATCATTTATCTCATATCCCACTAGAAAATTTAATCATTCCTCTATTGCCATCAATTTGGTACCAAAGAAAATTTAGATCAAGTTGCAGGATTTTCCCACCAATCTCTCCTCCATCAATTTATTAGCAAAGCTTTGTTCATGATGTCCCAATCACCCTAACAAGTAATGGTCATCTCTTATAGGCACGTGATATCCCTCATTTTTTATCATTAGTGACCACTACTTCTCTGCACCAACATCATCTTTGATTGGAGGATTCTTGGGTTTTCACCCACCTAACTATTGCTATCAACATCCACTGTTATTTGAGCAACCACTCTCTTTGAGATTGAGATTTTATGAAAATAGGACACCAATGCAACTAACACACCTCACATGTGTTTAAACTGACATCAAGCTTTTAGAAAGTCCATATATTCCTTTCCTCTATCATCTCTTCACTTGAAATTTAACTAGATTAAATAGAAGAAGAAAGTCGTTAACCCCATAAGCCTTAAGTAGCTCAAATTTGTCATTTGCTGATAACAACCAAATTGAATGATGAGCTTACATGATAATCTTGGTGATGTCAAAAAGATTTAATAACCATTTACATGCTCTTATAAGAAGACATAGAAGTATGGAAAATTCTTCACTAAGCAAGATGATCAAAAGATTAATTTGGAGGAAATTATGAGTAGACATTTTATTAATTGATCTTATATGGATCAAAGCATTTGCATACATTCATTTACTTTTAAAATAAATTAATAAATAAAGTTTTTGCATGTATTATTATGATATACTTAAAATATTTAAGCAAACTCTAAACTATAGTATATTACCTATGGTACATCTACCTATAATGTATGATACATCATTCTTCAAAATCAAAGTATTACACTTTTGAGTTGTATGGTATGCAAAGTTAATGAGCCTTAGCTAAGGCTCATATAAAATATGTCCACTTGAACATATGATACATGAACACATTTTGGAAATAGATACACGAACTTGATACTATTGTAAATTCACAAATATTATGCCTAATACAATAAACACACTAACTAAATACCATTGTTCAATATATATAAATGCACATACATACATCTAAGACAATGCATAATATGCTACCAAAGAATCAAGTATGTTGAGAAGAAATGCCTGAACCTATTGCTTTTGTATGATATATTAAAAATATTGCAAAGTACACCAAATTTAAGGTGGATCCTAACAACAAGTTGGATTTTACAAAATTTCTAAAACTAGTTCTTTCATTAACATTTTGAAATGCAGCTTTTCTTTATAAAACCCTGCAAATGATTAACTTTCTAATGACAAATGATAAAGCTTAGAGTGATCTTGCTTTTTGGAAAAAGTAAATTTATCATAAGTTGGAGGTTATAACAAGTGAAATTTTAAGCTTGACCAAACACTAGTTGTACAAACTACAAAGGTTGCGACAAAGACTTGGAGGGATGCCGAGCTTCCATTAACATTTGATAAATTGGTCCATAGGAACACCTTATGAAATATGGTTACTGTTGCACACTATGGAGATGCTTGCAGTAGTACAAATATGGTCCAAATAATCCTTGGGATCATAAAACTATGAAATCTGAAAGTGTCTACAATGATCCTGGTTGATCCCATCTAAATGATGTATTAAGATTGAGGTGGATAGAGGTCAATCCTGATCTAAGGAACTACTATACAATACAAGGAGAACCATCATAGTGGACATTTAGGAGAAAGATTGTTGTAATGTCAAACTAGGACTATAGAGGAATCTTATTGTAACAACTAAAAGTATGTACCCCATTGAAGTAGTATAAAACATGTAATAATGAAAAATTGTAATAGAACAAACTAGAGACAAATCAAAAGCATGTTAAACAATTTTGGTCAGTTTGTGACAACTAGCATACACAATTGAAGATATTCTTGATGTGAAGATAATATTATGCAGTATGATGATAGGTTTCACAACCTTACAATGAAGGAAATCTCAATGAATGCCAACATATATGTTTGATCCATATTAGTGATTGGTCATACTAGAATGACCAAAATCCAAAACAATGGCATGATGAATCAAGCTGATCAATCAGCTTTAGGCAACGTATTAAAATGATGACTTCAATTGAAATGTTAGACCAAACTGATTGAGAAGCCATACTACTTCTACCAAGAAGGTGTGCCTCATCTGATAATTCAAATTTGTGTATTAAAGCCTTCTTGTAACTGAATGATTTAGAAACCAATTGCTAGTGTAATAGATAAAACTAAACGATTCACACTTGAAAGCACTCTAAACCAAAGATAGATTTTCTTTCAAGAAGAATATCGTACAATATGATCATGAATTTCATAACCTTAGAATGCTTGAATTAACAATGTGTGTCATCATAGCTTCCTAAATCACAGTGACCATAGGAGTATGATACCAAGCTATTATACAGGGCATTAGAACCTAAAGAAACCCCTACTAATCCAAACCAAACAAAGTTCTTGACATATTATCTAAAGAGGTCCAATGTCCTTAACCAATGCCAAAGGACCCATGTTTTTTTAAGATAGTTAATGAGGGCGTACATGACAACTAATGAGGATATACTAGATGATGAACTTGGAAAAAAATTTCATGCGAATGAAAGGTGAAGATTACTAAAAGTGACTGAAGGATTGCCTAGATTGTTGGAGTTGAGTAATCCACTACCTCATTTTGTTAAAATTTAGTATGAAATTTTATAAATAGATTATTCTTAACACAACATACATTAATTAAATGCACCAAATTTGGAAAGTCATCTTGTTCTTACTCTTTCACTTCAAAAACCTTATTTAATTTCTAAAAGTTACTCATATTATTGGAGCCTTGGTGATATAAAATGAATCATTTGTCATTAAATTCCCCATCTTTAAGCTTTGAAAGGTATTTTATTTGTTTCAGAGATTTGTAAAGTTTGGGTTTGAGCCTTGAAAAGACTAAAAAGGGGTTGAGTTTAAGCCTTAGGAAAAAATCTCAAGATAAGTTAGGTTTAAACCTTGAAATGACCTGAGTCAGGTATGTTTGAAACTTGTAAATGATCAAGTGAGCTTATGTTTGAACCCTATAAAAAACAATGTTACATTTGAACCTTATAAAATCCAAGTGACGTCAGGTTTAAGCCTTATAAAAAACAAGAAGGTGTTGAGTTTGAGCCTTATAAAAACTCAGAATGAGTTTGACCCTTATGAAAAACTTAAGAGATTATGTTTTAGCTTCAAAGAAAAAGATAAATGTTATAATAGTTTTTCCACTAGTTGTGACAAATGAGTGACAGGAAAGGATATGCACAATTCCAATTGAATTGAAGGTGGTTGTAGGTTCATTAGCCAGATCCAAATCACAAAAAAAAATCTCTTTTGTGTTTTGAGTACTTGCATTATTCTTTTCTGTAATACTACTTCGATAATGTTTGAGAATGAGTTTTCTTTAATTTAAAACAAGGAATTGTACTAATTTTATCCACTATGATTCAAATATTTGTCATTAAAAATTGAGATTTTTAAAACATATTACACACAATTCAACCCCCACCATCTTGAGTGTGTCATGAACCAACAAATGGTATCAAAACAAGGGCTCTAAATGGTTTAATAACTAGGATACATCCAAATGGCACATGTATTTCTACGTGATTCTATTGTAATTGAATGTTAATGCACTAGCAATTCACCTCTTTTCGATAAAAATACCTTTTTCTTTTTAGAAAATGAGAATGACTCAATTTTTAAAATTTATCAATTTTTGAATCTAGAATCTTATTGAAATCAGCTATGTTTCCTCAAGAAAATCTTAGATGTCAATTTTAAGGAAAAGCCTTTTCATGAATGGGCTCAATTAAAGATCTCAGTTTCCAAATTAAATGCCAAAGTAGTTACTTGCTAATATTGTGCCCTTTGACCTAATGAATACCTTAAAGTATGCATGTTTAATATGAGCAAGGAATTTTTGATAAGCTAGTGATAACCATTAAAGGTACCAATTGAAGTCATTACATCTTGCATTAATGTTATTACTCATGATTATAAATTATCTAGAATGAAAAGTGGTAAGTCTATCTCTGAGACGATTGATAGGCTTACAAATACTACAAATGATTTGCAATCATTTTTTAAGTTTTCACTAACTATGAATGTGTTATTAATGTTCTAAGGAAAATGCCCAATGAATGGGATGCAAAGGTGGTGACTATCATGGAAGCTAAAGATATAAGCACTTATTCCTTAGATATGTTAATTGGATCACTAATTGCTCCTGAATAAAAAATGAAGTAATAGAAGGAGCTAGAAGACAAACTCTAAGAGAAAGAAATTGATAGATCTAAAGCAACCTACTCTCCAAGTACATTAGATAACGATGATGTGGAGGACCCAAAAAAGTAAATTTTTTACTTTACAAGGAGATCAGAACAACTTCAAGTAAGGTATAAGAATGAAGTTAGGAAAATTAATGCTAACAAATATTACAAGAAATCTTCAAAAAAGAAGAAGAATTAGAAGCGTATATGTTATGAATGCAACTAACCCAAGAATGCATCTAAAGTAATTAAATGAGAAATCCTAGAAAAAGAAGTCCATGGTGGCAAGTTGGAGCAACTCCAACAAGGATGACTCATAACAAATTGTTGGTGGTTCTAGATTATGGACCCAACTTGGTAAAGCCAAACAAACTTGATCTTTCTTTAAAAAAGCTTGAAGAAATAAATTTTAAATTGTTAATAAAATGTAAAAAATTGAGAAAGAAGCATTCAATTTTGATGAAAGAATGCAAATTATAAATTCAATAACTTCTTAATTTGTATGTTTCATATGATATTTCTAAAAGAGAGCATAATGATTGCGTTGGTTTATGTGAGCATCTTCAAAATGAATTAGAATCATCAAAATATATTGTTGAAGATGTCTTAGCCAATGTAGTTTGAGAATTTAAATTGAAACAATTTAAAAATCCAATTTATTGTTTTATATACATACCTTACAAGCCTTATATGCAAAGTCTAATTATGTTTATACTCTATAAAGACATTTTGCATGTAAGAACATTAAAGTTGTTTAGAATAATTATTCAAAAAATTCTTTTAGAAATGCATATAAGTTTATAAATTCTATTCCTAATGTCAAATGTGATTGTTGTAATAAGTAGGACATGTTTGTTATGTTTACATAGTTAAGAAGTCTTTTGCATTGCATAGGTCTAAATTTGCTTGAATACCTTAGGGTGTTAGAGAGTTTAGTGTTAATTCTAGTTTAGGAGACCCAAATTTGTTTTGGTTCCAAAAATCAAGATTTGAAATACTTTGTATAGATATGTTGCCAAAATAAAATAAGTAGAGATAATAATGCTTTGCAACGAAGAGATCATTAAAAGCATCATTGAATTATAAATTTATGATGGTACAATAGATGTAAAAATTTAGATACTTTGTTGGAGAAACTAGAGAGATATTTGTCTCTATAGAATTATTCATGATCAGATAAAGTAGCATATGCTTGATTGAAAATGATGAGTCTTGTGTTAGCATCGCATAATGCTTACTTAAGAATTAACATAGTTATAGAAGTGACATGGATCTAATTTAACTAATTAATTAGAGAAAAAGTTTGGTCCCATGGTTTAAATGGAGGAAAGGTGGACTATGTGACATAATCTATGACACTAATAAGGGCAAATTGTAAAATAATATATCATAAAATTTTGATGACAAGTTGTGAGTTTGAAAATACCTATTAAAAAAATGCAGATTTTGTAAAAATATATTGTAGGTCTTTATGGTCCTATTTCTATTTAGTTATTCCTTTTTCTATTCAATCATTGAAGCAATCTAGTACATTTGTTATGACTATTGAAAAAAAGAATGAATATGAAAAGGTAAAATCAAAAGTTAAAATTCTAGGAAGTTTAAGTCAAAGTCCAAAAAATGATAATAAACAAAAAAGTATTCTTCAACAAAATATCTTATGGCCATAGCTAACAACATCCTTTTTACTAGCAAAAATAAGAAATACTATGATCACTATAAGAAGATAAGATATGTATAAGAAAAATGCTAAAAATTAGATCTAATTTAGAAAAATTCAAAAAGAACAAAGTACTTGATATAGTAGATACTAAAAATGTACTTCAAACTTTTTTACAAGTTGATTAAAACTTATCTCTCATGATGACTCCATAGGAGATATCGTATGAAGCAAATCAAAGAGAATAACTCTTCAATATCTGAATACAAGTGAAGAAAGAGCTTATTAATGTTATTATTGACATTAAAAACACCAACATTCTTATGTTAGAAAGTTTTGAGGAAAGACTAAAGTTGGAGACTACAACACATCAAGATCCTATACTTAGGGGTGGTTTCATAAAGTCTTTGAAGAAAAAGATTCAAAACAATATAAGATAAAGTTTTCTATCATCAAGGTTTACATCACTGAGGTTATCTACTAAGTGATCCTTTTGACATATACCAGATTGTACTAGAGAATCCTTACTTATGAGATTGATATATTGTCTACTATCAATGAGTATAATGCTAATAGTTAAAGAAGGATGGACAACACTTTCTTCTAAAATGTGACAAAAAAAATTGAAAAAAGCATTATTGGTGTTGACTTAATCAATTCACCAGTGAACACCTACAAAAAATATATGTGGATAACAAAATAAAATAAACCACTTAATGGGATCAACGAAAATCTCAACCTCTAAAAAAAGTTAACAAAACATTAGTTTAACAAAGAAAATTCAATGAGGCTTGAATTTCAAGACAAAGAGACTTATGATAAGGATAACACTTTTAAACTCATTGAATCTAGAATAGATAAAAAATCAAGGGAGAAGAAAAAAATAATAAGAAAATGATGAAAAAATCAATGTAGTATGAAGAAATAAGACCATGGCATTGGGTTATGTATAGAGAGATGCACCAAGTGAACTGGAGCATGGGTTACAAGGCACTGACCTAGCTCCCACGTACCTGTTCAGGTAGAATAGGTGCATGTGTAGTGGTGGGTGTACTTATCACATTGCCACAATCAATATGCATGTGGGAATAGTACCCCCACACACAGACAGCCCCTTGGTGTTATTATACATCTTCCCAGTGCAAAGGATGCAAGCGTACAGATTGGCATGAGTAGATGTAGAATTTTAAGAAATTTTAATTCCTAATCAAAATTATTTCTCTTTTATTATTAAAAATTATATCCCAACTATTATATAAACTAATGGAAATGATGTATAAAATAATTTAGTTGAATTTAAAATAAATTTAAAAGAATAAAGAAATTGGGAAATTTTGTTGAATTTTGAGTGAACTAATATGAATTTAGAAAATTTCAAAGAGTTCTAGGAATCAAAACTTTGTGAAATTCAAGAACCTCTAAAAGAAACTCTTCTTAGAGAATTTAATCTCTTTTTTATGATAAAACACCATTTTCACTATTGTTGCTCTAAAAAGTTGGTCTTCTAACGAAAGCTCGAGGTAAGAACGTATCGTAGACAGATCAATAAGTCTAGTCATTAGACTAAGGGTGGATGTAAGCCTTACTTTTAGGCCAAACTAAATTGTGTTTTATTGTTTTACTTATCAAACAAAAGTTTTGAAAAACTTATTGACTACTTTTTAAAATCAATTTTTAATTGTAAGTTATAGTAGTTTATTAATTTGTTCATACTTATATTTCCTTTTGCTCTAACTTAATGCAATCACCTTCATCCAATATGTTTGTGGACATTTCTTCATATAATTTTTCAACTTAGAAAACCCTACTAATAATTTTTACTAGTATTATCTCTGAACAATCACTAATCATAACAAAATATTAACACATTCACTAGGTATTATTCACTATTTTAAATCATTAGATAATTATGACCTTAGATTTAGACTTGTACACATATCGAAAGTTACTATTTCTCTATATTTCAACCTAGAATATGATAATCTCAAGCACGTGCAATTAGATGTTTGAGGTAATGAAATCATCTACTATTCATTTCTGTGCATTGTTAGACTTGGATGACTCCCTCATTATTCTTCAATGATATGTACTTAGCATTATTCTACATTAGCACTTTAGACTCATACGTACTAGATCATTGGTCTTGAATGATAGATTATGTAAATTCTATCATCTTCATACCCATACAATGATAATTCCCACCCACTCCAAATTAATATGATTATTTTAGCATCTGTTTCATGCTTCATACACTCTCGCTTGATTTAGCCAAGTATGTCTAATCATTCTTTATTCATTTCATTAGCACTTCAAGCACAAATGATTATTTTATTATCTTACTATGAAGACTCCCTATTATTATTTACCTTAATAGCTTGTTGGACTACAATGATGGCATCAAGCTTTTGCATTAGCTATATACATGGTTACATAGCTTACTTATATTTGTACAATCGACATAGTGTAGTACATTCTCACCATTGTCCTTATTCAAGATGTTGAATAGACATTTGTTTTGGTGTTACATAATGCATCCTTATAATGTTATTCTATTAATAATGATAGTTTTATTATATATATATATATACATATATATTGCTTGTTGCATAAAGTTGTATTGAAGAATTAAATTGTTGAATATGCCTGAAAAGAATGAAAATTTTCAATAATATTTTCATTATAAGTAAAACTAGCTAACTACCAAAACAAATAAAGAGCAATAAGAATACGACAATTGTAAGGCTTTTACTTGGTTAAGAGAAAACAATGCCTATAATTAAGATCACACTAAGCAAAGAAATAGAAAATGTAAAGTTTCACATGAATGGTTGTTTTTTTGGTGATTGTAACATATATAGAGCATATCATTATTTAATTTCTATAATGATGTTATATGTTTACTTCTTTCCTATTAAATCTATATGATAAATAACTTTCATACATCATGACTCGAATATAATATTATTTTGCATGCAATGATCGCGTTGGCTTAAGTTTTTTTTTACATTGACATTTCAATAGTACTAGGGTCATAGCAAAAGGACGAAAGAGAGCATACTAAATGAAAGAACTTACAATATTAGGATTGCATTACATTGGAGGCAATGAAAAAGAAGCTAAATTCATTACATTATTTTATGCAAATCCACTAACGAGATTGCCACTATACCTTGTATGTTGTTCTTAAGTAGGAAAACTAAATTGTATACAATTTAATGAATACTTTCCAATAGTTTGGTAATTGTTACAAGTCAAAAGTGTAAGACTAGAAGGTGTTTTCCACACGAGCCCTTGATATGCTTACAACAAATGAGTGAAGGCTACACTGACATCTTGTATGTCCAAACCGTTTGCAAAAAAGCTTCATACTTGACTTGTTCTATGACAGCCAGTGAATGCATGGTCCAATAAATCTTCATTGGAGGAAAAAGGACATTTATCTACAAGTTGAAAGTTTATTTTACATAAGACCTCTACGAAAGGCAATTGTTTATTGAGAACCCTACACTTTAAATTCATAAACATAAATTAAAAATCATTTAAAATTTCATCAAATTATATAAACTATTTCAAATCTTTTAAAAAATATAAATATATTTTCTTTGAAAGTCAATGAAAGTGAATTTTTAAAGCATTCATTTCATTGAATCTGATGCCAATTTCTTATAACCATTTTGAAATACCAATAGGTCCATGTATTAAAGGACACAAGTTAATTAACAATCTATACAAAAACAAGTATAAAATAGGTTCTTGTAGTAGGCACACAATTAGTAATAAAATAACACATCTTTAAAGATAGGTAATCATGATGCTAACATAAATTTCTCCCTAATATTCTTATGTTAAGGCTCTCCATGACTTGTTAGGCCAAAATAGGCTAAGCAAAGTAAACAACTATGATGAATGACTCTTTTAGCTCATTTTTAAAATCACCATTATGATATGGTAGTCATCATTTTGGACAATCATTTCCCTTATCACACTTTGAATCCTACCTCCCTTTACCTAACCTTGTTCTTCTCTTTTTCTCTTTCCTTTTCTATTTTCATATCATTATCCATTAATTTTCCTTTTTGTGATCATATCACAAATCACATTATTATACATTGCATGTTTAAAACTAAAATAAATGATAAAAAATGATATCATTCATTCATGCTAAAAAAATTATTTATCAAATCAAGCATAACATGTCATTAAAAAATAAAAACAAGCATCCTTGAATAAGTCATTATAAATCATCTTATACTTCAAACGTAAGCTTCAAGAATATACACAAAAATACAAACTTACTTACCTTGTTTCTATATGTAATTGTCATGCCATGAATCAGATTTTTCAAATTGCATAATTTCTCCTTCTTTTTTCCTTCTCAATGCTACAGTATTGCTACAACCTGCTACAGTATCAACCTCAATGTCCACTCTTGGTTTCCTTTTACTTTTGCTTAAGTCCTCACATATTTCTTTTAACATTTTGGAAACATCTTCTCTCACTCTCCTTTTATAGGTGTCATGCATTAAATCATATTCTCATTTTATCCAATTCCTTCAAATGATTGTAGCCCTTCCTATGGATTCCTCCTTACCTTTTTAATCTCTCAAATTTAGTGATTTTATTAACAATTGGGATCTCCTTTGCATAAAGTTTCTTCGTCATTCACCACTTAATTTCTCAAAAAATTAAGAATATATTTTTAAATATAATTATATTATACAATCCTTCTCAATGTATTATACAATCTATGATATTTTCTTCATCCTTTGCTTGCAATGTCTTACACCAGTAAGATTCATTTATTCATATTATATGATCTATATACTCTCTCTCACTTTATCAGACTAGTCCAACTTAGTTGCATTGAATTATCTAATAAGGCATTATACTTATATGACTTGTCTAATCATATTACATGATTTATTTCAATTTTTTTAGTATTCTCATTATACATTATAACATCCATGATCACATTGTATTATTTATATATTCTCACTCTCACTTAGCTTATTGGACTTGTCCAACTCATTGTGGCATTGGACTGTCTCATAAGTGGTGGAACGTCTGCCAGTGGGATCGCCAGCCCAGTCAGCATCTGCATATGCACAGTCCATCCTGCTCTCCTCAGAGTTTTCTGGAATCTGAATGTCAGTCTTCTGGTCTACCCCTCTGGAAATAGTTCCACCAAATCATGCATTTCTACTATATTTCTAATCATATTGTATGATTTATTTTTAGTTTATTCATCTTAGATATACTCATTCCATCATACTATATGAGGTCCATGACTATATTGTACGATGTTTGCAATTAAGTATATCTTATTCTTTTTTCATAAGACCTCACTATACAATTTTCCATCATCATAATATTTGAACATTTTAAAAAATTTAAAAAAAAATTCGAAGTTCATAAAATTATAAATAATTTAAAATTAATTATTTTCTTAAATTTGAAATATTATAAATCATCTCTCCTTAAAATCATCAATCAATCTTAATATTATTAATTTTTTTCAATTTTGATATACTTTAAAATATTCAAAATATTTATTTATTTATTTTCCTAAATTTTTATAGCTTCTTATAACACACTTTAAGCTAGTGTCTCCATCCTATTTAAGCTATCCACTTTGTTAACTACTATAGAAATCTTGTCTCTCTACTTTAAAAAAGTATTCATATAATCTTGTGTCTTTTAATTTATAAATTCTTAATTCTTTTATTCTTGATAAAAAAAAATTATTAAATTGGTACCTCTTATCCATTTTTTCTCACAAAATTCCTCATTTCACAAGCATTTTATTCAAATTTGTTTGATAATAAATTTAATTTTAATCATCATATAAAGACTCATATTGCTATATGGGGTGCTTTGAAGACATCATTACTCTTATGCATAGGTCTAAAGAACTAAAGATGGATATACTTTATTATTAAAAATGTTATGCTCAAGCATACTATTAGATAAGTTAGGTGGATGATTACATAAATTGCTTATTTATTTATGAATTTTTTTTATTAGGAAGGGCATTTTTTTTTATCTTTTAAGTTTTGAATCTAGGGTTTGGCATTGTAATCTATTTAATACTTATCATAGAATGAAAAAACAACAGTAGTTTTCATTTTTCTTTACCTCTTATTGAATTACAATTTATTATCATATATATATGCATGCCCTTTGGTCTTATTTCAAGTTTTTTTGGGTTAGAATGTGAAGATATTTGTGTTGTAATTCAGAACCACATCCACCATGAACATCATTCTCATCATTATTATCTTCTACCATAGATCCAACAAAAGGATTTCATCCTACCTCCTTCATTATTTATTTAGTATCAGAGAAAATCTAAATTAATTTGTAGGATTTTCTTCCATGGTTTACCTTCGCCATTTCTTTTCTCTATGAAAGCCTTATAAGACATTTTACCTTAAAGAAGCAAGTGAAAATTTCTCACCATCATATAGCTATAGGTTTTTCTCCTTCTTCTAAGAGTTTTCATGAACAAAATCCTTATATTTTCTCTTCCATCATTTTCTCATTACTCTTTGAGTCTTTTAAGCATTCAAGACTATTAATTAAATCCCTACTTAAGAGCTTAAGTCTCACTCATACAAATAGTTTAAAGATCTTGATCCTTGTATCAAAACCTTTTAGTGATATCAATAGGAATGACAGGTCAATCAAAGAACACTTGAATCTTAATAGGAGCCTCTAATATCAAAGCATCTTATTTTCCTAACTTTGGTCAGCTTACTACACCAGATTGCTCCCTCCAGTCCATACAAGCAAGAAAACATCTCAAATGGTCACATATCAAATATGATTTCTACAACATTTCCTTTTGTTGGAAGCTTTCTACCTTACTGCCACAACACCTGCTCCCACTATCATCTTGTAAACCTTACTAATTCAAGCATCGAGAGTGGCAACTTCAATTACCCTACCCCTGATCCCAAATCTAGCACTTCCCCCATTCTCAAAAGATGAATCTTGGTAGATTTGATCCTAAGCTATGCTCTACCTCTTGATCAGCATAACTCATAATCACAAAGGCTACCTCAAGTCATATCTCTATTAGCTCAAGAAATTAGAAGTAGTTGGAATTCTTATAGATGTCCATGTTAGGAAATGTAATAGCAATCCTTTAGGGTGTAATTTTATAGAAAAGTTCTCTAGTAAGACTTTTATTGGCCTTCCCTTTAGAAAGGCACACATAACATCACCCCTCAATGTCAAAATTGTCAAGTTCATGTAAATGTCTCATGCTAATTAGATAGAATTTTCTAGTTCATCATTTCAAGATCATATGCAGCTTGGTAATAGACTTCCTTGAATCCTTTCTATTATCCATTGAGAATCACAACCACTTCCTCCTGATGGTTACAATTCCACTAAGTGAATCAATGTAAAACCCTTGGACGTCATACATGATAATGTCATCATGTTCTATTTGAAGGACTTATAGGAGTTCTATAATTCCATTTGGCCATATGTAAAGTATGCCACTAAGAGCTATCCAAGGACCAACAAACATGCCAACATCTTAAGAAGATATACTCAAGTTCTTGAAGGTGAAGCTTAATGCATGCAAAGGAAATGGGTTGATGAACTCTAGTATTTTTTTGAGCTTATCATATTACATCTTCATCAATAACTAAAGAAACATTTTTTTTAATTTATGGAATTTAAGTAGAATGTCATGTGGAGCTCACTTTTCCTACCAACAAAATTGAAGACAATCTTAGTGAATATGAAAACCCATTACCTAGTTGGTAAAATGATGAAGCCTACCTCTTGAATTGGACATCCTTGGGAAAAATGACTCTAAGCATCTATGAGATAATAAGAAAGAAGGCCCTTAACATAAAAGTACTTCAACTAATATGTTCATTTGTTCACTTGGAGCAATGTCATGCTATGCAAGTATGAGATCTCTTACTACCAAGAGGGCACCAATAAGGTTGCCTTAAATTATATGTGACTCTAAATCATTAAAGAAGTTATCAAACCAAGTGCATACAAGTTACAAATTAAAGATGATAAAGAGTTCCCATGCACCTCAAGTAGAGATGACATAAATCTATGTTATCCATAAGCTATAAGTTTTAAAAATATTTATTTAATAAAAATCATTATTCATTGTTATGTCTTATTTACTTAACTCATCCAAGTTTTTAACTCATTCACTTGAGACCATTGTCTCCTCTTTGCCTAACCTTGCCAAATTAATGACCCAAGAAACCTCACTAGATTGGTCATTCATACATGTATGAGGCACTATGGAAGTAGGATAAAACTCTAGGCTAAGCTTCCTTATATATAAGGAATGTAGCTCTACACTAGGGAATTGGCCCTCTCGTGTGGCCCTCTTAATGTCCTCTCACTTATGTCCAATTATAAATATAGCCTTAAGCCACAAAAGTCATGGCCTTCTCATGAAACTTGGGCCTCATGCATCCTAAGTAATTAACAAAGCCTTGAGATATGTAAGTCAAAACTTGCACAAGTTGACTAAACTTTAAGCCACTTCCAAAAGCCCTAAAATCCTAAGCAACTTTGTCAAACATTACTTGAAATGAAGAGCATGGCCATTATTTCTCAAGGCTCTCTCTCTCTCTTTCTCTCTCCTTGAATAAGTCTTAATCCCTTTATCTTTAAATTTTGCTCTAACAATAACACATAACTTGTAGTAGTTAAAGTAAAAGTTGTCTCTATACTTGGAAGCCTCGTCATTGACTACTTTCTCTCTCCTCAAAATTTTTTAATTCCTTTTTCTTCTTCTCTTTTGCCTTCTTTTTCTCTTTCTTATTAGCTTTTCCATCTCTTTTTGTGCTTGTTATATGTACAACAACTCACTCCATAAGCAATCATAATATTAGCACTTTGACTTGTCAAGCCCTCACATTCTTTCATGGTCTTTTTCATTCTCTCCTACTTTATAGCATACTAAAGTTAGGGTATTTCATTACTTGTCTAGATCATTTCTTGGTTAATTAGCCTCATGGGAGAAGCACCATATCATATTCTTGATTACCATAAAAAGAGAGGAATCCTCCACAACTAAGTTAACTTTAATATAACATGTAAATTTTGTCAAATTTTAAAAGGGCATATCAAAGAATTTTAATTCTATTAATTCAAGTATTTGAAAATTTATATGTTGAATAATAAAATTACATATTTTTTAAATTTGTAAAAAATAATTATGGACTTAATTGAAAACAAAAGGATTGATGAAAACTCTAACAACTTTTTCAAATACTTTAATATTACATATATTTTAACAACTTTTTTAAAATGTATTTAGTTTTTAATCTGCAAATCAAATTTTATAGTTTAAGCAATTTCTAGAGGACTTTACTTAATCACAACAAAATCATAGCCTGGGGATTACTAGAAAGCTTTAAAAAGGTTTCCAAAATATTGTATCAAGAATTCAAGTTGTGTTATTAACCCCTAGCCATGGTATATTAATTGATGATAATAAATCTTAAATATTTTTAATGAATTTGGTTTAGTAAATTTTTAGATTCTAAATTGTTGATGCTCGTATTCATGGGAGAATTTAAAGAAGAAAAGAAGTAAAAATAAAATCTCACAAAAATCATCTTGGTGGAGGTGGCAAACCACCAAAAAAAATATTTTTTTGACATGACTTTTAGGTATTTTAATTTTAGTTTTAGAATATTAAACTTGATTAAAATTATTTTTTAAGATATAAAAATATTAATTAACTTTAATCTCTAATATCCTTGATCACCATCTTTGATTTAATATCTGAAATATATATTTCTTCAGCCATTTAATTATTATCTTCAAAATCTTATTATTTAGTAATGATTTAAATAAGAAATTTAAAATATAATAAAAATATAAAAAAATTATCTTCCTAATAATTTCTCTTTGTTCATCGGTTGCAATAGTGTTTGGGTTGGGTCAAGGAATGTAGCTCAGATCAGGAACATTATCCTGTGAAAATGTAATTAATCTTCTAATTACTGGCATGCATGGGTGATGAAATCTCACACAAACTAGGAGGCAACCAACCATAAAATCAGGCTACCTCTAGCACACAGCCAGAATGCTTAATCAAAATTTTCATTGAGTATTATAACAATAATGGAATTTTTCACACTTTTTTGCACTGGAACTCCACAAAAAAATGATGTAATGGAGAGAAAAAATAAAATTTATTAGATTTAATAAGTAGTATGTTGAATGAGTATGATATACCAAAATTCTTTTAGGTACAAACTATGCTTACAACTTACTATGTTTCAAATAGAATACTTTCTAAGCCCATATTAAACAAATCACCATATGAATTAGTATTTGATAAGAAAAAAAATAATTCATTTATATGTATTTGGTTATAAATGTTAATTTTAAATAATGGGAAAAGAGAATTTGGAAAATTTGATCTGAAATTAGATAAGAGAATCTTATGATATTTATTTAGTGGTAAAGCTTATAGAGTTTATAATAAAACTACTAATTAAGTAGAAGAATCCATACATATAAATTTTAATAAATAAATATCAATAAAATAAAATAATATAAATATGGATGATGAATAAATAAATTTGAAGATTTAAGTCTAAAAGACTAAAATGAGATAAATAAGGAAAAAAGAAATAATTGAAGAGAATAAAACTCCTAAAACTTTAACATATAATAAGGATCATCCCAAAGATGAAGTAGTATGTGAAATCATGGATTGTCTAACTAGATCTTCCTATAATCAATCTACATTTATAGCGAATTTCGAACCAATCTTAGCAAAAGAGGCCTTAAATAATGAATTTTGGGTAATAGTCATGAATGAAGAATTAAATCAATTTGAAAGAAATTTTTTGTGAGAGTTAACCCCTAGACTATTACATAAAAGTATAACTGGAATAAAATGGGTCATTAAAAACAAAATAGATGAAAATAAAAATGTAATTAAAAATAAATCAAGATTGGTTACAAAAGGTTATAGTCAAATTGAAGGTATAGATGTTGGTGAAAACTTTACACCCATAGTAAGGATTGAGATAATAAGAATTTAGTTAACTTATGCTTTCTATAATCAAATGGATGTTAAAAGTGTTTTTTAAATGGTTCTATAAATAAAAAAAGTTTATGTAGAACAACTCCCAAAACATGAAGTACATGAGAAAAGGGATCATGCACATAAGTTAAATAATGCTTTATATGGACTTAAGCAAGAACTTAGAACATGGTATGATAGATTATATAGTTTTTTAGTTTCAAATGACTTCATAAAAGAAAAAAAAGATAATACATTATTTCTTAAAGTTAAAAGAGACGATCAACTTATATGTCAAATATATATAGATGACATAATGTTTAGGGCTATCAATGAAGATTTAAATATTTTTCTGAACTAATAAAAAGTAAATTTGAAATAAGCTTAATGGGAGAGTTAATGTTTTTTTAGGTCCTTAGGTTAAACAAACTCAAAATAAAATTTCCATTTTACAAACTAAATATACTTTAGAATTATTAAAGAAATATGGTTTTGTGAATGTTAAACTTAAAAATATAGCTATGGCCACCAATACATATCTAAATAAAGATAAAAAAAGAAAGTCAGTAGACACTAAAATGTACAGAGATCTAATTAGTTCCCTTTTATATCTTACAACAAGTAGACATGATATATTTCATAGTATTTGTGTATGTACTCGATTTCAAACCTGTCTTAAAGAATATCATTTAACGGCTCTGTAAAACACATATTTAGATATATAGGTAGAATGAGTAAATTAAGACTTTTGTATCAAAAAGAAGATTTACATATTCAATTAAGAGTATCCTCAGATATAGATTTTAATTGAAGCATAATTGATAAAGAAAGCACAAATAGTACGTATTAATTTTTAGGAAATTCTCTAATTTCGTGGACTAGTAAGAAGCAAAATTATATTGCACTATCTATCATGGAATCAGAATATATAACTGAAAAGTTCTATAGCATAATTTTTGTGGATCAAATAATAATTAGGAGACTATGATATTATAATAGGATAAATTTCTATTTATTATGATAATTTAAGTGCAATAAGTTTGAGTAAAAATATAACTAATCATTTTAAAGAAAAACATGTATATATTTAATATTATTTTATAAGAGATCATATTAAACCTAATCACATTTTATTAGAATTTGTGCCTACTAATGATCAACTGAGTGACATTTTCATAAAACATTTATGTTGTGATCAATTTATGAAACTTAGATTGAGTTTAGAAGTGTTAAATCCATTTGAGTGATAACAAAAAGGAGAAGAAAATAAAAATTGAAATGAATTAAAAGATAAAAGAATGACTTAAGGGAGAGTCCTAATCTAATTATGGCATACATATAGAGGGAGTTTATATTTAATTATTTTTATATAACTTATATTTTTATCAATTTTATTAGAGATTTTGTTATCATCAAAAAAGAGATTATTATGTTATTAACCCCTAGTCATTATGCTTTATTTGATTATTACAAACCTTAAATATTTCTAATAAATTTGATTTAGTAAATTTTTAGATTTTAAATAGTTAATGCTCATATTCAAGGGAGAATATAAAGAAGAAAAGGAACAAAAGTAAAACCGCATGAAAATCATCTTGGTGGAAATGGAAAGCCACCGAGAAATATTTTTTTGACATTACTTTTAAGCATTTTAATTTTATTTTTAGAATGTTAAGCTTGATTAAAATTAGTTTTTTAGGACACAAAAATATTAATTCTCTCATCTCTGATATCCTTGATCACCTTCTTTGATTCAATATTTGAAATGCATATTTCTCAAGTATTTGATTTATATCTTTGAAATCTTATTTTTATTAATGATTTAAATAATAAATTTAAAGTATAATAAAAATAAAAATACCTAATTACCTTCCTAAGAACCACTCATTGTTCGTTGATTGCTACAGTGTTCGGGTCGGGACTGGGAAGGAATCCTGAACCCATTTGATGCATTTGAATGTAGTTTGGATGGAGAACATTATCCTCTAAATGCGTAAATAATCTTCTAATTACTGGCATATGTAGGTGATGAAATTTTGCATGAATTAGGAGGCAGTCAACCTCAAAATCAGGCTATCTTTAATGTGCAACCAGAATGCTTATATAGAGAAAGCACTTTTTAAATGCACCATATAGGACTAAAAGTATTACTTTTACTGTGCGACAAACTTTCAAATTGAGGGAGAGACCTGAGTCATCCGATCATGCATTTTTGAGATCAAACGATCATCGTCATATCTAATTTTTCAACCCATTAATTCTATCAATCATCTGATTGTGCAAATTTATGATCACATGGTTTGCATGTCTTTCACTTAACAAGTTAAATCCTATCCTCATATCTTGATTTTAATCTAATAGCCCAGATCAAATGTATAATTCTAAAAGACACTAATTAAATTCCAACTGTCTGATTGCATAGTTTTCGTGATCGAATGACCGTGGTTCTGTTTAATCCAACAGCTTCAGCACAATGGCTCTTTTAGCCATTATTTTGAGCCATTAGGTAATGTTTTTAAAATATTAAATTCCTAATTAAAAAATACGAAAGTAAAAATGTAACAGCTAATTTTGATATTTGGTAAGTTCTTTTAGTCATTAGAATATGTCTATATATAAGAGAATTTTTTAATAAAAGTTTTTGATAAAAACTTTTACAAAATTTCAAACAAGAATTCTCAAGCCACGATTTCAAAGCAATTTACAGTCGTTGCTAATTATTGCCTCCTTACATTATGCATTTCTTCAACAAAATCCAAATTTCTTTATTCGTCTTTCAATCAGCTAAGTCTTATTTTCTTATTGTATACTTGATTAAATTAGAATAATTGTTCTTTCTTAAATTTTTTGTCAAGCATTTGAATTTATTTGTACTAATTTTTATCGTCATTTTTTTCTCTTTCTACTAATTCTATTTTATTATAAGGCTATTGTAGCCTATTTTATATTCTTATTATAATGGTTTAGCCTACTCGTCTTTCGATGAAAGGCTTATATAGTTTTTTTGTTCCTGGTATTTATGGGGGATAGATGTAGGCTTGATTTTAAGCTAAATCACCTAAAAATTGCTTTGTACATGTTTAAATTTTTGTATCTTATTATTTCACAATTTTTATGCTTTATTATCAAAATAAAAAATTAAAAATATTTTTAAGAAATTAAAGTTTTTTAATTCTAGTAATTCACCCCCTCTTACTGAACGGCATTTCAATCCACACTTTTAATTTTCTTTATTTTAAAATTGTAAGAGATCTTTATCTTATCTAATTTTGAGGGTTAATTACTTTTTAACTTATTTAGAATTAAGCTATAAGAAAGAAGTTTCTTGAAAATAGATCTATGGAGTTTCAAAAAATTTAATTTTCATTACCAAAGCAAAACAAAATAATAATAAAATCTTTAACTTTAAACCTATTTGAGACCTAGGGTGTTTTTAGAATGCAAAAATAAATTTTATACAACTTTCAAGTTTAAGGTAAACCCACAAAATTAAAGGAGCTAAAGTGAATTGTAAGAATTGCATTACAAAATTTTAATTATCCAAATTTGTAGGTGGAATGATTATGCTAAATCTCTAAAGATGTTAACCAAATTGTTTATGCAAGCTAGTTAAGATGGAAGAGATTGAATCAAGCAAAGTTAAAAAGCTAAGTACTTACTTGACCTCCAACACTTCTAAATTAACTTAACATACACACACATGTACTTAATAAATAGATACTCAAACTATGATAAGCTTAATCCTTAAGGGGGTCTCTCCACGTCACACGAAATAGAAGGTTAGTGATGATAATACCAACTTCGTAGGAGGAACAAGAGTACTTAGCATTTGAAATTTTTTTATTAGCCACCTGAAGAATTAGATCCAAAGTTAAATTATAGGTAAGGCTAAAGAAAATAGGAGCCATGAAAGGAATGCTCACTATTACAATTGTGATAAACAAAGGTGTCATGATAGATTGACCTAACTAATCAATAGGGTTATGATGTTGCTTGAGTTTATTTGGCTAAATCCCTTAATGAGGACTTTTGACTATGCAGGGAGGTGGCTAGCCCACCCAAAGGGATGGAGAGAACCACAAAATTCTATTTTATCATTTTAAGATGGGGACAACCACTAAATGTTGCCTTGTTTCTACCTTATCTTGTTGAATTCCTTTTGGGTTATTTGATTTCATTTCACCTTAGATCCATTACACTCATGACACATAATTATATGTGGGATCCTATAGAATTATTTTATTTTATTTACTTAAATATTCATATATAAATTAGGATGCCACATAATTTTAAAACCATTTAAAATTTATTTATATACGTAACCAAGTATCTTGCAATAGAATTAAAGCTATAAACCCTTTTATATGGATATAAAAATAGATCAATAGAGAAATCCATTGAATAGAAAACTTCTTTTAATGTTACATCTTAAGATTTTAAAATAATAATCTTAATTTCTTTTTAAAAGAATTTATGATATAAACCATCTTATTTGCTTTAAAATTAAATGAGAAATAAAAAAATATTATTCAAAACCATAACATATTTAAAACTAAATTAAATTTAGTATAAACAAATATCACAAATCTTTGGCAATGATGATAATTCTAACTATGGAAAATATTATTCAATAATTACAATATATTTTTTCATCCAAGTCTTGCTATTGAATAATGTCATATATATCTCAAATGATTATATTCTAAACATGACATCTGAAACAACATAAGTAAAGCATGCTTGGCTAAGTTATCTCTCTATTTTGAATTGGCTCTTGTGAAGAGTATCAATATGACTTAAAATTTGTTAATATCAAAAAAAGGCTAAAAGTACTAATGTTGGTTTAGTAGGAAATCTATTTACGCATGAAAATCAATACAATTTTTAAGTCATGTCACTTTCTTGATCAATATCATCATTCAAAAATAAATAAAATAAGTAAATGAAGACAATATGTCCATGCACATGAAGTAATAAAAATTTTATAAATTCTTTTATATCATTTTTCTTATTTTGCTTTCAATTGATTG
This sequence comes from Vanilla planifolia, assembly GCA_023846275.1. Lineage (NCBI taxonomy): Eukaryota > Viridiplantae > Streptophyta > Magnoliopsida > Asparagales > Orchidaceae > Vanilla > Vanilla planifolia. The sequence goes on from CM043866.1 coordinate 1,453,847, forward strand.
GTCCCTTGATTAGTATGATGGGTCAATTCTCTCACAATCAAGTGTTCCTTTTGAAGCCCCTCTTATTTGGGTTATACTTTCAATTATTTTCATTACCTAGTTAAAACTATAAGGACCATGTCTTTTCTCCGCTAATGATGTTCCAAACCTTATTTCTGTATTTACTTTATTTGTGCGCCTTTAAAGATATTTCAAGTACATTTAAAATTTTCTTAAATTATTATAGGATTTTCTCCATCCGATGTGTAAACTTTCACATGAAAATTGCATATTAAATGTGTGATATCATATAAGAAATATTAGAATAAAGTATAGAAACATGTGGAGAATATATAACATATAAATTAGCATCAAAGTTCAAACATCAAATGTTCCCAAAAAGTTGATTTATAATTTAATCAATCCTAGATATTAATGTTAATTATTAGAATTTTGCCAACCATCAAGCACATTCACCATGAGGTCCATTACCACCTATCTTAAATTGATTATCATAGTCACACCTAGAGTTGAATTATTGTGAGTAAAGCCTATCATGAGTTTTTTCAAGCTCAAATATTACTTCTTACGTTTATTCCACTTTCTAAAATGCCCAAATAAGAAAATCTTTAATTTCAAAATTTTTCAAAAACTTGATTATACAACTCTATCTAATTCTCACACAATAACTAACAATTCTCTTCATTTTTTCAAAGTAATGCTAAACACTTCTCTTTTGACCAAAATTTCCTTTTTATAAGTTATATTTTAACCTATTTGCATTCCTAACTATTTTAACCAAAATGATTGATTTCCTTTACCTTAATATATTAAAGCTCAACAGAGTAGATGATACATTATGCATAATACTTCTTTGAGGTCTCCCAATGTTTCTATAGAAAATGTGGTTGTTTAATAATATATTGATTATAGGTATATGTTGGGGAAAAAAGTGATCTAGAAATAAGAAAACATTATATTTTAAATTAATATATTATGTTGAATTTAATTTCTTAAATATTTTAATTCAAATAACCATACCCATAAAACTCTACCATTATCAAAACTTTATTATATTTTGACACTTTTTATGATTTTAATATATTTTTTATATTTTAAAAATAATATGTTTTCCAATAAACACAACACAACCTCCTATGCTTGTAAAAAGTTTACACAATTTATACCATTGAACTCCAAATAAAATATACAATTTTAGAATTTTTTTAAATTTTTATAAAATCATTTGATAAATTTAAAACATTTTTCTTTTCTAAAATATTTATAATAATATTTTACTATAGTTTTAGCATTTTTTATGGCCAAATTAAATATTAATTTCATACAAATACACTATTATGTTCTTTAATTCAATAGTCCTTATTTAACTCTTTCTTCTCTCCTTAAGTCTCGTAACCTCTATTTATTGGAACATATGATATGTCATAAAATAAGAATAATTTTCAGAAAAAATATAAAATTTTATAAAATAAATTTGCAACCAAATTACTTAACTCAAATGCAAATAACACCTCTCCTCCCTCTTTTATTTTTGATCTTTAATCTGATAGATATATTTATTTAATTTGATTTTAGGATAATGGAATTTATTATAATAAAAATTTACTAAATAATTCTCATACATTTAGGATATTACAAATTCCCCCTCTTTAAGGGATAATCATCTTAAGATTTAAAGTAATTGAGGTTATTTCTTTTTCATGTTTTCATTAACTTCTCATGTTGCTTCTCCTTCAAATTCTTTGCTCTACACATATTGACTAAAGGTATTTCTTTATTATGTAATTTTTTTTCTTCCTTTGTTATAATTTTAATAAGTTTCTTTTAGAACTTATGTCTAACTATACTTTTATGATAGCTTGATCATATTCTACAATATGTAAAGGATCCTTCTCAATTTCTCAATGATGATATATGAAATATGTTGTATTTTCCTACCAAATTAAATGTAGTAGGCCACTTCACCATTTTATTTTGTTATTTGAAAAGGGCCAATATATTTTTGTTGTAGTTCCAAAATTATATTTCCTTGTGCTTGGAATTATAGTAATTCCTTTTATGATGTTCTGCTTTATGAATATTATCTCTTATAAGTTGTATCTTTTTTATGGTGTTATGTTTGATTATAACAACATAATGGAGATCAATATTTTATTCTATATGGTTCTTCAAATGGAGCCATCTTAATGCATGATTAATATCAATAAATAAATAAGATTCTTAGTTACCACTAAAATCAAATACATAACACCTAATCATATCCTCCAGTGTTTTGATAGTTTTTTTAGGTTGACCATCTGTCTATGAATAGAATGTTGTACTAAGTTGAGTTTCAAAAACACCTTAAATTATTTACTACAAATGATATGTGAATTTAGAATCTTTATTAGATACATTGACCTTTAGTACTCCAGGAATCCTTACCATTTGATCCACATAAATTTGTGCAAGTTTTTCTACCATAAATGTGGCCTTTATTGGCAAGAAATGTGTTGATGTAGTGAGTATGTCAACAATTACCCATGTAGCATCTTGCCCTTTGTAAATCTTAGGAAAAACGCATCACAAAGTCTATAGATATCTCTTCCAATTTTCAAATAAGTAAGAATAGATCTTGAAGTAATCAATTAGGTTTTTAGTTTTCTCCATGACTTTTTGACATATTAAGTACTTATTAACAAAATTTTGTATATCTCTTTTCATCCTTTGGCCACTAAAATGCCTTTTTCATATGATGATACATTTTAGTTATTCTTGGATGTACCATATATCTCAATCTATGTCCTTTTAATTATATTATTATTAGTTTTATTTCTTTTTAATTATATATGTGTAGTATATTCTAAAAGTATAGAATACCATTCTTTTTATTCAAATAGTAATCTAATTCTTGTTCTTTTAATAAATTGGCCTTTATCTTTTGTACCTCACAATCTTCATCTTGATGCTTGAGGTCTCATATCTAATTTAATGTAATTATAAATTAAGTAAAATTTCTTTTATTTACTACTAACAAAACCATTTAATCTAATCCAACTCAACCTCCATGTTTAACCAAGCTTCTTCAACATTGATAAGTAATTTATGTTTTCTATCTTTCTTAACACATCACCACTACATTGGATTTTCCTAGGTAATATATGATATCTATATTATAATCATTTATTAATTTAAACCATCAATTTTTCTTTAGATTCAACTCTTATGTAAATATAAATTTAAAACTCTAATTATTAAAGTATATTTAAGTCTTGACACCACATAAGTGGTGTCTATAAACTTTAAGTGAAAAAATGTGAGAGGTAATTTGAAATTATGAGTAGGATAGTTCTCATGTGAATGCAATTAGTAAGAAGCATAAGATATAACCTTACCATTTTGTTGAAACTACACCAAGCCCTTTTAGAGATGCATTAGTGCATAATTAGAATTCATCCTCATTCTCTGGTAGTGTCAACACGAGTGCGTATGTCAATTATTTTTGAGATTCTAACTCACAAGTTGCATCTGACCCAAAAGGAACCTCGTTTTGAGTCAACCATGTAAAAAGAATAGGTATTTAAGAAAATTCTTTGATTATGTTTCCTAAGAATGATAATTTCGATAACCAAAAATTGCATTTTAAGAACTTTGCATATAATTCATTCTCTTTTAATTTTTGTAATTTTAATATAAATGTTTTTCATGTTTGCTTGCCCTTCTAAAATAAATCAATATGTCATTGATGAACATGAACACAAAGATATCTAACCATTACCTAAATACTTGATTCATGAGGTTCATAAAAGTGGCAGATGCATTGGTTAGTCCAAAAGGAAGTATCGAGAAGTGAAAATGTTCAAATTTAATACAAAAAGTGGTTTTTTGGTTTATCTTTCTTCTTGATCCTGATTTGATGATACCCAAATCGTAAGTTAATCTTCGAGAACACTCCAAGTTATTGAGGTTGATTAAATAACTCATCGAAACAAGGAAGTGGGTATTTGTTCTTAATGATTATTTAGTTCAATTCTTGATAGCCTATACACATTCATAGACTATCATCTTTCTTTTTTAAGAATAAATTGGTGCACCCAATGTGAGAGATTTTATTAATAAAGCCTTTATCTAGGAGCTCTTGTATTGAGGGAATAGAAGTAGAGCAAACTTGCCATATAGCCTATCTCCAAGAGTTTTCCTAGATGGTTATTAGGGAAGAGAAATGTTATATCCCTATTAGCTAGCTCATGTATGCTATGATCTTTTACATCATAGTTTATAGCAACAATATTTTTCTTTGGATGCAACTAAATTAATGCACTAGTTAATGTATTTTGCTCACCACCGTTCACTCTAATGGCATAAAATTAAAACTGAGTCATGATCTACCAATCTAATCATCATCATGATGGAAAGCTACCATGATGAACCATGTCCATACACTAATTAGTCACTAAGTTAACTCAAGAATTAGTTCACTCCATGCTAGGTAACCTACCAATATACATTGGCATGTATATGACATCAAAGAAAAACCTAATAATAATGATAAAGCATATTCATACAAATTTGTAATATCAAAATAAATTATCACATGATCTATATGCCATCTAAAATTCTAAGTATATCACATCAAATAAAAAATATAGAGATCAAAGTCTATTATAATGGTCCTATATAATCTAAAGTCCAACAAATACAAATGATAATTCTATGCATAAATAAGGAATTATAATATCATAAAATGCCAACTACATGAATAATGTGATAAAATGTTAACTTTGATATCTCTTCTCTAACTCTTATGATAGCTCCTAAGTCCTTACACCTACACATCATATAAAGGAGGAGAGTGAGCCAAGCTTAAAAGGGAATCCACCAATCATGCTATAAAAAACATGTAATAGTATAATAACATATCCAATAAAATAAAATTATTAAAATGGACAATGACAGTACATTGAATATCTCAACCTACCAAGTTGATCCAAAACATGAAACCATAATCACTAACTCTACCTAATACCCATTAAGTCCTTCCAAGTCTTTATGACATCTATTACATCCCTCAGGTTTGTTAGCCAAATTGTATGATTCTTGCTTCAATCTATCAATTAAATGCCTATAAAAGTCATGTGAAAAAGTTATATTACTACTAAATATATTTGACAAAAATCATATAATATGATGGTAAAAGATCAAATAGCATAAAGAGAAGTAAACAAACTTGTGTAAAGGCTCAATTATGAATGCAATATGATATTAAGAAAACATATAGTATGATCTGGTAATAGTAGCAAATGGATCTAAGTGTGAATGACCAAAAATTCACTTTAGATCATACTAGGTCATTATTGATATCATACACAAGGATGACAATGTATTAAATTATATTATGAACATACTAGCACAAAGGAAATATGCCATATAAGTATGATGATGAGAAAAGGAATTATAGTATTGGAATAAGTATGATAGGGTTAAAATAGAGAATCATAAGGTATGATGGGTGACTAGTGCACCATGTATCATACAAGTATAAACACAGGATCATACGCGTACGATCAACAAAACTACTAAATAGTAATATTGGATCATATTATCATACAATATGATAGATATAACACTAGTATGATTCTGAGATCTTAAATAAACTATGACTTTGTAATAAGCTACTCTTGATTTCAGTCACTAAAATCTAGATTCCCTACATCTAAAGGTTGAAAAGAACTTGCATATATAAATAATGTTGGAACATTTTAATGATTATTAGCTATAAAAAGGTATGATATGCTAGGGTTAGACATTTTTCTTGAACTTTAGACGTGAATAATGTTGGAACATACAAACCATGAAGACCAAAGAGACCAAGACTTAGAGTAAGGAAGAGGAAGAATGAGATTTGTAAGCCAATAATGTAAAGAGAAGGAGATCCAAGTGGTGTAGAACTCTACCCAAATCAAGAGGTATGAATCCTTAAGCCTTGCATATAAATGTAAATGCATGTTAAAAGCTTAAAATCAAGTATTTTGCTACAAATTGCATGTTATACTGTGGGATTGATGGAAAATTATGAAGTTCATATATTATATTGCTTGACATTCCTGGTTAAGATCTTAATTGAAGTGAAGGAATTAAGAAATATGTTGCTCTAAGTTAGTTCTACCAAAATATAATATTATTTTTTCATGCTAAACTGAATAACCATTTTGAAAATAAAGAGTAGTTATCTTATAATGATTGATTTTAAGAAATTTGATAAAATTTTGAATGTATGTATGATGTTAGAAGTATGCTAGTTGAGAGTATTAATTCATGATTTAGTGATGAATTTCATATTTAATTCATGATTTAGTAATGAATTTCATAGTTAATTCATGATTTATATTGGTGATCTTTTAAAAAATGCTAAAGATTAAAATATTAAGTTATGAGTACCTTAATGTAGCATGAATTATGATTAAGATTATTTTGCACATACTTGAAGATTTATTGATGTTCTTTAACATAGTTGGGTGCTAACTATTTTGTTAACATGAATATTCATGATATTAGCTTTGTTGAAAATACAATCATGCTTACAAATTAAGAAAATCATGACTTATGCAGTAAAGGAAAAATTTGTTATCATACTTTCATGGTTAATATATTTTTTATCGTTTTGAAGATGCAAATTTCTATATATAATTTCTATTCATGTTCGAATTGATTGTGCAAATAGTGAATGCATTGAAATTTGAATTTGGTGTTGAAAGCATGTTGGCCAAGAGTTATATTTATCATTTTGTAATGATTCTCTTAGTTAAATTCATTTATGTGATTGTAATCTTTTAAGGATTGTTGATAATTAAAATATAAAATAAATGATCACTCATAAAAAGTATGATTAATATGAACAATAGCATGAACTTTGATTGATTTCTATTACATGTTAAGATGATTTTTGTTAAATGTAAATAAATGTTGGATTACTCAAGTATGATTTAAAATGTGATTTATTGCGAGGACATCTTGCTAGAATTTGTAAGCAAACATTATGAAAAAGAAAAATCATGACTTGGACATGTAAGAAGAAATGTAATATCATGTTTCATTTACATAAATTATTGACATAAATTATTTAGAACATTTCAATAAGTTTGTAATTCACATCACTTTGAAGAATTTTGATTTACTACAACATTTGTGGTGGAAATTTTAGCTAAGAACAACCATTAATAACTAAAACAATTTTAGTATAATGACATATGAATGATGTTATTTAAAACCACTTATAAGAAACATATAAATCACAAAAAATATCTTCTTCAAAACTAAACCTAGCATTGGTTTTTACAATAACATAAGGGCATCTAGCTTGGGATAGTCCTTAGGGCTAGGTGTTAAGGCTTGACCATAGGTTTGTAATACTTGAAAAGACCTTAAAGGAGACCTTGGATGGCATTAATGTGAGGGAGAGCACTTGGATTCCTAGTATGGAGAGCTTAAGAGTTCTAACTAAGACTTAAAAGAAGGTTAGGGTTATTGATGATTTTAGTTAGGTTTAGTTAGAAGAAGAATTTTAATTTAAAAAATTTAAGATAAATACTCTAGCTTTTGTTATTAATCATTACATAAAGTTTTTAGAATTTTTAACTTGAAAACCCAAGCCTAAATGAACATTTGAGTTGCCAAAAATAGGTTAGTAGCCTTAGATTATGAATTGAGGTTGAGTGTAAGGTTTAACCATGGACATGTATTGCAAGAAAAAACCAAGAAAATGGCCTCATATGGTTTCTAAGGTAAGTGAACTCAAGTATTTTCTTATGGGAAGCCATAAGGGGCTTAATTAGACATAGAAGAAGCTAATAAGAATATTAATTCTTAATTAAGTGTAACAAAAATCTTTGGATTTAGTTGAAGAAAAGTAGGAAACTAAGAAACTCAATCTAGCTAATAACCTTAGTTGGCTTACACTAGACTTATGAAACTACAAGATTCATTAAGAGTACTTAGGATATAGAAATTTGATTCTAGAGGATTTGAAATTCAAGTCTTAAATTTGAAATTTTAATATCTAAGATTTGAAATTTAAATCCTTTATATTTGAAATTTGAACTTAGGTTAGGGTTAAAAATCTTGATAGGGATGAAGGTAAGTGAGGACTTGAAATAACCTTAGATGAAGTTAAGAATAGCTTAGGAGTCAAGTAGATGGAACTCTTAAGGACTAAGATTCTACATGAAGAAAACCTTAAGATGAGGTTTAAAAATAAATTAGTAATATTGTGTACTTAGTGAGATTTTGAGCTGGCTAAAAATAAGATTATGATTTGATGAGGCACTTGGCTAGGCCTTGAATGAGAGTTGATTCAAATAGAAAGCTTAGGTTTAGCCTTTTAAGGGTGCTAAGCTTGACCAAGGGACCAATTTTCACTTGGATTTCAGCTAACTCTGATCTAATTTGCTTTGATTGGTGAGATCATGAGAAATCTTGAATTAAGCTCTTAGACCATAGATTAACACCCTGAATGATGGTCTAACTGGTATAGATGGCTCAAGAGTGGTTGTTAAGAGGGTGGAGTGACCTAGATTATCTAATGAGACAAAAGAAAGTCACAAGTAAAACTTATGTTAACTCAGGTTAAAGATTAAAGACTATGACTTAAAGAGTTTGAGTCATGGATTTATAACTTGAAAAGGTACTCAAATAAACCAATGGAATTTATTAAGACTCTTAAACTAAGATATAATCAAATACTAAACATAGATCTATGAAATATAAAAAAAGAAGATATCTTAGATAAGTAGATTAAGGTTTGGTGAAAGCCTCAAGTTAGTCCAAATAATAGAATAAAGTTTGTAAAGACCCAAATAGTTGGTGTTAATTGTTTAAGATTTTTAAAAAATCTTAAATGATAGATTAAGGGTAGGTAACTCTTAACAAATTCAAGTAAAACCATATTGATTTTGATTAAGTAGGTACATTGGTGATGACATAAGTTAAGATGTAATGGACCCCAATGATGGACTCCTCAACCAAAGATATGCTATGTCAAATATACTAGATTGTAAGACTCCCACCAACTATGGAGGTCATATGCCTCATTGCTAGGATATCATGAGAGACCATAAGGGTGCTTTAGCTTCTATTTGTTAAACATCATGTGTGATATAATTCCTTGAGCCTTACAAGATAGTTTATGAGATTAAAGATTCCAAGTTGGTCATGCACTATTATAGGACATCACGAGTGATCAAAGATGTGACAAAGTGCTTATTATAGTGTCATGTGGTTGATGAGGAGTCTTATAGCCCTATGAGGTAGTCCATGTGATTAGTAAAGCCCAAGTTGTGGATTATTGGACCATCATATGAGATGAAAATGCCAAACTTCTGTCATGTTTTGGTGTGTCACTGTACATCATATGGGATTGATTTTATTAAAGCTTACTAAGCCCAAATGAACTTATGATATGATCAATGATTTTGATTTTATGTGTTGGTTGAGCTTGATAAGTTGTGACATGTATTTGATTCCTTTGATACATTATTGATTATACTCTATTATTATATTATTGCATGTATGTTTCAATTAAAAGGACATGAGAATTTCCTATTAAGCCTGGTTTAACCCCCACCCTTATGTCATTGATAAGAGAAAGGAGTTAGTATTAGATACCTATTAGAGCAGGGTCATAAAAGTTAGTACCATAGTGGATCACTCTTCAGTTAGCATTTAGTCTTGTCCTAGTTTTAGTCTTTTGTATTCTTAGTATTGATGTTTTATGTTGGACATTAGACTACATGTTATACTTTATGTTGGACTTTGGACTATATGAAATATTCTATTTAGATATGATTTTGAGGAGTTATCTACATGTGATAGTCATGGTTTTGACCTCGTGGTTACCTATACATGTTATGGATTATATGGATATAATTATTTTCAAGTATAAATTTATTTAGTATTATGTACATGTTAATATACTATACAGATTACCTCAACTATAGTGTATCAATTTGTGGCTCAACTATGGTCTCAATTGGAGCAAGAATGTGATTCATTTTAGGTGGCACATCACAAGCTTAATGTTTACATTAGAAGATCATGATTTCCAATTTGAATATTAATCTTGGGGAGTGAAAGGTGGCTAGTCAAATATATTGATTGGTGCATAGGATTAGTTACATCCCATGAGAAAAACTTTAGCTGAGGGGCTTTGGGTCCTCTACATCCTAATCTATGTCATAATCGACATAAACTTGCTTATCATATAATATCATTCCATATGTTTCATTATTAATGGTTTGGGGTTATCTAGAACATTCTTAGTGTTTCATTCTATCACAAATGATAAATCAAAGTTTTTTTCAAAACCATATCAACTATCTAAATCATCTCAGATTTTCTTAAAACTGTAATAGTTATCTTCACTAACCTAGGATATCCATTAAATCTTAATTAGCATATCTAAATTCTCTCTTATACAATATTTCATATTTATATCTAATTCTTACCCGATCTTTATATGGCATCATTATTAGGACCTTATATACTATATAGGTTATCACTTGAGTACTCAAGTTCTAAATCCTTGACTCAAACCCCTAAAGTTAGAACTCTTATTTTCTAACATTTGTTCACATGAGTTTTACTAGTGAGTCTTATATCTTACAAGCAAACTTAAGCTACTACACCCTTTCTATAGGCCTCTCTTAAGCTACATACACCTCTTAGATCAGCATCTAAGACATTAATCCATGTCCTAAGAGCTAATTCAAGGCTACTCATGATCATAAAAAATAGTACAAGCTAGTTTAAGGTTGAGGCAATACCCAAGAGAAAATTTAGCCCCTTTGTCAAGCCTAGCACTTCTCCTAAGTTAGAAACTGAGCTCTTTAACTCAATTCATCCCTTATCCAAGGTCTAACTAAGAGCATTCCTAATAATATTTTCATCTCAAGGGTGCTTAAGGTCTCACCAAGTGCTTGATGTTCTTATTTCAAGCTTAATTCTATCTTTAAGGTTTGATTATGAAAGAGAAAATTTTGTAGAAATTATAATCTTAACTAAGCTATTTTATGCTTAATTCCTAAGCTTTTCTCATCTAAGGTCCATTCAAGTCATAATTTAATTTAGCCTACCTAAGATTACTTGCATTCTTAACTATCTATATGGTTCAAAATTCAAACCTTAGTTATTTAAATTTTAAATCTTAGACATTCAAATTTTAAATTTAGAACATTCAAATTACAAATATAGAAGATTTAAATTTCAAATTCTTTAATGGCCAAATTCAAACCTTAGGTTTTTTTGGTCATTCCATTTGGTCTTTAGACTTAGCTTGAGCTAACCAATCCTATTAGTTAGCCTAATAATTCTCTAATTCCTAAATCCATCTTAATAAAATCTAAACCCTTTTTACTAAGCTTAATTAAGACCCAACCTAGCCTTCTTCCATGGCTAACCTAAGCCTCTAAAACCTTCCCAAGTGGAACCTAAGAACTAAGCATTCTTTGGAAGTTATCTAAAGTCTCTTTTAATGTCTTTCTTTACAACAAAGTCTTTTGTTAAGACAAATAGCCTAACCCTAAGGGAAAACCTTTTTAATTACAAAACTCACATTTAGCATATGATTTTGTGAAGGAAAAGTTTTATGTGTTCTTAGTGGTGTCTCTTAGCATAAACAAAAATAATGTTTTTAGACTTTCACATCATAAATTATCATAATATCATTCTTAATCTCAAGTTAGTATAACTTTAGTATTCATAAACAAATCACATTATTTTTATAAGAACATAATTGCACATTTATCATGGTAAAGTCTAAAGCATTATATGTTGAAATAACCAAGCTACTTCACAATAGAAAATTTATCTTAATCATGGATCACGCCAAGGTTTGAAGCAATTTACAACATTCTATGATGAATCTTAATTTCATCCAGCACATGATTGTAATTTTATTATAATAAACAAAGAATTTGACTTATTATAAATCACATTTATCATATTCATGAGTTTCAATTAACTTCTTAACAATAAAAGCAATGAAATAGTTCATAATAACATAACAAGTTTGACCATAAGGTTTTTAATCTATTTCAATATGAAATAGTTCCATAAATTCATTATTTTAGTCAAGTATTGACATAATTATTATGATTTCTATAACAATAAGAACTAGAATTTGCATGTTCACTATCACACCAAAACTTCATAAGTTTTGGTTAAGAATATTTCCATAATATTCCATAAAAATCATGATTTCATCTAAAGCAAGAATGCAATTTTAACAAATTGTTTCAATAAGAAATGAATAACTTTTACAAGCATTAATCTCTATAAAGCTTGGTTTCTATTTTCTTCCTACAAATAGCATTTATTTAACATTCATTCAAGAAGAAAATATGAAATACCTCTTAAACATTCCTAACTTTTAGCATGATAGAACATGTATGAGCTCATAGTTTGCTACATGTAAGGTTTAATTTGAAATACTCATAATAATAACTGTATGGAAACTTCTTAACATGAATTTTACTTAGCAACCAAAACCATAATATCATTTTAATCATCTAAGTTTCTCCATGTGCACATGATTGTAATAATAACCTTAAAACTTGAGTTTTCATGTCACTAATGATTTCTATATATAATTAATTCATCTCATATTGATCTCAAGTTCCTTAAATAATTGAAATATCTTTTCATGCACATAAACTTTAATTCATTTAGGAAACCTTATAATTAAGAGCATGCATTTTAGCCACTGAAACCATGAAATCATGGGCTAATTTCAACATTTGAAATCTTGATTTTAAGAGTGGAAAAAATGTGTGTTTCTTTGTTGAAATCCTTTTTTCTTACATGCATGCTAGAAAATTATTTTGTTTTTATTATCCTAGCTTGCTTTGAGGATTATATAAAAAATTAGAGGTTTTATACTTTAAAAATTGAGTAGAGCTCTACACCAAAATAGTCTTATCTTTTTCTGAAAATTGACCTTAAGATCTTCTCTTCTTTTCTTATGACTTCGTCTCTTCCTTTACTTCTCTTAGGTAGATCTCTTTAAAAGAGATCATGGCTAAGTTTTGCTAAATGATACTAATCTAAACGATAATATAGGTGTTTAAATAGCCCCCCAACAATTTCTCTAATCAAGGAATATCTTGTTATATTAGTTAGGATATCTCCACCATACCTACCTTTTTCTTATGAATTCATGCATTCTAAAGTTTGATTTAATCATTAATTTCTTTTACTTTAACTAGGTCTATCGAATGTTTTTTCAACTCTTAGATTTATGGCACTTCAAAAAGTTTGGATCAAAAGAAACCCAAATATAAAACTAAGTTTATTCAATTTCTTTGTATCATATTAATACTATAGCTATTTTCATATTGTATGATAAACTAAATCTCTCTTTATCGACTATTAATTCCACTAGTTGTAGTTGTATGATCCATTAATTCACATAATTATGATACACTTATATACTTATCACAAGGTTGGTTCTCATAGCCTAAAGCTTTTGCAATCATTGTCTCATTGTGCGACAACTAGGAACTACAATCTCTATTCAAACCTTACCAATATACCCAAATGCATAGAATATGAAAAATTAGAGTTGCAAAAATGCTTCCCTTTTTTGGATTTCACTAAGGTAGTATTGTGCAAAGCGATAAAAAGTACATAAATGAATGGTGGCTCCAAAGAACCCCTTCAACACCTACTTATAACTACAAAAGTAATTAATTCAAATTTAGTGAATTGTTTCTATAATGTGTCTAATCGATGATCAAAGAACTACTACTAAATTTCAAAATTCACTTGGCCACAAGTGTAATATATAATCCCTAAAAGAATTTGCTAAAGCCAAGGAGTTAACAAATCACCACTACCAAAAGAAGTCAACATCCTCATTAAAATGTATTCTATAATCTGCTTTTTGAATTACCATAAAGTAGTGTCCATCTCCTATAATGTTTTATCTCTTTGTTTACCTTTTCATTTAATAAAAAACTTGATCTTATGGATCTTCTCACTCTATCAAAACGTCTGGAGATCTAGGATCTTCTCCATATTTAGACCAAACTATTATTGCACAGTAGGTGGAACCTGCTTAGTTTTGCTCCTCGAACAGTCCACCTCATCTTTATGATACTTCTTTTAAAAGCTCACATGGAAGTTTAGGTGAACTTGAGAGTTTCCATCAAGTTCAATCAGCAAGGCACATTAACAACCTTTTAAACCACTTCAAAGTTCATCATACTTAAGAATTAGCCCATGATGCAAAAACAAGCTGTTGATTTTTATTCAAATTTGTGAAATTAGCTTCAATAATATTTTTTCCTACATTGAACTACACCCCCTTCTGCACTTCTGATCTACAACATCTTCATCCTTTTGGTAGCTTTTCTCAGGCTTTCATAGTCTTCTTCAAACACTTTTTGCTTATCTCTAACATACTTGTTTTAGGGCTATTCCTACTAAATGTCTGCTTTGTAATCTCTAAGGGAGTATTAGGTTGTCCTAAAACCTGATTAAATGGAATAAGCTCCATTACTGAGGACCTAAGCATATTATAGCAAACTTGCATACTCTGTAACAACTCCAACCAATTCTTTTGACTTGTGAAATAATGCCTCAAACACTCTTCTAGTGATTACTTTATCATCTAAGTTTACTCATCAATTTGTGGGTGATTGTTTATCAAAAACTTCATATTCTTCCTTATTTGGTCGAACAATGAAGTCTAAAACTACTCTATGAATCAAGTATTTAATTACTCACAATATCTTCAGTTAGCTAAAACACTTAACCATATGTTAGTAGAATAAGTTAACAGTTATATTAAATAGACAAGTTAAAGGTGTTGTAATAAGTATTGTATATTTTAACAAATAATGAACAAGCATCATCATTGAAGCCATATTGTTAATTTTTGGGAACCCACCAATGAAGTCCATGGAGGTAGATGTTTATGGCTTTTCTAAAATTGGAAGAGGATTCAAAAAACCTACCTCCTTCCTTCTCTTAATTTTAACTTGTTGACACAACAAATAAGTTTTGGCATAGAGCTTAATATAAACCTCCATAATAGGACAATAATAAGAATGGGATAAGAGTGCTAACATCCTCTTCTTATTAGAATCTCCAACTCATTATGGATCATGTAATTATTTAAGTAGAACTCTTTGCAAGCCATTTCTCGAAGGGATAAATACTCTATTACCTTTGGTCATCAAGATTCCATCTTCAATCCAATATCTTCATACAATCTTATCTCAAACCTACTCCAACAACTTACCATAAGCCTAATTATTATTAGTAGTAGTAGTAGCCCAAATTCTAACCATCATGTATGTTTCCACTTGCATAACAATATAGATAATGGCAAATACTTCTTTTTGACTTAGTGCATCAGCAACCTGATTATGCTTGGGAGGTTTTTGCTACCACATAAAGTCAAATCTACTAAGAACTCTTACTAATGAGCCTATTTCAGTGAAAATTTCTTCTACAAGTTAAAGAATGTATTTAGTAATATTATCAATCTACAGAATAATCTTAGTTTCTACAAATACACCCTCCAAATTTGAAGGCAATGCATAATTACTACCATTTCTTTTTCATGCATTTAATACTTTTACTCTATCGTATTCAATGTTTTTCTTTCAAAAGTAATAAGATCCATTCCTATATCAAAATCTTACCAATAACCTTGTTTGATGTATCTGTATATACCTCAAAAGATAGCTCAAAGTTTGGTAGCCATAACACTGGTTTAGATGAAATGATAGCCTTTAGTTTGTCAAATGTCTCTTGACAAACATCAAACCAATTTCATCTCACTCATCTTCAAGAGATCTATCAATGGGGTACCCTCCTTTGAGTATGCAATAAAGAATTTGTGATAATAGTTTGTTAAACCAAGAAAAGATCTTAATACAAGTACCTTTGTTGGAGCTTTTCAATCCATAATAGCTTGCACCTTCCTCAAATCCATCATTACTTGGAAATTGCTAACTAAGTGTCCCAAAAACATGATCTCTTAGCAAATGCATAGCTTTTCATCTTCATGTATAGCTAAAATTCCATCAAGGCAATACTTTAAACAAATGCATCACATGTTCTTCACGAGAGTTATTACAGATCAAAATATCATTTAGATATTTCACAACAAACTTATCAAGATACTCATATAAAACATTGGTCATTAAATTACATAATATAGTAAGGGAACTTATCAATCCAAAGAGCATGATTAAGAACTCAAATGAGTCATATCAAGTTACACAAGTCATCTTGGCTTCATCTCCAACTACAACTCTAACTTGTTGATATCCAAACTGCAAGTTCAACTTGGTGAATCTTATTGCTTGCATAATTGATCTAAAAAATCTTGCATAAAATGAACTAATATTCTTTATCATCACCATATTTAATGCATGACAGTCTACATAATTTGCAAGGAACCATCCTTCTTTCTTTAAAATAACACTAGACACCACATGAAGCTTTAGATGGTTAAATGAAAATAGATTTAAACTCATTCAATCATTTGCATAATTATACCAAATCTAATGGTACATATGATATAGGGAATGTGCAGATGGAACAACACCAAGAAGTAGATCAATTGTATGATCTATCTCCCTGCTTAAAGATAGAGTTTTAGAAAACACCAAAGGCATGACATCTACAAATTCTTTAAAATAATTATGACTACATTACCTTAATGATCTAATCCTCCATGATCTTGATCAATGTAGTAATGAATGTGTCCTCATTAATGTTCAACCTTTTTTCTAGTGGCATTGCTTAAATGCTTTTTATTTTGCTATCTTTTATTATGTTCTTCCCATGTGGATGGTAATAAGGAACAAAGCAAGGAGTTACTTCTTACATCTCCTTGATCCCATTAATATGAGGCATTGGGGCTATATTAGACTTCCTACAAAAATTAACTCCAAGGATCAAATCAAAATCATGTAAAGAAATCACTAATAGATTGGGTTTTTCAATCCAACATCTTATAGTAACAAGGACTTATAATCCATTTCAACCACTTTTTAAGCCTTCACTTTGACTATACTTAGAAAATTATGGCATTTGCTCACCCTCAACCCATACTTCTAAATAAGACTTGTAACTACAAATGGGTGTATTGCACTCATTCTACCATTACAACAATCTCTTGGACACTCATCTTCACCAAGACATGCATTAATAAAGCGTATGTTGCAGCCATGTCATTACTCAAAGTGTTCAATGTTCTAATTGAATCAACCACCAAAGGATTAAGTAATTGTAAAAGATTGACAACTGCAACAATATCTTGATTTGTTTCCACATTGACCTTCTCTACCACAAGGGAAATAAGCTTTTTGCACTTGGGGCAATCTCAAGCATGATGAGGTCCATTGCATAAGAAAATACCTTGTTAATTGTTGTAGTTATGCATATCATGGAAACAATATGGCCCTTGCTTCCTCTTACCTTTGTCATTCTTTTTAACCCACCATGCTTCTTGGCATCCAATTTTCATTCCTCTTTTTTTTCTATTACTATGATTTTGATGGGGCATCTTGAACTTTAGAGACTCTCAAGTCCATAAGATCATTGGTGGTAGCCATTAAGCTTGACAAGCCATTTACATTTTTTCTAAGAAACTAAAATTGTATCCAAGGTTGCAGCCTAAATAAGAAGTTGAATAGCTTATCTTACTCAAACATATTTTGGATACCCAAAACCAAGGAGCTTAGTTCCTTGAAAAAATCCCATATAAATCCACTTGGCTTCATCTTCTTTCAGGCTTCACATACTACTTAGGAAGTGTTGTAATGGAGAAATTGATCCTTTATTTCTATCTTAAGCTTTTACCATGTATGAATTTTTTACCTTCCAGCATTTGCATCATCAATGTTCTACATTATTCACTATAATTTTGCATCTCTCATAAGATACAAGTTTGAAATGGTCACTTTTTGCACATCTAGAACTTGAGTATTGTGAAATATTTCTCCAAGTCTCAAAAGAAGTTCTCATACTCCTTCACATTCTTAGTGCCATTAAAACATTTTGGTTTAGGAATCTTCATGGAGTTCCCATTGTCTTGCCACAAATTTGTATCTCCAATTATAATCTGCATCATGGCCAACTCACAATGTAGATCATCATGCTCAAGGAATCTCTCAAAATCCTCATTAAGGGTTTATTGATGCCCTTCTATAGTAGACACCAAATATGTAAGATGCTACAAACTGGCATGCAAACCTTCGTCATCAGGTTTAGCACCAAGAAGGATATCTAAACATGAAATCCTTTCTCTAAGTTCGTTGTTACCTCCAACCATCTCATTGAATGATGTCTCAAATACTACATATCACAAGGTTATTTATTATAATCTAAAGCTTTTATAACAATCCTATTCCTAGACTAAGAACTCCAATCTTTAGTTTAGCCTTACCAAAAGGCCTAAATGCACAAAATTTGCAAAATTAGAATTGGGAAAGTGCTTCCATGTTTTTTGGATTTCAGTAATCTAGCAACATACAAAGCTATGCAAAGTACACAAATACAATGGTGTCTCCAAAGAATCCCTTCAACACCTATTTTTATATTACAAAAATAGTTAATTTAAATTTAGTATGTAGTTTTTTAAAACTTGTCCAACTATTTGTCAAAGCACAACTATTAAATTCCCAAATTTACTTGGCTACAAGTGTATTGTATTACCCTTAAATAAATTTGTTGAAGCTAAAGGGGTAACAATACCACTTCTTTTCTCATAACCCAACAATCCCTTTATCAGATGCTTCTCTTAGATTGATCATACTTATACGATTGTGTTAATCATATTGTATAATCTTTTAGCTCCATCTCTTATGAATGCACCTATATGATGCATAACTTTGTACTTGTATGATCACAGTATCACTTTTATTTTCTTCCCTTGTACGCATGTGCTATTGGCTTGGTACATTCACTAGTCATGTTTTGTGCTAGTTTATAGGTCTTTTTTTTGTACTACATTACATTATAGAGTGTGTTATGATTGTATTGTAAATACAAAAACTTATTTCTCAATTTATCAAACTTGTTTGACCTTTAACATTCATGACATAAACATACTTGTACAATCACCAAGTCATACTTGTAAAACCAAAGTTTGCTTTCACAATTATTCACTCTTGCATTCCAATTGCTTCTGTTATAATCATACTATGCGATTAACAAATACTGTATTGTGTGATCTTATACCATCATACTATATTATTTTCCTCAAACATACTAAGTAAAAATCTAATTTGATCACTAAAATTTGGAAGCTATTTAATTAGCCAAATCAAATGAAAATATCGTACCATGGGCAAACAACTTGATGCATGTAAAATCAATTAATTTGGTGCTTTGGAGATTGGTTCTTATCTAAAACTAGATATATTATAAATTCGATTTCTTGTTTAAGAGGTAGTTATGGAAAAACTTCTATAAACACTTTGGGATAGTTAGAAGTTATAGGTGTGTCTTATAGTTGTACTACTTTCTCATCAAATAGTTGAATCAAAGATTAGAATCCTTCTCATCCTTTGTGAATTAATTTTTTAGCCATTATTATCAATATTAAGGGTAACTTTCTTCTTTTACCAAAGTAAATGACTTTAGCATCATCCTTCATATGAAATTTAATTTTCTTCTCCTAATAGTAGATAATCATTTAATTTTGCATTAGTCAATCTATTCTCAAGATGATATCCAATTCTTTTATGTCATAATAATTAATTGAGAATTATTTTTTTCTTTATTTCCATCAATTCTTTATGTATTGATCTTCTTTAATTTCTTTTTTGGTAGGTAATGTAATTAAGAAAGATGAACTTAGTATGTAAGTAGACAAATGTAGACAAAATAAATGAATAAGATGTCCTCCAATCAAATAAAGCTTTCATAGGTTGATTCAATAATAATAAAATGCTTATGATCATGTCAAGTGATGATAGAGTCCTCTTAATAATAGAATATATCCTCGATTGAAGCACTAGTGGTTAAGAAGTAGCAGCCATTCCTTTACCTTTGTAAGATCTATTAAATTTAGGTCATCCCTAGAATCTCCATTTGCAATTCCTTCACTAATAATTCATGGGAATTCCCTAGCAAAATGTCCAATCTTATCATAGAACAAGCACTAAGGATTTTTTTTCTTAAAGCATTCTTCCTCATGATTCTTGCCATAGATTTTGCACACTAGTTTGTCATTTGATTTGTGTGCCCTAATCTAGATCTTCTTTTTCTTCTCATTTGAATGACACTAAAAGATATCTTCCTTTTCTAGTTGAGTTTTTATCTTCCATTGCATTTTGGCTTTGTTCTATGCACCTTACTACTTCCACTAGCTCTTTATTTAAGTTAAAGTGCATTAAATCTATGATACTACAAATAGAATCCCATAATCCTTTCAAAACAATTTGTAATTTTGTTTCTCTATGGCTACCAACTCTGCAACATACCTTGCAAGTGTAGAAAAAATCTACTCATAATCTATAGTTGTTAGTCCTCTTTAATATAGTCATCATTATTCATCATGGAATTGCTCTCTTACTAACTAATAACTCTGAATCAAATAATTCTAAAAACAACTCTAAAACTCCTCTTAAGATATTTTTAAGTAGATCTATCTCTAAATTGTAATTTCCATTGCCTTTGCCACCAATGTTTAATAGCACCATTCAAAGTAAATGCTTCCAAAACAACACTTCCATATGTTCAGCTAACCAAGTTTCCTAAGAGCATTTTGATCCTTTCCAATTGAACCTATACCTGACATTATTCAACATTGTTAGCAATGTGTAGTGGGTATAGCTTAAGAAATGTTCCACCATATAATCCTTTATGTATGTTCCATTTTATTATGTATTGCTTATGGGTGTAAAGTCCCTTTAAATCTACATACCTATTAGAATCATTATTAATTTGTAGTTCATGACTCCTTGTGAGGGATACCTCCTCCTCGTGCACATTAATATTTCCATAATTAATTCTACATGATGTAAAATTTTTTATTTAATTTTAATCATATACATTCCAAATTATATTTCTCACATTAACCAAAAGCATAGTCAAGTCCATGATTGACAATACTTTCCTTTAAATTTCATAAAAATTAAGAATAATTTAAACATGTCAAAAAATTAACTCATCCTCCATAACATTTTTCACAATGTCTTAAGAACCTAATCATGTGCTATAATTTTTTTCTAATCCTATGCAAATCATTTTTATTTACTAAATTAATATTTGTTTGCAACCTAAACATATTTTTCAGCCCTCCTCTTAAACATCATCTTTGGACTTGCTACCCTACCACATATGCAAGAGTTTGGAGTTAGAGTCTCCATTTTGAAATGGTAAACTATGTTTTTATTAACTCCATAAACATTATTCAATACCTTCTGATAGCTATTAATATTACACTAAATTTTAGCTAATTTATTTCTATTATTAAGTGTGCTTCTTCTATGCTTGATATTAAGATATGAAGACTAATCCTCTAGCTCAATGTAACAGCTACAAGATTGGCTTTACCTTAATAATAAACTATCTTCACATTATAATCTTTACATCACTCTAACTATGATCATTGCCTTAAATTTAACTCTTTCTATATGAAAAAATACTTCAAACTTTGGTGATAAATTAATAGGTAACTTTTCAAACCATAAAGATAGTACCTCCAAATTTTTATAACTAACACAATTATAGTAAGCTCAAGGTCATGTATAGAATAATTTCATTCATGAAGTCAAAACTATCTTAAAGTATATGTTATAACCCAATATTTTGTACCAAAGTTCTTTTAAAGATATATCAATATATATCTAAAATTTTTGTTTCTCTCTTAAATAACTCTAGAATAAATGTTGAAGTCAATTTCTCTTTTAAAGTTTGAAAACTTCCTTCATAATTCAAATTCTATTCAAAAGTCATTATCTTATGAGTTAATCTTATTAATGTTAATATAATATGAGAAAATTATTTTAAAAATTTTTTATCATACTCAACCAAACTTAAGAAATTTTATATTTTAATTACATTACTAAGCCTAGATCATTCAATAATAGTTGTTATTTTTTAGAAATCAATAAAGATTTTTTTAACATTGATTATATATCCTAAGAAAGACATAGTAGATAACCAAAAACTATATTTTGAAAGCTTTGCATATAATTGGTACTTTTGTAGCCTCTATAACACTAAAAGCAAGTGTATTTTATGTTTTATTTCATCTGTAGTGTTGATCAAAATATAATCAATAAAAATAATGACAAAATGATCTAATGATTGCCTAAAAATCATATTTATTAAATCCATAAAAGCTACTTGAGCATTCACTAAACCAAAAGACAACTCAAGAAATTCAAAATGCCTATATCTAGTTTTAAAAGTAGTTTTTAGAATGTCTTCCTTTTTAATCTTTAGTTAATGATAACTAGATCTGAGATCAATCTTTGAAAAAACCTTACCTCCTTGTAATTAATAAAAAAGTCATCTATTCTGAGCAAAAGAAATTTATTCTTAATTGTGACCTTGTTCAATTCGTTGTACTCAATCCACATTCTTAAACTTACATCCTTCTTCACAAATAACATAAGTGAATCGTAAGGAGATATGTTGGGATTGATAAAGCCTTTATCAATCATGTCTTATAATTGTACATTTAGTTCATATAATTCAAGTGGTGTCATCTTATAAGGGGCCTTTGAGATTAGTTTGGCTCCTTGTACAAAATCAATCACAATTTAATATCTTTATTGGGTGACATCATATATAAATCTTTATTAAAAACATCTGGATATTCATATGCCATTGGAACTTCTTTTAGTTGTAGTTCTTTCTTTTCAACTTCTTATATTGAAGTTAAATAGTACTCACAACCTTTATTTACTAATTTTTAAATTTTCAAAATAAATATTATAAGAATTTTCTTATCCTTACCAAAATAAACTAGGTCATTATCATTTGTCATGTGAATCTTTCATTTGTTCTCTCAATAGTCAATAATGATCTACTAGGTTGTTAACCAATTTATTTTGAGAATAATATAAAATTTTGATAATTTATAATAATCAATTAGAATTTAAATAGTCTCATATTGATTTTCGCATCTAGTTTGACGTATTTATTTATTTTTACCTCCTCTCTTGTAGCCAATTTTCTAAAAGAGGAGTTTTTAATAAATATATTTCAACTGACAATCATATAATTAGATCAATAGATATAAACAAATGTGATGCACCACAATCGTATAAAACTATTATAGGTATACCTTGCAACATAAGAGCACCTATCATAACATTAAGTGATGCATGAGCATTCTTTTATATAATAGCATAGATCTATGGTTGTGCAGTCTATTGTGGCACTATAGAAGCCCACTATCAACTAGTACTACATGCACTCTGAGGTGCACTGTTAAGTCCTATTGGTATAGATCCATTGAAGGTTTTCATTCCACCACTAACTTATTAATTTTTTTTATCTTCTTTAAAATTTAAAGGATAATATATAATAATGTGGCTGACCTATTAACACTTATAACATTTAATTGGCTCTAATATTTGACACTTTCCCTAATGAAACTTTGTTCAAATTCTACATTATGGCCTTTAGCTGATTCTTGATTTGATAAGAGCAATAAGAGATTGTGACCCTACTACATATGCAATTATTTCTTAAATTCAAATCCACTTCCTAATACAAAATTAGATCAATTATTGAAGCATAATGTCATTTAAGCATTGATCCTTATACTTCAATGCCATGAATGTGGTGACTTTTTGCCATTAATTCAAATTGCTTTCTATTTAAATCATGTCTTGATACCACCAATGTGGAGACCATTATTGACACAAATTCAATTGTTTTCTAATTTAGTTTATTTCCATCACTTAAATTCTTATTTTTTTTTCAAATTTTAGAATTTCAAATTATGAAATCTCCTTTAAATTTTGTCCATTTCCTAATTTATAAATACATCAATATAATATGCATATCTATAATTAAAATAATCACATAGTTTATATCCATAACTATCAACTAAAAATAACTGAAACCACTAACTATAAGTAATTGAAACTAACGCAACAACCATATTTTATAGTTCAATAGTTTCTTTAACTATTACATCTAGATTTCACATACATATGCAATACTGAATAAGCAATATGATAAAAAAGTTATTTAGCACAACTTTTATAGTTGAAAGCATTATAATTTAAATTTTTTCTTTTAGGTAATTATTTTACGTAGTCCTCTTTTTATTGTGGCTCTAATATACCTAAAATGTTAGTGTCAAAGAAAGGTTAAACCAATCATCACTAACTCAATTAGTCATATTTAATCATAAATAAGTATATACAATAAGCAACAATTTTGATCACATGTAGGGTCAATCATAGTATGTAATCAAAAAATATCTCATTAATTTAAAATATAATAAAGAAATATAATATATTATAAAAATAATATGTTAAAATCTCTAAAAGAAATAATAAGCACGTCATTATTATAATTTTAATTATTTCTTAATGTAGTCATGTTTATCGATACCTATTTCTACTTAACTAAGTAAACATTATAGTGGCCAATGTAGCTATTCTCTCTCTTCTAGAATAGTAATTAGTATTCTCTTTTCAATCCATTTAGTTATAATAAAAAATTTATTTATTTATTTATCATACCAACTGTTATGCATAATCATTCTCAATCTTTTTATATTTCAATGGTCATATCTTTACGAAAAATCTCAATAATGTAGCTTACTAACCACTAACCATCTTAAGGAAGTAAATATAAATCTTGTGGCATGCTAGTTACTAGCTAATTCATGATAACAAACCTTAATTTTGTGGCATACTATTCACTAGCAACAAAGAATAGCATATTTTAATTTTAAAGAAATCATTGTTCACTTATGTCATTTTATTAATTTTAATTTTCACTTTCTTAATTTTTTTATATGTATAATCCTTCTCATTTTCATAATATTTAACTAGATATATGTTTTTATAATAGCACATCAAGTGCCATGCATATAGAGTTATTCAAATCAAATAATTTCATATAATAATTTATCAAAATTGAAAGACATACATTTAGTTATATGTATAAATTCTTATATATTTATATAAAGTAGTACTATATCAATGTTGCATGCTTTGTACAGAAGTCATATGTGATGTCTCAATTTCAATAATCAGAGTTCATTAAATATGTACATATAATATTTATGCTAGAGTATCTATCTCATAATTTTTCTCATTTTTTAGGTTTGTTTTGCAGTTGTCAAACTTCTCTCATTTGTTTGTTTTAGCTTGATAATTATAATTTTCTTAACATAGTTTATAAATTCTTAAATTATTAAATCAATATCTTTACTCTCTCCTTTCTTATTTTTCTCCTTTTTCTTGAAATCCTATCTTACAAATCTCTAGTAAATTTTCTTTTCGATCATTCTAATAGTTAAGTAAAAACTTAATAAGACTAAATGCTTTATTTTTATTTTTCAACAGTTAGAAATATTTGGAGTTAGATCATAAGAAATAAAATAAAATTACATTTTTGGTCTTTCAATCTTATCAAAAGTTCTCACTAAAATCATGCTTCTTTTCCTTAATTTTATCAAAAATGTGATGGTGAATAATTTCCTTATCATCAATGAAGGAACCTCTGACAAACCTTCAATTGCTTGTGCAAAACCAACACTCTATGGTTGCATTAGGCAAGGGGTCATGTGAGTGGAAGAAATGACTATTTTTGAAAGATTGAATAGTAGTTAATGCATATATATTATATTTTAGTTGTAAGATATATATATATATACTAATTAATTTTGATAATTCATAAAAATTATAAATAATCTCCAATCAAGATGAAACAATTGAATTAGACTTTACGAGCTCTGTCCAATTATATATTTATTTTTATATTTTGGAATACTTCAATTTTTAAAAGTTTGGTATGTTTTAAGATATAATTTAATTTATATCTAATTTAATGATTGAGAATGTTACATTGATATGATTGACACAACTCAAAAGAGAGTTTTGAGCATAGCAAAAGGGGTATTAAAATACTTGTAGGATATTAAGCATCCAATTGTTTACATCATAATCTCATGCACTAGTCTTGTTTACATTTAGTAGTCTACCATATATTTGTATGGCATCGTTAATCATAATATTGATTATATATTACTTATATTGATTGATATAATACCTTATTACTAAATATTTATTTTATAGTATAATCCAAAATTTTCCTATTGAACTTTAGCTTACTCTCTTTTTTTTTCTTACTTGTAGGATTGAGAAGATAAGACTAACTTTGGAGCTAAAGATTGCAGTGATTCTGTGGATCTTCTATAGATAGGACTTGTATACTTTTTAGCAATAATGATGCTAATCTTTTAATTATAATGTTATAACTTTATGGACATTAGTTATATTGAACTTTATTATTAGACTTAAATATTACATATTATTAGTCTCTCGTTATTATCTTAGTTTGTCAGTATTGTGATTTAAATATGTGTTTATAGGCTACTTTGGTACCATGTATATATTAGAGTATATTGGTAAGTTTATCTCAATCCAATATGAATCATTCCTAAAAGAAACAATTTCTAAAAGGACATAATTCATTGTGTGTCATGCTATCAACGTAATGATCAAATTAAAGTGACTCTCAATTTGAATATCAAGCAAGAGAAGTCAAATGGTGCCTAGTCATATGCATTGACTAAATATACATTTTGTTGCACCCAAGCATTTTAAAATAAATTACCAACAAGCCAAGTGTGACAACTACTCTAACATCACTCTTATGGCATCCTCTCAATTTGCTTTATTTTCTTTACTTAAATATGCTTATATAAATTGAATTGCCACATAATTTTTAAATTTATTATATATATATATATATATATATATATGCATGCATTCATACAAACATATGTACATAAAAAATATCCTTGTGATAGAATTAAATCCATACAATACCTTTTATATTTGTAAAAAAATAGATTCTTAGATAAAACCTTTAAGTAAAAAACTTGCTTTAATATTGTCTCCCTTAATATAAAATCTCTTGAAAATTTGAAATAATAAGGCTGATTTCTTTCTAAAAGCATTTATCATATAATCCATCTTATTTCCTTTAAAATTAAATAAAGAAATCTAAACTATTATTGAAATTAAAGCACAATTAAAACCATATTTAATTTGACATTAACAAATATGACAAGTCTTTAGCAATAAAATGATAAATTTTAATTATGATTAACATTATTCAATTATTGTAACGTATTGTCACATACCAACTCTAGCTATTGAATAATGTCACATACATCCCAAATGATTATATTCTAAGCATAACATCTAAAACAATATAAATAAAACATGCTTGTCTAATTCATTTCTCTATTCCTTGTCCTCTTAGCTCTAAAAATTGTATTGACATTACCTATAATTTGTTAAACTCAATAAAAAGGACTAAGATAATTTACATTAGTAAAAGAAATCTAATTGTGCATTTAAATCAATATAATTTTAAGCTCATGACACATTCTTGCTCAATATCATCACAAGAAAATAAATAAAAATGGATTCTAACATGTCCATTCAAATGAAGTAAAAATTTCTTTAAAAATTCTTTCTCACAATTTTTCTTATCTTTTTTCACTTGATTGATCCCTTGACCCCATTTTAATTTCATAGATTTTAAGATATCACCATCATGTAATTATTTTATTATTAGGTTTTAACTTTTTAAAATCCTTGCTCTTTAGATTTTAACTTTCATGAGTCTCTTTACCTTATAAAAATCATAGTGATCATGTCATTTTTCCCTAATGATATTCTTGACCTTATTCTTATGTTTACTTTATTTTTGTGTCTTTAAATATATTTTAAGAAAATTTAAAAATTTTTAAAATTGTTATGGATTTCTTCCTATCCTATATGTAAATGTTCACATGATTATTTAAATACTAAATGTGTGAGGTCATGTAAGAGAAATTACAAGAAAACATAGCAATATATTGGGAATACATAACATACAATTTAGCATCCAAGTTCAAAGGTCAAATGTCACCAAAATTTTGATTTGTGGCTTAATGATTCATAGATATTAAGGCTAATAAATAGCAATTTATTAACCATCAAGCATATACACCATAAGGTTCATAGTCACTTACTTTGAATTTGATATCATGGATAAGTTTCAACAATCTTAGAAATTCTTTCCTAACCACTTGCTAAAATGCCCAAATTAAAAAGTCCCAATTTTGGGATTTCAAAAAACTTAGTCACACAATTCTCTTAAATTCTTACAAAATAGCTTACAATCCTCTCCATTTTTTTCAAAGAAATGTTAAACCCTTCTTCTATGACTAAATTCATCATAAGTTCTATTTTTGTATAATTGCATTCATAGTCATTTCTGTCCTTTAGCTTGTCCCAAAAATACAAAACCATCAATTTCCTCCAACTTAGTGTACTAAACTTAATGGAGTGGAGATTACACCATTCTCAATATCCTTTTGAATCCCCCTAACATTTCATGATTAATAATGATCGTTTTGCAAGGTTTTGATTGTTGGTACACTTTAGGGATAAAAGTGAGTTTTAGAAATTAGAAAATATTATATTGTTAATCAAAGCTTTAGGTTAAATTTAATTTAATAAATTTTTCAATCCAAACAATCTCACAAAATTTCTAACAAGTTTTAAAAATAATTACTCATAAAATTTTATTATCTCTAAAATTATCATAATTATTTCACATTGTTTAATATTCTAAAAATTTTCTTTCTTTAAAAATAATAACTTTCCCTAAGATTATGGCCTCCTAGATTTTTCAAAAATATTATTGAAATTCAAATAAAATATATTATTTTCTATAATTTTATAGATTTTTTGAAGCGATATAACAATTTGTTCTTACTTATAAAAATATATAATTCCATTTTTCTACAAGTTTATCATTTTATTTTGTGACAAACTTAAATCCAAATTTGGCCAAATTATGTTATTAAGTTCTTAATAATTTAATACTCCTCATTTAATGCTTTCCTTTCTCGTTAGATTCGTGGTCCCTATTTCTAGGTATATATAATAATAATACCAAATATATATATAATTTCATAAAATAAATATATAATCAAATTTTATTATTCCGATAAAAATAAAACATCTTCTATCTCCTTTACCTCTAATTCATTAACTAATAGAAATATTTAGTTAATATGAATTCTAGATAATGGAATTTATCCAAATAAAAATTTATTAAACAATGCTTATAACATTCAAATGTTACATTACATGTGACTATTTCACATTATTTAAAATGCAATGGTATCCAATGAAAGACTAGTTAAATTTCAATTTAGTTATCATGAAATATATGAGAGAGTATGCAATTATTTATGTAAATTCATTAAGAAGGTTGGACTATTAGGATATTAGAGAGAATTGAACCAACCATATTGTTTTTGTGTTTCTTGGTTGCTTTAGAGTTCTATTTCTATTAGACCATAGTACACTTGTGATGAGGGGTAAGTTGAGTGTATATTATTTTTCAAAATAAGTCGTTGAAAATAAAATCTAATTTACAATATAGTTGATAATAACATTCATCATGTAGTAATGTCACATGCAAAAATTAAAATACATGAAAGAAAGACATTTAAGTTTTTTTAGATTCTTTGACTCTTAGCCAAATAAGCATACATAAACCCCTAATCCAAACTGTACTTGAGCCTAATCTTTTCATTCTCTCTTTTGTTCCAACTAGTGAAGAAACTACATATACTTGATTCCTTTTCTTGAGGCTAAGACCCAACTTAATCTCCTTCACACCAAGCCTCAAAGTAAGGTCTAATTTCCATACTCTAAAAGCCATGAATAGGTATCTTGCTTCCACACTTTACATGCCCAAAGTAGTCCTCTCAAAATAGTTACACATAAAAACTTCACAAACTCACATAGGAGAAAATATGCATTATCTTAGATTAAAAACATGGCTCATGTAATGAATAAATGTATTATGATCTTATAAAGTTTGAAGCTACGTGGATGCCAAATTTTGAACCTTGTAGCATCTCCAAGGGGATGGAATTAAGCCTTGGCAAATTAAAGCTTTTCTTGAGCAAAGGGATGTCAAATGAAGTTTTTTACAAATGTGTAAAAATGTGTTGTGCTACAAGATTCAGAGTTCTACTTATATATCTTTTAAGTTGTTATCACTCCCAAAATCTCTCAAATGCATTGCCACTTATCTAAGATAATCTTGAAACTTGTTAATTAAAACAAAAATTCAAAGAGATGTTTAGAATGGCTAGAAGACTTGTCAATTTTATAGAAAATATTAGCTTTTTATAGTCATTATAACTTATTTGAATTGGATGTGCCATATATTAACATAAAGGTATCATATATGAATCTTAGTTTGAAGCTAACTTACTTAATGTAATATACATATCTAGTAAGTACAATATTTTATGTATGATGTAATGTATGTGATGTGTGACATTTTATATCCTTTGATGTGATGATTACAAAATTAAGCTAAATAATACTAATGTTTTGTTGAGTTCAGTAGTATTTTAGTTAAACCATAAGGTGTATTGTAATAGTTTAGGTTTGTTGGACCAAGAATTATAGCATATGTAGTGAATGAAGATTGATGGATCAATTGATTTTAAAGTCAAGGACCATGTTTTTTGTGGAGTGATTAATCCATAAAGAACTATATTTCTAAATCTCTATGATTAACATGTTAAATATTTAATTTTGTACAATTATGGAACATCATAATTCATGCATGTTTGAGTTAACTCTTTTGTAAAGTACTATGTTACATTTCGTTTTTAAAAATTAAGATTTTTTGAGTTTTTAAAATCTTAAAATTTTTCAAATAAAAATATATAAAATAAAATAAAATAAAAAAATTTTGACCTAACCACCAAACACCTCCACAAGCTCAAAGGGCTTGGGTCAAGTGACCCACAGCGTTAGGTAATGGGTCTTAGGGAGCCGCAGGTCAGAAGACCAACCAAATCTGTGTCAAGTCTGGCCAAAGTATCGATCAAGATTTGAAACCTATAGTGGCTTGGGTTAATTGGATCAAGGTATGGCTCTTAAACCCAACTTAGGCCTAACAAGTTGAGCATGACTCATTAATGATAAATAATTGATTTAGGTCAAGTCAAATCCATTTTAATATTACGTGTAGGTAACCTTAAGTAATGATATCCCAAGGGCACTAGGAGATAGCCAACCCCATTATGTTAATTATTGTGCATAGAGAAAGTGATATAAGGACAAGTAACAAGTGCTTCTTTGTAATATGGGACTAAATAAACATTTTTTATTTCCAAATTTAAGCACATCTATGCCAATCGAACACCCATTTTTGTGATCGAACAATCAAGATTTTCTTCACATTTATGAACAAACTTTTTCATCTAACCATGCATCTATAGTGCTTGATCGAATGGTCAATTTCCTTTGTGTTTGTGAATAGTATTTTCACTTGGTCGTACATCCAAAATGCTTAATCGAATGGCTAAGAGCCCCTTCACCTTTGTTAACAGTATCCTACTCATCTTCACTATCTATTTAGCTTTTGAATCTAATATTCTATACCATATCTCACTGTGATTAGATCTATATCCTTTAACAGTTATTCTGATCAGATAGTTCCTTTGCCCACTTAGAATCAGACGACTACTATGTTTCATCTTTCTCTTTCATCTCCTTTAATGGCTAGCTTTCAAACAAGCTAATTCTAACTATTATGGGAGTTTTTAGGATGTTTTTATTTCAACTATAAATAGAGATCATTTACTAACATTTATAATTATTGAATTAATTTGAAAATTTCATAAGCACTTAAGTGAAGTCCAAAATCGAGAGCATCAAATTTTAACATGCTTGTGGGAGCTTTGGGTTCTTTAAATGATTATTCCTTTTGCTCTCATCTACAATAATTTTGCATCATCCTAGTAAAATCTACATTATTAATTAGTTGTTCCACTCTTGTTTGAAACATATAAAGGTATAAGAATTTTGTATATAAAATTTTTTGTAAAGTTTTTTATTTTTTTAATATAGCTAATTTTTGTAGATTTTGGTGTCCCATTAGAGCAATAATTTGTAAGTAGTTTACCCCTATTAACCTTGATAACAATGATTGGTTAGTAGAAGCCTAATCAGTGATCATGGGTAGATATAGGTAAGGTTTTGGTCAAATAAATTAAAAAATCTTTATACATTTCTTTTATTATTAAGTAATTTTATTTCATCAACAATCTTTTTAAAAATAAATTTTAGTTTTAAGTGAAAAAACTTTTCTTTAATTATCCAAAATAAAAAAAAAAGATTATTAAACATACAATTCACCCCTCCCCACTTATACCTTTTTTCTCACACAATTGATATCACATGATATGGAATGAGATTTCTATCAAAAGAAAGAAAGTTCTAAGATAATATCCTCATGGCTTTTCTTTATATTGAGGACAATGTAATGTTTTCTGAGAAAGTTTTGTCACATTGATCACCTTTGTTCAAAGGTGAGTTTTATCTTTATTGAAAAGATTCTATGCATTTATTTTTAGAATATATTGATTTGGAAATTTGGGATACTATTGAAAATACATTTGAGATTTTAATTAAAACTATTAGTGGAGAAAAAGTATGAAAACCATTAAGTGAACTCACTTTTAAGGAAAAACATAGAGTTCAACTTAATTGTTGGGCTATGAATATTTTGTGATGTGATTTGGTGCCTCTAAATATAATTGAATCATAAACTTAAAAATGACACATAAGATTTTGTCTAAACTTGAAGTTACCTATGAGGGTACTTCTCAAGTTAAGGAGACAAATCAACATGCTTGTTCATGAGTACAAATTATTTTGAATGAATATAGATGAGAGTATTAAAATTATGTTAATAAGATTTATAAATATTATTAATGATTTATCTAACCTTAGCAAGGAGTTCTCAACTAGTCAACATGTGAGAAGAATTTTTCGAGTTCTTCCTCAATAATATGATCCATTGATGGCAGCTTTGAAAGCAATACAAATTATTTTGGTTATGTCATTAGATGAGTTATTGGGCAAGCTCTTGATAAATGAAATTAAGGAAGAACTTGTGGTTGAAAAAGAAAGGAAAAAGAAGAAGGAAGAAATAATAGCTTTTATAGTTAATTTTTTTATAGGCTTATATTTCTCCATTTAAAGTAAGATAGCTCTTATTTCAAAAGTACATAACAAAAGAAATGCATGTAAATGATTTAATAATAATAAGAAATAAAAGAAAAATATGGTTTCTTATAAAAAAAATAATTTGTTATGAATAGGAACTACCTAGGCATATAAGGCCCAATTACCCTGACTACAAAGAGAGAGTTGAGAAGTTTTAAAAGTAGAATAAAAAGAAGAAAAAAGCTATGAAGATATTATAAGATGATTTAGATAATACTTCCTTTAATGATGAAGATAGGATAGAGAGTTTGATTTATCTTATGACAAAGAACAGTGTTCCATTATAACATTAAATGATAAGGTATGTTCCTCTTCCTCCTCTTTATCATCTTCTTCTATAGTTGATTATGAAGAACAATATATTTATGTTTATAAAAAGTATAGAAAATTAGCTTCTAAATATCTTAAATTAAAAGAAGAGTATGAAAACTATTTAAGCTTGTGTGAACATTTAAATGAGTGAATGCTAATTATTTGCATGAGATTAAGATTAAAAGAGATGAAAAAAAACCTTTATTATTATCAAAAATACATGCTTAATTAGAGAATTAAATAATTTTAAAAAATTATGTGCTCAATGTAAGACTTCTTTTCATAAGATAGGTTATGCTAGAAAAGTTATATGTTCTTTTACTCTAAATATAGTTTGTAATTATTACATGAGAGTTAAACATATTTTTTTTATTATAAATTTAAAAATAATATTGATAATAAATATATTATATTTATATGATTAGAAAGAATAGTTTAATTAATGATCAAGTTAAGACATATAGACCTAAAAAAGTTTGGGTTAAAAAACATATGTTTTATTTATAATGTATGCATACCTTCCTTCAAGGACTAGAGAAGGTATGTGATACTTGGATAGTGGATGCTAAGAACACATGACTATAAATGCATCTTTATTTATCCACTTGAAGTCTTATGATGGTGATGAAGTTACTCTTGGTGATAACTCCAAGAAAAAAATAATTAAAATTTGAACCATAAGCAACTCATACACTTTTATAAGAAAATTCCTTATTGTGTAAGATTTAAAGTATAATCTTCTTAGCATTAGTCAATTATGTGATTCAAATTTTAATATTTTATTTAATAAAAATAAATATATTATTAGTAAAGATAATGTTTTACTTGTCATTAGATATAAAAAAGATAATATATATATATATATTTTATTTTTATACATGGTTAAGGATAGTGGTCTAAAATATCTTATAACACATGATAATAATTTTACTTTATAATATAGAAGATTTTATCACTTAGAAAAGTCTTCTTTTAAAAAGTTATTAGAGTTTAACCTAATTAGAGTTTTGTCAAACCTTATTTAGTTAAGTGATTAATTATTTAATTCATGGTAATTGAGAAAATAAACCAAAGAGAGTTTTAAATCACTTAAAGATATTTTTATACAAATATGAAATCACTAGAACTTATTCATTTAGATCTATTTGATTTTATTTATCTAAGGAGTCTTAGTGGAAACAAATATTGATTTGATAATTGTAGATGACTACTAGGTTTATATAATTTTTTTTGTTAGAAATAAAAGTGAAGTATTTGAAAAATTTATAAGATTGATTGTTACGATTGAAAAATAATATAAAGTTAGTTAGTCTCCATTACAAGTGATAATAAAAGAAAATTCAAAAATAAATTATTTGATAATTGTTATGGCAAAAATAAAGTGTTGCATATATTTTCTTCACCTAGGACCTCTCAACAAAATATAGTTGAGAGAAAGGATAAAATCTTGCTAGATGCTATAAGATGTATGCTTAATGATTATAGTATTTTTAAGTATTTTTGGGTTGATGTGGTTAATACTGCTTGTTATGTGTTTAATAGAATAATATATAAACTTTTATTAGATATTTTTTCTTTTGAGTTACTTTATGATAAGAAGTTTAAAGTATCTTATTTTTATGTGTTTAGACGTAAATGTTTTACTTTAAATAATAGAAAAAAGATTTAGATAAATTTGATGTAAAGTTCAATGAAAAGAGTTTTTTAGGATACTCACCTACTAGTAAGACATTTAAGGTATATGATAAGAGAACACTAGTTATGGAAGAGACAATCCATGTTAAATTTGATAAATTTCTTATTGAAGCATCTAATATTATCAAGATTATCATCTTAATGAATTAAAAGATTTAAGTCTTAGAAAAAAATTGGAAGATATAGTTGAAGGTAATGAATTAATAAAGAAATAAAATCAGATTGAGAAGTAATTGAGACACTCTAAGGATCATCTTATTGAGTTGATCATAGAAATGTAAAAAAAAGTTAATATGAGAAGCTCATTTAATCATGCAGTATTGTATCTTATTTTGAACCAAGTTTTATAGAAAATATTTTTGAAGATGAGTCTTAGATTATTACAATGAATAAAAAATTGGTAAAATTTAAAAGAAATTAAGTTTAAGATCTTGTACCTAGAACAAAGGATAAAACAATCATTGATACAAAATAGATATTCAAAAATAAGCTAAATAAAAATGGAAAAGTTATTAAGAATAAAATTAGATTAATATCCAAAGATTATTGTCAAGTTGAAAAATTAGTTGTGGATAAAACATTTGCTCATGTAGCTAAACTTGAGACAATTAGAATTTTACTTATGCATGCCACAAAGGATTTAGATTATTTCAAATAGATGTTAAAAGTATATTTTTAAGTAGATATATAAATAAAGAAGTGTATGTTAAATAACTCCTAGGACTTAAATATATTATAAGATAGATTATGTATACAACTTAAGAAGACACTTTATGATTTGAAGGAAGCTCTAAGAGCTTAGTATGAATGATTATACATTTTTTTTATATCAAATGATTTTCATAGAGACAAGATAGATGATATTTTATTTATTTAAAATTCAATTAAAGGTTAATTAATATATTAAATTTATGTGGATAACATAATTTTTTATGCCACTAATAAAGAAATGTGCATGAAGTTTGCTAATTTAATAAAAAATTGAGTTTGAAATGAGTATGATAGAAGAGTTAATCTTCTTCATAAGACTCAGATAAAACAAATAAGTGAAGATATTTTTATTTCTCAAACCCAGTATCTGATGAAGTTGTTAAAGAAATTTGGTAATGAGAACATGAAGCATAAGAAGACTCCCACTAGTACAAGCACTATCATAGATAAAGATGAAACTAGAAATCCTATTAACATAAAATTATTTAGAGAACTAATTGGATTATTATTATGCCTTACTATAAGTAGGTCTGATATTATAATAAATGTAGGTTTTTGTATGAGATTTTAGGTTAGTCATTGAGAATCACACCTATAAGAAGTCAAGCATATCTTTAAATATCTTATTGGCTATAAGACCTTAGGCTTATGCTATCCTAAATATGAGTCTAGGTTTAATAGCCTATATAAATATTAACTTTGCTAGTAGCAAGATTAATAGTATGACCTCTAACATGTGCTAATTGATTAGTTGTTTACTAATTTTTTGACTAGTAAAAAATAAAATTATATGACACTATCAATAATAAAGGTCAAGTATATTACTATAAGTAATTATGTTGCTTAAGTTCTATGGATTAAAAAAATTTTAGATTATGATTTAGAATTTATATAAAATCTATTTTTTGTGATAATTCAAGTGTAATTTATTTATCTAAAAATCCTACTCAACACTCAAAAATAAAATATATAGAGTTAAGATATCACTTTATTAGAGAGCATGTGTAAAAGAAATTGATTTGGTTATCATTTGTTTCATATTCAACCAATTAATTAATATTTTTATTAAGCTATTAGTTATCAAATTCTTTCATAAACTTAGATAGAGCCTATATGTAATTAACCTTTTTGAATGACTACAAAAAGGGGGAGAACTTAATGCTAAAATCTAAGGAGAATGTAAACTAAAATTTAGGAGTATAGGTCATCAAAAAAGGTGAGCTAAAATATTGAATATAATATTACTAAGTTTGTTCATTAATATTAGAATTTTTTTATATATATAATTTTAGCTAGTTTTGTTATCTTTAAGGGGAGATTATTGTACCCTTTAATATGATCACAAAACTGAGTTAAATATTACTAATATCTTATTAAGCTTAGTATTATTTTAGTTAAATTTTAAGATGTGCTGTAATGGTTTAGATTTGTTGAAGTAAGAATTGTAGCATATGTAATGAATGAAGATTGATGGCTCAACTTACTGATTTTAGATCAAAGGATTATACTCTTTATAGAGTAATTAATCTACAAAGAATTATATTTCTAAATCTCTATGGTTATTATATTTAATATTTATTTTTTTACAATTATGACACATGGGATTATCGTGATTCATGCATATTTGAGTTAGCTCTTTAGTAATGCATTAGGTTATATTTTTTTTTAAATTAGTTTTTTAGTATTTAAAATCTTATAATTTTTTAAATAAAAAATATCTAAAATAAAATAAAAAATTTTAGTCTATGCACCAAACCCCTCTATCAAGCCCAAAGGGCTTGGGTCTAGTGGCCCATAGTGTTGAGTAATAAGTCTTAAGGAGTTGCAGGTCAAAAAATTGTCCAAAATCGAGTCAGGTTAGGCCCGAGTATCAATCAAGGTTCAAATCCTATAGTGACTTGGGTTAATTAGGTCAGAGCATGAGTTTGACTCCTTAATGATAAATAATTAATTTAAGTTAGGACAAACCTATTTTAATAATTAATTTAGGGGTACCAAGAGGTAGCTAACCACATTAGACTAACTGTTGTGCATAGGAAAAATAACAAGTGCTGCTGTGTAATGTAGGACTAAATAAATGACATTTTTTGTTTAGAATTTGAGTGCCTTTATATCGATCGATCACGTAAGTTTTCCATTGAACAATCAATTTTATTTTACATTTGTGAATAATATTTTTCATCTAACCATGTTTCCATAATGCTTAATTAAATTGTCACAATTTCCTTCATGTTTGTGAATAGTCTTTTTTATTTAATTATGCATCCATAATGCTTGATTGAATTACTGAGAGCCTCTTCCATCTTCATGAATACTATCATGATAATCTTCACCATCTATTTGACTTTTGAATCTAACGTTCTAGATCATATCTTATTGCAATTAGATCTAGACCCTTCAACGATTATTTCAATCAGATGGTTCATGCTCCATCTACCTATAATCGAACTATAGTTGTGTTTCGTCTTCCTCTTTTGTCTTCTATAACAGCTAGCATTTAGAAAAACTAATTCTAGTCATTATGAGAGTTATTTTGGGATATTTTTTATTTGAATTATAAATAGAGATCAATTACCAATATTTGTATTGAATCAACTTGAAAATTCCATAAGCACTAAAGTTAAGTCCAAAATGAGGGCATCAAATTTTAGCATACTTATGAGAATTGTAGGTTCTTTTAATTATTATTTCTTTTTCTCTCATCTACAATCATTTTGCATCATCTAAGTAACTCTATATCATTAATTTATTATGCTACTCTTGTTTGAAGAATTTAAAGATACAAAAATTTTGTAAGTGAAAATTTTTTTAAAAAAATTGATTTTTTTCGTATAGCCAATTTTTATGGATTTTGGTATCTTATTGGAGCATCAATTTGTAATTAGCTACTCCTGGTAGTCTCGACAAAAGGAAGAGGTTAATGGAAGCCTAATTGGTTATCAGGGACGGATGTAGGCACGGGTTTTGCTCGAATCACCTAAAAACTCATTGTATATTTAGTTTAGTATTGATCAATTTTATTTCATTAATAATCTTCTTAAAAATAAATTTTAGTTTTAAGCATAAAATGTTTTATTTATTTTTTTAAAATAAAAAAATTGTTAAACACACAATTCACCCCTCCCTCTTATACATTTTCTCACAATTTATACATCAAAAAACTTTTTTAATGCTTTAAATTATGAAGTTAATATAATCACTGTCTTAAGTGAGTTTAAAAAGTGACATTAAAATATATGTAAAAAGTCATTTTTTTAGTTTAAAAATATATTAATGCAGATATGCAATGAACTAATTATGGCATTCTAACTTAAAAGCTATTATCAAATATTTATGTTCTCAAACTTTTCTCCATCATGATGATAATCACCTCACCACTAATTATTGGCCTCATTGATAATTGGTTTATTACCAATAATTTGTGCATCATTAATCATTAGTGAGCATGGAAGCCCATTGATGATGTTACTATCACAAGTTGATGTTAGATAAGATTTTGGAAAATCTAGTAATACCATTTAGCATGTTGGATTGACTTATAAATAATTTTGATGTAATGCTTTGGAAGAGAGCAACCAAATGTAAGTGATTCTGGCAAGAAATGAAGAAAAAAATAATAAATGAAGAGAGAGAAAGAAAGAGAAAATTCGGAAGCTCAAATTGCTCTTTGAGGCCACCATAGAGTTGCCAAATATGAGAGGAACAAAGATACACTAGAATCAAGTAAACAATAATATTTTTTATTTTTGTGCTTTTGTCAAAGTCAATGAAGAAGGGATTTTTTTATGAGGAGGAAAAATGGTATGGAGGAGAGAGAAGAGTATGCATAAATGTTAAAAAAAAGGCTGACATATTTAATCAAGTTAGCAAACTAACACAGACTAATTGTCACCTAACTTGGGGTAGCTTAGGTCTACTTTGTGTTCTTTAGTACCAAAGTAATGGTGCCCAAGATATCAAGTCACACATTACCTAATGCAACCTAAGTGCAAACTTGGCCAAGCTAGGTGCTTATCAGATCCAATTTGAGAGTTTAGGTATGCGGGTGTCCTTTGAGTACAGCATGACTCATCAAATCCTAACACCATGTCTATTCCTAGTAAAACTAGATCCAACTTGCACCTATTATGCACCTATATAACCTAAAACTAGATTCGCATAACTCAAGTCATGCTTAACCCATTTCCTTATTCAAGATAGACAAGTCAAGCTCAGTTAATCAAGCTTAAACCCAATTAGTCAAACCTTTCAAGCCTAAGCTAGGCTTGACCAAGTTAGAGCCAATAAAGCTGAGCCAAAGTGGGTCAAATTGAGCCCAAATCTCATTAGCTAAATCAGATTGAGCCAAACCCAATCAAACTAAACCCCTAAATCAATTCCAAATAAATAAAATCAAACCAAATTTAAACTAGCTTACTTAAAAGCATTTAAAAGTACTTTTAAATAATTTTTAAGACAAAATG
Source organism: Vanilla planifolia (assembly GCA_023846275.1). NCBI lineage: Eukaryota > Viridiplantae > Streptophyta > Magnoliopsida > Asparagales > Orchidaceae > Vanilla > Vanilla planifolia. The sequence goes on from CM043866.1 coordinate 1,494,330, forward strand.
GCCAAAATTTTGAAGGAAAAATAGAGAGTAACTAAATAGAATATTTTAGTGAATAAAAACACTTATTATAGGTAATAATTTATGAATTTTTAATATAAAAATTGTATATTTTCTAGGTGATTAAATCTTCAACAAATGACAACATTAAGATCATACTTGATATGATGAGATGTTAAGCATAATAAATAATTTTTATAACATTTAATTAAAAAAATGACACTTAATGATTTTATATAATTGGAAGCTGTTTGCTATAGTTTTCTATCAAATACTATAAGTTATTATATACTACTTCACAAGAAGGTACTTAATACGATAAGATTATAAATATAATAAATATTTTCTACAAAATTTAATTAAAATGGCCACACCTATTTTTTACGATTTGATGTTTGGAAGTTGTTTATTATAGTGATAATTTAGTTTTTATAATTATTTTTCTTTCAATTACTATTAGTGAATATATGTCATTTCACATAAGTATTTGTTGTGTTAAATTAAATATAATAAATCTTATAAACTATAAGTTTAAGTTGTGAAACACTTTGGTAATTGGATTAAATGCATTGTATTATATAGAAACATGATAAAATAATTAAATATAATATGATCCAATGCATATGATGTTTTGAACTCATGATAATGAATATAAGATAAACTTGTGGAATTAAGGATATATTAGACATGTTATGATGAAGAATTTATGATACTAAATTCATGTGACATTTTGGACTTTTGTGGTTAGCAATATGGCTTGCCTAAGATGATGAACTTGATAAATATGAGAAAAACACCTCAACTCATTTTAATAAGAATTATTATGCTTTTGTATTGTACTAAAATAAAAAGTTTCGCTTGAATCAAGTCTCATGATTTCTTAGTTAAGACAAAATTAGGCTCACCACTACAATATCACATGGAAACTTCGAATACATAACACATTGCATCTTTCTAGCATGATACTTTTATTGTAATATGTAACTTTAGTATATTTCATTTTTTTTGCTAATTCATATAAAGTATAATTTAGTAATATTTTATACATGTTAGCTCTCTTGCATATTATATTGACATGAATATTTTAATAATATTTTGCACATGTTTAATTTTTCTATACATGATATTGATATGAATAAATTAATAATTCTTTTTATACATGATTAAACTCATTGCATATTTTATTAACATGAATAATTAATGATGCATTACACATGATAAAACTTAGATTGATTAATTTACATTAAGAAAATTTGAATTAAAATTAGATAAAATAAATTTTTATATAACATTATTATTATTAATAAAGTAACTTATTGAGTATGTATTTTTTAAATATACTTGTTGAAGACTCTCACAAAAGATATAAGTGGGGATTATATAAAATAATAATGAAATATATGTTGATGTATAATTATAAACAAAATCTATACTATTATTAAGATAGAGTTTATTATTTAGTTTTTTTATATTAAGTGATAATAGATAATTAATAGATAATAATAAGTAATGAGTTTTGGTGAAAAAAGTTCCAAAAATCAGGGTTATCATATTAATATTAGATCAATTTATATATACAATCTCATAAATTTATTCCAACATTAAAGTTTTCACCTTATAATTTATTAACAAAATTTCTCTTTGAGTCAGTCAAGCTTTTTTAAGTTTCTTATTATATCTTGTAGTTCTTTTGTGCTAAATACTTATACGAGTTTTTTGCTTTAAGTATGCATCTTTGAAGTTTTATTAAACTCTTTTGGATCACTTGTATTCTTTGTACACTAAATGAAGTATTAGTAATATATTAATACAGTTGTTATCATAACATCATTTTAGACTAACTTGGGCATTTTGATCTTACAATGTCATCTTTAGATTACTTGATTTTATCATTTATATACTATCATTAATAATACATGAAGAGCTCTTCAATCTTCTTTTCTTTTTCTTATGAGTGGCCTCATTCTTATACTCTATAAGCCCCACAATACATAAGTGACTAATCTTTAGGTGGATATAAGTTTTGCTTGATTAGTTGAAGCCATGGCTTCTTGATAAGCGTATTATTGTGAGTATTCTTCTCTTTTTTTAAGATTAAGATTAGTTGAAGTTTTGTAAACAATGCATGCTAGGGAGATATACTTGAGATTACTCCTACATTCATCAAGAACAATTTCCTTCTCAATGCAATGAAGTTGATGTAGGAGCATGTGATGATCTTCTAATAAATGTATTAGATTTTTTAGTTTAGATATTATCAATGTACTCACATGGACGGGACCATCCTTTCAAGAACTTTTTTAAAACAATCATAGTAGTATTTGCACCCAAATGACACCATGCTACTATTTAGGACTTGACAATTTTATTTAAGAATTATCATTCAAGTTTTGACGACAATAATGTTTTGCATAGGCTTTTACTTGTTCTTAGGATGACTATGACTCTCCTTATGAATTATAGATTTCATATAACATCATATGTTCTTTCTTGACTTCTCAGGTGGCATCTTTTTTCTCATCCACTTTTATCTTCGTATTTTGAATTTATGAGTGAATTATTTACAAATTGATAATAGTTTTATTACTATCTTTTTATAGTAAATTTTTAGTCCCATGAGTAAAGATTAACTTCTCATATAAAGATGTTATACTTATTCTCTTATATTTTTTTATGTATTAATTATTTGTTGTTTGATATTTTATTTTATTTTATTTTATTTTATTTTAGAGAGGATTACTAAAATTAAAGTATAGTTGAACTTTGATTTTTGAGTGTTGGATATTAAACCCAAAATATGAGATCTCTACCTATATCAAATTTCTATCACACAAAACTTCTAGTTTTTTCACTTTTATTAATTTCTTAATATGGATTTTAAATTGTTTAAATCTTAAACTCTTAAAAGAAATTCCTAAAACCTAAATACAAAAACAAAACCTAAATTAACACCCTACATCTCCAAAACCGTGTAGCCGGATCCTCCGCTCTGCCGTTTGCCGTCACCGACCTCACCCCTCTTCGATTATCAGCGGCCTTGGTTCTCTGCGTCTGGTCATTCAACCGTCTACGACGTTGTATCGTCCTTCACAATCTAATATCCGAGCCCATTCAACCGCTGCATCCCACTCCACTTGTGCCCTCCAGCCGCCACAACTACTACCCTAGCCTCCCATTCGCATAGTGCCAAGTCGAGCCTCGGCTGTCGTCGCCTTTTCGTGCATCGTTAACCCAGAGGCTTCCCCTCCTTTTCCTCCAGCGAGTTGCCAGCAACTTCTGTTCATATCACAGTGCTCCTTCTCTTCCTAAAGCCTACGATCCTACGTATGACTGGTAAGCAAAGCTCTTTCTCTAAAGATTTCTTTGAATGTAACTTGTGATGCGTAGTTTTCTTTGGTTGCTCATATTTGGTCTCATACTTAAGTTTTTGTGTGACCCCTTGGTTTTAACTACTTATTTACGTTTGTTTTGATTGCTGGAAGTTTAACGTCTTAGCGGCTATTTGTGTTGCATTTTTACTCTTTATTCATTGCATGTTTGTGTGAGAGAACCTAGGCTTACTAGAATTTTCTTAATTTGTTGACAGTCCTATGCTGGAACTTTTGATAAAATTAATTTTTTACATCTCATTTCACTTAATTATCCTTGCATTAGACATTCTCTTTGGTGGTAACATCTTGCATTAGAAAGCAAGGAAACATGGGGTAAACTTTAGAAGGACAGTTCAAACCATTCCAAAACCAGCAATCTAATGTTCGAAGGGAGACACCAAAATTGTTGAACTTGGAAGACCTCCCGTGGTGCGAATTCTTGAAAGAGACCAATACAATCAAATAAGGGGTTAAGGAAAGGAAGTTTTATTGTGTACTCTTACCATGTTTAAAGGATATTATGCCAACTAATTATATGTTCAACATGTATGCTTTAAAATTGTTGTACTTGATGATGTTTTGTTTTTTCATCCCATTTTCATTTAAGTGGTAGTGTTTAGCTACTGAATATTAAAAGTTCATTACATGGACACTAGTTTAGTATTGCATGTTATTTATTTTGGCTCGGTTGCTCTATAACTTATTTATTGATTCTCTAAAAGCCTCCAACTTGTGTTTTGTTATATGAGGGTAGTTATTTATTCCTCTGTTTTTCCTCTTTGGAAATTTAGAAGTCCTTTTCTCCCATCTCTTTTTATGGAAGGATTATCAAATTTTATTGTTTATAGCTTAAATTTTCCTTCAAGAGTTTAAGCTTCTCTCACTTGGCATTCACTCTCCATCTCATGATTTCAAGTGTTCAATTTGGATGAAAAATTAGGCATTGCTTAATCTTGTAAAATGCACGAAAAGTTGACTTAATTTGGAGAGATGTTCGATGATTGCAAATCTTTCTTCCAATTTTCATTTGTGGTGTTGTCAAGTCTCTTCAATTTCCATTGCATCCCCATATTAGAGATATATTTTTGCCTTCAATCCATGTGCGAAAAGGGCCTTAAAAAACCTCTCTTACCTTCCCTTAAGTGATAAGGTAAATTATTTGTATTCTATTGGGATGCTTTCCTCATATTTGCTAGAAACAATAATAGAGGTTGCTATTGCTGTTTCAAATCTAAAAAAGCATTAGTAAAGTCGATGCAAGTAATGCTACAACATGCTGAATCTTCTTTCGGATGTCAAAATACATCATTGGTCAAAATATGTTAGAAAAAATTGAACCAAATACCATTTTCTAGATGCCAAAAAGAGTAGCACTAATAAATATTTTGATGACATTTCTTTTTGATGGAATAGCTAAATAGTTGGTTAGCCAATTTGATAGGATCAGTGGTTAGTTCTTATCTAGTTACAATTGGCCATGGTTTCCCAGCAACCTCCATCATTGCCACCCTTTGTTGTCGTTGTCAATTCTTTGCTGACCTTCATCATCTCAACCGGTTGTTGATCACCATTGAATGTCGTCCACCATTATTGTTCATTACCATTTCTGAACACTACTAGTAGTTATGACTGATTGTTGAATTCATTGCCAACCACTATTTCCTATTAATACTATTGATTACCATTAATGATCACTGTCTCTTACCACCAACATCGTTGAACACGGCTTAATGTCATCATTGCCATTGATGATCAACATCAACATTGGTCACTGTTGTTCCCCATCGTGAACTGCTACTAGTTTGTATCATTTTTGTCAGCCACCATCATTGTCCTATGCTGATCGTCGTCATCTCCCTTCGTTGATCATCGTAGCCTCATGATCTTAGACCACCACCGCCTTTGTCCATTGTCGATTGATATTGCCACTATTGGCAACCACCTTTGACCACCATTGCCACCTATTATTGTTGTTATAGTTGCCAACTATAATCATTGTCTTCATCATTTTACTTACCACCAATGAAAAGAGTGAAGGGATAACTTAATCATGAATGTTAGTAAAACAATATTTAGTAAAAGTTAGCAATTCAAATGGAAAACGTTATTTAATAGCAATATCTAAAATTTATTAAACAAAACAAAAGAACTTTAAAAGGAAATTTTGACTTATAAATCTCACATTTTGAAAATTAGGAAAATGAAAAACCTTTTAATATTATTTTTTTGTGAAACAAGCTTTGATATTGAACATTTATAAAAAGCTTTTTTGATAGATTTCTTAATTGACCCTATTATTGAGTAGCCACCATACCATTTAAAATTAAAGGGTCTATTTGTACCCTTCAATCATTCTAAAAAAGTTAAATGATAATTTTGTTTTTTTGCAATAAGTTTATTTATAAGATCACTTTTTTATCATAATTTTCCAAATTTTGGTCACACAATCTAATCTCATCATTTGTATTGCATTCTAAACCAGATGTTGGCATGAAACAAATAGAATCAAATTAGGCAACTCTTGTCTTTTCTTATATATTTTATAGGATTTGTTGGCTAATTAAATTTTCCCATTTTTAAGATTAGATTGCTCATGCCTCTCGAACTTCATGGTAATTAGGTCCATCTTGGTCCAATTTAAGGCTTTGGATCAATGGATCAACCCATGTTGTATCAATTTTTTGTCATTTTTGCCTATTGATCATCATGGATAGTTGCATTTTGATCACCCAATTAGTGCATTAGTTGAGGGCTATGCAAAGGTAGCATCAAACCAATTCACTCTTCAAGTATGACTCAAATTCTCGAGAAGACACCTTCCTCTTGTGTGGGTAAGTATCTTAGAGATGTTATTTGGAAAAAGATTAGATCCAACCTAGAGGAAAAAGAGGAAAGTTTGTCATGATCTAGTATAAAACATATTGTTAGGATCCTTCTTATGGCATCATATGATATTGTATTCTTGTTATGAGATTACAATCACTTGTCTTGTGTGAATTTGATAACCCTTGTGACCACTACTTTCCTTGCTTGTCTCACATTCTCAAGAACAATTGTTTTCTTCATCATTAATGAGACTATTTTCTTTCTTGAAGTCTCAGGGATTCTTTTGTAATTGTCAACTAGATAATGGAATTCATTGAAGCCATCTTAATATACATTAAAATTTGTTTTTACTTAGATTTTCTACAACTCAAACTTTTCTTAGTCTTCTTGTTTTGAGCGTCCATTAAATCTGTCTAAAGCTTGAGTCTCATTACCTGAAAGATCAGATTTAAACATTAACATCCTTTTGATGTTGTTTGTGGGAATGGAAGATCGATCCAAGACATTAGTGGCTAAAAGAACATTTTCCTCATTGAGCCATCCTCCTCTCCTTATCCTTTGCAGCCTATTATTGCTTCTGTGCCTTCAGTTCAAATGCTGCAACTTATGTAGCATTGAGTGGAAATGTTTTGGGCCTTCCTTAAACATGTCATTAAACATTTTAGGGTGATGCTAGTTCCTACAATCCCCACACATGTACTATACCCTTCTATTATTGTGGTGGTTTCTACTTGTCACATCTAATCTTGGGGTAGCAACTCCAACAGTCCAATTGCCAGTCATAGCTTAGTGATTCTTGTTGAGCCAATGACATCAATTTGAGTGCTATCAGCCCTTCTTGATTATGCTCCTTTTTCCAACCAACCCCTTATACCTTTGATTTAGTTGGCCTATAGGAGGAAGTCAAGTTATCCGATTGTATAACCTCCTCCATAGGTACAATAAAATGACTGACTTGCACAATTCTCTTCTTTTTACCTAGAAGTTAGACAAATATTCCAATGTTAAATTTTACTTCATGATGTAGTTTTGGGGTCAATGTCCTGAAAATGTACTTGCAAGAGTTTGATATGGCTATTGTGATATGCATTGTATCAAACATTGCTTACTACCATGCTTTCATCTATGATAAGTGTTCGACCCATCAGTGGTTTGTATAGATTACATTCAACATCAATCGCCACAGGCATCAAGTTTGTTTATTCCTTTTTAGTGGTCTTCGTTAGCAATCACTTCCATTGTAAACTTAGTTATTTGTTCTATGTCTTCCAGGAGGACGACAAGCTTCTTCATCATTGTCTTAAGTAGTTCGACACCAAAGCCCCCCATGTTGAAGTGACCATTGACAAGGTCCTACGTGTGGCTCTTATTGGTGATGTGTTTTGGCTTGTTGACTCTAGTCCCCCTTCATGGAGCTCTCATAACTCTACAAGTGGTGTGAGAATGCATCACATGTTACATTGACTCTAAGGAGAACATTGAAAAGAAGCTTAAGAAGTGGAAGGACTTATTTGAGTGATCAAGTGCTCCAACGAAAGGAGAGCTTGTCTCATGGATCTTTCTCCTCAAAACAATAACAATAATATTAACAATAGTTCTAGCCTTGATGATTTTGGTACAATCAGCATTGTGGTGGCTATCCTCATTCAATTCCATGGGGAAACTCCATTGTTAAGATGACCCAAGGGTAAATCTTGTCAACCCTTTAGTGAGAGGGTCACTATCAAACTTTTAGGACCTAAGAATGTGAAGTGGAATATTGCTTAGGATGCAATTGCAAGCGTCATAATTCTAGCATCCAAAACACCAAGGTTTGTTGTGCCCAACTTGTGTTCATCGACCCTTGTGGAGGGTAAGTTTTAATATCCCCATTAAGAACAATCTCACAAACCAAGAAGCCCAACTCTAAGGCAATGTGGGAGCTCCTTCCATCATAACGAGTTCAATCTTTCCTGGTACAATCAAAATTTGAGTTGTGAAATGGAAAAGCCCTTATGGATAATAAAAATGGTGTCATCTTCGATGCTAAGCAAGTTTCTTCTTGTGCATGTGCTCAAGAAGTCCTTAGCATGTTGGACAACTCTTGTCATTCTTAAAAACTTATTTCTTTTGGCTCCACAAATTTGACTCCATTTGGAAATCTGTATAACGATGTTTTGGTCATTATGTTCCATGTCACCAACAATGAGGTGTAATACATGCTTGTCACGCTGGTAGCTCTGTAGATTTTTTATTCCCTTACTCCTTTGAATGGATGAAGATATAAAGGAGGTTAGACATTCCTTTTGGCAACATGTTATTCGGCTTCTCCTGGGAGGTCACACATCTAGAAGGAATCATCATTTCCTTTCACTCATGAGAGTTAAAGAGGATCTTTGATGCACATGACTATTTTTTTGGTCATCAGAGCCCCCTCATCTTACAATTGCATCTTAAGATTGGACCAAACTTAACAATTTTTGGGACATGTTGACTCTATACTACTCTATTAAGTTTTTGATCCATGGTGGCATCTAATTGTTCATGAGGATCCTCTTTTGTGTAGTCAGTGTTACCTGCCAACTCTTGAAGAAAACGAGGAGGTGATGAAGCTGGTTGAGAAGAAGTAGAAGTTGAAGCTATAGCTGGTTGAGAAGAAGTAGAAGTTGAAGCTATAGGGAGTGGCTCTAGAGCTCTAATTCTAAGAAAATTGTAAGTTTTATGTTCTTAGATACTTGAGTTCTTGATAAAAATGTAAATAGTTTTTTATCTTGAATAACATTGAGAAGGTTCAACTATTGCTTTATTTGTGAAACATAGATGTATTCTCTTAGAAACCCATTGATGTGTTTGATATCCATCAAGAGATAATTGAACACTATTTAAATGTTAAGTACATGTTTGTTCTAATTTAGCAAAAGAAAAGGTCCTTAAACATTGAAAAAAAAGAAGCAATGCAAGCCAAGGTCGATTAACTCCTTGATATCGGCTTCATTTGACTTGTGTAATACTTGGACTTGTGCACATCATCCTCTCCAAGAATGCAAAGAGACAATGCTGAATGTGTGTTGCCTTTAGTTACCTCAATGTAGTATGCTCGAAAGACTCTTTTCCTTGCTCGAGAATTGAAGACTGTGGACTCAACTTTGAGATTCAATTATCTCAATTTCTTCAATGTCTTTTCATCCTACCAATAGGTAAGGTATATTTAATCCTAATGAGCAAAATACAATGTTTATTACTATGGAAATGACAATGGAGATATATACCATAGTATGATTGATTGAGTCTTCCACAATTAAGTTGGAAGCAATCTTGAGACATATATGGATGACATTCTCTTGAAGAGCAGGTTCTTCCACGATCACCTTTAAGACCTTAGGGAGAAGGTTTGTGACATTTCAACAACTCAATGGTGCCTTAATCTACTAAAGTGAACATTTGTAGAAGGTTTGGGAAAATTTTTGCTTTTCATGGTATTAGAAAAGGCTATAGAGGCAAACACTAAGAAGGCCTAAACAATACTTGAGATGCCTTCTCTTAAGACAAGTATAGAAATATGAAAGGTTGTGGGCCAAATTGCTGGAGATAATCGATATCTCCCTTGATATACTAATTGTGCGATCTTTTTCTTTAAAGCCTTCTAGAACAAGAATCACATGAATTGGACACCTAAGATGAACAAGTCATCAGACAACTCAAAGAGTACTTGATCTCACCTCCAATCCTCCAAAAGAGAGCAATCTCAACGTCTATCTTGTTGCCACAATAGTAGTACTCATTGTTGTCTTCCAAGAGCATGGCAACGTTCAATGTCCCATATAATGAAAGATATAGATAGACCTTATTTAGAAAGATTGGCATTAACTCTAATGTTCCCTTTCCACTAGTTTGAACTTTTCTTTTTTGATGCATTAGTCACAAATAAACCCTTTCAACTTGTTCTCCATTCAACCGATGTATCAATCCTACAAGAGTGTGTAATATGAAATTAATTGCCTACCAAGGACTTTCATAAATTTCCAAATTATTCCAACTTAATAGCTAATGGTGTGATCTCAAGGTCTGTTAAACCCAAAGTGTCACTCCCTACCTGGTTGCTGTGGGTCAACAGTGTGTCGAAGAGCAAAGGAGTGGATTAGGGATCATGTTTTCAATTCCTCAGGACACCATTGTCCACCTTGCTATCTAGGTCATCTTTTTGATCTTATACAATTAGATCGATCACGAAGTTTTTATTACTAACCTTCGCTTAGCTAAGGGTCTCTTTGGCAAGAGGATAACTATCTTCTTTGACTCTTTGTTGTTGTCAACTAGGTTTGAGAGAAGTTTGACACCCAGTACCCTTTGCTTATGAAATATGTTGTGCAAGTACAGTGATTACCTCATGTTGTTTAGCTTTATAGATTTGCATCAAATCTTGAGTATGGAGAATATAGTTGTAGATTTGTTAGCCAAATTGGGGAACAAGGTTCTTCTTCTCCATGAGTTGGCATCTCCTAATATAGATCAGTTTTTAGTTTTGTAGGTCGTGGCCTTGCTCGAGTGGATGGACTTGTTAATAAATTTCCATTGTGACAGTATATGAGTAGACTAGCACTTGGATCAACCTTCCTCTTTTTCTAGAAATTGTGGCCTTACATTGGACAATGAGTCATTGGGTATACTCCTTCCAAGTTCTTCTCTTTTGTGTGAAATCATTTAGACAACCTGGAGCAACATAAGTTGAGATCCATTCATATTGTTTAAACTTCTAGTTTTTTCGAGTTTGGACCTGTGACACAATCCAGTTGTGTAAGCCACCATCACTTTGTGCAACCTAAGCCTTAAATCACTAACAAAATGCCCCGATAAGCTTGAACGCCTTTCAGGATCAAACTTGGCCATTGCAGCAAACCCTAAGGCTCTTAGTGTTAATGCACTTGGGATGCGTATCACTTGGATGGATCTACGATCACCTTTGAATAACATATTTGACTTGCCAATTTTTGCTTTGCATAAGTCTTGGCAACCTTTTACATCAAATGCAACAACCATATGTGTATCTTAAGGTTCTTAGTGTTCACTCCATTGGTGCTTGTCCCATTCCCTTGGAAAAAGGTTACCTTAGGGTTGATTGCTTTAGTTTATTTAAGTATGATCCATAAAACTCTGATGATCTCAGGTAAGTTCTAACATTTGATTGGTAGACCTAAAAATATCTTGTTCTTGTTCTAACCAACAATGTTCTATTTGATAGCTAGTTGATATTTCTATTGGCATTTTACGAGATGGTCTTAAAACAAATGCTAGGAGTCAAGAAGAAATTGCAAAATGAAAAATCATGGTGCATATATTGCCAAAGTATATTTTTTTACAACCATCCTTGTTAATTACAATGGTGCACAAAAGGAAAAAACAAACAAAACAAGCGACATCTCTTTTAAGCCATTTCTTGATCTCCTTATAGTTTTATCAAGTAATTATTAGGTTAGAGCATCCTAAGAATTCCTTTGAATTGAGATAAGTTGCTTCCATGATGTTCAAGCATCTATGATGTTCATGGTCTAGGTTTACACAATAAGTTCTCTCTTGTGTGTTGGATATGATACTATACAAGGTGCCCCTTGAGATAACGCATGGCCACATCGAATTTGAACTTCTCACAATTCTTATACATTGTGAAAGCTTCCCGTTCTATTATCTTTGTCTTAGTCTTAGTTAGAGAGGAATCTAATGCGGGAGCATTAGTGTAGGAACCTATGTGTTCTCTAACTACATCTGCTAGATTTTTATTTATTTTAGGCTTTCTTCAATTTATCTTTCATCTACCTTTTTTTTTACGAGTGCTTTGATTGCTTTCTCTATCTTTTCTTTTTTGTTAACCTCCTTTTATAGCTAGTTATAAAAATTGTTATTTAGATTCTAAACTTCTTTCATGGCCTAAGGCATCTTATCTTCTTGTTGAATTACATCTTGGAGTCAAGTTAATCCTTAGCCCATGTGCATCAAGGTTTGGCTAATAAGCTTGTATAGGTTAATGATTCCTTCTCCATGATCCCTAGGAAACCTAAACTAAGAGAAAAGCTCGAACATGGTGTCATACCTAATTTTTCCTATGGTGTTGTCTTGTGTTGGAGCATACAGGAAGGGTTGATTGTCCTGTTGAACTTCCATCATTTGGACATTAACTAACCTTTTGGGTGGTAAGTCATCATTACTTGATGCCTTGCTTTAGGTTCAACATTGATGTTTAGTCCTTCCTTTTGTTGCCATAACACCTCAAGGGCTTTTATGAGCCCATAGGCTCAGGTATGTCTTAGGAGGCTATTTGATAGCTGCATTGGGCAAGGAAGCTCCTATCTTTTCAGCTAGAATGGGCATAATCTTTTGTCCCAACTTTTTCTTCTTCAGAGGCCTCTAGTTAACCCTTCATCTATCTGCAAGTGCCTTTGATGCTTCTATAGGATTTGTTATTTTCTCATTTGGAATTGATTATTTTGGTGTTAGGTGAGTTGTGGAAGTAGACATGCCTCTCAATTTCCTCAAGGTGTCATGCTCTTCCTTAATGAATATTTCTGTTATGCCCTCTTTTGTATCCTTATTCATTTTCTTGTCATCTTCTTGGGTTTGGATGAATAAGCTTAGTCACTTTCCAAAAGAGCATATTATTTGACCAAAGAAACATGGGCAACTTCTCTTAAGAATAACTCCATTAATCATCATATTTTGGACTTTGAATCAACATCATTTGGGATTCTAAGCTTTAGTGGCAGACCTTTCATGTAATGCCACTTGTCATACTTGTCCACTAAAGAAGGAAAATTGAATAATGATGGGCTTGATTGAACTTGGAAGAATGCCACACCTAAATAGGATGGAGATTTCTTCAAGGTTACAAAGTATTCAAACTTGATGAGCCTAAATGTGAGCCTATCCTTCTCCGACATCTAGTTGAATTAGATTGCATTTGGGGTCAACGGTGTCCACACAAGCGCATAATGATCCAACATTTCACAAAGGATTCTTATGATAGGAGTGCAACCCCAGCACGAAAAATTTGAGCATCACAACCATCCCTTATCGAGTTTGACTAATCATTCTTTGTGAGTGCCACTAGGTTGATCTCAGGGTGATGTTTGAACTCTGTGTTATCAATTTATTGATATGCTACTCCTTGATGATGTTAGCTCAACAATTTAACTCTTCTAAAAACACCTCACTATTAACATTTCGACATTTAGAGTGAAAATCACAAAGGCCAATATATGAGAGAGAACTCTAATGTAGATAGAGAAAAAGATAGAAAGAAGGATAAGCCATTGCAATCTTGTTTAATAGACCACAAACCTAGCTCTTTAATGGTGCCATCCATTTGGACTCGTGTTGATGAACAGGATGGGCCTAGCAAAGTATTAGTGTGGTTCACAAAGCGTGCTCATCGTAAGTTCCTTCTTGTTTCAAATGATTTATCTTATATTGAATTTTTCACATTGTAGGTGAACTTATTACTTATGTTATATTTTCATGATTTGTTGAAGGCTTTGCAATGCTCATTTTCATGACATCGATATTGTCTCATCTCAGCATCTTACAATTTGCTACAAGGGGGGACCGAACCAGCGGAGCGGGTAGGGCTCACACATAAAAACAGTGAGAAATATCTATATATTAACAAAAGATGAAAGTTGTATATTCGCACTACAATCGAAGAAAGAAAAATTCTACATACATAACCATGAGTTAGACATCTTTATCTTGGTCTCCTGGAGGGACCTTCCCCTTTGACTTGTGGTTTGCTTTGAGACTCCGCCCTCTCTTGTTGGAGCTACTCCAAAGCTTGTTGTGGTCTTTTCTACAAATTGTTAGGTGATGAATTTCTAGTCGCCAGATTCATAAGAATTCCTATATTGTTGTTTTATAATCTAGTCTCAATGTGCTTGATTAGCAAGTTCTCAACCCCATTGTGGTGAGTTCACAAATCTTAGAGATTGAAGGTGGGGATGGTCTTCACCACCTCTTTAGCAACCTTCTTCACATCAGCTCAGTGGGTGTTGTCTCAAGACCAAGCATTGTCAAGCACATGGCTTGCCAAACTATCTTCGATTATGTGTCTTGCCAATTTGTCCGAGGGCATGTGCAACTAATTTGATAATGCATCGATTGGGGATCATAATTCTTCATTATCCTTACTCGATTTCTGCACTTGGCCTTCAAGGAATACTTGTTAGTTATGTGCTCCTATGTTAGCTTGGTTAGTTCATCTTGCTAGATTGATGCTTGTATGCATCCGAGGTGGCCTTCATGTGTTCCAGTTGCATAGTAGCTTCGATGATGCTGCTATCAGTGCTAAATTGATGGTCTTAGTGAAGTCCTCCTTCCATAGATTCTTTAGATCATTTAACTTTTTTGTGATGTCATCCTTGAAGGATTGTAGAAGCACTACTACATTTTTAGGGAAGCTGTGAATCGTGCCCATCAGGTTTTGAACTTGTGCCAGGGTGTCTTTGCCCAGGTGTTGTATAACTTTATAACAATTGCTACTGGAGCCGTATCACTGCAAGGGTATACCTTATCAATGTCAACTTGATTTGTTTCCATGTTCTCTGTTCCCTCTTGGTTTTGGGGCATAGGACAATCTCCCTCTTGGTCTAAATCATTGGAGATATCCTTTACATTTGCCCAAATTTTAGAATTATATATTGGTGCCTTATCACCTGGTTGTTTCTATTACTCAACGACAGGAACCTGCGTCTCTTCGGTTCATCTACTTGTCTCTGGTGCTAGAGGTGTGCTCTATGCCCATACTTTTAGGCTTACCTCCATTTGAGGCCCTACTGTGATAGGCATTTGCAACAAGAGTATATTTTTCAGATTTTGCCTTGCATGATGCCATAGTAACCTAATTCATGACCTCAAACACAGATGTATGCTTTTTCATCTTCCTTAAGTTTGTGCACATCTTTATCAGGAGTAATAGATAAAATTCTATGTTTTTATGGGGACAAGGAAATACCTATGCCACTCCCCAATGCCTTTACCTGATTTATTCATTACGAAAAACCAATTGATGTAAAGCTGAAGATTTGAATTTCATTGCTCTCTCTTCACATTGTAGGCTACCGTCATTCAACATTTGAAAGGAATGTCACCCTTGCACCGCTCACATCATTAGTACAATAGCTACCATTAAATTCAGTCGTTCCAGCTGTCAGTATTTGGTTTCAAAGAGTTGGGCTGTTGGAAAAAAAACTTTTATTTGATTTTTGCACTCTAGGTTGAGTCACTCTTGCCTTTCCAACCTGATGGCAGTTAGGTATATTCGTGTTAAACTTAAAGGCATTTGGATCAATAGATCATCCCATGTTCCTTAATTGCCTACACTCTTTGCTCGTCGATCTTCATTGACCATTGCACATCGACTTTCTTGTGATAGCTCTGCAGAAGTAGCATCAATCTGTTTTGCACTTCAAATGAGTTCCAAAGTTCTAGGGGAGGAAAGCATGATCCTATAGCTTGGGATAAGAATCTTGGTGATGTTATCTAGAAGAAGATAAGTTCCAACTTGGAGGAAAAGGACCAGTTTCTGATGATCAACTATGAAAGCTACCTTCCAAACCCTACTCAAGATTGTGCATAACTTTGCATTTCCGCTCTCAAATCACAGCCATTTTTCCTGTGTGAACTTTCTAACTCTCATGACCACTTAATTGTTCCTTCATTTTTGAGAATGATTGTCTTCTCTTGATCATCCCACAAGATTATTTCCCCTCTGTAAAGTCTCTAGGATCCTTTTGTAAACTTTAGCCAGGTAGTGGAATCCATTCAGTCTATCTTACATTGTGATTTTTTCCTCTTTCAAGGGCTTTCTGCATAAAATCTTGTGTTTACTTTTCAATTTTCTGCAAGTTCCACTTCCCTTAGCCTTTTAATCTTGATTGTTTAATAAATTCTTCCTTCAAGCTCGAGTTGCATAACCCCTAAATCCTGAGAGATGATGTAAGAATCAATAGATTCTATCTCTGTTTGTGATTATATTGTGAGTTTAGAAAGGAAGTTTTACAAAAGAAGTATTTAGAAAAATATTTTTATTTTAGTGAAAATGGAGTTTTTGTCTGTTTGTTAGGATTTTGTTTCTATTTTAGTAAAAGAAAAGGTAAACTTTTCAAAAAGTGGTCTGAAATGTTGCTTGCAAACAAGGGCATAATGAAGATGGGCTTTATTTCGATGCAGAGTTTGAGGTCATTATTGAGAATGAATGTTAATGTTTCTGGAATATGGAGTACCATAGGTAAATGAGCGGACAAAAGAAAAGTCAATATGCACAAGAGGGAATAATTCCAAAGAGTACTATCCTTGTTATTACCAGCCTGCCTTTGCTATGAATTTCAAAGCATCTAAGTTTACTTAGTACAACTCATAGTACTTGTTAATGCCTTCATAAGAGAATTCTTCTGAAACTGTTTTTGTACACCACAAGGTCATCTTTTTATGTCAACTGTGTTACCTGCAATCCTAAGGACGTAATTAAAAAGACCTTGTCTAACCAACATGTAACTATCTTTTTACTTCAGATATTATGCCCTGGTAATCCTTTGTAAGAAAAACCAAACTATTGCCTCTTGTGTTTTGTTGAGAACTGTACATGCTTTGACTTCTTTTTTGATAATGAAATTATTATTTTTTTGTTCGTTTTATCAGGTCTTATTTGGATTTTTCATTATCAAACTTTGGGCACAGCTTCTTTTATACAATAAGAATATAGAGATCATCATGTCTAATTGAAACATGCAGCTCACGCCAGTCACTGATAAAGCTTGTTTTGTCTATCCTTGTCAAAGCAATGTACAAGGATCAAGTTTATAAAATTTGAAGGGAACCTTCTTGACAGAACTCGTTGTAAGCTTGAAGTTGAATAAATGTTAAAGCTTTGGAGGATGAATGTGTTCTTTTCTTGGACTTAAACACGTCTCCAGAAAGTTGTTAAGTTGGCAGTGAAGATGGGTCTATCGTCAAACTTTTTCCTTTTTTCTCTGGCTCAGTCAACCAGCTTCTTGAGGAAAATGTTTTTAATTAATTTGGATGAACAATCTAATATATCGCTGAGCTGGCCGATCTTAAGTGCAGGCTTATTTGTGTTGGTTTCAGTTGTGTTATCCATGTTCCTTATTTTTGAGCACCTTGCTGTTTACTATCTGCCTGAGGTATGTCTTTTTTCTTTTTATGAACTTAATTTGTTTTTTTGGCTGGAGCATCTTGCTTTGTTTTATCATTTATGTAAATAGTTTGGGTATTTGCTAAGCAAATTACGAAGGGCAGTTATATTGTAGAATTTTGTGTATTTTATGCTTCTTCTGTGAACTTATTTTTGTTTTTTTTTTTCTATCCAACCAGGAGCAAAAATTTTTGATTGGCATCATCTTTATGGTTCCAGTGTATGCCGTTGAATCGGTACTGTAGCTTCATCCTAACTTGTGGCTTTTAGTCATATACTGAGTTGCTTTTAAATCGGGATAAAAGAAACTTGATTTTTGTGAGGCTGTTTTATACTGCAATATGATCTGGCTACGCTGATTAATTTGGTTATTTTCATCTGATTGTACACTATGTTGTCTAATGATTTCTTTTTCCTGTTTAGCTAAAAGAAAAGTTTCAGTTTTTTTATGTCTTACATAAAAAGAAATTACCATGATTTAGTTTCAAACTCTTATTGCTGGAGGAAGTAAAGATACAAGATCTTTCACATCTGATTACATTAATTTCATTTATCATCTTCATATCTTATATCATTGTATTTTCTAAATTGCTACTTGCTTGTCTTTTTTTTTTTTTTTGCCTTCGAAGCATACATTTGCTATTAAGATATTTTGGACTTACCATCTCATTCAATCTTTGGGAGGCAATTGCATTATTTCCATCCTATCACTGAATTGTAGTGATGTATGATTCAAAAATGAAAATAGAGTGATTTTATTGTATAACTAGTGGGGTTGATGTGCTACAAGTATCTTCTTTATGCATTGAATTAGAGGACTTTTTTTATTTTGTATTCATACTAAGTTATAGAATCCTCAACTTGGCTTGACTCTTTTTATTTTGTATTTGGACATAGTTGTAGAATCCTCAACTTGGCTGAACTTTGGGCCAGTAGTTTGTGGGAATGGTAGTTATGAAAATTAGTTCTCTAGATGGTCAATAGCATTTTAATAAATATACTTCTTTGTAATGTGGCAACCTTTGAAAGAACTAGAGACATTTAGGTGTCAAGTTTGTCGTTGCAGGAGCGGTAGCAACAGAGATGATAAATAATTACAAAAATAAATAGTGGGCCTGAATATTAGAGTGAAATTATTATTATTATTAGGTGGTATTGATGGCATGAACTTTACTATTTGTTTCAAGCATGTACATGCATACACACGTGATAATTCAATTTTTCTGTAAGAGAACCTTCCTTTGCCAGTTCTATTTTTTGATTTGTGCTTCGATAATTGAATTTATAGATCTGTAATTGTATGGGACATGTGTTTATATATTTGACTTTCTTATCAACTTTTTCATTGAAGCATTTCGTTCTAATCCAGTCTACTGCTTGCAGCCACGTGTCCATTTAACATTCTAACTTCAATAAAACACATTCTTTTTGTTTGTTTTAACCAATTATCTACACTGCTTAGCATCGCTGGTCTTGTTTTTAATTTACTAAAGTTGTCTTTAAGCTTGAGTAGTATTTTTTTTTTAACAATTTAGAGGATAACTTTTCTACATCTCATTGAGGCAAAATCATTATTTTTTTCTCTAACTTGGTCACTGACGATCATGCATATAATAGTGCTGGTACCGATAGAGTTACTAGTGTAGACAGATAATTGATAGTTCACGTCATTGATGCTAGGCCTTAAATTCTTGTGCCCATTTTTGTACCAGTGTTTTACACACGTTTTTTTTTTCTTTTACTTGATTTGTTATTATATTGAAAAAGTTCACGGTGAGTTGGATGGCAATGTGAGGAAAGGGATTGTAATTATGATAAATGGTGCATAAATTTTTGGAAGAGTTGCTGTATTATGATTCAAGCCAGAAAATGTGGGGAATGTACATCCTTATTATTCAATTATTCTTGGATAAAGTTAGACACTTGGATCCTTCATCTAGCTAAATGGTTTTTTTTCTATTTTCCATTCCTCATTAATGCATTTCTTCTTAAACATTTGTGAGTTCTTTACCATTGTGATCCCCTTTTTGAGTCACCTCTTCTCTTGAAGTTGATTATTTTGTCATGTTATTAGAGGCTAGATACCTCATATTTGAGTTTGTCCATAAATTAATTTCATCCTTATGGGTTCTAGCACCGTCTACATTCTATTTCTTATTGTTCATCTGTATAACCATGTTGTTGGTTTCTTGGTAACTTTTATCTCTTCATTTGATTATCCATGTACACTTAAGATGGAATTAGAATAGTCTATCTTACCTATGTTACGATGTTCTCACATACCATATATGCTGTGCTGAAAAATTACATAGAAGAGACAGCTTGTTGGGCTTTATTTTGGGGTAAATATTTCTTATTTTGATACTCCATTTTCGTATTGGGTAGTGGAGGGCAAAAGTGAGATTTTCATCAAAATTTGACCTTTACTTCATAAGTTAGATTTTAATTTCTATTGTATTTGATTGTTAATAAATGCTGTGGACTGTCAGTAGAGGGCTTGGGTGATCTCTCCTTTCAATATTAGCCTCTAGGGATGGATTTCTAGTAGTTGCAGGTGTCGTTGGATTCATATTCTTTAAATCATTAATGTTTGTGTTGTGTTTGTCGGAACTTTGCAAACCATATCAATACTTTGCCTATGTCATTTTATGGTTTTGCAGGAATTTTTTGTTTTCTTGTAAACATTACTCTTCTGTGGTAATATTTGTGTTTTCTTATTGCATTATCTTTATCTTTTGTGTTAGGGAGATTTTCTTGAGTACAATTTGCGTTTGGGTTCCTTCTACTACTGCTGCCTTGATGTTAGACTCAAAATACTTAGCATATAATCTTATATGACTTTAAAACCATCTATTCCATTAAGTCTGCTTTTTTGCTTCAGAATGTCATGTGATTATGTTTAGGGCATCAACTGCTTTCGCTTTTCTTAGCGTCTTATCCTATCATACTTTAGAACCATGTATTCAAATTGAGATGAAATTATGTGAATGTCTTTGGATCCTGGAGTTGCATTCAAGTTACTTGGAATCTTCTTAAACTTTATTTGAAATTTAAAATTGTACTATCTTATATGATTTGATTTACTTTTGGTGTGTTGTTTGTCTCCTGAACAAATGTATTGGTGGAAGGAAGCATGAATGGATGGTCAATTTAAGAAAGCAAGGGGTAGATTCATTGGCTGCGCATATATATGCCCTAATGTGAAATTTGTAGGTCTTTCGATGAAAAAAATCTTTGAGGCCAACTTGTTCTAAAGCCATGACTGTTCTACACTTTGGGGATGAATTTTTCTAAATGTTGCCAAAACTTATGTTGGTGAAGTTTTCATATTGTGAACCATGTGGGTCTGAGCCTCTTTTGAGCCTGCACATATGGAGTTTTGTTCCACTGGGGATGCCTTTTGTTGATTACTTCATCTATCCAACCTATAGTTTGTGAACATAAAATTTTGTATGTGTTTGTAGTTTGAATGCTTCTCTTGTTCTTCATTAATTGATTTTGTTTTTTTCTTTTTGCATTTTGTACTGGATGTGAAAACCTTTGTGTGGCTTCATATAAGCTGTCTTGAATTAAATGTCATTCAGTCAGTCTCTAATGCTAATTTTATTGGTGTTTTTTATTGCCATGGGATATTAACTGGTCCCTTCATGATGTTTTCAGTTTTTATCACTATTGGATTCAAAAGCTGCATTCATCTTTGAAATTATGCGGGACTGTTATGAGGCCTTTGCTTTATATTGCTTTGAGAGATATTTGATTGCATGCTTAGGTTTGTTTTCGCTGTCCCTTATTTTTCACTTTATTGACAGAAAGCATTGATTTACATCTTCCTATGTTTTAATATCTAAATATAAATTCCATTTATTTGTTTGTGGCTAGCTAGAATCTTATTGTCATGTGGATATGAATTCTGTCCAATGCAAGAGGCTGAAAGACGCAAGTCAAAGTTTGTCTAGACAATGAATGTTTAATGTCCGACAAAACTAGTGAGAATAAAATATGAATTTTTAGAGTTGTTTTGCAGTCTACACAGTATTAAGGATGTTACTTGTTTGACTGTAGGTGAATTACTAATATCTAGATTGAAGCTTCTGTGATTGTTAGTGTATTTGATTAGTTCTTTGCCAGGAAATACCATGTATGAAAACTATATGGCTATCTAGAGTTCCCCAGTAGTGATTCTACTATTTTTTGCTTACATGTAGTCATTAGGATGCAGTTAGCCAATATGGTACTTAAAGTGGATGCTTAGCCGTTGAGCTAGATTTGTGAAGCAAGCAATCCTAAGAATGTCAATTTTTTGTTTTTATCTCTTTAGGTAATTGAAAACTAGATCACGAACATGAATATCATTTAAACCGTGTCCAATGAAACAAAAGAACTTGAACTTTCAAACATATCATATGAAAACTTTCGTCAATAACTCTGAAAATTGTTCAACGGGTTGTGTCAAAAGTATAGATTCTTTGCAACTTATTTCCATATTAACTAGGGATTTTTTTTTTTCTGCACAGGCGGTGAGGAGAAAACAATTAAGCTCATGGAGACTCAATTCCAAGTCAGTTCAAGCATGCCTCTTTTGGAAATTGCATATGAAGATGGTTTTGTAAAGCATCCGTTTCCATTAAATTGCTTGTTGGGTGACTGGTATCTAGGCCCAGAGTTCTATCAGGCTGTCAAAATTGGCATAGTACAATACGTGCGTTCTTCCCTTTTATGTAGTTGAAGTTCTTCTGATGCTTTCCAAATGTTTGATCCAATTTCTTCTTTCCCAGATGATATTGAAGACGGTTTGTGCTCTCATAGCAATTGTTTTACAGTTTTTTGGAGTTTATGGGGAAGGAAAGTTTGAATGGAGATATGGGTTAGAGTTTTATCCAAGTTGTCCATTTATGACATCTATTTTTTTTTCCCTTTGTTCGATATTTGAATGGGCTTTTATGCTGCAAATATAAGCAGGTATCCATATCTAGCAGTTGTTTTGAATTTCAGCCAGACGTGGGCATTGTATTGCCTAATACAGTTCTATTCTGTAACGAAAGACAAACTGCATCCTATAAAGCCCCTTGCAAAGTTTCTCGTGTTCAAGTCTATTGTATTTTTGACTTGGTGGCAAGGAGTTGTTGTTGCATTTCTCTTTTCTACTGGGGCTTTCAAGGGCCACTTAGCACAAGAGCTGAAAACCTGCATTCAAGATTATCTCATATGCATTGAGGTATGTAGTATCATGCTTAACATTTTTTTTTAACAATTTTTTGAAGATGATTTTTAGAATCAGGATCATATAGAGGCCCTTAAAAATTTTTGGGCCAAGCAGTAAACCAAAATTTCTCTACTATTTGACTGCATAAAACAGATATGTAAATAAGTAAACTTAATTGGTAAATTATGACCGAAGTTGCAAAATTGGGGAATATGTGACTATGTGAGAAGCAAAATAATGTGCAGCGTGAATGATAAGTATATGTCTTTAGTATTTTGCATGGGCAAAATGTTAGCTTTCATAAATATTTGAGCGAATGTTAAATCTAGAGATAAGTTAAATAATTTGGAATTTGTGAATCCTTGGAGGCAATGTGGACTAAACTATTCTCCTAAGGGAGTTAGTCTCCACATCTTTCTAAATGGTTGAGGCGTTGCATCCGTAGGATATTATCGCATAGCAGCCACAAGGCCATGTTATTGATCTCTGATCAACTACAGTCTAGGACTGATAATCAAGCAGTCCACTGTGAGCTGCTCAAGCGCTGCCTTCTGTCTACCTAGCTGTGAAGTTATTGACACTGACTATTGAGACGATACAAGTGCTACGTTAATGCATTGAAAGAGAAGGCTGAAGACAATCTTGCTGCCCTTGTATACCAAAATGTTTTGTGTTGATGATGCACAATTATCTAAATGTCTTTGGCCTCACAGACTCTTCTCTATTAAATATTTTTGCTACTCCGAATTCTTTGAATGTAAATGTGAGGTTACTAATCTCGAGGTTTTAGCAGAGTAGAAGGATATTTTTGTTTGGACATTATTTGACATGCCGGGCATGAGCAAGGAAGTCTCATAGGATTGATTGAAAAAAATTGTGGGTACCAATGCCAATAAGTTGTATGAGAACGACAAATGGGTTTTAATAGGCTTGCGCCAAATTGAAAGGCCCTACACATCATCCAACAAATAGAGGCCCCAATGTTGATAAGTTGCAAAATAAATATAGGGAGGAGAAATTTTGACTTGAAGAAGAGATAACCTGATGGCTTATTATCTCTAAATTATGTGTTAATTATTGTTTATTGAATATTACAAAGCTTTCATTCTTTTGGCTTTCCTTATCTTTTAGCAAGTCTTCCTCATGGTGCATTTAGATTTGCATACGACAAGAACAATTAAGCTGTAACCCTTGGTAGTTGTCTTATTTACTAATGTTTTTTAGAATGAGCAGATTAATGAAATTTCTTTATTGAGGTAGGTAAATTTATAAATCTATGTTGAATTCAAAATCAAAAGACTTGGTTTTCTTTTGAAATACGATAGAAAGAAATCATGTTCGTACCGATGTCAAGAAATCTCTACACCATTTCCCAGGATGAAAAGAACTGGATTTATATTAGAAAACTGTGTTCTCTGAGCAATCTTGAAATATTTTCTCCAGTAGCAATAAGTTTGACTGTGATGGAGTCCAAAATAAGACAATTGCATCCGTCTTTAAGTGTCTTGCAGGCAGAATAGGCCATAGGTTTGAATTATACTAAAAGCTCTCTGCTGCAATTACGTTAAGGCTTCTTAGTGCTGTCGGATGGATCTCCACGATGACTCAGAATGCAATCCAAATGCTAAGGGCATAAAAATATAGGAGGATGGTTAGTTCAAAAGTTGTATAATTAGTTGTCAGGTTAAATTGTACAGATTTTATGATTATAAACCACTAAACTAATAAACTTGAATTTAAGTTATTCTTTGTATTCCCTCTTTATTAGTCATAGGCATGTTTTTATCCACTTCCTATGTAGTTTCCTCATTAAATTACGCAGAATAAACATTGTTTTGTGCAAATTCTTGCAATTTTTCATGTTCTTGATTTTTTTTTTAGGTATGTTCAAAATATAATTCTTTTCTTTTAATTCTAAAATATAGATGGGTATCTCTGCTATCGTCCACTTATACGTGTTTCCAGCCACGCCATATCGTCGAGGGGAGAGGTGCATTCGTAACGTCTCTGTTATGGATGATTATGCAGCAATAGGTTCTCCACTTGATCCAGAGGAAGTCTCAGAAGGTGGAATGTTATCCAGGATGCGCATTGCTCGTTGCGATGACAACCAAAGGCGGCCGAGCTTTCCAGAGAGTGTTTGTGATGTTGTTTTTGGAGGAAGTGAAATCGTTCGTTTCTTCTATCATTCTTTTCTTATTCCTCTTTAGCAACCTGGTGTCTACTTTAATTTGCTTGTGGGTTTCAGATGGTCGATGACGTGAAGTTTACTGTTTCGCACGTAGTGGAGCCAATGGAAAGAGGAATCGCTAGGCTAAACAAAACGATTCATCAGATCTCAGAAAACATAAAGCAGCATGAAATGCGCAAGAGAAAAGCCAAGGATGATTCTGATCTAATCCCTTTGCGTACTTGGACAAAAGAGTTTTCTGAAGCACGCGACCATGTGGCTGAAGGAAGTTTTAGTGACAGTGGACTATCTAGGAAGAAGACGAAGACTGTTGACTCTAAGGCCAGGTTGTCTGGTACTTCTTCTGGATCTTTATAGTGGTCATAGATGAACTTAATTGGGTCTTCTAATAACTTTTTTTCGATCGTTGTCTTTATAGGTTAGTGTTTGGCTTACAACACTTTTAATGTCAAAGGAAACGTCTTTTTACTGCTCACTTTTAGGTTTTTCATCTGTACCTGATTACGTGTTTTTATATTATTGCTTTGCTTTCTAGAGCCAATTGATAGTTTTCAGAATTGCCATAAAAGGTTAAGAAATGTTTCTAAGATTTATTAACTCATTAACACCTGTATTTTACTTGTATTTTTTTGGTTTTCGTGGGGTTGTGGGGTTTGGTTAAAAGAAATAATTTCTGTTGTTTTGAGTTAAAATTATTTTTTTGATATATATATATATATATATATATATATATATATATATATATATATATATATATATATATATTATAGGTATTTTTTTTGAAATATGAACAGGCATTTGATTGTGATTGAAAAAGTGTTTTAAAAAAAATAAAATCTAAAAGCATTGTATTACACCGAGTCAAACTCCTTTGTACTCTATAACGTGGCTAGCAAAAGTGAAGCAATTACAATTTCTTTTAAATAGAGCATTCTTCCGTGATGTGAGACAAATAATAGAACAAAAACGATAAAAACCAATTTAATTTTATCTTTTGAGCATGTTTATTTTATTAAAATTATTGTTACATTTCTTGTATTTTAAGAATAAGGTGTTATCTAAATCAATCAAAAGGTATACACAAACAATTCATAAATTAAGATGCATAAACACTAATGTTCAATGCATAAGATAAATAAAAAACTTAACTAGAATAAAAATTGAAATAGAAATATTTGATGGAACTAAGCTTCAAAAAATCACAGATATCATATTTTGTTTGTATAAATCTTATTTGTTTCAATCCAAATGATCGTATTGTTGATGTATTCATAATTCAATAATTATTTTAATGATAAATTTTATAGATACATACATAGATTAGGCTTCTAATTGTTAAATCATAAATTATGAGCAAGCCTCATTCTTCTCAAGATATTTTCTATCACTTTTTTCACCTATCATTTTTGTTAATGCTTTACAAGATTTCTCACTACTCTCATAAAATTACATCTAATATATATATATATATATATATATATATATATATATATATATATGTAATTTGTTAGATATTATACTAATTTATTTCTCATGAATACAAGAATATTTATCAAAAGATTTCTATACTATTATGTATAAAATATTGTCTTTTTTTAGTCAAATTCTATCATGGATGTTGTTTAAGTTTGTTAGGAGGATTTTTTTTAAGAAAGAAAATCTCCACAAAACGTAAGCATAAAATCACTATTATAATTTCTCATTTGAACTAGAGATTTAATAGTATCACCACATTTGTTATTAACTCAACATGTGTTCCATTATAGCCTAAAGTTTGAAGTATTTCAATCCATTCTAATATTCTTTAATAAGATTATGTGTATATGAACTTTATCTATTCATTGAATATGCATTATTTTCTCAATTATAGTGCACTACACTATTGATCATTTGTACAAACTCATGTTAAGAACTAAAATTTGATTTTTTTTAAATTATGAATTAACATCATATTACGTGTTTCAAGGTTTAGAATGAAGGAATTCACACTTTTTAAAAAGGGTTATGCAAAATGCATTAGTAACATTGAAATACCCAAAGAGATTTGGTAGTTTGATCACTAAACAAAGTTAATTTCACCCAAAATTGTCAAAATACGATGATAATAATTATGTGACATCTTTACTGCATGTATATTTATATCAAGATGATGATGTCATCAACATGTATGTATAAAATTACATCATGAATGATCAGCATCAAAGTTCATGAAAACACTTCTATTGATATCAATTGCAATAAATTTATTAAAACTATAATAAAGATGTTCTTGGCTTTGTACTTCTTGCAAGTTACAAAAATATTTAAATAGTTTGGGTACCATATTTTCAAAGTCTTGTGTCATACTTTCTCTTAGTACATGTAAATCACTTGTTTTAAATCATCTATTAAAAATATAGTTATAACATCAATTTTGTGAAAAAAAAAATCATATGTAACAACCACATAATCAATGCTAAAATAATAAATAAAAATCAACACTTTAACTAGTGGTAATTCCTAACTACTTTACCTTTTATGAGTTCAAGAGTTGAATGACTATTAGATGTACTAATATGTTCAATGGAATCACTCATTTAAAAAATAATGAGAAAAAAATATTAATCTTGTTTTTCTAAAAAAAATAGATTTAATTTTTTTTTATGATTTTATATAAAATAATAATGTTAGAATAAAAAGCATTACTTTTAAAACTATAAACTTATATATAGTAGAATGCTCAACTTTAATAATATATAAATAATATGTAGTATTAGAATTAAGTTTTCTTTTATTCGGATAAGGTAAAAGAACTTTGATAGGATGCACTCACAATTTCAAGAGCTATAACTTTGGTAAGTGATTATCTCAAATCTCAAGAAAAGGTTGTTTATTGCAAAATATCAACTCCACCCATTCATGTTTAATTTTGCATGTTCTACCTCTCATAATGCTTACTACCCCATCTCCTCTTTGCTTTTCTATCTTGCTATTTCTTATAATCATATTCCTCTCATAATGCATACTTAGTTTCACTAATGAGTACATATTGCATGGGGCATGTTGTTGTATCTCGGAAGAATGCTCTTAATAAACATTTTTGTTGAGAGAAACTTTGATTGATAAAAATAGTTCTTAAGGTTATTGTGGATAATTGATTTAAATTATAAAATAGTGATAATAATAATAATACTAATGAACTTTAAGAATAAAATGAACAGTTATATTGCATAGAGGAGCTAATTGTGAGGTTTGAACTAACTTTGCTAAACTCTTGTGTATGTAAAATTACAATTTTATAACTCTTCTTCTAAGCTTGATATCACAAAGTTTTTAATAGTGGAATATATTTAAACTCTTTAAGGCATACTTTTATGGTGACTCCCCTTTTCATTATTGGCCTTTTCAAGTATTGGGTGTCACTTAATATCCTTTTTTTTTTCTTTTTCTTCATGAAATATTAAATAGTTAAACCTTTTTCAATTTCTTTTTAAAATCAAGTTGTAGAAGTGATGCCAATTTCTTTGAGAAAAATATTTAAAATATTTGGTAAAGTGATATTAATACAACTTATGGAAATATCAATTTTTTATACTTCTTTAAAAGCAATATGTTCTATACAACATTAATGATAAATCATATTTTATATATTCTTAGATATCATTTTACTTAAATACAATAAATATAAAAATTATCATGCACTAGTATCATTTAATCATCTTGTACTAGTTTTTATTCTATATTGGTAGCCCTATGTGGTGCTCTTTATTGACTTAAAAGTGTTAGGCCAAAATAGATATGAGCCAATTGACACTATATCTAAGAGACAAAAGCATATAGCATAATGTAAAACATATAAGTTTTGGGTAATCGCATACATGATATATATTTACAAAGTATCTGAAAGTAGTAAAAGGCATATTAACTTCATTTTTATTTGGATTCATTTGAAACATAATTTTAATTTTGAGAAATCATATTAGTTTTTTTTAATTTCTTTTATATTCTTTTATTCATGTCAAATTTTTAATGACATCTTTATTACAGTACTCTCAAAGAAGTGTTATTTCAATTAGTGATCTTACTTTTAAAGAAATATTATTTTAGATAGTAAACACTTAATTCTAAAAAAATTTATTTCAAATAATAAGTTTGCTTTAAAAAATAATTATTGATGCATCTCATATTGTATCACTTTTTCATATCCTCTTTAACTAAATTTATTGCTTATCCTTTTGTCATTTGTGACTATTATCACCATGCTATAAAAGAAAAAAAGCATATAACCATTGATCATAACATTATCATATTTAAGCAAATTATGCATTAAGTTATCATTTCAATATGTTATTATAATCACATTTAGTAAACATCCTCCAATTAATATTTCACATTACATTAAGACTTTTAACCTAGCATTATATATTACATTGAACATCTATGTGATGTACAAGTTTTGCCTATACAAGTACCTTTTAATTTGGTAAATTTCAAATCAATAAAACATCTACCCTACATTATACAATATATACACTATGAACCTCTTACTTTCTAATATAATGATCTCATGAAAACTTAGATTTTTGTTCCAATTCTCTGTTGCTATAATACTCGTGAGCTTTTCCCTCAATTTTTACCATTACTGTGCATTTAATTCCTCTCAATTTTCTTTCAACACTTAAATCACTTCATTTCACTCTTTTCCTTACTCTAATAGAAGTGTTCAATGTTAAATTCACTAGTTTTTATTAAAAAATTCTTCCTAAGTTTGGCCTCACTTTATTTTATACATAAATAGTGTCTTTTTGCATCTCACATTTGTTCATTTTTCTTTAACAATTGTGTTTTTAGTTTTGCATCTTTTTAACTTTATTTTTACTTAAATTCAATAGTTTTCATTTAATTAAAGTCTCCTAAATGATTTTGCATCTATTCAACTTCATCTCTATCTAGTACATTATATAATGTATTATTTTATAGTTGTACAATATGGTCAGATCCTTACCTTATTTAGCCTCTTGGACTCATTCGATTCATAACATCTATACATTAACTACACTCTATTACTTATATGATCCATTTATCATGCTTGCACAATGATTAATAAATTTTGTGACTCATTTTTCTATTACTTTATTGTATTATACAATATTCTTATGTCGTGTTGTATGATCCAATTCCTTATCGTACTAGACTAATCTACTATTTAGTTGACACACTATCATATTTGTATGATTTAGTTATCATACTTTATACAAATCTAATCTTATGAATAAGCTCACTCAATAGATTCTCTCGCTCAATCATATTATATGGTCTTATGATATCGTGCTATATAACATCTTAAAACCTGAAACATATCCTTAGAAAAAAATTATAAAAATTTTAAAAATATATTTAAATCAAAATCATTATTTTATTCTTCCTTTTTTAAGCTCATCAATTATTTCTTTATTCACATAGTTTCTTTAAAAATAAATTATACCATCTTTTAGGATATTATAATCTTCTCTTCTTATAAAAAATATCATCAATAGAAATAAACTATATAAATCATTAATTAAATAAATAATTATGCTTTACTAAGAAATTTATGAAATCAATAAACTACTCAAATTTAATCCAATCCAAGGCAACATCATGAATAACCATTAATATTTAATAGAAAAAATAATAATAACTAATAAGTCTAAATAAATAGTTCGATACAATCTATGTCTAATAAAATATAATTAAAAATAAATAAATATCAAATCAACTACTACTAAATATGAAATAAAAAATATAAATCATTAAACTATGTACTAACTCTAATGATCTATAACTACTCGACTCCTACTTAACTCTTAACTCCTTTATCTTACAAAAATATAAGGGAAAAAGTTGGGAGGCTCATTAAGAAATCTTTGATCTATATTATCAGACTAACATGTAATAACTAAATAGTATGTAATGTAACAATAAAGTAAATCATGTAAATAAATGACATAAGTTATTAACTATCATAAGACATTACTATCTATTAGTTAAGTTAATACATATCCTTATAATGTGGCTAATTAGATGCTTAGTATCTTCTTTCTAATTTAATACACTTTTATATTTAAGAGAATCATGATAGGATCTGATACTCTTATCACATCATATAATTTTATACTCCACAAGGTAATGTAAATCATATGGCAAACTCATAAGATTCTATGAGTTTATAACAACCACATATACTCCTTTTTCATAATATAGCACATCATGTGATTCTTTATAAGTTTAGATATGTAACTATTTTTGCTTAAGACTATTTTTTCCATGACTTTTAACCAATCCTTAAGGTTCTTACTATGTAATATAACACTCCTATAGATTCAACCATCTATATGTAACTATCTTTAAGTCAAAGGAATAAGATAATTAACCTTTCTATTTCCTGAGTGAGCATGTATGATCAAGAGTCCATTACACCTAATTGTCTTAAGGTTTCATTAAATCTTAACTCAATTATTTAGAATATCTTTGGCCATTTTTCATGTTTTTTGGTCTTGTCCTGATTTTGTTTGAGACATTGCTTACCTAGGTTAACCATAATATTCAAAAAGCCTTGGTTTTTATCTTAGGTTTTATATATAGCTAATTACCATTATAACTATGTTTAGAATCACATAAGTATCACTAGTAACTCTTATGCCTCCAAGATAATCTTGACTCATTATACTTATTCTAAGGTCTTGAGCCATCACACATCCCTTAAAATCTCAATTTAAGGTGTCATCATGTGACCTAAGAAGCTAAATAAGGTCATTCATGGTCTTACTTAAAAACATAATTAAGTCAAGGGTCTAACTAACATCTTTACTTTATTACTTTCTTTGGCCAAAGCTAACACATTCATTAGTCTTATTCCAAGCTCTTTAACCTTTAACCAAGGTCTTGGTCAAGAGATTAACTATCCAAAGTATAGTTTATAATATGCATAGAGCTTCACCAATGATGTTTTCTTAACTCATCACTAAGACCTTTTAGTACAAGTTCCTTTTCCATGAATTATTTTGAAGCCTTTAAGCTAAATTCTAAGGCTAAGAAGTTTTAATTTAACTCTGCTAAGGATTATGAATTATCCATAAGACCTTTACATTAGAGTCTAACTTAATCATAATACTTCTTGTCATAACCAAATCCATGCTTGACAACCATATCCTTACTTAACCCAGCCTTCATCCAAGGTCTTAAATTGACCCCTTTAAAGATTCCAAACTTGAAAAGAAGGGCTACATATAGCTTAAAAGTCATATAAATTCTCTAAAGGGTTGAACCCATGCCTCTTATTAGCTAATTCATGGTTCCATGCTTCTTAAGCAAACTAAAGCAGAAAAAAATACTAAAAAAAATCATTAACAAAGATCTTAGCTTTATTTCTACATGCTCTTAAATGGTTTATGACTTAATCTAAGTTATACATTATATCACATGATATTCTATATATTTTTGATTCATGGTTTTGACAAAAAACATACATCTTTAACTTGTTATACTATCAACTAAAATTGTGGATAATCTCAAGGATAACCTCAGTGGCTCACAATAATTTTTTATTTTAAAAAAGAGATTCATTTAAAGAAAGGTATTAAATCTCAATTTTTCTCTTTACTTGGTTCATCATGTTATGAAACTCTTGGTTTATTCATGTAATAATTAAATTAGAGATACGCATTACATTCAATCTATATTATCATACATCCATTCCAATTAGAAGAAGAATTATTTCACCAAGGAACATAACTTTTAGTAAGATATAATAAGAAAACAAAGTATTCTTGTATAAGTTATGAGAGTTAAATTCAAATACAATTTCTTTCCAACGTTTGACAATTTTACCATATTTAACATGATAACCCATGCATAAATTCTTAATGAAGCATAAATTTTAGAATACTTATGCCTTGTTCGGCATGATAATGTCTCAATTAAAGGGTACTTTGCATCAAAAAATTACAATTCTATATTCATCTTCCACATATAGCCAAAGCTAAACAAGCAACATATGATCATGAAAAGTTCCTTGAATTCACAGGTAAAATACTAACATACATTTTTAGCATGGTTTCATTAGAAACAATGTATGAAAAAATGATAAATGACACTTTAGTTTACTAAAATAAATCTCCCTTAATCATGAGCAGAGAAAAATTCTTCCTTCCTAAGTAAAATTCATGAAAAGGAACGACTAATTATCAATTTTTCTAAATTTTCACATGCATTTAATGAAGTAATTAGTTTTTATCTTATCTTAGATCTTATACATATTTATTGTATGAACTCAAGGGTCATCTTACTTAGAGAAATTATGTAGAAGGATTCTTCTTAGCTAGATCTTTCTTTGCTTCAAAGCTTAAACCCTCATCCTTCTTCTTCCTTATAGTTTGCCTTTATTTTCTCCTTGGTATCCTCTCAGTTAGCTTCTTAAAATATCCTTTTTATAGCTAGGTTTTCTAAAACCCTTAAAAACACTTCTTAAAGATTTATATAACCTTAGCAACATCTTCTTAAACTAAAGATTTACCTTAAAATAAACCATTTTTTGGTTTGGTATAGCCAAAGTTCATGCTTTTAAACTAACATTTTTTTAATCAACTATTTTTTGGCTAACCAAATCATATTCTTAATAATTAAGAATCTAAGAAATTATGGCTAAAAGATATATTTGGTATTTGTTCTTCTTTCTTATATATTTATTTAATATTTTAATATATTCCTAAATGCATGACATTTATATTTGTTTTGTTAATCCTCTTATCTTCAACCACCAACTCCTAAATTTTAAGAATCTTATCCATATCTTATCTTAAATGTATAATTAAATAATAATGAGGATAAGAGATAAAAATTAATAATATAAATAAAATTATAAACTCATTTTTAACCATTAAGCCCAATTAAAGCTCATGCGATGTGGCCCAAATCTACCATTAAACCATGCTACCAATTCAAATTTTAAAATTCGAAATTAAAATTTTAATTCATAAAAAAACACATACCTTTATCACCTACTTTTGAAATAACGTGGCCAAGAATGCTAAGTATAACAACTGTCCCTTCATGGGTCTCATTTTGTGATTCTTAATAACTTTCTAATCTCTAGCTTAAAGATATAAAACCCATGGTACATTGCACCCATAATGTCATCTTCATCAAGTTCATCTCACTTGTCACATTGTCATTGATCCAATCCACTAAAATCCATTGTAAGAGTGTTATCAAGATTTTCTTAGATCTCTTAACCCTTTATTTAAGGTTTTCATCTATTATCTAAGGTAAGGGTTATCTTTAAACCTTAACTGTAACATTCAGGAGGTCTAACTATTATTTAGGATACTCTAAGATTTTTTTAAACCCTAATCCAATTATCTAGAGTATATTAGGGTTTCTTTTAAACTCTAATCAATCTATCTAGGGTACTCTTAGGGTTCCTTTAAAGCCTAATTTATTTATTTTGGATGCCATAACTTATTTAGATGTTAACCTTATTACCTTTTCTTTGCCTTTAACTTTATTTGGGATCCTACTTAGTACCACCTTGCCTATCCAAGCTACCCTTGAGGCGCCACTCAAGTCCACATCCTTAGCTTTATCTTTAGATGCATTCTCTATTATATAGTTAATCCTTACAAGTTTTGGTTCACATAAATTCCACCAATGACTCTTATGTCTAGTAAGTAAACTTAAGCCATTATACCTATCCCAAATATCTCTCTTGAGCCACCTACATCCCCAAACTATCATATAAGGGTGTCAACCCATGTCTTAAGAGACTAAATAGAGCCACTTAGTTCTCTTACCTAATAACCAAGTCATGCCTAAGGTTCAGCAAACATCACAAGGATAAATAATCTCCTTGGCCAAGCCTACATCTCATTTTAAGCCCAAAATTAAGCCTTCTCACCATCATCCAAGGCTTTACCCAAAGGGCTTCTCTATCCTATACATAAGGCTCTCTAGGTACCAAAGCTCTTCATCCAATACAAGGACCTTTCCTTAAGATTTTCCCTCATTAAAACCAAAACCTAAAGGCTAAACTAAGGCTAAATGTACTTACTTGACTCTACCTAAAATTTAGCCCCATAATAACTCCTTTCTTCATGCTTCTCAAGCCTTACACCTTTAAGTAATCACTTCTTGATGTCCACTCAAGAGTTTCTCATACAGTTAAAATAATCTAAGAATTTATCTTAAAGTCATGACTTTTATTATAATACTAACCAGTCCACAAACCTTAAGCACTCTCAACCAAAAACACCCCACTCTTGCAAGTCTCACCAATACTTCAACCTACCTAAACTTCTTCTAAGGCCTAAATAAAAGCCCTTCTAGGTTTTTCAACCAGAAACTAAGAACTGTACCTCACCTTAAAAGCCATCTAGGTTCACTCAATATCTAAGCCTAGCCTCCCATGGCTTAACTAACCATGTTACATGCTTCCCAAGTATAATTAAGGAAAGGAATGCTTGGCTACAAGAGATCCTGAAGTTTTGGCTAAGTTTCAAGTTTTTACTCTAATGTCCATGCCTTAATCTAGATCAAATTACACAAAAGAGCTTGTTCTCAACTTCCTTATTATGATTTCATGTGTATAAGAATAAACTACCATTATGTTTTTTTTTCTCAAATTGAAGATTTACATCATCATGACTAAGCTAAAACATCTTAAGAAAATGTGTTACTTTTTATAGCAAAATCTTGAAATTTTATCATAAAAGTTTCATTCCCATAACATGAAATCTTAACAACTTCGGAAATAAATAAGTATGATTCCAATCAATTTGGGTTCAAAGGTTTTTCCTAATGAAGAAAACTATAAAAATCATATCTTCCTTATAAGCATGCATTTTATTCATAGTTTGCATGTTAATCAACATAACTAAATAGGAATTTCATGCTAACATTAATTTAAAATCATTCCAATCATGGGTAAGAAGATTATTCCAATAAAAAAATCTTAATTTTCATGGATTGTCCTTGAATGCTTGAATCAATGCTATATCTCAATAGTATCAAGCAATTAAAAGTAAAAACCTAACTTTAACCTCTTATGTAATGAACATATTGAACATTCATGGTTTTAGAAATACTTCATAATGACATCATTCAAAGGATTGAATAAAGCATGCTCTTAGCAATTCTAACAAGTCTTAGTTTAGCCATTATTTTTCTTATCATAGAGTTCATGTGAATGGAGTTAATAGATAAAATCATGATTATACAACCACATCTTCACATGCAAATATGAAACAATATAGCTGATTCCTCTTACCTAAATTTATTTATATTTAAGTGTACAATCTTGAGGTTTATCCTACTTTTAAGTTAGGTAGAGGACTACTCCAAGGGATCTTCTTTCTTCAAGCCTTAAGACCACCTCTTCTTCCTCTTGCTCATGGAAAAGCTTCCTTCTCTTCTTATTTCTCATGACAAAGCTACTTTCTCTCAAGAATGGCCTCTTTGTAATAAGTCATAGGTAGAGTTTGTCAAAAACTTTTGCATGGGAACAACGTAAAGCTTAAATACAAGATTTCCCTTCTTGTAGTCAAGGCTTTCCAAGGAATAAATGATTGGGGCTCAAGCAATCACACAACTCCCTCCTTTTCTTTACATGAAAACTGCTACCTCATTAATCCTAAACCAATTACATTCCTAAAAATCCATGGTGCCACACACATCTAATGCTTAGGATTTAAGCAAGTCAATGATATTCCTTAAATACAAAAGATCACTTCCAAAATTTAAATCGGAAATACTCACCCTAACTTGTCATCTTACACTTCTTGTTTGGAGATTCATGCTCAAATCTAGCCTTATAGTTAGTTGACCTTACCTCAAGCATTAGTAAACATAAGCTAATTAAATCAATTTGTTTATCATGAATGAACTTAACACATGTACTTTCAGATGTGATTTCTAATTTTGTTTAAGAACTTACGTTAAAGATTGGTTTGATGTTTAGCTTAATTATCAAAAAATTATACACACATTTATATTTATACACATCATGCTAGGATTTGAGTTTATGATAAATTGCATATAGCATGACATGAAAAAGTTAATTGATACCATTCATGAAAGGTATGAGAAGAATATGCAACACATTGAGTATACTTTTAATCCATGTCTTGGCATTATAATCAATTTAATGTTTAGAAGTAAGAGGAAAATGGTTTTATTATAATTTAATAAATAATCTTATGCTTAAATTGGTTTAACTTATAGATTCACAAATTTTATCTTAACACATTAGAATGCATCAAAACCATGAGCTTGTCAAGGTTATAATAGTGCTTAGAATGCATAATTTTAAATCTTAAATAATTGAACTTAAGTACATGATTATCACATACTATATAATTGGGCTTTATGTATTATGTGTAGATTCTATCATATGGTACATAATGAATAATACCTTCACATACCAACATCCAAGGGATAACATATGATATATTAATTATTAATATATAATATTTTATTTATAATTTGTAAGGTATGCATCTTGATAGATGGTAAAAAAGTGAAATTGCACCATGTGCTAGCATCACATTGCAATGCACCCTTACATAGACATTTACTATGTCATTTGCCTTGTGCATGCACCACTCATGCTTTCCATGAGTACTAAAACTAGAGAATTACATATGGTATGCAATATTTAATGTATGATACATCTAGTACTAAACTATTGTAATGGCTAGTTTGACAAAACTTTTTAAATCAATTATAGCAATTGAAGGAGCCATTAATGACATTCTGGGAACCTTTTAGAATTTTTAACTTATTAATAGACTTCTCATCATTGAAAATAGAGTGAAAAACTTGCAAAATCATTCCAAAACCATTTGAAGATCTTCTTGCATTACATTCTGCATCTAGAGAAGCTATTTTGTAAGCTATAGGGAAAATTATTTTAGGGATCTTCCATATGTATGCAAGAGTGAATTATCAAAGAATTCATCACTTACATAATTCATCAAGATGTTTTTGTAGTTTTTGTATCATCTATATACCTTTATTTTACGAGCTTTTGGTCATACTTGGTAACATTATTACTAATCATTTAGTGAGCTTTATTTGTATATTTATCCAATTGTATTTGGATTGTGTTTTATAAGCTTGTGCATTTTTCTTATGGCCATCTTTGTGCTCTTGATTATGGAGATGGTCTTAGCTCTAGATAATTTAATGTGGGGGGATTTGGGTCATCTTAGAATGGTTCAATTTTGAGCTATTTAATATGAAGTATTTATTGCGCTTTATACATGAAAAGGATCATATGTAGTGGTTTCTCTATCTGGCTATGATCAAGTGAAGATAGAGAGAAAGCCCAACACCAAGTGGATGGGAGTTGAGTGTAATGTATCATTTGATGTGATGATCACAAAATCAAAGTTAAGTATTTATTAATATCTTGTTAAGTTTAGTGTCATTTTTGTTAAATCTCAAAGAGTATTCTAGTGATCTAAATTTGTTGGAGCAAGGACTATAGAATAAATAGTAAATATAATTTGATGAATCAATCTACTGACTTTGGAGCTAAGGATAATGATATTTGTGGAGTGGCTAATCCATAAAAAACTTCATTTCTAAATATTTATGATTAACATGTTAAACCTTATTCTTTGTAATTATGGCACATACGACTACTATCATTTATATATATTTGAATTTGGTGCAAGTTGCATTTTGTTTGAAGGTATCTGAATTTTTGAATATTTAAATATTTTTTTATAAAACATTTATTATTAAAAAAATTGTCTAAGCACCCCTACCGCTAAGCCTGATTAGGTTAAGTGGCTCACAATAATGGGGGACACGGCCTTGGGGACCCACAGGCCAGGAACCAGATCAAATTCGAGACGGGTCAAGCCCGAGTATCCATAAAGTGAGGTTACTATTGCGGTCTTTGGGTCAATCAGTTTAGGTCATTACTTCTAAACTTGCTTAAGTGAAACAAGTAAGGGCAAGCTCATTATTTAATTGCTGTAAATCGAGATAGGTCAGACCCATAGATGTGTGCTGGCACCTTGGGTCATGACTTTTTGAGAACACAGGGGGTGGCCAACCCCATTAGGTTGATTATACTACATAGTGGATGTATTATAATCACAAAACACTTGAGCTATTTTGTAATGTGGGACTAAACATAAACTATTGCCAAACTAATAGTTTTGCATTGAACGATCACATATTTTTGTGATCAAATGGTCCATATCGTGCTCGTATTTGTCAACAATTTTCTTTCTTACGGTTTCATCTAGAATTTTTGATTGAATGATTGAGAGTCTCTCTACTTATGTGAATAGTAACCTCATCATCGTTATCATCCATTTGACTTTAAAATCTATGCTCCAAATTTTATCCCATTGTGATTTGATCTGAACCTTTATTATTTAAGTCGATCCAATGGCAATCACTTCATTCACTTAATTAGATGGCAACTGTACTGTCTTCTCCTTTTGTAATGGCTAGCTTTTTGAAAAATAGATTCTAGCTATTAGGAGTGTTATTTTTAGAATTTTTTATTTCAACTATAAATACAGATTATTTACCAAACATAAAAATTATTGAGTCAAACTAGAAAATTTTCATACGAGTTCAAGTGAAGTTCAAACCATGAGTAATGAATTTTTGCATGACTATGAAAGTTGCAATTTTTTTTCGATCTTTATTTCTCCTGCTTCTATTCATAATCATTTTTACATTTCCTGATAACATCTACTTTATTCATTAGTAATGCCAGTCTTGTTTAAAGAATCAAAAGTGTAAGAATTTTTGTAAATAAAAATAATAAAACTTTGAATTTTTTTGGTGTAACCTAAATTTCTTTAAATTTGGTGTCTCATTGGAGCACCGACGTGTATTTTTTTACCCTTACCAGCTTTGGCAAAAGGGATTAGTGGAAGCCCGATTGAGGATCGAGGGTGGATGTCGAAACGAATTTTGATCGAACCACCTAAAAATCTTTTGTGTATTTTATTTATTATTGAAAAATTTTATTTCATTGATGATTTTGTAAAAAAAATTATTTTAAGGTCAAAACTTTTTCTTCTAATTTTTATAATTGACAAATTTATTACGTAACCCTCCCCTCTTGTTTATTTTGTCTCACATTTTAAAACAAATGGTATTAGAGTGAGATTTCTATCAAAAGAAAGAAAGTTTGAAGACAAGATCCTCATGGCTCTATCTTGTATTGAGGATAATGTGATCTTATTGGGGGAGCTTCGTCACATCAACCACCTTTGTTTAAAGGTGAGTTTTATCTTTATTGGAAAAATCATATGCATTTATTTTTAAAATCTATTGATTTGAAAATTTGAGATGTTGAAAATATATTTGAGATTTTGACTAAGTTTTTTGATGGAAAAAAAAGTAAAAAACCTTTAAGTAAACTCACCCCTAAAAATGATACATGAGTTTTGGTATAAATTTAAAGTTACCTATGAGGATACTTCTCAAGTTAACTAAAATCAACATGCTTGTTCATGAGTATAAATTATTTCAAATGAATTCAAATGAGAGTATTAAGGCTATGTTTGTTGACATTGAAAATAGCAAAAAAATATTTCACTATTTCATTAGATGAATTATTGGGTGTGCTTTTGACAAATGAAATTGAGCTTGAAAGAAGGGATGAAGAACTTGTGATTGAAAATGAAAAGAAAAAAGAGAAAGAAGTAATAGCATTTATAACTGATTCTTTTAGAAACTTTGATTTTTTAATCTCAAGCGAGATAGCTCTTACTCAAAAAGCTTATCTAGATTATATAATAAAAGAAATGTAAGAAAATACTTTTGGAATAATCAGAAACAAAAAAGAAAGATGATCTCCCATAAAGAAATAATTTGTTATGAATATAGATTTCTTGGGCATATAAGGGAAAATTACCATAGTTACAAGGAGAGAGTAGAAAAGCTTCAAAAATAAAAGAAGAAGAAGAAAGCTATGAAGATATCTTAGGATGATTCAGATAGTTCTTCTTCTAGTGATGAAGACAAGAAGGAGAGTTTGATTTGTCATATGACGAAGGATAGTATTTTGGTTGAAGCATTAAAAGATAAGGTATGTTTCTCTTCCTCCTCTTCATCATCTTCTACATCCTAGGTCTCCCCGTTCTATCATCTGGCTTATGTTCTTCATGTAGCATTCAGACAGAATGACTCTATGAAATTACGTCGATACTTCCACATATTATGGGTAATGTAGGAGACATCTCTCTTTTTTCCTGGGGGTTTTTCTAATTATCAAAGGAATGGAACATAAAAAAGATGCAATTCTTTGAGCATGGGTGGCCATTAGGAGGAAATGAAATAAAATAGGATGTAATTTTTCGTGTATGGGTGTTGTCAATTTGGAGAAAAAAGAAATTAAAAATGATGCAATCCTTTACATATGGGTGATTGTGCTTATTCAAAAGAAATGAAAATAAAAGGGATGCATGGATGATCAAAAGGTTTTTGGGAAGAAAGAAAAATTTTGGAAGGGGAGAGTGAGAAGAATGAAGGGAAATATTTTTTGAAATCCTTGAGGAGTGAAAGAGAAAAAAGAATTGATTTTGGGAGTTTGTGTAAAGGTGCACAAGCAAGGAGGAAAAACCAATTAGAAGGCAAGACCACTACTATAATGTGAATTGAGGTAAAAAAAAATGCTATAAAATTAGGGTGTATATGATTATTGTAATGATGTATGCACTTTAGTAGCCTTAATGTGAAAAGAACTAAAAATGTTAGTGGTTAGAAGACTATTGATTTCTATATGTATCAAATTGTGGTGAATTGAGTTTTGGATGCTTGGTATATGAGGAGGATTTATCACATTCCCTATTTTACTTATCTAGTTGTAATATGTGCTAGCATATTTAGCTTATTAGAAGCCATTACAATAGCTATTATTCTTAGTATGACATGGATAGTTTTGCATTGTTATTTTTTTGTTGTAAGAAATACCTTTTTATCATATGATGCTTATATGGTTGTAAATGAAGAATGGCCTTCCAAATATAAATTTATTTTTCTAAATTAAATGATTTTAAGGAGGATTTTTCAAATATAATTATTTCTTGTTTTAAAAAAATAGTAGGGATTTTAGTGGCTTTAGAAAAGCAGAACACCATAAAGTGGTTTCAAAATAATTAGAGTCCTAGGAAGAAAAATCCTAAGTAAATGGGAATCTTTGGATGCACAACTTAGTAAGGAATGAACCTAGGGTGAAAACCTATAAAAGACTAGTCTAGGATGTAAATCTAGAGGTGTACAAGCCTAAGGTGGACAAAGGAGCACAATAGAACAACCTTGGTTGTTGAGCATGGGTAGGTAATACATATGTTTTGTTTTATCATTATTTACATGATACATGTTTGTTGAATGTGTTTTACCATGTGGAAGAAAAATCCAAATAAAAGTTTAGAAAATTCATGTAAATTAATCTCGATATGTTAAGCATAAAAAACTTGAAAATGAACTTAAATAGACAATTGCATAGATGTTTTATATTCAATGTAATATACTTAAAGCATTCATGTACAATATGTTAGACCTATCATATGGTATGTTAGACTCAAATTAACAAAGTGAGGGTACAATAAATTAGAGATTAACAAATGGTATGTCAGATTCAAATTAGAAAAGAGGTGTTAAGCCCATGGGTTTGATGATCACAAAATTGAGCATATGTTAAACTAATGGATGGTTGAGTCATTGTGAAGTTGTAATAACTAGAGAAAGAAGAGGATGATCTCTAGTTAGAGGATGGCATATACTATGAAGGTGAATTGAAGATTGATCTTTGCTCTCAAGAATTTTGGTTCTACTCGTAGATACTAGAGTGATCTAGTTTTACTCCTTATGACAAGGATAATCTTTGTGAACCTCTCATTTACTAAATTTGTTATAGTTAGATTATTAACACTTTCCTTTATTCTTAAGTGGAACTTAGGTTTGCATTTAACTTGACTCATGCATGCATTCTTGTTAAACCATTTCTTGAGTTCAATTAATGTTTATTAGCACTAGAGCTTATTGACCATTCAATATAAAAAATCTTAAATTAAAATGATGTGCTAAGCATAAAGAAAAGAAGTTTAAACAAGCTTTATTCTTCACTACCTTATGGTATCACAAAATAAGGGCTTATATTATACATATATGGTCAAGTTTCTAGCTTATATTACTAGAAGAATTTGAAAATATGAATACATCATATTTGTATGATGGTCTCATCATATATGAATGATGATAGTTTAGTTTAAGAATGTGAAGAGTAAACATGTTCTTACAAGGTATCAATCAAGTATGATTTATGTCTATATTATGGGAGTTTAGTTATTACATGTATCGTACTTATATGAAATTTTTTTAATATGTGCATAGTTGTTATTGTATCTCAAATTCCAAGTCATGATCAAAATATAACTAGGTTGGACATGTAAGATATCTTCCATCATATTGATATGATCATTCATTTAACTTAGAGTGATCAACTATTGCATAGTCATACATGGTATCATTCATGCATGAGTTCAAGGCCTATTCTATGTATTATCATAACTTTGACATCATATAATATAAAGTATCATGTTGTATGTGTATGATTCATTTCTATCCATAGACACCTTAAAGAACTTAAGATATAAATGTGATAATACTTTCTTACAATATGCTATTGTTTATCATATGTGTACAATCTTTTTGTTAAGTTGGAATGTGTCAATCAAAATACTATTATACAATTAAGAGCTTGCATCATACAAAAAATCTTAAAAGCTTGGTACTTAATGAAATAAATTATTATACAATGATGATCTACTTGTAGAACTTGTACAATCATCTTAGCTTAATGTAATAAATGTATTAGACTTATACAATCTCATCAATCATCTTGTAAGAAGATTTGAAAATAAGTAAAATGTGTTATGATTTCACAACATGTAGTACAATCATTATTGTCATACTTGTACTCTAACGAAGCTAGAATAAAAATGTCAAACAGGCACATTATTCTATCTACTTATCTTCTTGTTAGGATCTATTGATTGTATTTATATGAATAGTAACAAAATTGATATTTGATAGTTTAATCACTTTGGAAAAGCAAATATAACTCTTGCCCTTACTTTATTAAACAAGATGGTTCCTTAGGATATTAATAAAGCACATTATAAAGAGAGAAAATTAATGGTTATGAATAAACTAAAAAAATGATTGATCGACTCATAAATTTGATGATCTCTACTCATTTTTTACTGAAGCATTGATGCTTAATTGCAATGCCTTTCTTGCTCAGTTTGTCATCAATTTCTCATAATTTGTGTATTCGTAACATCTTATTTAATTCATTCATTTAATCATTGTGTCACTATTTCTTAAAGGTATAAAGTATAAATTATTGTATTAAAAGATTTCAAGTGCTACATATTATTGTATTAGCTACTGTGATTGATTCAAGGTAATCGCTTTATTGTAGCTTGTGTAAGTTGTTGATTAATTAGTGAGTGATCAAATTGTTGTGATGGTTTGTGGCCCACTCGCTAATTGGCACAAGACATTGCTTTAGTGGAAGACTAGGTGAGTTGACCATGAGTAGATGTAGGCCTTATGTTCTCACTGAATCACATGAAATTCCTATGTACATTCTTACTTATTCTTTATTAGATAATAACATGATTTAAACTTATGAGAAAGGATTTCCAAGAGAACCATTATTTATACCATTTTGGTTAGCAACACTTATTCTACTAAAAAGAATTATTAAAAAGAAACAATTGACCCCTTTCTTATGGCTTGTCTAGTCTTTTCAATTGATATCAGAGTAAGTTGTATCAAAGGAAGAAATTCTTGAGATAAA
The DNA here is from genome assembly GCA_023846275.1 of Vanilla planifolia. Classification (NCBI taxonomy): domain Eukaryota; kingdom Viridiplantae; phylum Streptophyta; class Magnoliopsida; order Asparagales; family Orchidaceae; genus Vanilla; species Vanilla planifolia. The sequence goes on from CM043866.1 coordinate 1,538,949, forward strand.
ATTCATTACTTGCATATTTGAAGTGTGTAAATAGTTTGTAATATCTATTAACATTATGAATTATCCTCCTTTTTTGTTGGAGTATATTATTCTTTATGAAATATGCTTTTAAAACATTTATTTAGAACATAAACTATGATTTGTGGGATTTTTTTTCATCCTTACATTGTTTCCATTGATAGAAATGATAGATGGAATATAATGACTCAACATAATGCAAAAGAACATACCTTTTTATATTGTGTTTTGTCTCATGAAATTGGAAATCAATTTTCCACTTATTTCTTATAAGACAATGCAAGAACTAGATAAGTTATATGATGATAGGCAACCTCAAATCATAAAATATAATAATAAAAAAAGGATTAACTAGAAAAAGGAGTGGAGAAAGAAGAAGGTGACACATTGTGCCTTTGAACTAAATCTTGTAGATATAATTATATTAGGTATATCTTGCTCAAATGTTTATTCGTTTTCTAATTTCAATGATGAGTTATTAGATTGCTTTGATGAACTTGCACAAGAGTATAAGAAATTTAGCTTACATGTATGTCGCTCTTAAGAAAAGTTTTTAAATGTAAACACATGAAAATCGAGTTCCAAAAGCAATGTGATGCATTTAAGGATGAAAACATTTCTTTGATTGAAAAAGTACAAATGCATATTTTTGATATTTCTTGTTTGCAAGCATCTAATAGAAATTATGAAATTGAATTGGTTATGTATGTCTTATCTATGAATTCTTTGAAAGAAAGAAAATAATTCATTAAAAGAAGAAAATTATGAATTGAAAGATAAGTTAAAGATTTTTGGCTTAATTAAAAATGAATTAAATAATTTAATGAAAAAATATGTTAATTCTTATTCAGATGTGTTACATTATACTTTATTGCATACTCACATGAAATTGAATGATATTTATTTGTTTGCATCCATTTATTCATTTGATTCTTCTAAAGTTCTACAATTATTGTTACAAACATGGTAATATTTCTATTGATTCCCTTATTAGAAGATTCATAAGCCTAAAGAGAAATAAATATATTTGGATTCTTAAAGGTAGATCCTTGTGTGCAAGCTTTGCAAAAACACCATTCTCATACTCTACCACTTGTGAACCCAAGATGATTTGGGTTCCTAAAATGAAAGCATAGATAGTTGTGTTTCCATAATAATGACCTATGGAGACAAACCTCAGTTTGTGAGCATTGTTTATAGTTCATTTGATGAAATTTGTATGAATAGCTAAATGTGGTCCTTACATTAATAAAATAGCAGTATTGTTATAAAGTAAAACTTGAGTTAAGACAAATCAATGAAGTTCTTTGATATGCAGTATTGGTTATGAAGAAAAAGTCGCATGTGACTTGATAATGAAGAGATAAAAAAGCACTCTATGGAACACTTAAATCAAGGTTCCTTTTATTGGAGAAGTTGAATGGGAAGTTAATTATATTGATGGATATGGTGGAATATTGATAAAAAAATTAGAATCATATGCTTATGATAAGGGAATCCATAAAATAGGAAGAGTGAGAGAGTGATTTTATCTAGAAATGTAAAATGTTGATCCTCATACATGTATGACACTTCCATCATACAAGTATGAATCATTATTACCACAAGATATGTGAAATAAAGTATTATGTAGTTCATACATATATGAATTACTCATTGCACATGTTTGACACAATTTCAACTACTACTATGTAAGTAAAACTTCAGTTTGCTTAGTATGATAGTATCATAAGTAAAATATGATGTATTTAAGAAAAGTAGGATTGACAACAGATTGGTACTTTTATTATATCACATAAATAAAATATGGTAAAGGCTATCACCAATACTTATGAAGTTATGATGAAATTAAAAAAACATGTAATTGTAATTATATGATCATTATTACTTGAGTGGATAATCAATGAAATATCATTCAAGCATGTATATCCACTAATCATCCACAAACAATGGAAGAAATTGTAGTTATAGTTCAAGAAGTGCTTTGAATCAATTTCTACAATATGACCATTCATAAAATCATCCTTGGGTATATATACTACTATTGGGTAGGGCATTTTTGCTAATCCATCAAAAGAACGAGGGAGCAGGAAAACAAAATGTTGTAGTGGTGCCCTTGGTGATCCTTGGTACAAATGACTCCTACCATCTTTCTTTTATCAAGATACATTCATTTTGGTGTGAATAGATCTTACCACCCACCAAAAAGAAGCATACGCACTATGCACATTTCTTGTCATTCACTATATTAGGCAAGCAGTGTTAAGCACAAAACATCCCTACATCTAGTTAAGTGTTAATGCATGCATGTCACTATACTCTTGTAGTAATATTTAATTTTTCATCATGAACAAGAGTCTTTGAACAAAAAATTCTACTTTCAAAAAAGTCTCGAGCTTCAGTTAGCTATGAGTTTGATGACTCTTTATTTTGGTCAAAATTAGATGTGGAAGCATTTGAAATGATAAAGGACTATAGTCTTTACATTCCTAAACTAATTAATTTTGAACTAGAGCTAAAATTTAATGATCTTATTTTGTTTTATATTTTTGGATTGCATTTAGGAGAGTTTTTGCAAATATGGAACCCCTTTAATAGCAAGATGATCAAGTACTTTTATGGTAATATAGAAATTATAGAGTCCATTAGTGCTACCAAGTATTGCTTATACAAATAGATGTTGAATCACTAAGAATGATCTCAATACCTTCTTAAAAATACTGTCACTACTCCTTCACACTAGCTTGATTTTTAGAGCTCATCCTATGACTAGAAAGAGGTGAACAAGCTGATTTGTAATTATTTAAAAAAGAATCAAGTGAAAGAAGTCAATTATTTGACTGAATAGGACTGTATAATGTAACATTTTCTTAGATATACTATTATGCCTAAAGGAGGAAACCAGCATCACATCATCTCATGGATTTCGCTTGCCATTTAATGTTGTTTGAAGGGGTGAATGCTTTGACCTAGCTATGGTAGTCTTTAGATTGATGAAGAAGACATTGGCAATTAAGATTCTTAATTACAAGAAGAAAATAAATCTAAGCTATGACCACATAATCACTCCAATCATTATCTACAAATACAAAATAAAAGGTGATGATATGGACTACTTCCCTCAAGATTTTAAAAACAAAGATATGAAGATAATGCAAGATTTTATTCAAGCCTGCATGGTTATTGATCATGGAGGTGATGCAGCACATGAGAAACACTTAGCAATTGAATTGTTTGATGCTACACAAGCTCCTTCTACCATTACTAGGGAACATAGACCTCATCAACCTTGGAGTTTTAGATTCAAATGCCTTGAATAATATTTAACTAGTGTTATTAAGATTAAATACATTGAAGTTCTATATGGATGCAATTTTTCAGAGGTTTGAAGAGTGTTCACCATTCTAGAAACCAAAATTCAAAGTTAATTTTAATTAATCTCCAATTAAATTTTGTTTTTTTAAGTAAAATAAATTATTTGTTTAAGAAAGATTAAGAAAAATTTCAATATGTGTTATAATTATTATGTTTGACTATCTATACTAGTTGTAGTTACTTTTGTTTTACTTTATATTTTCTACAATTAACTAGTCATGCTAGTTCATTTAATCATGGTTATTACCTCTCTTATTTCATAAACTTTGAATGATTATGAAAAGGGTGAGACATATCATGCTAGAAATCAAATCTTAAAGGAGAGCTAACTAGAGCCATTCTCAAACATAGATTTCTTTATTTGTTCAATGCACTTACAAGTGGAGTTTTTGGATGTAGTTAATATTCTATATTGATGTGGCTAGGATATTATTTCTATGCTGATAATTAACATTGTGTTATGTTTTATCCATTAGTTATGTATCTTTCTTATTGTGGCAATAGTAAATTGTTCTTATTGTAATATTGACCTATTACAATGTTGAACTATGTTGATTGTTGGAATCTTTGTGTATTGTTTACTAATTAATATTCACATGTTAGTTGCTTTGTTGATAATTAGCTCAATGCTCTTATATACTTTCTAATATTGTTCTTTATTATTATTCTAGCATTTTGTTTTATAATCATCAAGAGAGTGATTATTGAGCCCATGAGTTTTATGAACCAAAAACTAAGTGTATATTAAACTAAAGAATGGTTGAGTAATTATGAAGTTGTAATAACAATTGGAGAAAGGAGAAGATGATCTCAAGTTGGAGAATGGCATTTACTACCATGTTGAATTGAAGATTGACCTTTGCTCTCTTGGCGTTTAGCACAACTTACAATTCTTGGAGCCATTTAAGAAGAAGAAGAAGAAGATGAAGATGAAGAAGAAGAAGAAGAAGAAGAAGATGAAGATGATTTATTATCTTATATGAACTTCTTTCTTGATATGTATGATAATTATTTTCTCTCAAAATCAAAGTCATGATCAAAACTATAATTGGGTTAAACATGTATGATGTCGTTTATCATACTTATACGACCATTTGTTTAATTTGGAGTAACCATTATTGCATGGCCATACATTGTATTGCCCATGTATGAGTCCAAGCTTTGCTTTGCATTTTATCATAACTTTTAAATTGTACAATACAAAGTAGCATGTTGTATGCGTACAATTTATTTCTCATCACAGATAGTTTAGAAGACTAAGAATATAAATGTGAAAATGTTGTTACAAAAATTTGATATTATTTGTCATAATGATCTATCTATTAAACTAGAATGTGTCAATTAAACCACTATCATATAGTTGTGAGCACTTATTATACAACAAAAACTTGAGTTCTTAGCACTTAGTGAAATAAATTATCATATGATGGTGTATGATAATAAATCAGCATGTAAGAAGATCTAAAAAAGTGAAATGCGGTAAGACTATAAATTATATAATAAGACCATTATTGGTGTAAATATATGATAAATTTTGAAGATAAAATACAAAGGTCAAGCAATCCCATCATTGGGGTAATTAGTTCTATTTTCTTATCACCTTGGTACAATCTATGAATCATATTTTTATGAACAATCATTGAAATTCTTAATATCTAGCTTTATCACTTCATAAAAGCAAATATAGTCATTACTCTATTTATTAACATGCTATATAAGGATATAAATCAAAGCTTATTCTGAATAAAGAAAACTAATGATGATGATATAATTACTAAATCATTGATCGACTCAACAAAAGGATGACATGTAGAAATGAAAATGGGGATGACATGTTGATGATACAATAAATAGATTTAAATGAGGAGCAAGAGCTTCTTCTTTAGCCATAGTATTTTCATTCTAGTCTTTTTGCCTTTATCCTCAGGAGATAGTTGTTTATGGTGAGCTTAGGTGAGTTTTCATCTCTGAATTACTCCTTCATGGAGATGGTTAAGAAAAAAACCTCATCTTCCCTATTAAAATAAATTTTTTTCTTCATATAAAGGGGATCTAAAAGTCATTTTTAATGAGGATGAGATTCTAAAAATAGCAACCACCTTCAAATTTATGTCAAATTTTTGCATGGTCACCCAAATATGAAATCTCTAAGAGATTAATTAAAAAAGATTGGTTTCTCTATAGCATATTTATTTAGTCATCAAGATATTTGTCATATCTTATTTATTTTTCCTAATATGGGGATTAAATATAGTGTTGGTTGCATAATGAATGGTATATCATTGGTTTTTTATAAGGATTTTAAAATTTATACTTGTGTTTAGTTAAATATAGAGCCATCTTTGGCCGTAGTCTGGATTCCTCTAAAATATTTATTAATTCACTTATTCAACAAACCAACTTTGTACTTAATTGCATTTGTTATTGGTTCTCCATTAAAAATTGATGCAGCTACTATGAACATTTCTTAGCTTCAAGTTGCAAGGGTCTACAAAAAGGTTAGCTTAATTGAGGAACTACCTTCAAGAATTAGAATTTTAAAAAAACAAGGTAGCATTATGAGTTTTTGGTAACACATTTCTTATGATAACCTCCTTGGCTACTATGTTGGATATTATAAGCAAGGTCATTCCTTGCTACAACACAAACAAAATAGAGAGGTTAATAAAATTAGGAAAACTCAAGCTCGAGATACAAGGTAGAAGAATTCACAAAGTGATATTTTATAGCAACAAGAATTTAGATGAAAATAGGGGAACTTAACTTAGAAATCGAGAGGGTCTTAGTAGCACATAATTCACTAGAGAAAATATATTGTATAGAAATGAGCTCTTATCTAAATGAAATGATAATGCAGGAGCAAGGGGCTATCGAAAAGGTTTTGGTAGCACAATTAAGAAAAGATCAAGTTAAAGCACTAGAATATAACAAACCAATTAATAAAATATCTTTTGAATATAAGATTTCAAGTAATACTAGGATAAATATGACAAGGATGTGGGTTTGTTAGATTCAAAGGCCGATAGAGCTAAACTATTCCCATATTCTACAACACAACAAAATTTAATAGTCCTTCAAACACTTCAGTGTGGACTTGAAAGAACGAGCTTGTGAGTTAGGAATCTTACTAAAGAACACAAAAGAATTTTTTTGATTTCATTCTAGTTACCTCCAAATATGATAAAAGAAAGAAGAAAAAAATGTGCATCTTAGGACATTGTAAATGGAGCTTTTTAAATCAGATATGAGTGAGATGACTTTTTCGGTTAGACTCTGGGGACTTCCTCTTGGAGTTATGCTCCTCTCCCTTACTATGCATTTTTTGTGCACTATTTTGGCCTCATGATTTTCCTTTATGATGAATGTGGGTGAGTTTGCCACCCCAAAGTGCTCCTTTGTTGAGGTGCTAGGTTCATTTGAATTTTCTTTCTAATCAAAATCAAGATGATGTCTTCATTCAAGGGTAAACCACAAATCATCTTTAACGACAACAATGTCTCCACAATGATAGCTCCCTTTAAACTTTCACATATTGTAATGTTCTTGCACAACAAACCCAACATTGAAGTTCTAAGAACATAAATCCAAAAAATTGTCTTCTTTAGTTCGATGTTAGATAATAGGCATGTGCTACTAAGATTCCTATAAGAATCAAAACATGTTAGAAGCTAGATACAAAAAATTTGGAAAATTATAGAGTTCTAGATGAGGATCCTCAAATGGCACCCTGACTTTTGGCTCAATATAAAACCCTCACAAGCTTTAATGTGGATCTCACTAGAGAACCTTCCACCTATTCAATGAGTAGGGCCTCTTCTCAATTGCATCTTTAGTCAACATGTTAAAGGTGGATGCTGCAAAAATCAATTTAACTGGGCCCCCATGTGGCTCGAGTTTGTGTTGAAGTAGATCTTCTTAATGGGCTCCTTTCAAGGATTAGAACTTCCAGAAAGTGTTAGAGCAACAATGGTTTCTAGTAAAAAATTAAGTATGAAAATCTTCCTAGTTATTCTTTAAATTGTAATAAATATGAGCACTTAATGATTCAATGCAAATAAGAGAAAAGCTCTCCCCCTCTAATGTATGAAATAGGGGATTTGAGATAATTCCAACTTGTAAGGAAGTTAGCCATGTAAATCCATCAACTCTAACATAAGTCAGTGCTAGCAGCAAAAGGTTGGACAATAACAAAAATTGGCATGGCAAACTATAGGTATAAGAATTGTGAAGGTAGGATAAAAGGACTTCTTAGGAATGAACATCCTCTTACAACTAAAAGAAATAAAGAATTGAGTAACTCCCCATACCACAGTATGGTATAGCAACCCATAATGAAGGAACCTATACTTTAAATCTTATGACTATAGAATCAAATTAAATGATCAACTAAAGAGTAAGAATAAACAATATCAATCTGACTTAGAAGTAAGGAAGGATCTGAAGCTCAAGCAAGAAGTAGAAATTTAGTCACTCAAAAACTTTAGTGAGGATCTATAGAAAGGAGAAAGATCTCTCAAGTGATTTTAGATGGACAAGGATGATTTATAATGTTCACTAGCTAAAAGTTAAAGAGAAAAGACAACAAGAGGAATGTAGAGAAAGTGACTAGCCCCATAACAACTAGAAGCCTTCAAAAATCTCAAAATGTTGACATTGTAGATTATGGTGAATAATATCTTAATGTGGAGTGGGTTGTTAGCTTGAAAACAATTTCTCATCTTAAGAATATGATCAAAATTCACAAAATAAAGTTAATTGCATTACTGAAACCTTTTATGTGATTACTACAAAAGCAATATCTCCAAACAAATATGGGTGCTCTTGCTTTAAAATTTCAATACTAAATAATAAAAATTAAGGACCAATGTTTACACATGATGATAGAGAAGGATAAATAGATGATGTGATACTCATTTGTGTAAACCAAGTGTTCTTTTATCAAAAGAGGGGAGCCTTAAAGGGATTTAAAATGATGACAAAAACCAAGTGTCTTCCCTAAATGGTTGGCCAATGTCATTACTAAGACTTAAGAATACAAAGGACATTCATCTTCCAAACTAAGAGCTATTATTGAATTCAATGATTATAAATATGATTGCTTAATGAAGCTAAACTTCATAGGAAAACAATTCACATGGTTTAGTAAATGAAAAGGGACATGGACCTAGAAATACCTGGAATCAAGACCAACTCAAAACTTTTCTTACTATAGTAGTTCAACATTTGGATAAGGCTTTATTGGACCATTCCTTATTGACGATCCTTTTTTTAGTGGTAATAAAATCTGAGCTAAGAAAATTTACAATAAAAAATGTCTAGACCAAAAGCTTTAAATTCTTAATAATGGTTGTTTAAAATTAGAGTTTGGTAATTATAGGGTCAGGTATGAAGGATTTAGAACACAAATTGAAGAGACTTAATTGCCTTAAAGAATGGGATAAAACTCAATTTGATAATATATTTCAAAAGATTCAAGAAGCAAAAGAGAAGATTAAAGAGATGCAATCAAATTCCAAGCATGACAAAATGAAGTTTCAAGGCTGGCACTTAACAAAGCCTAAGACCAGTTGATCATAATGAATAAAATGGAGGGGATTTATTGGTGCTAGAAAGCAGACACAAAGTGTTTAAAGATGGTGATAAAATCACAAAATGATTCCACAGAATAGTCAAAAAAAGATAAAAGGAAGCTTACTGTACACGTAATTAAGGATGCAAATGAGACTCAAGTCTCAAAAGAGGATCTAATCACCAAAGCTATAGCGGATTACTTTATCACTCACTAGTTAGCTATCCTTATAAGCAAAATGGGGAGGCTCTTTGCTCTATTCCCCCTATTCTTACTACAAAGTAATATTCTAGACTAGGATTCTATACATTAAAAGTCAATTTGTTTAACATTTTGAGAGTATTAAGCTCTTCTACAAATCTCTTTTAGACTATGCTATTTCTCTTGACCTTTTCTATGCTTTCTTTTTGAGTGCCTATTCTTATTGGAATGAAATCTTTCTCTTTGGAATGCATTAAAGTAGAATTTGTAGCCTTTTCAAGTAAGTCATTTCTAAAATGTTTAAATGATTGTAAGTCATATTGTCGATAAGCTCCATCGCGAAAGGCTTCTGAATCAAAAGTTGAACATACTTGTTCATTATTCCTTTGGGCTTTTTAAGAGCAATGTAATCATCAGTAATCTACTTCAAAACTACATGTTATTCCATGTCAATTGATTGGTGACCATGCTTTTCCTTGGTCATGTGCTTAATTATGTTGTTAACTATATTAGCCAAATCATTTGTGATTTTCCTATACTCCTACCTCAGGGTGGAGCGATGTGGTAAGCCTCATTCATTTTGCATGCAACTTCCCTTTTTGACATGAAGGTGTCAAATTTCAACAACTTTTCATTCAACATATTAGTCTCACCATAGGCAATGGCTTAGTGAGATTTTGTTCCTCTACATTTGTTGGTTCATTGGGAGCCTCAATTACAACTTGGACATTAGAAGTCATTTTATTGTGTTTGAATTGAAAAGAGGTGTGACCCTAATTGTAATAGCATATGTAATAACAAAGTAAGTTATCATACTAAATTTGTTTCTAGAATCCATTCGAATGTCCACCCTTTGTTGTTATTCTGATAAGACTAAGTATTTCCTTTGCTAGATCAACTTCAATAGGTAGCCTAGCTACACTAGCTTACTTAGATTTATAGTGGTCATGTCCACTTTCAAAGGATTACCATTGTCAATACAAAGTAGTACAAAGTTTCTTTATTAAAACCAAGTTAACAATAGATGCTCAAATGAAACCCAAATTGGAGCTAACAATGGTTAAATGTTCTAATGAAATTAGTATGCTACTTAAAGATCATCAAAAAATTAGTGACATTTGATGCCTAGCGAAGCCAACATTACACATAATCTTCTTTCTTGACAAATCTAATTAGTACATGTCAACTATCTAGAGATCCCAACATACAATACCTAAAAATATGAATTTTTGAAAATCAAATTAGATTTTTTCCATATTCGAGTCCTCATATAAAATTTCTTAATTAATGTAAGCTTTAATGGTGTAGCCATTTTATCTATTTCTTCTTTATCAAAAAAAGATTTTCAGCTTGCCTTTGAATGTTGTTGTCAATTGGATGTAGATTTGTGAAGAAATAATTGTCTCACCAAGAATCTCAGTTAATTAACAATCGAGGGAGGTCAAACCCCCTGAACATACCGTGATGACTTATATGATGATTGGCCTAGAGTAATTAAAATATGATGGAGTGTATGAACTCACCATTGAGGGTACTGATCACTCCACTCTAGCTAGAAATTTGAGTTATGCACCTTTACCATTACTACCTCATCATTGCCTTCCTATCTTTGGCTTAATATGATCTTATGGTTTCCATTTAGTAGTCTACTTTCTCCTTATTAGACCATAATGGGCTTTAGTCTTGTGAGGAAGGCCTTTTAAGATATCCATTGGTTACCATTTTTGTTATATATACTTATTATATTGAAAATAGTTATTAAAGACATAATTCAACTGCACAATTATGTCTTGTCTAGCTTTCTAAAGAGGATCTAAGAGCAAGAAAAAATTGAGACTAACATATAATGCATTAATAATCACGTACGATATGTCGGGATCAACTTGATAGATAAAGCATAACATGAAGTGAACCTAGGGGCAATGTACAATACATCTATAATTTTTTATAGTACATAAAGTTATTTTAACTTTTAATCCATCACTCGATCAAACAATTCACAAAATGGAAGTGCAATACATTAACATGGTATGACCAATACATGTAAAAAAAGTGAATTATGTTCGAATTATGAGCACAATTTTGGAGAGATATAATTATATTTTGAATGATTATTTGGTAAATTATTTAAGAGAGAATTATTTTAGCTATTTATTAAGGAAAGATATGTAAAGTTCTATAAAAAAAAGTTGAAATTCTTCAAATGGTTTTTGAAGATCTATAAGCAATTCTAGAGGAATTAAATTTAAAATTTAATATAGTTAAATTGAGAATTTCATAGCTAAATACTTATTGGAAATATTTAAAGGAACTTAATGCAAATAAAGTTGATGAGGAAGACAAATTAGTGAACTTAGAAAAATTTGAAATAATTCTAAAAGATTTAATGTTTAAGATAATATCAAGAGGAATGATTAGGTGACCTTGAATGAATTTGAAAAATTAGAAATGTACAAATTTAGAAATAAATTTTTGAAATAATTTTTTTGATACTTAAAGAAATCTGATGTAAAAGAAAACTGATTCTATTTTAAAGGTGCAATTTGATAAACTAAAAACATTTTATCAAAATTTTTGGTATTATAAAGCATGATTGAGGAAAAATTTAATAGTGATTGAGTTGATTTTTATATGACATTATAATATGTGTGAAGTATAAGAAGTTTTAAATATGAGACTTTGTATATATATTTTGGTCAAATTATGAAAATAGAATTTGGAAACCTGATTCTACGTGAGGAGTGGTGAGTTCCAACAATGTAATAGAAACAAGCCTTCTAGGGTAGAGACGAATCAAGAAATAAGAAGCAAACCATCTAGGGTAGAGACAAGTCAAGAAGTAAAGGTAGAGACAACAGGGTGCAAGCTAAACAAGAAAACATTTATACTAGTAAACAAAGAACAAGTGGAATTGTTATTAAACTAATTATTCGATAATGCAATTTATCAGGTTTGAACCTTTTCAAGCACATGATTAGCTTGAGTGTAGAAATGCTTTACGATGATATATCTTGTTAAAAACAAAAGAAAGGTTCGATAATAAACTTGAGTTTTTATTATGTGCTAGCTAGTGGTGAAAGACAATAGAGACTTGGCTTAGAGAACAAATTTTCTTTAGAAATATCATGAGAAGATTTTTGCTAAATGTTTATAAAGTAATACATTTTGACATCAACAAAAAAAATAGATAAATAAATCTATAAAGTAGTATTGGAGAAGGAAAACTATTATTGAATTTCAATAGTCCTCATTTATATCATGTATGGTCCAAATAGAGAAACAAACTATGATGCTTTGAAATGATTTGAAAGACTCCATTAGAAATGCTATGTAATTCTATACATGCAAGGAAATAATGGGAGTTGCATATGCATGAAGCATAACCAATCTATTGTAAAGGTTGAAGATGCAAAGGGAAAAGGAAAGGAATAATTTTGCTACATGATAGGTGGGAATCTAGGAAGACTAGAAAAGTAGAGTTAAGATATCAATTTGCCACATTTAAAATAGGAGATAAACCAAATGCATAAATTTTTTGTAAAAAACCATTTGGGAAATTGTTATAAAAAGAATAATATTTATTTTTTCTTGTGATAGATTTTAGCATTATGCTAATGAATGTCCATAAGTACTCAAAAAAATCAACTGTCAGTGACATCACAGAGAGCAAAAGGGATATGAATAGAAGTTCTTATTAAGGAGGAGCTATGCAATTCTTTACATGCAACTTAGAGGGGACAATATGCCAAGAATTTCCCATGAACTATAGAAGAAATATAGGAAAGTAAAGTCCAAGCAAAGAGGCTTCAACATTTTTAGTAGTTGATTCATATCAACATTTGATATTAGTCATATGATTGATTATATATCCATTTGATTCATTAGAAGATAGGTAGAAGCATAATATGTTTTTGAAAGTTTCCTTTTAATTTCTACATAACTAAAATTTATCTACAAGTTTATATTTGAGTATTTCTTGAAAGGTGAATGAATAATCTATGTAGGAAATATTGAAATAAAAAATTATAAATGCATTAATTAAAGATTAGTTGGTCAACTCCAATTAAAAGAATGAAAAGAGAATGAGAGAAAATAGTGACAATTTGGGTGCATAAATGGTAGTAGACAACTAAGTAGTGGGGAACACTATCTAAAAGAAAATATATAAGTGGCCCAATGATGATATTCATTTGAAGTAGAAGAATAAAGTAACAAATAATTTAGTATATTAGCATGAAGAAGATAAGCTAATTATCTTGAGGTTAATTATGAGAAATGAGAGAATTAAAGAGATGCCAATGAAAATCTTAAGGACCACTATATAAAGTGTGATCAAAATACTAGAAGTAGAGATTTTTGTGAAACTAAAAAGACATTAATGGAGAGATACTAGAGGTTACATGCCTTTTTAGTATCATAATCCAAAATATCATTCAATATTTAAGGAAGAGATGATGATTAAGAAAAACTAAAAAACCTGATATGAATGCTTAGTTGATTATTTTAAAAAATAGTAACATGTTGGTTATATGAACTCAAATGGATTTGAGATAAGTATCATAAAATACTATGATTCCAAATATGTAAAAAGAGAATGTTAAAAGAGGATCATGTGTTACTAAAGTGAGAATACAAAAGAAGCCACTAGATTGATAAAAGATAAAATATTACTAAAGTTTCAAGCCAACGAAATAAAATAATTATTATATAATTAACATTAAGTGGACAAATAAATCAGAGAAGGAAGTACTTAGTAACTATAAAAGAAAATATAGAAAAAATATTTTTATTTGATTAAAATTTTAATTATAAAATTATTTGGTGCCTAAATTGATAAAAAATAATGACCACAAAGTTGATCTGACATCCTAAAAAAGGAAAACAAAAATCATAATAATACTTGAAAGTATAAAATTATATCAATTGGTATATTTTATGGTCATTATAAATTTCTAAATATTTATTAAAGTTTAGGAAAAAGTCATATATCATTAAAAAGAGAAGTATAATACATAAATGGAGGGATCAAAACTTCAAATGGTGAATTACAAAATATTATGAACTTAACAATATGAAATTTATGGAATTAAAACATGCATAGATCATAAAATGAAGAAGTGAAATTAAAGGAAAAATATTCTCAATTTAGATTATATGACTTTTAGAGAATAAAAAATTATTAAAATACCAAATAATATAAAAAATTTATGAAATAATTATAAATTTTATTTCATATTCTCATAATTCTGGCAATATAACAAAATTAAACTCCAAACTTATGTAAAATAATACATATTTACATGATTTTTGGAAAGATAAAATTATTAAAAATAATAAATAACATAAAAAATTATTAACTTTATTTTACTAATAGATTTTAAGAGTAGATATTTTGAGTTGTTTGGCAAATGTTTGAAAGCCATTTGAATTGAAAAAAAATGAAGAAATTAAAATAAGCCTTTGTTTTAAATTTTTATTTAGCTACCCTAAATTAAGAGGATATGACAGCAAAAATGAAAAAACTAAATAAATAAAAAATAAAAAGAAAAGAGATTACAATGTGATGCAATCCTTTGCATATAAGTGTGTGTCCATTTGAGGGAAAATAGGATGCAATTCTTTGCCCATGGGTGTGTGTGTGTGTTTTTTTTGTTGGAAAGGAAATAAAATGGGATTTGATTCTTCACATTTGCTTGTGTCCTTTTAAAGGAAAGGAAATTATAAAGAGTGTAATATTTCATATGTGGCTGTATATGTGGTCAAAGGAACGAAAATCAAAAGGGATTGTGGGTGATTAAGAGGATTTTGGGGAGAAAGAAAAATTTAGGAAAGAGAGAGAGGGAGAGAGAGAGAGAGGTTGAAAGAATTTTCATGAAAGCCCTATGAAAAGAAAGGGAAAAGGAATTGATTTTGGGAATTTGTTTAGTAAAGTAAGGAGGCAAGACAACGACTATAACATGAATTAATGTAGGTAGTGCTATATAATTTGAAAGGCCTTAATAATATAGAAAATAAAAATTTTAGTGATTGGGAGGCAATTGGTTTCCATGTGTACCTGATTATGATAAATTGTGACTTGGATGCTTAATTATATGATTTTACTAACATGATGCCAATATTTTATTATGATATTGTATTTTGTTTAATGCTTGTTATGTCTTAAATTGTAAGAATTAGGAAAAAGAGATGAGAAATGGTATTTTATTAAAATTAGGTAGTTAATTGTTTTTATAAAAGGCAAAAAAAGAAAAGGCAAAAGGAATAAAAAATAATATTTTGAAGGGCTTTAATTTTAAAAGAAAAATCATTGGTTACCAAAAATGGGCAAATCTCATTCTAGAGAAGGGTGTAAAGGTGAAGACTAAGGGATGAATCTTATGAGATATCTCATTTAGAGAACAATCTAAAGGTAGAATCATAAGAGTTTCAAAAGGAAACTAAATTGAGTCTTTGTTTTGGAAACTAACTATATATGAAATAAGAAATGAGGTGAAAGAGATTAATAAAGAAAAGGATGAATCTAAAGGGACTAAAAAGTTTGATCTAAAATGAAAAAGTTGAAAAGAATCACAAATAAACTATGTGAGAAAATTGCATTGTTATGCTATTTCGCTCTAATGTCTTATACATGTTTTGATATGATATGGACCCAACATGTAGTATGACCCCAAATCTTGATCTACTTTGCATCTTTGTTATGTTGTTTTTTTTCATAAACCATTGTTGATTGTCTTACAATATTTTCTCTTTAAACAAAAACTATATATATATATATATATATATATATTCCATTGTGTAATATAGATTACAAAGGAAAGTGAGAGTGGATAAGTAGTTTACTACCATCTTACAAATGCTCTTAAACTCCAAGCACCTAAATTGATAAATTGTATCTTGTATGATGTTCTTACATATGGATGCTAAATGTAATCTAATTTGATGATGGCCTTGTAGTATCTAAGAAGCTGATATGAATCAAAGATAGTTGAGTTGAACTATTTGGTAGCCATTTTTGCTAAATAATTCATCACTCTGTTTTCTTCTTTATAAATATACTACAAGTGTATGGCTGAAGTATCCAATGCTAGTTTAATCTGCTAAATGATGTTGCACTTCTTCCATGAAATAGTTGTCTTACCCTGAACCATGTCCATAATATCTTTGTAACCCATTTCAGTAATGATGTTTAAGAGGTCTAGGCTAACACATAGTTAAAGACACAATTATAAATCCAATGCTTTAGCTTGCATAATTGCATATTTCTAAAACAAATTAAAGAATGCCTTCAATGTTTCTCCTTAATAATTTTGAATGATCCCACTATAGCTAACCAGACCAAACTGGACAAACACACCATCAATATTGAGTTTGTGAAATTTTCATGGTGGGGGAGACCACTTAACAATTTCATGGTATTTGTATTTTAGTAATGTGAAGTGAGGGACCAAATAAAACTGCACCAATTGAAAATCTAGAAAAGATGATTGTGTTAACAGGAAGCAATGAAAAATCTTATAGCAATTAGAAATAAGATTGTTTATAATGTTGTTTGTTGATTGGTTAGAGTTCTCAAAGAATTTTAAATTCCTTACATTCTAATGTTACAATAATTTCTATTTATTCAAACAATTTACTAAGATAGACCATACTTTACTAGATTTATAGTAATTTACAAATTAATGAATTATTGAGTCTTTATTTGGGCAATGTGGGCATTTTGATGCTAATTACAGATTTATTCTACTTAATATCTCTTGGGATGGTAATAAGTTGTTAAATATCCTCCACATTAGAATGGAGATTTTTCATGGACATTTGGAGTTCAAGATTCCTTGTCTTGATTTTAGAATTGGTCCTTTACTACTGAAAGCTTCCTAAGCTATTTGGATACTTAATTTTCCATTGGATCTGAGCATCCTATAGTTGGTTCTAGCTAAATCGAACACCTCTACATGATTTAATAACATGTGCTTGATCTTTTCCATGCATTTCCACAAGTCAAAGATTGTATATTTCCTATTTGATAGAAAATATTTCACTTTCATGAAGCTAACCCATAATGAGTTAGTTGAATGGAACTAAAATAGTTTTGACAAAAATGAAGCCCTTAATTCAATATTTTTAATATTAAGCCATTCTCCTCTAAGGAAAACTAATATTATCCTAGTAGAACCAGTAGTGCATGTGATTATTCACTGAATCACCCCACAGGAAACTATCCATTATCTTCTTGATTTTTTGTTGAATAATCACTAAAGAAAGCACATCATGGGATTTCAAGGGTGCCATGGGGTACTTACATCTATTTAGCTAGCTATATTTGGTGCTAGCATATTTGATGTGTTAAAAGCTATTAAAATAGCCATTGTTGTTAGTATCACATGGACAGTTTTGTATTATCATTTTCTATTGTGAGAATTGTTTTTACATGAATTTTGTTTTTGGGGAAGAAGAGTTTAAGTTTTTCAACATATGCTCCTGATATGACTATAAAGGAAGAAGGAAGGTTTTCCAAATAAAACATATTTTCTAAGTAAATGATTTTCAATATGATCTTTTAAATCAAATAAATTTTGTTTTTAAAAGGGGGATTTTAAAATGAGGGATTTTAGTGGCTTCAAAAAGGCTAAAAAAAGTAAATTTACCATTATACCCATACGATCCTGACACCGTTATCCTTAACTCCTTTCATCTTTTTTTGTAACAAGGAATAATTTATTCTTGCATGTGAGAAAGAAAAGAATAGAAAGGGACATGTCAATTCTAAAATCAGCTTATGCAATACATGTGAGATTTACTACCAAAAAGCAAGTAGTACAGGAAGAGTCATGGTCTTATCTTTGGCTTAAAGTCCTTATATGCTCATGCTCAATACTTGGTTAGTTATTAAGTGACTGATTCTCATATATGGAATGCTCCTTTGATCAAGCTTCACAAGAACTAACTCTTTTAATCCTAACATAAGATGGCTTTCTTAATTGCCTAAGAAGAAGTTGGATGATTCTAATATTTTAATTTATTCCCTAATGTCCTATACTTATTGCTTTCATGTATTTGATATGATGGATGTACCATCAATGTGAATGACCTTGTAAACTTAGGATTTGTTACCATAGATGATATTATATGTGATTCTATTATAGAAGACTAATTGTTTACTTTATAAGCCCTATTATTGAGCATGATATTTTATCCCTACTTATAATACATTATCCTCCCACTTGAAGTTCACTCTTACAATTACACTCCCATACAACATTCATACTCTAATAGTTAAATAAGTTGACCAAAGATAACATTGTTTTGCATCTATACTTTCAGGTCATTTTAGAACCCCCTTAAAATTTTCAATTATCCAATATCTTATAATGTAATCACAATTGGAGTATCACTATTTTAAAGTACCTCTCCTCCACTATTGAATCTTATCAAATGTCTATTCTTTAAGCTTATTTCTCCTCCATTAATGAATTTATCAATTGATATTTACCATTCATGATGGTATAAAAAGGGATAAAGCTCCATCATCATCACCTTCTAAGCCTGTACACATCATCATGCCTATTATCATACTTACCATATGAAGGACCAAAATCTAGTGAGACGGATCAAATGTCCTCATTATTAAAACCATCCTTTTAAGCTATCCTAACTTTATTTCAACATATTTGGGTTTTCAGCCAAGTATATATTGGGATAATCTTCCATCGCAGGAAACTCCACTATAATCTATGATGGGAATCTTTCATCTTATTAGGAAAAGAATGTATAAGAGGATTGAATATTTATAATTGCAAGATTATTGTAGGGTTTAGTGCCCATGGCTTTATATTCTACTCCACTCGATGATAAGTTCCATTTGATTAAAATGATCAAATTTGGAATTTTGATGCTATTCTTGTGTTTCATAGGTTATATTTGGCCACTAAAGGTGTTGGATACCATGAACTTAAAAGGAAATATTTAATTTAGATGATAAAAAAATCCTTTTAGTGCTTATTGTGGTGATCTAATTCATCTACATAGCATATTCTACAAGTAATCATTAAGAAGTAGATTTGTTGACCTCATCATGGAGTTGTAAGAAAGTAGGAAATCATAAAGATCATCAAAGTAAGCAAAAGCATGAAACATTTAATGAAGATGCACTCCTAGGTGTACATTAGTTCAAGACTCCAAGTGATGTGACTATCTTTTGTAATTACTTGTGTAAATGATTAGTTTTATATTTATCAATAATTATCAAGACCTCACATACACTAACACATGAAGTCACATGAACATTCACACATATCTTTCCTAGTCTATAACTAATATTAAGTTGCATAAAAATGCATTGGAAAACTCATTTGATGTCATTCATGCAAGTCATGAAAAGCATGTGAAACTCATTAAATACACTTATAATCCATGACTTGAGCATTTGTGTGAAAATGCATTTGAGAATTGAGGTATTGAAAAAAGATAGCTTTTAAAACTTAATCTTAGAAGAGAATTTAGATTAAAAGCATCATCATGCAAGCTCAATTTTGATTACAATTATTTGATCTTATCATATAAAAAGCTTATTTAAGTGATACACCCAATTTTGTATTTTTTAGAAAACTAGATTTTATGAACCTAACATATGATACATGGGTTTCATGTATGATATGTATGGTTTTCACATATTGTACATGGATCCCAACATATGGTACTTCATGCATGATACCATCATACATGTGTATCAAGGATAATATTAGTACATCAATATTAATGTATGGTAAATAGTTTTTTATTTGGCATGGTATACAATACGACATATGGCACAAAGAGGACAATGGTCTGAGCCTAAGACAAACATATGGTATGTCAATTTTGATGTATAAGGACAATGTGGTTGGGTGTATGTATGTCTATCTTCACATACCAAAAGTCCAACAGAAAAAAGTTGTAACAACTAGTTTTACCAACAATTATGGAAATTGAAGAAAGATTTCAAATGATATTTTGGAACTATTAGAGAAGATTATTTTGGGATCTCTTATATATAGACCTCCAAACATTAAGAATTGATGATGAACCTTTTTGCATTACACTTTCAATATTTATTAAGTGAGATCAACTTTAGAAAGATTTAGTTCAAAATCTTTCTTAAAGGAGAAATGCATGTAAGAAGACATACATTTAGCATTTTCATACTTGAATTTCCTTTCCACATCATAACAAATTTTTCCTCATTTATTGTAACATGCTTAGCCAATTAGTCAGTTTTATTATGTATCTATCCATTTGTATTTGAATTTTTCTTTATTATTCTTTTAAGCTTATGAAATTCATTGTGAGGACTACATCAAATTGTTAAAAGTGTCGAGAGAAGAGTCCTTCTCTAGGCCAATAAGAGGCCCTACTTATAACATTAGTAGTGTGGATAAAGGTTGGGTTTGATCCCTTTGAAAAGTCTCAAGAATTTAGTTTTTGTTAAGCTATGTAAAAACCTCAAAGATTGTTATAGTTATGGTTGACTTGTTGAAAAACTTCAAGTATAAAGGCTTCTCCATCGGTTATCACAAATGAGGGAAAGAAAGATTAGGCACAAGCTAGATGACTTGGGGGTAGATGTGGGCTTATTGAGTAGAAGCAAAATCACTTGAGATTTTCATATGGATTTCTTTTTTTTGCATAGTATAGTTTACACTTATCACCTTGATAAATCAATTAAACAATTGTGTGGGCATAAATTTGGAAGTAGGAAGCAAAAGTAATTGGATTATATTACAAAAATCTTAAAACCCCAATTCACCCACCCCTCCTTATGTTTGAGGGAAATAACTTTTCAACATAGAAGATAGATTTTTAAATCCTTTGTAAAAAGTACAAATGAATGATATGTGGATTCTATTTGTAAAATTGCATGAAATACCTATATGTAATATGTTTAGCTCATGTGAGAATCTCCTTAAGATTACATAATTAAATGCTCAAAGTCTAAAAATCTTATATTATACCTTATCTCAAGATATTTGCATGCACTTTTGTCTTCAAATTACTTGTTTTGAGGCCATGCAAGAGTTAGAAAAGGTATATGGTGTTACACCCCTTAAATTATCTTGTATAAATAGAACCATCAAGATATATTTCCTCCACTTCTTGATATTGTTAACTAAGTGTTTTTAATTTAATTGATTTAGTAAGCTTTAATTGCTTGTTATGCATAAAGTTGAGTCATAGAATACTTATATTCAGCTTACATGCCCTTAATCTTATGCAAATTGTGTGAAGGTATTGTAAACTAATGAGATCTCTAAAATTTAGGAATCAATGTGGTGGCTAACGTAAAAGAGATTTAAAATTTGAATTTTTCTATTGAATACAAGCAAACTTAAGTAGAGATATGGATGAACCTAACCATAGCCATGTCATTGCATGTGGCCCCCTTTAAGAAGGATGTAATGGACTTTGGTAAGAGTATTAAGGGGTGGTTTCTTAAGGAAAGAGTGAGAGGAACCATTTGATAGCAAAGAGGAAAACCTTAGCCAAGTTAACTTAGAGATGCCTAAATTGTAAGAGTTTGTTGGCTGATAATATAAGGTTAGCAATTGTAGTTTTGCAAGAGTTCAGAAACCTTAGCCATGAGACATTGCAAGAACTTTACCTGAAAGGAGCCAAGGAAGATAAATAAGACATGAACATTGAAAAAGAGAGGAAACTACAAGCTTGAAGAAGAAGAAGAAGATTATCACTTGGAGTAGTCCACTACATAGGTTAAAAAGTAGAATGATTCTTAATATCTTGCAATAAATTTTGATACATGATAATAATTGGATACTTTGATAATAATGCATGTTACTATAATCAGCTATGATCATGATGCTTTATGGCTATGCTTCCTTCACATGAAACCTAATCATAAGGAGAATTTTGAATGGAACTTGAACCATGATAATAACATTTTTGTGTTAAATGCATGCTTGAGACTAGATCTAATTGATATCATGATCTCCACATGAAAATGTGAATCTGCTAGTTTAATGTTAAGAATGTTATTATAATTGAGAATTATTATTTCTATAATGTGATTATTATCATGCCAAATGGTAGATTCTTTTGTGAAGGAACTTATGATAATATAGATCAATTCATGCTTAATAAGCAAACTTGGATGGTATACATGTGTTTCATGTTAAAGAGGAAGAGAACCATGATGTTGAGAGTATGCTAAGATTTTTCTTTATATGACATAAAGTTGTTTTTCATTGTTATGATAAACTTATGATGTCAAGAACTCATGCTTATGATTTTTCATTAGATGATATGAATTAACTTCACAAGTATGATGAAATCAAGACTGTCGAGAACATCATTATGATTTGCCATGTGATAGCTTAGCTTAGTTTTTGACGAATTTATGTTGCCAAGTATAGTGTCATGAAATTTTGATTTCACTATTACACAATTAGATCCCAAAAGTTAGGTCATGAACATTATGGCAACCCCTCATTAACCATCTTAGGATTTCAGTGCCATGTAATCATTTTTATTTTTCTCTTTTAAAAAATACAATAATAGAAGTATATTTTCAAAGGAAAGTCTTTTCACATAGAATTTCTTTATAATATTATTGTAAAAATGTTAAAAATATTTGTTCAATAAAGATCAACTTTTAAATAAAGCTTTAAAATATTAATTCTCAACATAACCTTACAATAGCTAAGAGTAATACCACTCACTATTACTAATAAAATAAAATAAACTTAACAAATTTATTGAATCACATCTTCTAATAGAGGAATCCATGTTCTAGTCTCAATGTTCCCTTATAGGTTCATGTGATGCATCATTTTGTCCTAAAAGTATTAGAGCAAAATATGCATGAGCCAACTGACACTGACTTAATGTCAAAACATATACATATATGTAAAACAAATAATATTTGGGATAATCATATGCATAACCAATAATAAGAATACAAAGAAGTAAGAACATGTGAATGATAACATGTAAGATAAATGAGCATATTGTTACTAAATGTAATGAAATGAAAGCAAGTTTGCTCTCATCTTTCTATCATCTTATACATTTTCTCAATACCTTAACTCTTTATCTTCTTTAGGATTTCGTTTAAGCTAAAGCAACTTTATTACAAATTTAGGAACACATAATTTCACACTTAAATAGCTTGAATGTAATGGTCCTATTACACCCCATTTTTGTAGCATTTATTTTTTTTTGGTACAAAAAAACCTATGCACTATTCAAAGTACTTCACTTTTTAATCTCCAAGCTTGACATTCAAACTAAGATGAATGATCTCTTAATTTTATTATCATGCTCATTACATGTCACCCAATTGAACCATGTCTCCATCTCAACTAGACATAGTTGATTTAGAAAAAGGTTCCTCCATGCCAAGTATTGCTAAAGCACACTAGCATGTACATGATAGCAAAGCAACATGCAACTTAAAAAGAAACATATCCACACAATCTATAATATGTATAAATAATCATATAATCTAAAAGTAATCCAAGAACTAACTCTATCACACATAAAATGAACTATAAAAATCTAAATCCAACATAAAATATCTCATACAATCCAATGTCCAACATAATAAATAATAATGATAAAAATAAATGACATTACAACTTTACATCATTAGATGTTGATTGAAGAGCAATCTATTAAGATAGTGTCTCTAACAACTCCACTATAATTGTTTTATAAACTACTAACTCTTTACACCTATAAATAATATAATGGGGTGGTTTGATAAGCTTAATAGGTAATCCTCAACTTTTGCTAATAAAATAAACATATAATAATATAATAATAGAGTAAAATCATTGACCATGTAGGGCTATAGAGGTCTTCATAAACCATATGACACTCTAGCAAGTGCCCTAACACATCCATTATCTCTCATAATATCATATAATGACATTTAGCCAACTCAGATCCTCCATATATGATCTAACAGTCCATATATCAAGGTTTTCTCAATCATATAGACCATCCCATAAAGCTTAAGAACTCCTAAATAATGTGTGAAACTTTACCACCATATGCTCAACAATACCCATGGGCCTCCTATAGTGTCTTAAGTAATGAGATACAACCTCCATATCTAGTGGGAGTCTTATCATCTAATATATTTGACCAACTAAACTCTTGTTAAAGGGTCCATGTCATCATCAAATAGACTTATGAGAAATTTGTATGATTTTTTACATATATCTAGTGTTACCTAACCTTCGTCTATCTTCTAAATTACTTTAGGGTTTTTTTAATACCTTGATCTACTAATCGAGCCATCTAGGTTTTCCTCAGAACTTGACTCTACTAACTAGACTAACTTAGGGTTTTATCAAACCCTAATTAGCTTATCTAAGGTAATCCTTCTTATCAAATTTTATTTCTTGCTCTTTTCTTAATCTATGAGTCTTAATAAAATCTATTAACCTATGCAAGCTACTCCTTAAGTACTCACTTAAGTTGTAAATCTTTAACTTAAACCTTTAAGTCAATCTTTTATTTTTTAACCTAAGTTCACATAAGTTTTATCAGTGACTATTTTCCCTATTAGGTCAACTTATGTATCTTCCCAAACACCTCTACTAAGCCACATACATCTCTTAAACCATCATCTGAGAAGTTGATCCATTGCTTAAGATCTTAATTTAAGGTTACTCATTATCTTACCCATCAAACCAAGCTAAATTAGGTTTAATCAAAATCAAAAAGAATATTTAGCTCTTTAATTGAGCTTAGCACTATTCTTAAAGCTAAAATTAGGAACTCTATCTCAACTAACCCTCATCTAAGGTCAAACCAAGAGCTTCATCAAATCATAATCTTATCCCAACTGTACTTAAGATCTCACCAAGTGTTTAGTGTCTTTAATCTAGCCTTAATTTTTATTTTAAGGTTTTTCTTATAAAATCAAAGTCTTTATGAATTATATATAACCTAGCATAAACTATTTTATGCTTAATTCCTAAACTATCCTCAACCTCATCTAAGGTCCATTCAAGCCATAACTTACTTCCAACCCTTATTATAATTACTTGAGTGATTAACCTTATACAAGGTTCAATTTTTAGGCATTAAGTATAAAACATTTAAGTCCTAGATATTCAAATTTTTTAAATCTAGAACATTCAAATTTTCAAACTTAGATTATGCTGGTCATTCAAATTGATCTTTAGACTTAACTTTAAGTTAATTGAGCTTACTAGTTAGCATAAGCATTTTCTAATTATAAAATCCTTGTTAACCAAACCATGTTCTATTTTGCCAAGTGCCACAAAGAGCCAACATGACTCTAACCTTGTTTTAAGGCTTAATCGAGATTTCCAAGTTCTTTTCATAAGGAATCTAAGAGCTTTTCCTCACCTTAAAGGCATCTAAGGTCCCTTTTAATCCACTTCAAGCATCTTAAGCCTATACCTGAATCTTTTTAATTAGTCCCAAGGTCACTTAAAGCATCAATCAAATTTATCATGTGCATGAGTTTTAACTAACTTCTTAATAATCAAAGCCATGAGATATCCATAATAGCATAACAAGTTTTGGCAAAAATGTTTCCTTCCATTCCAAACATGGAATAATTACATCAATTCAATGTTTTCGCTTAATAATAAATTGAAATCATTGTCATAATTTCTATTATAGTAAGCACTCAAATTTTGTATACACAATTTCTCAAAAACATCACAAAGTTTTGATCAAACATGTTACATAATTTCTAATTATCTAAATTCAGGAAATTCAAGCTTGAATTACTAAGGAAACCTTATGTAAACATGAACAAGAATTTTAGTCTCACCAAAACAACAACATTAAATCTTAGTCACTCTTAGTATGGGACAAAATCAATAATGAAATTCTAGTTTTAAGAGAAAAAAGTGATCAAGAGTGAGCTTAGTTGAATTCTATTTACATGCATGCCAATAAATTACTTTATTTTATTAACCTAGCATGCTTCTAAATATATAAGTAAAATATGAGGATCTATTACCTTCTTAATTAAGTAGAACTCTAAACCAAAAATAGAATTTCACCTCTTCTCAAACCAACTTGGAAATTCTCACTTTTTTTCTTGCTTTCGACTTATTTTCCTTGGCTTCTCTTAAGGAGGTCTCTTTAAAAACATTCACAGATAGTTTTTGCTAAAATTCTAGTTCTAATACCAACCTAAAGCACTATATATATCTTTAATAAATCCTTTAATCAAGAGATATTAGTTAGGTAGCTAGGACATCTTTACTCGTATCCTTATCTTAGGGGTTCATGCATTTTAGGGTTTGACTTAATTTCAATTTATTTTTCATTAATTGGCTCCATCCAGGTCATTTTCAACACTTAGATCTAAAGCGCTTAAATTTCCAATAATTTAAATTAAAAGTAACTCAAATATGAAACTCGATTTATTTAGTGTATTTGAATCATACTACACACCATAATCACCCATTATAACCTAAAATTTCTTGTGTAATGACTCTCTCAACTAATCATATTTATATAATATAGTTAATTGTACTATAAGACCTTTAACTTACTCGATTCTTGTTATTGAACTAAGAATATTTTTCCTCTCTTATTATCATACTTGTATGATCCATGACTACATACATGTATGACCACATTATTACTTGGATAGACTCTCTAATTTCTACAATAACGTCCTTGTCCAATGGTGTGATTTGCCAAGTATGGTCATTAGCAAAGTTTTTACACCCATTCACATTTGCCACTTTCTCGTACTAAACCATATCGTATGATGTGTGGTGGTTGTACTATACAATGCTAATTTTCTATTTTAGTTACAATGCATGGTGTGATCTAGTATAATATAAGTTATTAATTATATTATTATGATACAACTTTAATATAACACCTATTATTCACTTAATTATTCTTTCATGGTCATTGTACACTATGATATATCCATCCATTACTCAACTCATTATATAGTTAATTTTTTCTTCTCAATTTGTTATACTTGTATGATATTACATTATCCTCCCTAATCCTCTATTCTATACATTAGTATTCTTATATGATTATTGGTCATCCTTATACTATCATTGGCCAACTTTAGCATCCATTCATACTAAACCAACCCCATTTCCTATACTTGCTCATACTTTATTATACATTCGTATTGTATAGTACGATCTAATTCTTTTCACCTTAACCTACCATATTAGTCTGACTTATTTTATTAATGCATTATCAGACTGGTACATTACACAATCATATAATTATGATCAAATCCAAGTTTATGAATGAATGTGTTCAGAATAATCTTGATTGATTTCATTTATTTCTCTATCATATTATACGATTTACAATTCTCGTGTCCTGAAATTATGGGGCTTGAATAACTCTTTGTAGTGGTAAGTTGTTTGTCACTTAATCATACTCATATGATACTCACTTTCGTATTGTAAGATGTTAACTTTTCTAAGATTTAGCTTCACTACATATTATATTATATGATTCCTTTTATTGTACTTATATGATATCTGTAAAAGATAATTCTAATGAAAGATTGTTTAGAAAAATTTATAAAACTTCTGAGATATACATACAACTTAATTTACTTAAAAATAATTTCCTTTTATAAAAGTTGAGGATATCCTAATTCCTCTCTTCAAAAAATTTCATCATCAAAATTTAGAAAAAAGGTGTTCTTTTCTAACATCTCCTCTTCTAAGTCCTAAGTGGACTCTCTTTCCATTTAGTTTGACCACAAGAATTTAACTAGTGGTATTTCTTTATTTCTTAACTTCTTTACTTCTTTGACCAAACTTATTATCAATTTTTTCTCATACTTTAAATTTGGATGTAGATTTTTTATATTTGAGTCCAATTGTAGCATAGAATCTTCCACATATTTCTTTAACAAGAAAATATGAAACACATTATGGATCCTTGCCAAACTTGTGGGTAGTGGTACTTTGTAAGCCACTTCACCTACTCTTGTGAGAATTTGGAAAGGTTTAATATACCTTAGCCTAAGCATTCTTCCTTAGCTAAACTTTAGGATTTCTTTCATCTATTATGAACACTTGGTCCTCCTTATAATTAAACCTTCTTATGTTTCGAGTCATAATACTTCTTTTGTAGGCCTTGGGCCTTCAATATGTTTTCTTGGAATCTTCTTTACTTTTTTATAGTCTTAATAATAAGATCTAGTTAATTAATACTTTTTCATTCACTTCATAGTAACATATAGGAGATTAATATTTCCTCCCATATAATGCTTTAGATGGAGCCATGTTTCTATTAATCTAATAGTTATTATTATAGAAAAATTCTATTAATGCAAGATGTGTCTCAACTTCCTTAAAATGCATTACACATAATCATAGCATATTCTTCATTGTTTTAATGATTTGCATTATTTGTCCATTACTTTGAGGATGAAATATTATACTAAATTTTAATTGAGTTCCAAATACTTTTTTTATTTTCTTCTAAAAGTATGAAGTGAACTTAAAATCTCTATCAAATACTATACACTTTGACAATCATTATAACTTTATTATTTGATCAATGCATAGTTGTACCAGCAATTTTGTTGTGTAATTTGTCTTGATAGGTAAAAAATGAGCCAACTTTGTCGATTAATCAACTATAACCCATATGACATTCTTACCCTGATTGGTCTTTGACAGGTTGACATAGAAATTTCCTCCCACTTTCACATGGGTATGGGAAAGGGTGTATAGTTCCATGAGGCTTTTGATGCTCTCCTTTGACTTGTTAACATGTTAAACACTTTTTCACTATCTCCTAAATATCCTTTTTCATTCCTAGCCACTAAAGTCTAGTCTTCATGTCTTGAAACATCTTAGTTATGCTAAGATGTACCACATATCATGACCCATGAGCCCTTTATAGTAGCACTCACCTTGTTTTCTTTTGGATTGGAATATATGACTGGTTCTTATAATAAATGAGTTCGTTCTCTTGATTGAGGTGAAAACCAATTTCTTTCCTTCTAAGATTTTAGCTTATACTTTTTATAGATTTTCATCTTGATCCTAAAATTCATTTTAAGTATTTAAGCCATTATTTTAATAGTGCCACTTCACTTAAATTTCTTTTATTAGTTGTTAATATGACATGGAGATTCAACTTATTCATCTTGATATAAAATGAGGTCTCATCAATTTTGGAAACACAACTAGTCAAATTTGTCTTTTTGCTATCAACATGTTGGCTTTTCCTAGTTGATATATGATCTCTATATCATAATCTTTATTAATTTTACCTAGCCTCTCTATTATAGATTTAATTCCTTTTGTGTAAAAATATATCTTAAACTCTGATGGTTTGAATAGATTTATGCTTTTACACTAAACAAATTGTGCCTCCAAATCTTTAAGGCAAAGATGATTACTCGCAACTCTAAGTCATAAATAGGGTAATTCTTTTCATATGGTCTAAGTTGTCAAGAAGCATAAGCTATTACCATCCTATTTTTCATTAAGACTACCTCTAATCCTTATATTGAGGCATCTATATAAAATTGAAATTCATTTAAAGCTGGTAAGTTTAATATTGGTGTGGTGGTTAATTTCTATTTTAGGGTTTGAAAACTATCTTCATAGCTTTTATCCCAGATAAAACGAGTTTCCTTCCTAGTAAGTCTTATCAAAAGTGAAGAAATTTGTAAAAATTCTTTGACAAACATTTAATATTAACTTATTAATCCTAAGAAACTCTACACGTCAATGACATTTGTGAGTCTGAGTCAATCTGTTACTACTATCACCTTTTTCATTGTCCAATACCCCTTTCACACTTATCACATGCCAAAAAATGAAATATTTCTAAGCCAAAAACTACACTTATAGAATTAAGAAAATAATTTATGCTCTTTTAATCATTCTAGCACCATTTTAAGCTATTAAACATGCTCATTGACACTTTTAGAATAGATTAGTATGTCATTAATGAATACGATAACAAATTCATCCAAAATTTAATTAAACACTCTATTCATGAGATCCATGAATGTAGGTGTCACATTCGTTAACCCAAATAGAAGCACAACAAATTCAAAATGTTTATATTAAGTTTTAAAGGTCATCTTAAGCGTGTCTTCTTCTCTTATCTTCAGTTGGTAGTATCTTGACTTTAAATCTATCATCAAAAACATCTTTGATCCTTGAAGTTGATCAAATAGTTCATCTATTTGAGACAATAGATATTTATTTTTTATAATAACCCTATTCAACTCTTATTAATCAATGCATAATGAAGACCTTCATTTTTCTTCTTGACCAATAATACTAGTACTCCCCAAGGTGAGACACTCAATCTAATAAACTCTTTATCTAATATTTCTTGTAATTGACTCTTCATTTCCTCCATTTTTATTGGTTTCATAATATATGGTACCTTAGAAATTAGTTTTGTGTATAGCATCAATTCAATAGCAAATTCAATGTCTACGTGTGGTAATATTCCAAGTAGATCTTTGGAAAAAACCACTAGATATTTACAAACTACTAATACATCTTGTAGTTATAATTTTATTTATGGTATTGTGCATTGCATGGATACCAGATAGCATTCACATCCTTTTTGGATTACCTTTTCAACTTTCATGGCAATTATAAGTTGTACCCTCCTTTCTCTTCCAAAGTAAACTAGTTTTGAACCATTTTTTAATCTAACGAGCACCTTTTTCTTCCCGTAATATATTATGACCTTATATGTCATAAGCTAGTCATTTCAAATATTACACCAAAGCCATGTCTATTATAATCAATTTGGAAAGGAAAGGTGTCCTATTTATTTCTATCTCCTCTATAATATACCAATTTATTGTTATAATTTTACTAGTTAGAATTGTATAATTAGTAGATATTCAAGTTTTCTTTTCTTAATCATTGTTTCTTTGATTATGCTTATAGACACAAAGCACCACAATGAAAAAAACTATCACAAATTTGTATAAATATTAAGAAGTACCTACAATGACGTCTATTGATGATGGAGCTTTAGCTTGATTAATTGCCTAAATTCTAGCTTGCATTGTTTAATGTTGCACATCAATGAGAAACTAGACTTTGTCTTGAACTTTATAAGTATTGGAAGGTCTGTCTTACATAATCTCTATCTTATTAACATGATTTTGTTCCTAAGGCCATGCTTTTGCATAATTCCTAAAACTTTCATAATTAAAGTACTATATTCTTTTCTTTTTGCATTCCCCTACTTTGAAAGTATTCACATAATGGCATGGATTCATTTTCTCATCATTCTTATTTGAGGTCTAACCATTTATTTTTTTTATTTTTATTATTTTTCTACTCAAAGAAATTCCTTTTTCTCTTTTGTGTTTCTTTCCTTGATTCAATGAGTTCTAGATCTTACACTAATGTGCGGATTGCTTGTACATATTTTTTATATAAGTCAAATTCCCAAGGTGCAAACATGTTATTTTAGGCCTTTATAGAAAAGGTAACATCCTTGTTTTTTTGAAGCTACAATCTCTAAAGAATATCTAATAAGTCTTGTAAAAGTCTCCTCATATTCATTCATAGTTTGGCTTCTTTAATTGCAATCAATAGTTTATCTTGCATTTTATCCTTTGGAGATTTTGTGACATACCACACTAGGAATGTTCAACAAAAATCATCTCAAGATATTTTCAAATTTGCCCTGCCTCCAAATAGAGTCCTCATTTGTTCTCACCACTAATGTCTAACAACATTATCTAGAATAAGCACAATTAATGATACCTTCTAGTGATCTTCACATGCTAAACTATTGAACAACATCTCTATCCTCTCTAGTTAATCTTTAGCTTCAAATAGAGTTACATTATTTTCAAGATGAGATTGTCATAATCACAAGACTTGTTTCACTATTTTTTTAACATAGAATGAAAGAGAATCTTTTCCATGAAAATGGAGAACCTCCATCATTAATAATTTCCTAGATATTATTTCTCTTCTATTTTTGATATTCTTAGTTAGGGAGTCCATAGTTCTTGTATTACTTGTGTTATGTACCTTCTTTTCATCAAATTTGTTGTGGTTACATGAGGCCATTCACTTCATCACTTCAATAGTCATTGATTTATTTATTATATTAATATAATAATATTTATTTATTATTTTATTTTATTTTTTATCATATTTTATGACATACAATATCATTCTGTATGATTTTGTTTATCCTTTTATTCACTCTATCAGATTAGTTTACACTATTAAGTGCTAAACAATCAAATAAAGTGTCATAATGTACTATTCCTTATATCATATTATACAATATTTTTATTTTCAATTCCTCATTCTCTTTTTCCCTTATAATTATTCTATTAAGTAGTGTATGTCACATTCTACTACTCATATTGTATTGTAAGATTATATCAGTTATCTTGTCTAAACATTTTATCATACTGCTCAATGGTCATATATCATAGCATACAATTTTATTAGTCCACTTCTCACTATCTCTTTCCTTTTCATTGTATTATATGATTTAGTGTATCATACTATAGGATGGTCTTATATCATATAGTATGATCTTATAAGTCCACTTCTCCCTACATGTTCCTTTGTTATTGTACTATATGATATTTCTACTATAGTTCTTTAGTCATTGTTTTATGCCTATCATATAGTACAATATTTGTAATCACCTAAATTCTAAGTTTTTTGTCATACCTTTTAAACATAAACAAGTAGAAAACAAATTCATAAAAAGGTGCAACAAGTGTGTTTTTTCCTTCTAAAATGTCTACTCATGCTCTTTACCTAGGTTTAAAATTTCTTCCAAATATTCACATCTTAGGTGTAGGCATGTCTTCTTAGACAATTTTTCATTAGTAATACAACTAGTGTCCATATCTAAGCTTTCCATAATGTCCTCCCTTACATGAGAATTACTCTAATACCAATCCTATGATGACCTTTCACCAACCATCTGTAGATCAAGATAATATGCTATCATTTTCATTTTTTTCTTTTAAAAAATATAATAGTGAAAGCATCTTTCCAAAGGAAATTCTTTTCACATAAAATGTTTCTTTATAAATTAATGAAAAAGTAAATAAAAACATTTGTTCAATAAAGATCAACTTTAAAACAAAGTTTTAAAATAAAAGTTCACAACATAACCTTACAATAGTTAAGAATCATACCACTCACTATTACATGTCTTTTTCTCACACAATAAAATAAAAGAAACTTAACAAAAAATTTAATCACATCTACTAGTGTTGACATCCAGGCTCTAAGCATCATTGCTCTATTGTAGACCCATGCAATGCCTCATTGTGTTCTAAAAGTGTTAAGCCAAAATTGACACGAGTCAATAATATTTGCTTAGTATCAAAACATAAATATATATGTAAAATAAACAACATTTGAGGTAGCTAAATGTATGGTTAGTAACAAGAATATGAAGAAGTAGAGCATGTGGATGATAACATATAAGATAATGAGCATAATATTATTAGCCACAATGAAATAAAAATATGTTTGCTCTTATCTTTCCATTATCTTATACACTTTCCCATTACCTTAACTCTTTATCTTCCCTAAGATTTTATTTAGGCAAGCCTACTTCAACACATTTAATAATGTTTACAAAAACATTACTTTACATTTAAATAACCTAGATAAAATGACCCCTTTTTCTCTCCTCTAGAGCTCATTATTTTGGAATGCAATATTTCCTCATGGGTCTATCATTCATCTTAATAGTAGCATGAAACTTTTCCCTTCCATCTCCAAATCCTTTTTCTCTTTTCTTTATCCTTACTTCTCCCTTCACAATCTTATCTTTTATTCATTTTTTGTTATCATAACAATGGTAATTTTACTCATTTCCTTATCATTTCTCATTTCATGAAAAATATAAAAAAAAGGTGAATCATGTTTAAGATGCTCAAATGTCATATGAAAATCAAACATATGACAAAGCATTTACAAAATCAATTCATCAATCATCCTCAAATAATCATAAATTTATCTCTTAGATTTTTACTCAAAAAATAGTCAACATAAATCAAACATCAAGCCAAAGTATGACATCTTCAAATCTATGTTTCTCCAAATTGTTAAGGCTTCTAACCTATATTAAGCAATACATTAAATATATACACATAATGTAAGCTTGCCTACTTTTCATTCCAAATAGTGGGCTCTCCAAAGACTTAGCTTTTCCTTGGTGCTACAATGCTCATTACTAAAATCCCCTTTGTTATGTGCATACTCCTTTCAAATTCCTTTCAATTGCTAGAGAGTACTTCTTTTCTCTCTTTCTTCACTCTATCTCACTTAGAAAAGGTTAATTACATAAGATTTTTTCTAAAAAAATCCTTAAATTGAATCTCATTATTTTTATACTTGACTCATGACCTTTTTGCATTCCAAACCATTAAATATTACTAACAATTGCAAAAACAAATGATTTAGTGCATCTTCAATGGCATTTCCATCTTAATTACTACAGTTTCTAATGATTGATTGACTTTTGCATCAAATTAATTACTTGTTCACCTTTTTGGGTTTTAAAACCCCTATAGTTACTATGTATTATACTGGCATGATACCATACTTCATGCCAAATGATTAAATGAATATTTAATCAACTATGCTTATTCATACTGATTATTTTAATATGATCCACAAGTTGTGATAATATGACCCATTTTTGTTTACTTAATTCAAGCATCTCTCCACTTCATATTAATATGGGTCATTAATTATACAATGCATCTTTTATATAATGTTTATTACTACCTGATCCAATTTATGTTCATGATCAACACATTATAATGATATATCCATCTATTGCTCAACTCATCAGACTTAGTTAATTTTTTTTTCTTGATTTATTTTACTTGTATAATATTTGTTTTTATATATCTATGATGTGATATTACCCTGACCAATCTTTTAGTTTATACATTAATATTCTTGTATGATTATTTGGTCATCCTTGTATGATTACTAGTTAACTTCATTCTCCATCACACTAAACCAACCTCATTTTTTATTACTGAATCATACTCTATGATATACTTGTATACAATCTGATTCTTTTCACCTTAACATGCCAGATGAATCTTACATATTCTGTGGATGCATCATTGTATTAATATATTACACAATGGTGTAATTATGATTAAATCTTAGCTTACAAATAAGCATGTTCATATTTATCCAAATTGATTTCATTTTCTTTCTATATCATACTTTATAAACTTATTAAATCATATTATGTAGTCAAATTCTTATGTCTTTAGCCTGAAAAACTCATTTGACTCTTGTGGCAATAACTTATTCATCACTTGATCATACTCATATGATACTCACTTTCATACTATATAATATTTGTCAACTTTTCAAGATTTAGAATCACCACAAACTATACTATATGATACACTTTATTGTAGTTGTACGATATCCTAAAAATGATAGTTCTATGAAAATTTGTACAATACAATTTATACAATTTTTCAAATATAATTACAACTCAATTTAATAAAAATTTATTTTCTTTTACAAAAATTTTAGGATATTACAAACTTTTAGGTTAGAATTTGCATTTATAGCCAAAGCCTAGTGATGACTTCTTGCAACCATGTAATGTCTTGCCCTAGTTATGCTTGGATAGCTTATTTTCATGGCTTAATTAAGGCCATGTAGGACCATGGTTAAGACCTTAATAGGACCTAAATGGCTTCTAAGGTCCTTAAGAGCTCTCTATTTCTAGATGTAAGCTTGAGAGGCTCAAGTTAGGCCTTAAAAGAAGGTTAGGTTAAGTGAAGGTCTCAATTTGACAAGCAAAAGTAGTTGGGATTTGGTTACGTGTGATTAAGGTTTGAGATTAGTAGAGGTTAAATAAGAAGCATGATCAAGATTTTCATTTATGATTAAGCCTAATAGTTAGTGATTTTGACCATGTGAAATATGGGATTTTTAGAAAGATGATTTTGATTATGTGTGATTTAGTATTCAGGAGATAATCTTGGCCATGCAAAATTTTGGTTGGAAGAGGATGATTTTGGCTATCCAATGTTAGTTTATCATGAAGCTAAGTTCAAGTGAAGGACTAAGTTAACCTTAAAATGGGTTTAAAGGCTAGTTGAAAATTCTAAGCAAATCTAAGATTTGAATGTTAAATACTCTAAGGCTTGAAATTTAAAGACCATAGGTTTTCAAACTTAAAGACTTTATGATTTGTAATTTAAAGATTTAGGTTTGAAATTTAAAGGTTCTAGGTTTGAAATTTAAAAGCATTGCATTTCAAAATTAAATATACTAGAGTTTAAAATTTAAATTTTGTTAAGGCCATAGATAGCCCAAGAAATAATGATGATAATCTAGTTAGCATACCATGGCATGGAATAATGATGACAGTCTTGGCTTATGATTTGTTATGAGGTTTATTTTTTCATTTTACATGCATGAACATTAATGTAGGAATTAAGGTTAGGAATAAGAACCTATAACACTTTGTTAAGACCTTGATGGCATCTTAGAAGAGGCCTTAAACTTGGGAAACTCTCAGGTTAAATCATAGTTTAGGATTAAGAGAAAACTTATGTATGGCCTTGTGAAAGGTGGATGGTTTATGCCAAGGGGATAAGAACACTTTGATATGTTATGGCTAAACCTTAAAATACCTAGATAGCTAATTAAGGTTTTGGAAGAAATCTTAAAATGCCTAAATAGCTAATTATGGTTTTAAAGGAAATCTTAAAATACCTAGATATCTTATTAGGGTTTTAAAAAAACCTAAAATACATAAATAATTGATTATGATTTTGAATGAATTCTTAAAATGCTAAAAAAATTAAAGGAAATCCTAGAATGCTTAATTAGGTTATTAAGGTCTTAGAGGAAACCATATAATACCTAGATAGCAATTGAGGGTTTCGAAGGAAATCCTAGAATGCATAGATAACTCATTTGGGTTTTGAAAGTAAACCAACAATGGGCAGATAATTGATTAGGGATTATAATAACCTTTGAGATCATCCCAAATAGTAGATTAGTGCTATACAAATACTCCAAATGACCCCAATTTTGAACCCCTAAATTATAAGGGAATCTTGATGAATTATAAGGGTTAATGTAATGGACCCCAAATTTTCAACCCTTAAATTGGGGATAGCAAGTTAAATAGATCATATTTTAAAATTATCGGTACAAAAGAAGGTATCCATTTTGCATGATTGATAAAGCCCTATGATGTGGAGTGCCATTTCACATAGCAAGATACTATAGTGAGGTTGTGCCACTTGTACACATAAAACATCATGGTATAATGATAGATGTGCCAAAGCATATGATGAAGAAATCCATGCACTAGTTGAGGAATCTTAGAGTCTAAGAAGACTATCTCACATGATTATTAGAGCCCTGAGATTCTAAATGTGCTTGAGTGCCACTTCCATAGGAAACCATAAGGGATCTTATATGTGTTAGAGCATATCATGAGAAGTGTCACATGTTTATTGAAGACTTCTAGAGATCAAAAGGGACTAAACCACATTATTGGCATATCTCTAAGTTATAAAGTGTCAGATCACATAATAAGATAAGAGTGTCAAACCTTATTTCATAATTCTCATGGGCTTAGAGGGAGTGTTAAATTGCTTGTAAGACCTTGGGCATATAATTAGTTATATTATATGATTATGATATTATAGAGATTTGGTAAGTCCTAATGGAAATTAAATAAATAAAGTTTATAAGAGTTAAGTCTTTGACGTTAGTGATTTTTATGGTTTTTATATATTAGTTCAACTTAGTAAGCTAAGAAGACACACGTGTATAATATCACTATTCATGATGAAGGCTATATTATGCTTATAATAGATTGCTATTCTTATAATATTTTTATGATTATTTTTATAACATGACTTGAGGATTCTTTATTAAACTTTTTAGCTTACTCTTATTTATATTACATGTAGGTTCAGGGAGTTAGAAGCTTTCATAGGAGACAAAGTTGAGGCATGTTTAATAGTCTTATATTTTGTCAAATATTTATGATATTTTAGTAATAGTGATGTTATTTCATTCACAGTAATGAGATTTGTATTTAATGGATATTTTGTTGTATTGGAGATTTTGTTATGAACTAGATGTCTGCATCTTTTATATTATCTTTTATATGATGTGCTTGGATTTATGGATAATATATGATTATATGATGTTGCATTTGGATTGTGGACTTGTATGAATATATTATAAGCTTTGATAAGTTTACTTTGGTATCATTTATATGCCATTATAGTTGGTGGGTTACCCCAGCCTAAGGTTAACTAATTTCTAAATTGGTTGGGTGGCTAGTTTGTCAAAGAACATGATTTATTTTGGATAGTATGCCATGAGCATGGTGATCAAATTAAGGGCTTAAGACTCTCAATTTGAATATAAAGCTTAGAGAGTGAAAGGTGGCTAGCCAAATATATTAATTATTTCATGAGTTTTGTTGTATTAGGAGATTATAAAAAAGTTGTGCTAAAAAGGCTAGGTGTCACACACATGTTATTAGAGCCTAGGTTAAAGTCTAAGGCATCCCTAGGCATAATAAGTTTAGGTCTATTAAGGTGGAAAGCATTAAGAGATAGGATTGAATAAGTTAGATGTATTATTATGCGTTTTAGTTCTTTCTCTATGTAATGAAATGTTATATTTTCCTCAATAGAGATGGTCAAGACGTGCTAAGCTATGATGAGAGGCTCGATGGATAGTCATCAAATGTAAGGAAAGCCCTACCATGTTTGAGGACAACCCAAATAATGAGACACCTTGGGATGAGTTCATAGTTGCATTCAAAGAATGTTATGTGCTAGAGACAACTAATCAAAGGCCTAGATTCAATAGGAGCTAAGAAAGTTGTAGATTATGCCTTTAAATTTACCCATTTAACTTATTATGCTTTTAAGATGGTGACATTTAAGGAGCATTGATGTGATATTTTTATAATAGACTTAGATATTTTCTTTAGAGGTATCAAATGGTTTCTCATTTCACTTGATATTACATCTTGTTGGATGTTACCATGGTAATTTAGTTTGGAGTTTTGGATAAAGCCTCACTAAGAAGCTAGATAAAAAAAAAAGAAGGAATCCTAACACTTCAAAGAATAAGAAGACTGGTAGGTTTTGTGGCAAGAGGAGGACATTTGATCTTGATGATCAGTCTACACTAATTCTGGCACAATTAATCAGTCAGCAATCGACATAGCAATCCATATTTCAAGATCAAAGGTGTAGCCATTGTGGCAAGAAACATGGTGGTGCTTTTTATGATAAGGAGAATTTTTATTTCAATTGATTGAAGCATGGTCATAGGAGGGCATATTGTCTTCTATGTATCAACTTAATGAACTATGTTCTAGATCCATCACAAGTTCTTTAAGATAATCTTGAAGATCTTCAATTATAGCTAAATGTGTCTTATCAGGAGTGTCTGGTGTGTATTTTGGATTTTAGTACCACACAACTAAGGAATAAAATCTCTCTTATGGCAAGAATTTCTACTAAATAATCAAGAAAAGTGAGAGGCTATTAGAATGTTTAGAGTGAGGTTCACCATAAGTGACAAGCTATTTTCTAGATTTTGATGATGAAATTCCATTAAATAGGGAGAATTATTGTTGTACAATAAGGAGTATGAAGTCCACAAGAGGAATGGTGAATTATGAAAATTTAAAACCTAATTAAATTCAATTTCAAACACAAAATAAAATTACTATGGAAATCGTTTACTTTCTAAAATCAATTTTTATTGACTCAAGCTGAATTCAATAATTCAATTTATCATAGTTGAATTCAATAATAAAAAATCTCAAGTAATTTCATATAGGAAGTCTTTTTTTTAATCTCAAAGTAAAATCAACCAACTTAAAGTCCTTTCATAGTAAGATTCTTTTCTTGTCTTAATAGGATGTAAAACTCTTATAAAAAAAATCTTCTTTAGCATAAAATCTTTATGATAATGCTGATTGTTTTGAAATAAAATAAGTAAAGCAAATGACAAAAGCAATATAAGAGAATATAAGGAGATTTTAGGTAGCTTAATCTAAACTCAGATCTACATCCACCTCCAGCCAAATGTCTAAGCTTTCACTAAAATCCACTCCCATTTTATCACAGCCAAGTAAAGGTCAACCTATACAAGTTTTACACCATTTTTGTAATAGCTGAGCAGGGATTAATCTCACTTAAAAAGTACAAATAAGCTAAACAAAGTATTACAACACTTAAGAAATCAATACATACAAATATCTTTACCATTCACTTTAGAGAATATATGACACAATGTCTAAAATGTAATGGAAGGAATTTACTAAGTAATATGTAAATGTCTCATGAAACGGTTGAATTAATAATACAACCAAAGCTTGGATGAGGTAAGAGAACAAAAAATTCTCTTCCAAGTATAGCACGACCTACAACCCTTATTTGTTTTTCACTTAAATATTTTCTAGTTTCGTTCTTTAGTTTTCACTTTCTTAAAATAATCCTATTTATGTCAATCAAGGAGATATATATAAATCAAGAAGTTTTAATGACTAAAATGTCATTCTTGAAATGATTAAAATAGTTGTTACACGGTCCATATACTAATCATTCTATCATGATAACATGAACAAATAAAAATGATAGGTATTAGGAGAAAATCGCCTTAACGATGTGCCCATCTAATTAATTCATGTCGATCAATACAAGTATATAATATAAATAAAATGATGAAATTTATGTAGTATGAATACTCTTTAGCAATAAAATTTTAAGCTCTCCAAAAAATGTTATATGATATAGGATTGTACAAAGATGATAAATTGTATAACAAGCTCATATTTACTAACTATAAGGAATTATATTTGTATAATTAAGAGACCATACACATGCGACATAAATGAACTCAAAATATGACTATTAAAAACTCTGTTTCTTGGGTTAATGATATCATATAGGGACAAAAGTTGTATTGTATACATATGACAAAAATTTGCTTGCTCAAGCCCAAATCTTCACTACTGCTAAATTAAATGTCCTCATATGATAATAATAACATTGTTAATTCACAAATCCATACTTAGCTCAAATTTAACTAGATCATAGTAGTGCAACAAAGACATCATACTAATACATCACTTAGTTTCTAATGCATGTAATCATCACTCCAATCTGGTCCTTATATGACCTAGTAACTTAAGAACAAAAAAATGGTCATATTAGTGCAATAAAAATATCATAATGGTACAACATGCAATCCTAACAACTCATAACAGGATGGAAGGACTTACAATATAATCAAAAGCATCGTATTATATGACATATATATATAAATATTTGAATTCAAAGCTTGTGATAAGATGATTTCAATTTCAATTTATTTCTCATTTATCTTATGGATAATTGAACCTATTAAAAGCGTGTTTGTCACACCCAACCTTTAATACCATTTTTTTAAAACCCTAGATGCAACAACCCCATGCATTAGTTAATGTACTCCACTAGACACCTTTCATCCCTCACACTTGACATTTAAATTGGGAGTTATGATACCCTAATATGATCATTAAGCTTATGACGTGTCACCCAAAATGAGCCATGTCCTTTACTATATGGTCACCTTATTCATATTGAATAAGTTCACCCTAGGCTAAGGTAAAAATAAGGGGAGTGAGCTAAACCTCAATATGGAATCTTCATCATACTATAAAATAATGTAAAGTAGAAAGAAATTATATCAAATATGTAAAGAAATAATAATTAACATCTTGATTAGATATAACACAGATGTTTGTAATATCACTATACTAATATAATGCATGAGAACTATAAAATCCAATGGTTCAATTATCATAACTCAAAGAAATTATTCGATAACCATTAGGACTTATCAAATCTCTAACACTTATGATTTTAGTCTAGGAAATAGTTTATTATATGCTTAATGTCCCACCAATGTTCCAGTGCTCACTCCCAACCCAACCACAAAAATGCATAGTATGGTCTCCACTACCAAATACATGGCTCTAAGTCCATAGTCTCTCATGGGTCTAAAGGGAGCTAATGGCACATAGCCACAACATATAAATAGCTAAGTCCATGGTCTCCCATTGGATCAAAAGTGGGCAAATAACATACAGTCTTAATATACAAAATTAAATGGGAGTCACATAATATTGCCTACTAATATCTGATATGAGGAACCAAAACCTAAGGTCCACTATATCCTAAACCACATGACTATTAATTTCATCTTTCTTATCCTATCAATTAATATCTGAAGTATTAACATGACCTTTCTAGTTACCTTCGTACATTAATTTAACTAGCTAACATACCCAAACATATTTAGATGTTACACTTAAAGCTAGTCCTTACCTTTAACCTTTAAATAACCTTATTTGGGATCCTCAACATAATCTTTTCTTCAACTTGGAAAATCACTTAAGCTTCTTCTCAAATCCACATCTTTGGATTACCCTTGGAACATTTTTAGTATCATGATCCATATTAAAGATCTAGGTTCACACAAGTTCCCAACATGCATAAGACATATCAAATGCTTGTGCTCTCTGCCTAACCTAAAATTTTATTGTTATGGTTTCCTTTACTAAAACCAAAATCTAGGGATCAACCAAGTTGACTCTAAGACTAGCTTAAGTCTTATTTGGGATTCACTCAAATGACCATATTGTTTGATGCCAAATTCCTTAACCTACACATGACCTTATCATCCCAAGAACGCAATCCATGATCATTATCATCTCACTTATTATTTACATCACAAGATTTCTTAACATATACCTCTATTTCCAAGGTTACCTATAACCTTAACCTAGTTTATATTCCAAACTTGAAAGTACTCACATTCAAATCTCATGCTTACAAATCTCTAATCTAGAATTCAATATACAACCCTTAAGATTTTTTAAAATTTTAAACTATCTTAGTCTTAACCTAATGTTAACTAAGAGCTAACCCTACATTCCTACCTCTTATGTCTTCTTTGACCAAACTCATTCCTTTACTAAGCCTTCTTAACCTTACTCAACCTTAACATTCTTTTAAAGCCAAGCTTAAAACACTCCTCAAGGAATCTGAGAGCTTCCCTTGCCCTAAAATCCATCCAAGGTCTCTTCAAGCATCTAAAATCCTTGGGTATCCTCCCATGGTTTAACCAAGCAATTTTTGCTAGCTTCCAAAGCAAAATCAAGACAAGAAAGTGCTTTGTCATAAGATCTCCTTTAGGTTTGGCTAAGTCTCAAGTTATTAACCTATTGATCATGATCTAATTTAGGTTGAATTTGCACAAGTATTTTTTTCTCCACTTCATTACAATGGTTTCATATGTGTAATCAAGGATTCTTATCAAATCATAGTTCAAATTGAAGTTCATCATATCAAAATCAATAGTGTATCTATAAGCATGTAAATCTTTATAGCAAAACTTAGTGAATTCTCTAATGAAAAAATCTTCACATAACATAATACCCTAGTAAAATTGGAGATAAAGTAAAGTAAGATTCCATTTAATGTTAGTTTATGGGACTTTTCTAGACAAAAGTTAAAAAGTTAATAGTCCCTTTACAACTTAAATTTGATTCTTAATTTCATACATTAACAACAATAACCAATCCAAGTTAACATAAAATATGTCATTTGCATATAAATTCATGATTTAAGAAGAGATTTTAATAATATCATGCATTCAACCACAATTTCCTAACATCAATTTCTTGGTCATGGAGGAATATTAAGCATTCATTAAAATAAATTTCACATATTTATGATATTAAACATAGTATATTTTGGATCCATAATTAACCATGAAAAGAAAGCATCAAGATCACATTAACATATCTTGATTATAGCCATGATATTAGCTTCCATACATCTAAATTCAATTCCACATGTAAGAATAAGATTATCTCATCTTAAGAATTCTTTAAACAAAGATGATTATAATCATATCTGGGTTGTGACAATTGTTCTCCTTATGTTAGGGTATCAAAGTAGGAATCTAAGCATGAAAACTCATGATCATGGCCCTATATAAAAGCACATACAAGTTTAACAAAATACTTAGTTTTAACCTAGCAAATACCTAGATTTAAATGTATGATCTTGAGATTCATCCTACCTCTTGTTCCTTGTAAAGGACTACACCAAGGTTTGGCTTCAATTCCTTTAACTCTTGAGATCACCACCTCCCTTCTCTCTCTCATTACTAAGCATTTTCCTTCTCCTCCTTTTCTCAATTTGATCTCTTTATTGTAAATCATGATTGGGGTTTGACCAAAGCTCATGCAAAGAATTAGGCCAAGGGCTTATATACATGATCTTAAAAGTCAAGAGTTAATAGTTTAGAAGGGATCTAACTAGTCTCATAGTTAATACTTTACATCCTTAGTAGAAATGCCAACAGTAATCATTTAATGGTAGATA
Source organism: Vanilla planifolia (assembly GCA_023846275.1). NCBI lineage: Eukaryota > Viridiplantae > Streptophyta > Magnoliopsida > Asparagales > Orchidaceae > Vanilla > Vanilla planifolia. The sequence goes on from CM043866.1 coordinate 1,583,558, forward strand.
AAACATGCTAAATTTATGGTTTTTCTAATGTAATACATGGCTAAGATTCCAAGCATCCAATTCCCTTCCTTATTTTATGAATTTGTAGTAATAAGGTCAAATTTGTTATATTATACCGATGCAATCCTTATCTTTGTACTATATACTAAGTTAAATCTCACTTTAGCTATCCTTATCCCACTGATTATAATATTATGATAGAAATATTTGTATAATATGATACACTTTGCACAATATTCACCTATTGTAACTTGACAATTTCTTGTATCCAATACTTTCCTTGGCTTTATCATACTTTATGATCTATTAGGTCAATACTCAACTCACTAGACTTAGAAAATTTTACTCCCCTTACTATTATATATATACAACTCATTTCTTCGTACCTATATGATCATAGTATTATTTGGACTAGCCTTTAATTTTTACATCGAGATCCTTGTACAATAGTTTGTTCTCTCTTGTATGACCACTAAGTTTTGTATTTGACTTCATTCTCTCTTTCTCTCTCTTATTTGATCACACCATTCATTGTACTTGTATTGTACTAAAATTTCTTTCTTATCCTATCGAACAAGTCCTACCATTAAAATACATGACATTAGTCATACTTGTATGAACAAAGTTTTCTTTTAACAAACTATTCACACTTGCATCCTGATTGCTTCTTTTATCATATTGTATTGTAAAATTGACCAATATCTTATATAATATTCACAACTAAGCTTCTAAAAAAGTTTCTTTTTTCATAATAATATACGATATGCTATTATCATACTATATATACTTAATTAATTAAATTTATAGCTATTTATTTTATAAAATAAAGCAATAACATATCTTAGATAGCCAAATGATAGGAATAATAATGTTCTTATAGATAGTTAGGAAATTATGATTATTTGACTCAAGTAAAAGTGGATTGACATATGAGCATGCATGAGATGAATGAATACAATCCTATATGGCCAAAAACAAATGATAAGTTTAACAAGTTCTAACCAAAAATAAATTATAGAAGATCTACTCTAAATAGATGCCACTTCACCAAAAGCATGGGCAATAGCTCCATGATATGCATGAGAACCTTAAAAATTAAGATGCAAGGTGGTGACAAAGGAAAAGGAGATTTAAAATTTGATTTTTGCTATTAAACTTAAGTTCCTAACTTAATAGGCTTACTTAATGCAATATTAATGCTAAAAGGTGATCTATTACCACATCACCCCATGGCTATCTATTACCACTTATTACTACTTGAAGAATAAATCCTTTTGATATAGCTAAGCTAATTTTTAAGTTGATGAACAAGATGTTATAAATTATAGGAGCATGATATCCATAAGAGGGAGGGGTGAATTATGTAAATTCAAACCTTTAAGTCAACTCAATAAGTCTATTTTATTTATTATGAAAGACTTTATTATTCTTAGCCTTTTTTGTTATAATACTTATTTTTAGAAGATGTTAAGATTACAAAAACTTGTATTATGGTGCAAGTGAAGTACACAATGAGTTTCAAGTAGTTCGATAGAAACTCGATTCCACATTCACCCTTATCCAAAAGCCTAAGAAATCTATTAAAAAATACTTGCTTAATAAAAACTTACAACCTTAGCATAATAAAAGCTTACTACTCTGGCTTGATAAAAGCCTACACAAGTCCATAATAAATGCTAATATCTTGGCTTATTAAAAATCTATAATTATCTTAATAAAATTCAATAAATGAACAAATAAAAATCTTAATAATGAGACAAATAAAGTAAAGGCTCAATATAATAATTTTTATAACTAATAAATAATTAAATAAGAAACATACTACTTGAATCAATGCAAGATATGAAATGAAGTTGAATGCTTGTACAAAAGAAAATATAATAGATGTAACTTGATATAACAATATGCAAGTTATCTAAAGGATGAAAAAGAAGGTTAAGATGAGTGCTCTAAGCTAAATGCCATGGTTTTGTGCTTTGCTTTTCTTTAAAATGGTAAATCTAATCTAGCTTTTTCATAATAGATTTTTCAATCAAACATAAGTCTATTCTACCAGTTTGGATGCCTTCATATACTCTTAAAAATGCACTCAATAAAAAACTAATTGAACTAGTCGTTACTTATATCTTAAACTGATCTACTATACAATCAAGTATAATGCATTATTTACACCATCATTCAACCAATTACCAATGTTTGACTAGTTCAATTTTAGTATGCAAAATGGATTGTATAGCTACGATGCTGTTGTATGACACAACTAAAACAAAACTATGCAAATTTAAATTTTGAGCTCTTAAGAAAATTTTGTATGACACATGATTATACACTATGATAAGTCATGCAACAAGCTCATTACTACTAATTATAATGTATCATATAAATATCATCTTATCATACATAACCTCTTTACATCACTCAAAATAACTTGTGATATACTATTATAATATGATGATCGTATTTGTATGATAGTATTTCAAATTCTATTTTTTTTATTATTCAATCTATTCCCTTGTCTGATCTTCCTAATAAATGTATTATATTATTATAAAAATTAATATTATATCATATGAACATAAAGAAAGTAACACCTCAAATCAGACCTCTTAAGTAAATAATCGATGTAATATACAATATTAGTATTATCTTAGTATGAAAAGTATAAAATAGTTTTTTGATCCAAATATTAATGAATTGTACTACTTAATGCATTCATTGTGTGAGGATGATTAGTTTAGCCAATAACAAACCTTACTTATTCAACCTTTTTTAAATCCAACTTAGTTTAGCCTTAATACATGATGCAACTCACTATAAATATAATATTCTAAAGCAAATAATATATATACAACATGATAAAATATGTGTCTTAAGTACATCTTAAGTGTTTCAAGTAAATTATTATAGGTTTTTATATTCTAATCACTAAAACAAAGAGACTCAATAAAGATTTTTTTCTTATGTTACTTAAATTTATATTTCTCTTATTATTAATTATAATTAAGACCCAAACACCTCTGTTAAGCTCCTCAAGTCACATGATCAAGCTCCTCATATACTGAGCCTAATTGCTCTTAGATGTATGATCTAAAATCACATTTATGAAAAATATTACTAAATATAACACAAATTTTTTTTATATGTAATAACCACAAGATACAATACAATTCTTATGGTTAAGCTCTAAATATAAGAAGAAAGTCAATTTAAGCTATGAACATTTTATTACACAATTAATCAACTTTAAAGAGTTGGATTACATTCTTAGGACTATAAAGGGATCAAACATGAAGAGAATGTAATATTTTACTCAAATGTATTTTGAATAGAATGGTGCAACTTAGTACAAGAGTAACTAATCATTGAAGCCTATCATGGATCACAACCATCTAGTAATATTGCTCCTCAATCAAAACCTCAATAACCATCCATCTCATTTGTTAGAGTCTCTAATGCTAATGCATCACAAGACATGATACTTTCAAGTATGAATTCTTTAGAATTCCATATGGATGCATAATTTAACAAGTTTGAAGATTAAATTTCATTGATGAAGAGTACTATTAATAGTCAAATTAATATTCTCTAAACATCTATTATTGATTTGTTAACAAATTAGAAACAATTTTTAAAATGTGATGCAATATATTTTTAGATTGTTAGATAGGATGCAATTGATACAATAGCCATTCAAGAATTTGAAAATTAATAAATATTTTCTAAATATAATTTAATATTAATTAAGATTAATATTTGTTTTAGTTTAAAAAATTATTTGGGTTAATTGAACTTGATTGATAAAACAAAACTTTTGTTGCAATATTTTATTTGAAACTAAGATGTTTTTAAAATCTCCATAATTCCCCTCAACCCCATACTCTTATGCTTATTGTTGTCCTTCAATTTCAACAAACGATAATCTTTTATTTTCTTGTGTTTGATCATCATTTAGAGTGGTGCAAATAAAAAAAAAATAATAAGTGAATAAAACACCAAAATTTTCATACATATTTGAGAGAGAAAGCTTTGAGTACTTTTCACTTAGGATTTGTGAGAGGGTTTTTTAGGCTATTCAAAGACTTTATAAACATGAGAATAACAATGAACTACCACACTCTCATGTTCATATATTTTACATAAAATTAAATATCAAATCAAAATTAAGTAAAACAAACACTAGGACTAACTAATAAATAATGCTTTGAGGTGAAAGTGGGCCACATTTTGAGGGAAATTAAAGGAGTTATTATTTTAGATATTTCACATCACCAACATCTCCACAACATCTCATCCAAGGTCCTTTTAATTGCATACTAAAATACAAATCAAGCTAAATGAGCAACAACATTTCATTCTAACTTCTTTCATATGTATTAGTGAAACAAGAAAATTACAAAAACTCAAGCCAAAGCATATCCTATTATAATGCTTAGAGGAGAAGAGAAATTAGACAACTTTGTTATTTATTGAGCTCAATCACACTAATGTGGTGGGTCTAATAACCTTATGAGGTTTTTTAACCTTTTTTTTTGGTAGTTTATAACTATTTCATGCTATTTTTTCCTATAGCAATTGTCCATATGGATGCCAAAACTATTATCACTTGGATTCACATGGAATTATTGGATTAATCTAAGAATTTCAAAGGTGGTTCAAATCAATCTTGAACTTATAATAAAACTTAAATATTGCTTAGATGTGCAAAATAGCCTAAGAACCCCCTCAAAATATTCACAAAATATGTAAACCCTAGTAACTTGCTAGATAGGATTAAGATGACATAGGATATACAATAGTGTATAAAAACATTATCATATAATATAACAAAATTATAAATCATTACAATAAAATGATATAAAAATGCAAAGCTACTTAATAACTAGATGTTGTTAGTAGAATGTCAGGACATGATGTCGAAGCTCCAAAGCGCCCTAATCAATCATGCATTTCCTAATTTGTCTTGTATTTTTCATGTAGAAAATAGTTGTTAGGCTCATGTTGAATGGGTAGTTTGATCACATCAAATATCACATGTAATTTAACAACCATCATGGTTAAGTCATAGGAGATCTTATAAAGTTTTCACCCCACTTGTCATTATTTTATGACTATCTTTTGGATCTTTCTTGATGCATGTCATTGAAGATCATATATAAAGTCATCTAATATGATGTGAAATGGTTCGTCGTCATGAAATGAAATGAAATTGGATGGTAGCCACTTAGTTTATCATAGGGTTTGAAGGTTGGAGTTTTCAACATAATATGGGGCTAGATAAGGATTATCTAATCTAGTACTAAGCCCTTGTGGTGTTGCCAATGATTCATAATCTCTCATGCTCGTTTCCTAATCAAATCTATTCTACAAGTGTTTATATTGTTATTATATTTTTGCATGCTTTGTCATTATGTTCCATTTTCAAATATTCATAAACATGGTGTGATGTTTTCTTCTTAATTCCCTTCATCTACAAGTTTATATTCACTTCTTACTAATTTTCAAAGCTTTCATAACCTAAATCATTACAAAACCTTCCCTTTTTTATAGTTAAAATTTTTAACTTCTCTTCTAAATCAAACATGCTCACAATTGCATGATTGTTTGAAGAAAGATATTTATAATGTTCCTAATAACTTAGTTATCCGATATTTCTAGATATTAAGCCTCTAATATTGTTGTTTTAAAGTCTTAACTCTAATATCTTAAAATAAGGATCTTCAAACTATAGCTTGTTCTTTGGTGCCAAAACCCCAACAAATAAACATAGATTTTTTTGAAATATTAAGGGCTTCTACTCCCTTCATGGTGCTCTTAATATTCAAAGTTTCTATAAATTCTTTTTTTATGAGTGTCTTCCTTTCTCAATTATTTTCTACCATAAAGACAAATTTTCATAAATTACAATTCTTTTTTGTGCAATTTCTCTCCCTTTCTATTTGAATTACCAAACCCCCTCTTAGTGATGATCAGCCCACTTCATTGTATTTATGTCAAATGAAGTGCTCTAGGTTGAAACCATGCCAAGATTTATTTGGGATTTTACATGAGCACTATATGGTTATATGTGCATGTGTGTGTTGTATGATTCTAAATGCATACTTAGAATTTGTGTGCAAATTTCAATGATGATGTAAGATCTATTATACCAAAACTTCATAAAGATAGCCTTGCACATTTCTAGGACCATGCCAACTTAAGTGGACAAAAAAGCTCAAATCACATTCATTAGTCAAAAGCATGCCAAATTTATGATTGGGTTAGACCAAACTCCCAAAGTAGTTTTCTCTTAAATGTTTGGAGTGATTCAATGTTCTAACCTAGATGTTTTGATTCAAAGAGATGAAATTATTGTCTTTTTATTGTTTCTTGTTTTTTAAAGCATTATCATGCTATAAATATTTATGAGAGCCATAGAATGAAGGTTTAAACACCATGAAAATAATATTAAGTGTTATCTTGAAGTAATTAACCACATAACATAGCATGGAGTTAATTAATGGAATGATTTCACTATGAGCTTAACTTAGCCTAGTGATCTTTCTCAAGTAATGCCATAGGTTCTTATATCCATTTCCCTCTTTAAAGAAAATGTTTCTTCAATAATTCTCTTGTGCCTTAAGAGCATATTTGTCTTGATGTATTAATGAATTTTCAAGATGTAATAGTTTTGACTTGATTTTATCCTACCTGATACCCACCTGCTCGCTCACTTGCTCACCTATCCATCCATCTTTTTACTTGCCCACACATACTCACACATGTATATTTGCATAAATACATGTATACATACACATGCAAGCACATAGAGATATATATATATATATATATATATATATATATATCTTGAGTTTATGACAGATTCAATTCAAGAGTCAAAACAAGTACAAATCATAAGTCGTGATACTTAAAATGTAGGTAGCCATATAGTTTTATGAACTATTCATGCCATAACTAGTGTAAGACTTTTAGCATAACTATACCATTGTTTATAGCTTTGCAAATATCAATAATCATTACATAAAAATGTATCATGTGATAAGCATGTTACTAAAATTTTAAAAAATTTGGAGAAAACTATGCTTACATAATAAGAGAGAAAAAAGAAAACACTACTCGTTACTCAAGATGAATGAGGCACAAAATATGGATTCTATTGTTAACTTACTAGATTGATGTTAAGCAATCTATTTTTATTTATTTTTGTATTTATAAATAAACATTTAAAATCTTTAAAATTTATTTTAATTAACCAATGTTTCCCTCTTATTTCATGAACTCCCGTTTTTTTTGTGGAAATAGTGATTTGTACAAGTTTGTCCAATAGAGAATGTTCTCTATCTAAAACTTGCTAGACTTTTAACATCATAATCAATCAATTTATTTTTTAAAGAACAAGTTAACACTAACACAAAAAACACCCGTCACGGAACTTCAATCACTTTTCTGGTGTCGATTTAAGGAACGAAAGTACAACATCCCATTTAGATTGCAGATCAACTAAAGATATTTGCCCGGAAAAACCTCTCACGTTCAACTATTTAAGACCAAACAACCTACCATACAAAAACTGTGGAATATATAACCTAAAATTAAATAATAAAATAATACACTCACGAAAAAAAACCAAAATAAAAACACAAGATATACATAAAAATCTAAACTAAAGAAGCAAAAACACAATTTTAAAAAATATCGCAAAATCAAGGCAGAATATAAAACTTCAGGACTCTTTTTCCTTGCAACGATTATTAGAACTAATACACTGTCACTAAGAAAAGAAAAGGACAAACATTTCAGTTTTTAACACGTTCACCTCTCTTTATACTGATAATCTACTGCATGCTCTGTAAGAACTAATCTTTTTTCCGAGCTTGAAACCCTAACAACAAACTACAGATTATTGTGTACATTGCACGCAGAGTGCAGTCCTTCGGATTCCTCTTGTATTTGTGACAACGTATGCAAATCACGAGAAAAAGAAACAACTTTCGACAAGTCCTACGAAACTAGAAAATCTTTTAAACCATGAAATTGGAAGTTTAATGGGAACAATCCAGCTGTATTTGAACTAATTTAAATCACGTAACCAAGGCAATCTTGTCTAAGGATAGTTTTGATGATCAAGATTTCCATCTACACAATAAACAGCTCAGGGAATGTAACACCCAAAACCTTCCCTTCCTGAATCCCGTTAAGCAAGAACTTTAATCCCTTACTACACATACTTCCCTCTATATTTCGGCTTGATATCTCTGCTAAACTTGGCCTTTCCAGAAAGAGTGATTTCAGAATTAGTAGGACTGAAGACTGCAGAATGAAGATTACCTTCTTCCAGCCATTTGAGGTGATTTTCTCTGAATTCCATATGTTTCTTTCTAGCTGACTCTGATATATCTTCGGTGTACCGACCAGTCTTCACCATAGTAAGCAAATATCGGCTATAGCGTAAGCTAAGAATCTGCTCAGACGAAGCTATCAGGGCGAAACATGGATGTTCAGGAAACTGCACATCAGTGACACCATCTTCCCTAACAACAGGAAAGAAGAATACCAACCTTCCTCCAACAACGAGCATCCTCGCAGCGAGTTCTAGAAGATCATTTATACACTCTGTGAGGCTGTAGGGTGCAGTGGATGGTATGTGGCTGAGCCGCTTGTCGTCTGGTATCGTATATGGTCCCACTATGCCTTTAAGCAGTTTTCTGCCACCAGATTTACGTCCTCCAGCACGAACACCATAAGGTGGATCACAGATTATGGCATCAAATACCTTCATTTAGGGAAAAAATAAGTAAACTAAAGCAATGCAAAGGTTTGAGAACATAGTATGTTTATTAGACGTTACAAGAAATGCTAAATTTTATTTTCTCATTTGCAGTAAGCCTGATTCGTGATTCCATGGATAGTAATCAAGTACCTCTTTGATGTGTGCTTAAATTAATGTGCAAGGTATAGGTATAAAAATGGATTGAACGAAGAAAGGACTGATGTACTTTTGATATGTCCCAACCCTCATGATGTTCCTCACACAAAAATAACAATGAAACCTAAGGGGATGAACATAAAATAACACATTAAAATTATCAGGAAGCTCTAATCTTTCAATTAGAGAAACCACAAAAATCTACTCATAAAGTTGACTCAAAAGCTCTCAACAATTACCACAAAACCCAAAAACCTTTGGCACATTCTGAGAAAAAAACAAATCTCAACCAAAGTAAATTCCCTCCATTGTCTCAAAAACAAACCACCATGCAATTCCTTTCTCCCTAATCAACTACCCTAAGAGTTCTTTTTATAGCTTCTAAGGGATATTGAAACAAAATAGAAGAACAACAGAAAAACTAACTAATCTCCATAGATTAGGAAACAAACCAAGGAATAATCTCAGCCTTTTAAAATCAAGTCTCATATAGTTTCAATTTTATGGAATTTAAATCTCGAATCTCGCTTATCTTGAACCCCTCCTGCATAGCATGCATAGCTAATATAAATTGGATATAACTTCGTCCAATTCAATTAGAATTTGACAATTCAAGTGTTGGAAAGCTAAACAAATTATCCAAAACATGCTATTCATGTCTTACGGCTTTTGATCTCTCAAGATATCCTCCTCAAGTCATAAAAAACACCTGCCAAAACTTCAATATCTTTCACTCACCACATGAGGGTTTGCATATGAGCATGACACAATTCAAACCAAAACTACCCTTCTCACTACCATCTTCATTTACTTTGAGATTGCTGGAATATGCCTTCAGATCTATCAATATCTCTAAAGAACAACACTCAAACTACTTTATATCATCCACAGTATCTCTCGAATCCCATAGATTTCTCTCAAGTTACATTCCATTCATCATAAGTCTTCGAGAACCTTATGATCCACTTAGATCATCCATCCCTTATTTGAAAAAGTAAGTCTCTCCTGTGAGTCATCATGCTCTTTTAGTCAATATCTCTAGAGAACAACCCTCAAGCTACCTTACATCATCCACAATATCTCTCAAAGCCCATGGATTTCTCTCAAGTTACATTCCATTCATCATAAGTCCTCGAGAACCTTAATCATCCGCTTGGATTATCCATTCCTTATTTGAAAAAGTTAAGTCAATCCTGAGAGTCGTCATGCTCTTTTAATCAATATCACTAGAAAACAACACTCAAGCTACCTTATATCATCCACAATATCTCTCGAAGCTCATAGATTTCTCACAAGTTACATTCCATCCATCATAAGTCCTCGAGAACATTAATGATCTGCTTGGATCATCCATCCCTTGTTTGAAAAAGTCACTACTGTGAGTCATCATACTCTTTTAATCAATATCTCTAGAGAACAACACTCAAGCTACCTTATACTATCCACAATATCTCCCGAAGCCTATAGATTTCTCTCAAATTACATTCCATCCATCATAAGTCCTCGAGAACCTCAATGATCCGCTTGGACCATCCCTTATTTGAAAAATAAGTCAATCCTATGAGTCATCATGCTCTTTTAGTCAATATCTCTAGAGAACAACACTCAAGCTACCTTATATCATCCACAATATCTCTCGAAGCCCATAGATTTCTCTCAAGTTACATTCCATCCATCATAAACCCTCACGAACCTTAATGATCCGCTTGGATCATCCATCCCTTATTTGAAAAAGTAAGTCACTCCTGTGAGTCATCAAGCTCTTTTAATCAATATCTCTAGAGAACAACAATCAAGCTACCTTACATCATCCACAATATCTCTCGAAGCCCATAGATTTATCTCAAGTTACATTCCATCCATCATAAGTCCTCGAGAATCTTAATGATCCACTTGGATCATCCATCTCTTATTTGAAAAAGTCACTCCTATGAATCATCATGCTCTTTTAATCAAGAATGACCAAGTACCCATAAATCTTTGGTTCCTACATTTGCCATCCAATTGCCACCTGCACTTGTACAATCTTACTTTAAAAGTCTCCTCGTTTAAAGCTAACATCTCAAAGTCGTCTCCACCTTCCAATTATAGCTACTGCTCATGCTTCAATTTGCGAAACAAACCATGCCTTACAAAAGTTTCTCACATAGCTGTCATAGGTTGTCGTCCTCAATGTCTTCATCAAGTCAATTATAGCTAACATCCTCGATGTCTTACTTTAAAAGTCTCCTCGTTTAAACTATCTCGAAGTCGTCTCCACCTTCCAATTATAGCTACTGCTCATGCTTCAATTTGCGAAACAAACCATGCCTTACAAAAGTTTCTCACATAGCTGTCATAGGTTGTCGTCCTCGATGTCTTCATCAAGTCAATAAATCCTCCATTTCTTGCACAATTTCATCCTTTGTTGTCTTTGAGAGTAAATAGCAACACGGTCCCACATGTACCAACCATCAAAGATCGATTCACAAATGTTAAGCAACATCACATCACATGCAACCTTGTAGATGAACTAATGAGATATAATGAACTTCAATTGATATTGCCAATCCACAATGATCTTTATCCAATCAAGAATCAAGCTTATCATGCATCGATGTGGACATGGTATCTTCCCCAAACCAAGTGCCTTCACAACGCTTGCAACAATTAGAATTCCTTGTTATCTAGTGTTGAACATAGCATTCACCAACTTGTTCTTCACTTGGATTCAAGCACAAAAGAGACTTAGTTTTGGTGCATTAAAACTCTCCAAAACAGTATTCTTCTCAATAGCAGTACTTATAATCTTTTCAGCTTCTTGCAATCCTCTTCGCCTCCCTATTTCATAAAATTGGGATGTAGTCCTCAACAATATCTTCTGATACTACCAAAGTTCTTACAATGATGATACAAGCAGACCTTGAAAGAACTAGATGCACCTTCTCTTGAGAACTACTTGTTGCTCTTGAAGTCTCCCTTCTTGTCCTTTTTGTCCCAACCATGATTCTTCTTTTCAATGACAATTACAAATGCGGTCACCTGACCCAGATTGGTAAAGAATAAAAGTGACAACTCAATGACAACATGAGAAGAAAAACCCACCAAGTACTTGGTTGTGGTTACTTTCTATTCCAAGTTCACTAGAATAAAGACCATCCATCTCTTGAACTTGGCCATACAATCTTGAACCAACTACTCATATTGTCGAATTTATGCAACTTCATCTAGCTTCCTTATAACCCATAGGATAAACACCTTCCACAAAACTTGCTTGAAATGACTACAACTACAACTCTGTACAACACCAAAATACAAGAGACCTATCCACCATGCTGAAGTTTGATGGGTTAATTTCAACCTTGCAAAGATAACTTGTTGAAACTACTATACTTATATAGAGAAAAATAAGTCTCCAACTGGTTGAGCCAGACATGCAACTTCTTGGCATTAACCTCTCTAAGAGGAAATGTCAACTTGTGCCTCTACCTTCATGACACCATTGCCATTGGAGTTATAAGATCTTGATGGTCACCAACACAATCTCCAAAGTGTTTATCCCTTCCCATTCCTGTTATCGACCCATCTCTTTGAAGCGGACACATCTCCATCTTCTCCCCAAAGTAGACTTATCTCCTCTACTTCATGTCCATAAGAAATTGAAATTGCTACATAAGAAAAGCCACCGACTCTTCTAATAATCTGCATGACTCTCCTTGTTGTGCTGTCTCTCTCTCTTTCCATGAGTTGCTAATATTCCCAACAATACTACCATGCCTCAAAATGACCACACATGATGAAAGGTTCTACTAAACAAGCTCCTCCCCTAGGAACAATCTATGCTCTGACATCAAATAATTAATCTTGCTCATGATGATATTTGTTATATCATTAATTTATGTATTACTAATTTGATGATAACAAAATAATTTTATTATTCTACGAAAATTTTTTCTTGAATGTTTTAGATTATGCATCTCAAATTTATATAGATAAATCAATTAAAAAAACTTGTTATTGACCCAAAAGACTTATTGACAATGTTTGGAGTAAACTATAACTAGGACCAAAGAAGCATAAAACCTGAATACACTTGAAAGAAGACTTTTGTGGAGTCTATTAATTTTTATTAGCATGTAAGACCTATAATATTATATTTAAGACACTAAGACCAGGTGAGATTTTAAGTGTGTAAAAAAATTTTTCAAATCACTCGTCAACATGAACTTAAGATATGCAGTTTATCTAATTTTTCTAACATATAAATATGCCTACATAAAATTGAAAAATGTAAATATTAAAAAGATATTGTCAATACATTTAAAATTCGAAACTTAAGTTTTGAACAAAGAAAACCCACATTGTATAGTATGATATACTTATAGTATAATACGATTAGTTTAGAAGTGTATGCATGAATGGTGATAAGACAATCCGATTTAGTATAGTATAGGAGTCACAACTCATCAAATAATATTGTTTCCCTTATCTTAAGTACAATTATTAATCCTATCACACACTCTTATCTAAACTAACAGAGTAATGCTTTCATGTAATATGATTATACATATTATATAATACAATGCTATCAAATATTAGTCTGTATTTGGCAAAGCTAAACCCAAGAAAATTGTATGATATGATATTATTATATTAGATGCTATGATCATTTCTAAGAATATGATAAACCATAATCAGATAACCTAATGTCTCGTACAATTAGCTCATTATTATCATACAACATGATTCTTCGATCGAAACAATACAATCAATACAAAACATGTGAATAATAGAAACCTTTATAATGCTTGTAAAAAGAGATCCAAACATAATAAACTAATGATCAATTGCATATTATTTAGAGGAAATTATACTTGAAGATAATTAAACATATTAAAAAGATTGAAAGAAAAATAAGGCTAGAGTTGTAAGCTTTATTTTTCATCATTCCGCAACATCTATTACATTGAGCTAAGTCACAAATCAATCTTGCATTGTTTTTGCAACGTTTTAATGTCTCCTGATAATTGTATTGGGTAATCAAACATTATATTTTGAGCTTTTTACGTTGGTTCTTTGTCCCATTGTTGGGAATTTATCTTTGATCTTTTGCTGAGGTCTTTTGATTGTTATTGTAAAGACTTTTGACAAGGTGATTTATAGGATCCTTCCGCCTAATATTTTAAGCCTCTTTAAGCCGATGTGTTAAATCATTTGGCCCAATGTTTGCAGAATTTTTTGGCCAAGTGTGGGGTTTTGCCTACCCATTTTTACAAAAGATACTTTATTTTTTTCCTAACATTTTTGGCTATGGGTGGTCATAGATCCGATAGTGGATCGAATCACCTGAAAAATCCTCTGCATGCTTTCTTAATTATACTTTCCATACAAAATATTTTAAAAGTAAACAAGTTTCTAAAACAAGCTGATAAGATTAATCAAAAAACTCTAAAAAAATATTTTTTTACTTAATATTTTTTAATTTGTAATTTTTACAATTTAGCCTTTTCTTGTGTGAATACCATATTCCAATTTCTCAATAATCCTTACATAGAATAACAACAACGTACGAAGGAAAATAGAATAACACAACAAGCACACAATATAGTGAAATCACGAAGAAACTCCAATCTTCTAATTAGAGAAAACCTAAACAATAAACTTGCAAAGTAGAATCCCAACCTCTCAGCTATCAACCTAAGACTCAAACACCTTTGGCACAATCCAAATTCTAAAAAACTCTCACTTAGAGTATAACCCTATTAACTCTCAATCTTAAATATAAGAACACCTAGTTCATCTCTCCTTAATGACCTCCCCCAAGAGTTATTATAGTTTCAATGGCTCTTGAAACAATATAGAAGAGATCAATACCAAAAAACAAAAATTTGATCTCCATAGACTAGGGAACAAATTCAGCTACAATCTTGACCTTTTAAAATCAAGTATTATCTAATTCCAATTTTATGAAATTTAATTCTCAAATTCTACTTTAGAACCCATTCTACACTACCTCGATCAATTAGGTGTAACTTCCTCCACAAAACTTGAAATTTAACGATTCAAAAAAGATTCGAATACTACAAAAACTCTTAAAAACAATTTAGTACATAGTTCACCAAAATTCAACTACAACGTATTTGAATATAAGCCCATAAAGTAACCTAATCTAATTCAAACCATATTAGTCTTGATTCTTTATGAGAAAATCTTCATGAGCATTGTCAAACCTCCTCAACATATCCACAAAGTTCTTGACTTTTCCAAGGATACAATCTAGACCTTCTCATTCGCAAACAAGCCACACCCCATAAAAGCTCTAGCAAATACCTCAAGTATGCTTCTTAAGGATTCTTTCCTCTCAAGAAATCTATTTGGAGTCATGATATCACCATCTAAGACCACCGCTAGAACTTCTCATTGCAGAAGGTTTTTCATAAGACATGATGCTGCTTGAGCCAAACTGTCTCTCTAAAGATCATATTCATTCACCTGAAGAACTATTGACATGAGTCTAGAGATCTACCAATAACTCCCTAGAACTTTACTCCAATCTACTTTATATCAATCTCATGTCTCTTGAAACTTACAACTTTCTATCCAACCACGTTCCATTCACCTTGTGTCCTCCCTCTTGAGAACTTACATAATTCATTTGGATCAACTTTAAAGTTGATTCAAGCAAATCATGGAGTATTTTGCTAACTCCAAATGTTTGCATTTTATAATCATTTCTTTCATTCCAGTCTCAAAAACAGAAGAAACTTTCATAATTCTCCATCTTTACATATAAAAAAAGAACCATTTTTTAAACTCTTCTCACTTATAACCATAATCTCCACTGCCTCATAAAGCCTATGAAAAGTTAATACTTCATTATTGTATTAACATTAAAATGCAGTGGCTTATCATTATTAGGTGACTAGGTAAAAGATATATAAGCATGCTTATTTTTCCAGCCATTTGTAAAGTAACAATTGGAAAATAAATAGAAGTTACAAGGAAAAAAATTGTAGCTTAAGGTGTTAATTTTGCTCTCCAAAGTGAAGACGAAAGACTCAAATTCAGACATAACCCTCAACCAAAATAAAATAGCAATCATAGGTATCAAGGGATATTCAAGTTTTTAAAATTCATGCTAGTACACTAACAATTACAATATTTACATGATCCTTCCAAGTACATCATCTCTAACTGCACTCGCTATACATACCTCCTTGAGTCCTGCACGCCAAGGCGGTAGATTATTATCTGATCTCAACAAAGAAAGTGGTTGTGGTAGAGCGTACTGCAAGGATTAACAAACTGTAAAAATACATGTAACAAAGAACTAAAGTAGAAATAACCAACATCATAATGTAAACTAAGAAAGCTAGTAATAATTTGATGAAGAAAAAATGAATAAAAAAGCATCAATAAGTACATATACTTGAATGTCAAGTTCAGCCAAAGTATTATGAAACTGCTAAGTCAATGCATTTCTTGGTCACAAAGAAATCAAGGGCTTAGAACCTACAAAGCTGAAGAATAACACAACATATTATTATCTAATAGGTTGGATAGCAATCCTATATAACACCAAGAGCATATCCTCCAAAATAATGCTCATATTTCCTTGCAATACTTCAGATGTCATATTCCCAACAAAAAGAAGAGTGCTTCAAAAGCAAACCCAATTAGTTGTAATAAGATTGATAACAATTATGATGATATTACCAATATATAACACTTGAATCATCACAGCGATGCAGTTACACGGACAATAAAGTAGCACTTTAATGCTAACTATTATTAAGGTAGACTTAGTGATGGATTGAAACATTCCCTCTTTTTCTTTTCCCCAACATGCACACACTTCTTCTCTTTGTTTCATCATGGTGTGGATCCTAATTTTCCTTGAAATGTTTCGATAAAGAGATTTCAGAAGGACTAAGCTACTTCGAAAACACTTGTCTATATAAACACTACTTCACATAGAACAGTTGGTTGTCCACAACAGCAAAGAGAAGGCACTGATGAACATCTAATAGATGTGAAGCCATGTTGAGGCAAGGAATGATGATCATCTGCTAATAGATGGGGCCTTTCAAAACCAAAAAAAAAAAAAAAAAAAAAAAACTAGTAATGGAAGATCAATTCATTATTTGATAGGCAAGCAACTTACATGTGGTGTGACCTAGCATGGCATAATCTTTGCGTGGATAAGTTCAAAAAAGTTATACTATTGTTTATTAGTCATAATTGAGATAATATGCTGTCTAGTAACCATATCATTTATTAAAAAAACATCTTCACATGACATGTAACCATAATCTACTACTGAGTAAAGCAAGATTTTAAGATCAGAAAACAATGACAAGTACAACAGATAAAACAATACAAAGAATGTACAAGACAAAGACACCTATTTAAGGCCATATAGACTCTTTTTCAGCAGAATCAACATGACAAAGACACTTATGAACAGGCCACAACAAAGAATTGTTGGACGGATGAATGGGACTGCAAGTTTTGAACAAGCCACTGTGTGAATTGGTTGAATGGATAAACAAGACTATAAACATTGCATATAAGATAAAACAAGGAACTATTGAATGGATGAATAAGACAAGGACTATTCTGAATAAGCCATGACACAACCATTGAACGGATGACAAAGACTAAACGAGCAAGCAAGAAAAAAATTATTGTTATCACATATAGCAACAAACAAAGCAATTAAACAAAATGAGGTAAGTTTCTCAGAATCATAAAAAAATTTCAAATATAATAATTCCAAAACCCATTCAAAATCAAGGAAGTTGAACAAGTAATTTAACTTCTAACAAGGACATTGAAACCTAATTCAATAATAATAATAGGATTATAATCTCTTCAAAAATCTCAATAATATTTTCATCCTATTCTAATAAAATTATAGAAATGATTTGAATTTCTAAAGCATAAATTGCACATCTTATGAGGGGAAATTTTCTCTTACACCATTGAAAATGATTTTTTGAATATAATGTGTTTCACACAAAAAATTAGCTATGGCACTTGCAAATCAAGAGTCTCAACAAAGAAAAAATAAAAGCTTTTGAGAAGGTTACTCTAACTTATCCAATAAATCAATGCCTAATCAATAAAATAAATATCATGAAGACATGAAAAGTTACCAAGGGAAAAAGGGTGAGGTCATTTTGTCATCTGGTTTCTAAAAAAGTGTGTAGTAGAATATGAACATAAGTTAAATACAATATCTAGAAACTAGAAATAAGATGAAAGAAGGGTAATTACCTAACTTTATAATCCAATAGAACCCATAAAATTGGAAGGATTAGCCAATGACAAGCACTTTAGTCTATGACAAAATTGTTCTAGGCTTCACTTTTAGCAATATAAAGAACTAAATACATTAATCAAGTTAAATAATTATAGAAATATAAGCATAAAAATTCTAGAAGTTATTTAGCAAATATTAATTAGAAAATGGAAAACATTAATAATATAAGATCAAGGGTTCTAGCTCACACACTTACAATTTAAATACC
This sequence comes from Vanilla planifolia, assembly GCA_023846275.1. Taxonomy (NCBI): domain Eukaryota; kingdom Viridiplantae; phylum Streptophyta; class Magnoliopsida; order Asparagales; family Orchidaceae; genus Vanilla; species Vanilla planifolia. The sequence goes on from CM043866.1 coordinate 1,601,993, forward strand.
AAACTACCAAAATCACATGATTCTCTTAAACCTCTTAATGCTAACAAAAAGACAAATAATTAATAGAACTTTAAGAGATGTAAAGCTAAACACTTTATAATAAGAAATCTATCAAGACAAGAGTTTTTATGACAATAGTCATGACAATCAACTATCATTAGAAAAAATGAATCCCAAATAGGAACAATATGGAAATAAATAAAATTAAGCATATGACAAAAGGGCTAAAATGTTATTATTACAAAAACTAATGCTAATAGATATTATATTGAGTAATAAGACAACTTTTTTGACAAATAAATATAGTGGAGATGTGTTGTATGAATGGAATATAGATTGTCTATTGACACGAGAGTACAAAAAAAGATAAAGGTGGGACATCCCCCTCCAAAAAACCAAGACAATAAGGGTATATTTATACTATAGCTATGTAGGACAACAAAAATTAAAACAACTTCTAGTGCCAATGCAAGATAAATCATCTACACTCATGAAACTATAAGACAAATGCAAGATTGTTAAGATCAAGGAAGTTTTTTAAGACTTGTTTGTCTTCTTGTTAAAAGAAAACTATTATAAGAGTAAAGAAAAATTTTACCTCAAGATCACTACATCACTAGGTGTACATGATGAGAAAGGAAACTGATAGCCAAAAAAAATCCAAAGACTATGGTTCAAGTGCTTCATTTGAACTCATCAACTCACCTACATGAACCCATAAGATGCTTATATTATGTTAAAGTTACCAATGAATAATAATTACCTTAGTATCCTATTACATACATGATCTAACTGAAGTTTGACATAATTATCACATTTAAAATATCATTTCTACTATGATTCAAATCACTTAGGTTGGATATCATTTCTTTAATTTGGACACTTAGTTTAGTATATAAAAGTTTTAAGAAATTAGAAATTATATTATATATATTGCCTAAAACATGCTTTTTAGGCCAATTATGACATAAATGATACATTTTTATATGTTTTCAAATATCACAGTTTTTTAATACTTCAAACTTTTTTATGAATGCTCAAAATTTAAATATCCTTAAGCAATTAATTCAAAAACTTATGGTCATTTTCATGTATGCTACATAGGATCTAATACACAACACATTATTCTCTTATGATAAGCCAAACTTTGTGCATATAATCCCATAGTGTGCATACGAAATTGGGAGAATGCACAATAGCTTTGTGTTTGATAAATGAACCTTCAACATACCATATTTCCATCTCAATGCACGGCACATCAACTCAACGTATGATATGTTAGAGAGGAGTAAAATGCAACAATTATTTTGATGGGTATGTTGAATTTGCGGGCTGTTTTTTTAACAACGATTATGTGGATGTTGCGATAGAATTTTACAATACTATTAGTCCAGAAATATCTCCTCAGTTGCATCATTCTAGAGGTCACAAAATTTTTTTCATTTCAAGAAAATTTAAAGCATTAAAAGCATTCAAGTTCACTATCTTACTCTTGAGCCAACCTTGAAGGGGTGGGGTATACATTCAATGGAAATGGTGTTGACCATGATCTAAGGTCATGGTACTAATGATGACAAGAAGGGTAGAACATAAATGGTGGACTAGAAATGGAGGAATGTCGTATAGGATTTTAAACTGAAACAAGAGAAGTAGAAGTATGGGAAAGAGGTCAAAGGCTCAAAACATGAATGTTTTAAGGTAATTAGTTGTATAAAAGGCTGGAAAATTTTAGTTACATTGGTGATAGTTTTGTGGGAGAATACGGACAAACAACAAGGTGATTTTAAACCATGACAAATTTGATATGTTTATGTTAGAACTTTTAAAACTCCTACCTAAAGGACAAATCAATAAAAGTGCAACAACATAAAATTTGTGAGACAAATCATGAGCTATCATTCTACTAAGTTTCATGTCATCTAATGTGCATTTGGTAGGTTAAAAATCCAAATACAAAGAGCATGTAGAAAACACAAATTCATACAGATTTTAAAGAGACAAATCTTCAACATATAAGCTCATAAGCTTTGGTGCATGCATATGTCTTGTTGACAACATTAAAAGGAATCATGAGGTAAGGGAAGCCCACCCTAAAAAATCATACTTGTGCTTTGCAAATGTCAAGTATCTTTACATGAGATTCAAACTATATAGAAAACTATGAACGGTGAGGTGTGAGTAATAGCAAGGGAGTTAAAAGAGATCATAGTGACAACCTAAGTGTTAGAGATAGCTTTGTGGCACCTTGTGCCAACACGGTGTCCTTGACATCTCAATGATAGTTTCAAGGGATTTAGCGGAGCACCAAATCACACCAACTCCATTTGAGGACTTCAATATTACTAATCAAGCCATAGAATATCATCTAACTAAGTTTCATGTCATTTGATATACATTTAGTAGGTTAAAAAATCCAAATACAAAGAGCATGTAGAAAACACATTTACACAAATTTTAAAGAGACAAATCTTTAACATATAAGCTTGTAAGCTTTGATGTATGCATGTCTTGTTGACAACATTAAGAGGACACCTAAGGCAAAGGAAATCCACCATAAAAAATCATACTAGTGTTTTGAAAAAGTCAAGTATCTTTTACATGAGATTCAAACTAGATAGAAAAATATAACGGTGAGGGTTTGAGTAATAGCAAAGGAGTCGAAAAAGATCATCGTGAAAACATAAGTGGTAGAAATAGCTTTGTGGCACCTTGTGCCACCACAGTGTCCCTAACATCTCAACGATAATTTCAAGGGAGGAAAAGGAGCACAAAATCACACCAATTCCATTTAAGGACTTGGATATTACTAAGAAAGCCATAGAATGTCATCTAAAGATAACTTCATTCTTCCCAAAATTTCATAGCTCAAAAAACTTTGGGCTTTAGGGCAAGGCTTAAATAGAGCAATTGAAAGGAAGGAAAAAGGAGCTTTCAAATTACCAAGATAACTTAAACCATTTCGTACAATCGACTAACTGCATGAGGTAGTTTGCCTAAGTCTCCTAAGACAATTTAATCATATCAAACGACACAATTGGCCCATAACAACAACCCATGAGGATAATGAAGCTATCACATCTACCACCCAAACCACTTTAGACAATCTAGGGACCATTAAGGTGGTCTAAAAAAACCTTTGATCACCAAAAGAATGTTTCAAATATCACCCAAACATGACAAAACCACAAAAATGTTTAGGGTATCCAAACCTCATAACTCGCTAAACAAGTCCTAAGGTGATATGGAGCATAAGGGGCATCCAAATAACAATATAATATAATGAAAACCATGAGGTTAGTAAGATAAACCCAAGCAAAAAAATATAGCTCATGGTAATCAAATGTCTTCAATGAAATACTTAGTGAGCAACAATCTCCCCCCAAAAATCACCAGTCATTTAGTGTTGAGATTGGAGCTAAGCCACAAACTATCCAAGAATATCCAATCCTCTTGCTCATCATCCACTATGTTCAAAGAAAGGCGTCCATCATTGATGGAAGCAAATTTTCCAATTGAGACTCCAATGGCAGGAAACTAATCAATCGAACATTGAAAAGTCCATTTGCTCTCGTAAAGGTATTTTGTACAAACTCAATAATGTGGATCAATATTAAATAAAGATATTAAATTAACTTTGCTTTAGTCCATTAAGGAAAGGTTTAGGGTCTAAGGGTAACACAAGTCAAGGTAGCAAGATAAGAGTGATGAAAGAGCTATCAGTTGGAAGGATCGCATTTTTATCTTAAGCAAGGTGATAGGCTCTCTGGAACAAAGCTCAAGAAAAGGAAGTGGAGTGAAACTAGACTTAAGAAACTATGAAGTGAGATAGAGCCATCAGTAAGTGAAATCACAGGCTCACATGTCCATAAAAGAAGTATAAACTCAAGAGCAAATATAGCTGTGGCCTCATCTATAATTGTAGAATATGCATGATCATGAGGAACAAAAGAACTAAGCTCATTTTGAGGCAGAGCAGCTATAGACTCAAGTTCCTCATCAATGAAAGCAATTGTCAATAGAAATTCCTCAATGAGTATAGGTGCAAAAGGATAATATCAAGGGACTTATCTACCATAATTCTATTTCTCTTTTTCTAAATATGTCAAAATTTATTTCCTTCAATGTTAAGTCAAAATATCTTGAAATTACAACATCTTAAGTTAGACAAAAATTTTAATCCATCTCTCCTATATGGTATGTGCTTTCTAGTCACTATTAACTAAAAATTGTTCTTAGTTTTATACTAACTTAAAATGACAAGTTTACAACATTATAACCTTAACATAGCCACATCTTATGCATCTAATACATTATGCTTTACAGTTCTTATAAATATCTCAGCAGTTAGGCCTAGTATAACACTACAATCTGTTAAGTTCAGCAAACTTTTAGATCAAAAGAATGTAAGAAAGGGCATATGGGCCTTTTGTACCTTTGAAGGTTTGGAAATCACTACCTAAAACATATCAAGCATAAAATAGACTCATGTCATATCAGTGATCTTGATCTTAAAAAAACATATACTTAAACGAAAAGTTGTCATTACTTGACAATGTGAATTGTATGGTAGTCAATAACTAAAGGAAGATTGGGGAAAACAGCAAGGATAAAAGTTCCATAATCCTGGCAAATTAACCTTTTACTAGAATATTGATGAGGAGTTGCAGGGCTGGGTAAGAAGAATGTTTACCTGCTCAAAGTTGCTCCAAATGTTACAATCAGGGCCTCGACCATCTCGTACAACCTTTATGTCAATATCTGCACCCTGAATAATTTAAATTAGAAAGTTTGAAGAAAAAAACCAAAGAAACATATATATTAAACAAGAAATACATTTAGAAAGGATGTGATTGTCATAACATTAAATATAAGGATAAACAAACACCAACCATTGTCATAGCACCAAAATGTGCAGCAGCAACAAGAATGCTCCCAGTACCAACAAAGGGATCATAGATAAGTTTTCCTGGTTGTGCCAATCCTTGATTAGCCATTAAAAAGGCTATCTCAGCATCCATAGCTGTAGGTCCTATGTACTTCCGACTCTTTAATTGATATGTTGGCAAGAGCTTTCTATCCGCAGTTCCAACTTCACGGCCAAAGAAAAGTCTTCTTTCTACAATGGGAGGAAGACCATTGTTGTCACCATACTTGTCAACTTCCATGAGCCAAAATTTATGATCAGGATTACGTAAATCAACACGACCCTGTACAAGAATTGTGAAGCCTTAGAATTTCAAGTTCATGTGAAATTAAGAGTAAAACATTCCAATGTCAGAACTAAAGAAACATTAGATAAGAACTTTTTACAAACTTTATAATGGCAAAGGAAAACACAATAAAAAATTGTGGGGAAAAACAATAGTGTAAAAACATTTATAGGAATCAATTTAAAAAAATAAAAAAACAACATTATCTGTAAAAATAGAGGATGTATAGGCTATACTGGTAGCAGAACATAAAAGAGAATTTTGAATGCATTTCACATGAAAACAAAGACAATGGTAGTTAACAATTACATTTTTGTAACCATATAATCTTTCAAATACAATGGATATTCAAATTCATAATTTATAAAGAATATCCCTGTCACTGTCATTTTTTACCAACCAAAAATTGCCAAAATCTCCAAGATTTGAATGGAATAATAATAAACCAAACAGTGCTATAAGCAAAACATTCACAAAAATATAACAAAATCAAAATTTCCAAAGAGTAAAACTACTAATATTAAGCTACATCAAAGAGTTGGTAAGATAAACAGTTTAAATAGGTGGTACTCCCATACAAAGCTTCTATACAACATTGTCCAGTAAAACCCTGTTTACATGAAGTTTCTATTGTCTGAAGAGATCATATTATCAAAACAATGCAATTGTCAGTGATTTATTTGGTCAAAAAAGGAACAAAACAAACCTTAAATCGTATGTAACTGAGGCCACTAATGCGCTCATTTTGCTCTTGAAAGCTGATCACCCTGCCAAAACTATCCACTATTATGCGGAATGAGCTTTCTGGTCCTAAGAATGGCAGCTTTCTCTCCTCAGGAAACCTTCTAATAGCCATTTCCAATTCTTCGTTTGTAGTACCCTCTCCCCAAAGTTCATAGATTCCCTTCACAAGAATACCTTTAAATGAACCAAACATTTATGTTGGTCCCAAAAAGATTACAATAAAATTCCAGTCATGAATCAAAATAACAGACTTGAAAAAGGAAACACTATGCCATAGAAAAATTCTATACAAACATGGAAAACATTGCATGGATGGAAGTATTTTTTACAAAATTTTACTATTCAGGTAACTCCTAAAGAACAAAAACAGGTTCACATAATTTCTAACAAAAGAATTATAGCAACAGAACAGAAAAGGTAAGCATTCTTTAAATTAAAATCTTCCACAAATAATTTACTCATAGAACATCAACAGAGGCATTATTAATAGAGATTTGTTGCTAAATTCCCAAGCAATCAAAGAAAAATAAAAGTCTACATTGCAGATAACTATTTCAGCACAAAGATAACTATTTCAGTACATAGAGAACTAAGTATGCAAACCTCTCAAAGAAAGAACACAAAAAAAATTATTATAATTGAAAACTTGGCTGAAGCTTGAAGCAAAATAGCTCAATGTGATTTTCATGGATCTTTATAAATTAAGTTAGCAGTTAAAAAGCACAACAAAATATGTTTCTCCCTATAGCATTATTATGTGAAGTGGCAAAGCAATTAGGGTACAATGATTTAAATCGTTTACACAATAGCTATCAAAAAGAACAAGAGCAAGAAAAGAAAATTCAACAGCCAACTACAAAAAGAGAAATTGTAGTAATAAGATACATTAGAAGATATCATAAATTATAGAATCGTTTACTCACTGAAACAACCAAGCTCAAAATCCATGATATAGTTTAGAAAAAGATAGCTCCAGTTTTTGTATTTATAACAGGTGAAAAATAAAAATGGTATAGACTTAAGTTACTGTCAACTTACTGTCCACTTTGTCAAAATTTTATCGAGTTAAAAAATACTCAGCTTTGATTTGTGTGCTAAATACATCATGAAAAGCTTAATAGTAGTATTACAAAAGGTAAGCCCATCCCAATAACAATGCATCCAAATCAAAATGTGTCATTGTAAATATTATAACCAACAGTCCAAAGCTCTAATCTATCAGCCATGCGTGCAGTAAAGAACCCAGATAATTCAACCATCAGCAGCTCAGCTTCCACATAAGCAAAGTTGATTACAGCCAGCTTGTAGAAAAGGCAAAGAGATCACTTAACATGGGATGGGATGTAGATATGATTACGGTTTTAGGACTTTAATCTTTTAAGAAAGGTCTTTGAGATAAGCAAAAACTCTAACAAAAAGCCTTTCCTTCTTGCATTCATATGTATTTGTAAATTTCTCTATTTTTCAGTGACAGAACAAGAGAAGACAACTCCTGCACTTTCTTCCCAAAGAATAATATCAATCCCCATACTCCATTTCTTCTGTCGAGCAGCTTTCTTTCCTTGAGTTGGCCTGTAAAGTAAGCTCAATTGCTCCAAATCATGTGTCAACAGCTCATTGATCATCACATTGGCAAGCATAACCATTCAATCATACATTCCAAAAAGGGCAGTGGAGTCTGCAAGATTAAATTGAGCAAGAGGCAACAATTAGATATAGATATCTAAATAGGTTTGACATCATTGCAATGAAAGATACCTTAATGATGATTAAGGACTCACTTATAGGAGCACTTACAACCCAACTTCAATCAACCCTTAATTACACAAGAAGGTCTACTATTAATAACAACCAACCACTCCAAATATTTGTGGATACTAAATTTTGCAACAAGATTTTATTTTTGAATTGGTTCTAATTGAGATGATGTGATTTTTGCATCAAATTTAATTGTTTCTTTTCCTATAAGAAATAATAAAACTTAATAACGATAAAAATCTACTAATAACTCAAATAATAGAAATCAAAGGGAGCAAAAAAATATTCATTGAAAACATCTTTTTATACCCATTCCAAGTCCATTTCAAAGATAATGTTTATTAGAGAAACTAAGCAAACTATCCTATTTAATTAATCATATAATATACCCCCAATGTTCTAGATCTCAAAAAGTTATCCTTCATTTCATATCCCAATCATAGTTTCCATTTAAAAATAAATTAAAGTCAACTAAACTCCATTGTACTTTACCCAACTAAACTCAAATAATAGAAATCAAAGGGAGCAAAAAAATATTCATTGAAAACATCTTTTTATACCCATTCCAAGTCCATTTCAAAGATAATGTTTATTAGAGAAACTAAGCAAACTATCCTATTTAATTAATCATATAATATACCCCCAATGTTCTAGATCTCAAAAAGTTATCCTTCATTTCATATCCCAATCATAGTTTCCATTTAAAAATAAATTAAAGTCAACTAAACTCCATTGTACTTTACCCAACATTGTGTTTTTGCATGATCTTGTATTCAAAACACTAAGAGAATTCTCTAATAAGCTACAAATCATAATTGGTTCTCTCCTATGTCACTCATGAACTTTAAAATCATGCCCAAAGGTTATTTTCAAATCAATGAAGCTAATACACCACCATTGGCTCTATTTTTCTTAGAAGATAACATAACTTAATAAAGGTCATAAATAACACTAGTTTCATTCAATTTTAATCTTGATTAATCTTCAAAATAGGAAGAGTATGTTCATTGCAATTGCTCTATATCATAAACATGTAAAAATAGATCATGCTCAAATACCACATGATCAAAATCAATTTCATCATCAAAAAAGGGTAGCACTGAACCTACAAGAGAACATTATATTAAGGAAATAATGCTCTAATATTTTTTCCTTCCACCATACCTTTTCTTAAAGTTGACATGAAGAATCTCTTCAACATTGGGGCTATTTTTTGTTACTCATCTTTCTCTCTCTACTACCAAAACCTCCCACCTTTCTCCTTTTCATTTCAAGTACATCCTATAAAGAAAATAAACTCATACTATACCTATTCTTGTGTATTTGTAAGCTTTTATTAATATAATTTAGCAAAGATAGTAGCATAGCTACCACATCAACATAACTCTATTAAGTTGTAAAGTAATAAAGAAACATGGAATTCAATTAATGAAAACTTCTAAAATAGTCAAACTAACAAACGACTCTAGTGGCTTCTTAAGACTTCTTGATGATGTAATTTGAAAAACAAAAGAGTATAACTCATAATCTATTTCTATTTTCATGTTTTCTTAAATCTTCAATCTCCATTTGATTTAGTAGTTGATAAGGTTTAGTAGCTTATTTTTACTTTATATGCATGACAAATATTGTTGATGTTGCTTTATTATTGATATAAAGAAATCAACAAAATTGCAAGAAAACAATTTCAAAGTCAGTTAATATTAGTCTATAATGGATAAAAATCATCCAAAATCAAAAGGTATTATAAGATTACAATTTTAAAATTATAAAAATCAACAAAACGGCCCCTAAGAACTTACAACTTTGTTCTTCTATCTATCATCCTTCACTTTATCATATAAGATCTAAAAGAGTACGTTATTTAATATTAAAAAGCAACTAAATGAAGGTGTCATTACAACTACATGTCAAAGGCACATTAGAACTTCAGATCCCTCCAATCACAGTATAATGAATCTTATTCAAAACCATACAAGTATCATTTCCAATAAGTGCAGTGCAATACTTCACTAACAAAACAAGCAGTAAGATAAACAATCCTCAAAAAACTCATCGCAAACTAACATTCTTTATTAAATTAGGACGTTAATAGAACATTAAGCCCCTTATTGGCAAGGGAATTAACCAAATTAGCTTAAGATAACTTGGTTACATTGCTCAACAGCATTTTTGTATCCAGATTAACTAACGCTAGTTTAACACTTAACCTAGTTAACCCAAACACTTTGCTAACCAAACTTTAGCTAAGTTATCGGGGTTAAGGCAAACAGGATTAACCCTGTTCAGGCTGTGGGGTTAGCCAAAACCATCCTGCTCACTGGTCATCCTCACCACTAACAGCCCAGTATCACTGACAGACCATGGACACCAAAACCAGCCGAACATCTTCGTCAACCACCACTGTTGACTAGAAAATGTTTCTTATCATCATCACCGACTTTGTCCAGCAAACACCTCCACCTTCAACTGAGTGACCACCACTACTAGCCACCATTGTCAAACACCAGCAAACTATCATTGTAGTCAGTTGTTGATCAAGTGAAACTCCACAAACCGAGGTTATTAACCAAATACAAAATTAGGTTAGGTTATAATATTATAAAAACGAGCTAATAACCAAACAAAATTTCCTGCATAATCGTCCTGCTAGCCCAACACTAACCAAGTTATACCAATCCATCAAGAAAGTAACATGTATCGAAATGAATGTGAATGGAGCCAAAATAATGGATATTGTACTTTCGAATCAATGCAAGAGTATAATAATAGAACCAGAGCAGATTAAGAACGAGGGCCCACTTCGTTTGGCGATGTTTCTAGCGACCTTCTCGGATGGCAGGTCAACGAAATGGAAGGGGGAGTCCAAGTGGTGATTCTCCGGGAGCTTCCACTGCAATGAATGACGCCGTATCTCCCCTTCAGCTGGCTCGAGAGCTCCAAAGAGTTCCGCCAGAGACTCCACCTCGGGCCTCCGATAGTCCAATAACCGATGGAGGAAGACGCACAAGAACCACATAGCTCTTTCCCCTCTACCTCCCTCTATTATATGTTTCTACGAAGAAGGAAAATAAAACCCCAGGTGACATTACTCCCTGTTCTGCTTCGCTACCGAGTGATAGGAAAAGCCCTAGAGTAGTGATGAGGACGAACGGTGCTTTGAGTTAATACCAATTTATTGATGCGGAAGATGTCCCTATCCCCGACGTTCTTTTTTTCAGTTTGTCAAATCTTTTAAAATCGTGTTCTCCGCAATTTGTTGTACGTCTACCACATTTTTAATCCAAAAAAAAATGATCAAAAAATTCAAAATTTATTGTTTTAAAATGATAAAAATCTTTGAAAAATCGTTTTAATAATTTCAAAATGCTAATCATGACTAAAATAATTGATTCTTTTATGAAAAGGTGGGTAAGCTAAACACCACAATAATAAAACAAAGAAATGAGCTACAATGTCTCACAACAAAGTATAATCGACAAGAAAAGAAAGGAATATAGTGTCACAAAAATGTACTAAATAAAAACAAAAACTTTATACTTAATAAAATACTTATAATGCACAAGTGTGTTTTGCTTTTAATTGAATCAATTAAGTAAAAAAAAATAAAAGCTTTGTTAATTAAAGAAGAAAGAAGAATTTTCAGCTCGATCAGAAGGACATAGCAAATAGTCACGACGATGAGCATTGGTTGCTAACTACTTGAATGACTTAAAATATTTTCTTATTTTATCAAAATTTCATCAATCAATTATATTAAAAAAAATATTCTACTAATAGACATTATTTAATAGCTTAAAAATAGGTCGTTATAAAAACTTATGTATTATTATTTTTAATAATGACTCGAATGGCTTGCAAATAACAGACAAAATAGTCATTATACAAAACGTTCATTGGCCATGCGTCGAATCCAAATCAAAGAGAAGAGAGCTACATGATTGATTATTATCTCGATCATGGGATGAAAAAAATTGTGCAATCTAATGGCTTGAATTGAATCTAGGTCTATTGGAAAGGCAGAAAGGCTCTTGATTGATTATGAAAATTGTGCGATTAGATGGCTAAAATTCAATTGGTACTATTTAGAAAGGTGGATTTGATATGAACTGTTATATGTCAATTGTGATCGAATTGCTAAATTTAGATTTATGCACAAATTGTGTTTGGATCATTTAATCATGAAATTGCACGATAAGTAGGCTGATCAAACTATCGTTTTTATAAAATATGAATGAGATGATGATCATTTGATTGTGAATTTCGTGATTAGAAAACTCACATCTTTTCCACAATTCGAAAGCTAGCCTTACGATAACAACTTATCATTTTAGTCCCACATCACATATATGAAATAATCTTATTTGTTTATAAGTTTTTTGTTGTGCCATTGAATCAATGGAATATTGGGTTTGACTTGACCTTGGTTTGCTTGGGAGATAAGTACTCTTGCTTTACAATATGTTCTTAGGGAGTTTGAGAGTCAAGCCCTAACCTGACACTGTTTCATTTTATTTTCAAGAGTCATGTCTTAATCTAATTATTGCAATAAACAAGTTCAAGAGTAGTGCCTTGACTCGAGATTAGGCTTTAGTCATAGGATAATTCAAGTGAAACAGAATTAGGATTTTTTAATAAATAAATTAATTATTACTTAATAATTAATTTATTATTATTATTATAATAGTTTACATTTTTTAATAAGTCATTGAAAAGGAATTTTCAAAGATTCTTAAGATGGTCAAGATAGATTAAAAAAATAATTAAAGTTTTAGATTTATAATATTTTTTTAAGATGATTAATTTAAATAAATTAAATTTATATATTACAAGAATGATTTTAATCAAGTTTAATATTTTAATTAAAATAAAAATAAAATATCAAAAATTAAATTTAAAATAAATCTTTTAATAGTCTATTACTCTAACTAAGACTACCTTCATGAGATTTTATATTTACTTATCTTTTTGTTTTTAAGTTCTTTTATTAACATAAACATCACTTATATAAAATCTAAAAATTTACTCAACAAAATTTATTAAAAATAATTATAATTTATTATTATCAGACAAATCACCATTATTAAGGATTAACATCACAACATGATTATTTATTATTATATTAATAATTTATTTTTTATAATATTAAATTGAAATGATTTAATTATACTAATAATTAAAGAATACTTAAATATTTATAAAAAAAATTCATTCCTAATAAATGTAAGCAATATTATATGTAGTGCCATTTGATTATAGTTTCAATATAAATTAAGTCATTAGTTTAATATATACTTAAACACATTTTTAATTTTAAAACCATTTTATTAATGGTACTTTTGTTTTTTTTTTTTTTTGCTTCTAATTAAGAATAGTCTATGTTTAACTATAAATATGTTGTTATTGAATAAAAAAATAGTTTATTATTCAATTTTAGTATTTATAAAATACTGTAGTTTTTATATCATACATTGGCGCACACTACATAGGGTTGCAATCCAAATTTTTTCTCATTCAAGTTGAGAACTAAGTTTTATGTAAATTACTATTTAGATTTACCTCCATTATTATCATCATCCTCTCAGCATTACCTCTTTCTCTTTTTCATGTACTAGGACTTGAAATGGGTTGATCAAGGATGGGCATATAAGAATTTTACAAATTAAATAAAGGAAATGAGATAATAATGACATTGACTATGATGGCCTAAATATTTAATTATAGAGTACTCAAGTAATTATGTATTTAACATTTAACATATAAAATAAATTCAAAGGAATTAATGAGTTTCGATGGGTTTCAAAATGTTTGCTATATGACTAGTAGCCAGCCAAAGTTGAGATTTGAGTATGAATTTCTCACTTCAAGGAATTTATAGTTATGTAATTTGCTATTTTAAAACTCCATATATATATTTCTAGAATTTTGTGAAGGCAAAAATTTATATTGGATTTATTTATTTAAGAGGGTTATTTAAACCCTTATCCTCCCCTTACCTTATTTCTAAGAAATGCTAGAAGACAAAGGGCTTAAGATATCAAGGGCAAAAGAAAGAGGGCTTAGGAGAAGAAGAGAAGTTTCAGAATAAGTTGGGCTTAATCTAAAATTTCAACAAATAGATCTCAAATTGTAGGAGAGAAAGAACTAAAGAAGGAGGTCGTTTCCTTTTCTACTTGAGATTTGCTTAAATGTATGTTTTTCTTGAAATTTTCCTTTCTTGACTATTGAGAGGTATTTTGAGTTGCTTGAGTTATGTTTTTTATTTGGATGGGATTTGGGTTGGTTGTTTTATCATAGTTGTTTTCCTATCTTGCATACTATACATGAGAGATAAAACATATCATATGATAAGCATAAATGGATTGTACATTAAGAGTCATGAATGGTACTTTAAGAAAAAGGTTTATGACTAACCCTTTTCTTGAAAGAAACATACATGTTATTTGTTAACGTACCATATTTTAAGGCCTTAAGCATGATTAGCTTTAGCATCCATCTTGCTGAGTAAACTATATAGTACATTATCTTTTAAAGTACCATATGGTCATCACATAGAATGAGACTTAAGAGTTGTAGATGGTGCATTTAATCCTTAATATATGGTGCATTAAGTTTAACATATCGTATGCTAGGATCAACTTGTTATATGATAAGCCTATTTAAAAGGTGCAAATTGTTAAAGAAATTATCAAATTAGATGCATTAGCTTTAATGACTTCTCACCATCGTTCTTAGATTTTGGTATCAAAATATCTATTTCTTTCTCATTTTTTTAAAACTTTTAAACATATAAAAATATTCTTTTTTAATAAAAATATAGTAACAAAAACCTTTATCCTTTTAAAATAAAATAAAATAAGCATCTTTTATAATCAATTGAAAATATAAAGTTTTTTCACATTTATCTTTTAAAATATGTGTCCATACAATATTAATAGTTATAATTCCTTTACATATCTCTATTCGTAGATGCCGACTTACGGTTCCACATGTGTACAGTCATGTTAGAGCGACTATTCACAAGCATGGGTACTATTCTCTAACATAGGTACTATTCTCACACACGGATAACCTCAATGTGTCTATTAATCATGATAACATGATAGGTGCACCTACTACATGTGCATGGAATGTTTGTGCAGTAAGTGACTAATATTTTTTTTTCATTTACTTTCTTTATTGTTTTATCAAAATTTTGAATTCAATAAGCTTAGAATTAATCTATTGATCATAGGTTTATTCTTTTCAAAATTTGAGTTCTATCAAATATTCTTTGTTAGACTAGTTTTTAAGCATATCTAGTTTTGTTGCCTTCTTTGGAAGGTTGAGAGTTCCATTAATCTCATCAAGTCATTTATTTGATTTTATTAGTAACACATATCTTTGGTAAGTGTTTATTAATTTTTTAATTTGGTCAATACCAACAGTGTCTTTCGTCAATACTTCTTTATCTCAAGTCAGAAGGAAGTATTATCCATCTTTCTTAAATTTATACTATTTAGGTCATCGAGAGTAGACAACATCTTGATTTTATAAGTATGAATTTCTTAATATAATTTGATAAATATCTAAATATATCATTTCATAAATAATCTCACCAATATAGTATTTGATGATGAAAAACTTTGCCTTATATTATTTTTTAACTCTCACCTCAAAGTATTTATGAATTCACCTCTTAAAATAGGGTCTTAGATGTATTGTAGTATCTAGCTTTAGCCTTTTCACCTGGCTTTATGATACTAGGTTCTTTTCTCTTTTAGCATCGACAATACATCGATAAGCTTTTTCTCCACTTTTAATATAATGGTGAAGAGTTTTTCTTTTTATTTGTCTTCATGATGGATGTTTTTTAAACTTGATATAAGGGATAAGGTTTTATTAACTTATAGAGGAGCTTGAAATACCTTTTTAATCTCAAATGTAATACATACTTTGTCATTCTTAAAGCTTTTCAAAAATAGTTTCAAATGTAATTTCTAGCATATTTGTTATATGTGCATTTACTTCTTATAATGATTATAATACTTTTGAGTTATACTAGTAGTGGTCATAATATATTTAGTTAGAAAATACCCTTTCATTTATTATAAATTTTCAAAGTTATACTCAAACTTTTATGGTATTTTATCCTTCTGGTCTTATCCCTTTGTATTTATTCTTCTTTTAGATAGTTATAGCAAATGTATATGCTTAATTTAAAGATTTAATATGAAAAGGAGAATTTATTAGCAATCAAATAACACAAACCTACAATATACTTTGACAAGATCTACATATCTTTAATAGATACTCCCAAACTCACAACTTGTCATCAAAATTTTGTGGTATATTATTATACTACTTACCCTTAAAGGTGTTGTAAATTATGTCATTTTTTTACCTTTTCTCTATATAACTTGTGGGGTAAACTTTTTCTTTAATTAATTTCTTAAATTGGCTTTATATCACTTATGTAATTATCATTTTGTAAGTGTGCATTCCACCAAGCTAACGCTTGGCTCATTATTTTTAATCGAGTATATTCCATTTTTATCAATTGATGAGTAGTCGTATAGAAAGAAATGTCTCTAGTAACTCCAACTAGGTATCTAACTTTTTTACATCCACTATATTATCATAAATTTGTAAATCAAGTATAACATCTATCTTAAAAGGATATTACTAGTTCTTATGTATCAAAAAAAGTGAGATTGATATCATTATCATCTCTAATTATCTTAAGATTACTACTTAACATAAAGTTCCTTCAACTTAG
Organism: Vanilla planifolia; assembly: GCA_023846275.1. NCBI lineage: Eukaryota > Viridiplantae > Streptophyta > Magnoliopsida > Asparagales > Orchidaceae > Vanilla > Vanilla planifolia. The sequence continues at coordinate 1,618,463 of CM043866.1, forward strand.
AATATTTTTTTTGTAGATTATCTATTGAATTCGTTGTATGAAAGGATTAAGACTTTAGCATTAATTTTATTAATACATATATTTGTTAGGTTAATAGAGCTACTCGTGCCTCTAAGTTTGATGATGAAATAGTTAACACAGTTACCTTAACTAAAGCTTCTTCAATCTCTTGATTCTCTTTTACAGCTTTGATGTAAGATAAACTAAACTTCTACTAGTGTCTAATTTAGATCCTACAATACAAGAGATGTTTAATAGAATATTAAGAAATATTAAAAGATATTATATACTAACTAGGGTTAGGTGATATTTATAGTATTTTAGAATTATTCAAATATTATTGTCCATAGTTGTAGGTGATAACATGTTAAGAGTTAAGCATAAAGTCTTACTAAGTAGTTTTATCACATCTAATTTCATACATATAAAATAAATAATTTATGATAAATATTATGTAAAATACTTTAAAAGAAGAAAGAATAACTTTAAGTTTAGATTACTATCTAGAACATAAAAGTTATATAAAGAGTTTACCCTTTTGGCAATGATGGCTTATAGTTTTCTTTGGAGTTGGCATGTAGATTACTAAAGATAGAAAAATATTATAAGATAGAGGTTTGGGTTAGTGAGAAGATTTGGTTAAAGGATAATAAAATGATCAGCTATGATTTCAAGTCTTATTGAGGAGGATAGCAATTTGGTGGTTTGATCAAGAGAGTGAAAGGATGGACAAAGTCTTGAGGGTATTGGGTAAAGAAGGAATTTATTTGGTTGTCAATTCTCATAATTAAAAATTCCTCATCTTTGATCCTTATCTCTCATAAGAGGAGAAAAAATTAAAATCTCTCTAGTTAGAGTTAGGTACATAATCTTTGCTCATAAAAGTGAAAACATATAAACAAGAGAATTTCATTCATTAATAATAACATTATGATAAGAGAGCTTCTCTTATTTATAGATGAAAGAGAGCTCATTAACTATGCATGAGCAAAATAAATTAAATTCACCTTGGGAATATAACATTTTTATAAAAAAGATAATTAAATATACCTTGGAATATAGCATAAGTATAAGAAAAATGGGAAGTCAACATGAGAAAATATCATTTTAAAGTTAAATCACTTGAGAATCTAAAAAAGATCTTCAGAATTTTAAGACATTAATTCTAAGTGGGTCAATCACATTAAATACAAATTATAAAAATGAATGAAAAAATTATGATATACGAAAAATCATGTAGTCATGCAACATGATGATCGAATATAAATGATGATGCAGTTAGAATACAAGTAGTGAATGAGACGATCTTAGAATTCTTACGTGCTCGGCGATCCTAGAATTTTTTATTAAAACTTATAACATATTTGTGTAGGCCCTTGTATAGATATAATACTTAAATTTAAGTATTTCTCAATTATCAAAATAGGTTTTAGCATTTCATCTACAATCAACTTGGGTATTAGAGTATAGTTAGCTTTAAAAACTTACATGTTTTTTTATTTATCATGACATAATCATCTTTTAATTTTGTGTATTTATTTTTAATTGCTAGAAGTTTTTATATTATATATATATATATATATATATATATATATATAAATCTTGTTTTGTGTTTAATGGTATAACATCTCTTTAATTATATGATCTCTTACTATTACATTTGAGAATTTATTTGTTATCTTTTTTCTTTATGATAAAAAATTAAGAACTTTATTTCTAACCTAATAGTTTTATGACCACTAGGTCTAAAAAATAATATAGAATATCTGATTCTTAACCATCACAATCAACCTGTACCTAGTAATACAACATATAATTTTAAAACTAACTCATTCGATGTAAGATATAAAAGCAATCTTAGAAACACTAGATTGATTAAAATAATTTAGAGATAGTACATTGAATAGAACCTATAGATCAAGTAAGTCTATGATAAGTGACTTCAAAGTTGGGAAAATGTTATCTAAAAATGAACCTAACCAAGCAAAATATCAACCTAGGAGTCAAGCTACTCCATAAACCCATAATAAAAGACATGATAAGAATGATGATTGCTAGGTTAACATGATTAAAATAGAAGCCCCTACATTTGATGATAGCTTAAATCAGAGTATATCAAGATTGGGAAATAGGAATAGAGCATTATTTTGATTGTTATGATCTCAGTGAACGTCAAAAGTATCAATTTACAAAAATTAAGCTCACATCACATGCTAGATTATTTGATCACTCATTAAAAACTTGATATGTTGATGAAGATAGATAATTACCCTGATAATAGGAAGAACTCAAGATTTGTTTATGAGTTAAATGTGTAGTAACTTCTTATTTAAGTGGATTTTTAGATAAATGATAATATTTATCCCAAGGTTCGAAGACTGTTGATGATGTGTACATTACTAAATTTGAGGGTTATATGTTTATAGTGTTGTATAAAAGCTAGATCGATTAGCATTGTCTTGATTTTGAGTTGGGCTTAGAGAGTCTATTCAAACTAAGTTATAGTTGAAAAATATTATTAGTTTAGAAAAGACATATAAAGTGGCCTATATTGTAGAAAAATTTAGAGGATTGATTGCCTATAAAGAATATGATTCCTTCATCTACTTCTTGTCCTTAAACTTGTACCACCACTTTCACTATTCTTATTATGTATACTCTACAAACAACTTGTGCCCATCCACCAATACCACCAATCTGTTAAATTCAACCCTCGAACAAATCATCTACTAGTTTTGAAGTTGAGTGTTATCATTGCTATGGAAGAAGGTATGTCACAGCCCAGTGCCCTAAGAGAACTCTACACAGACATAAAAGAAGAGGTAGAAAAAAGTATTAAATTTGAGGAAGAAGAGGTTATACAACCAGATGAGGAAGAAAAAAATTAATTATAATCACCAAGTGAAACTTTTTCCTATATTGGACAACCCCTGTGTTGTGAGCTGCACTTTATCTACATTAGTATCATCTGATAATTGGTGACAAACAAACATCTTTAATACCTTTATTAAGATTAAAGGCCAAGCTTGTAAGATTGTTATAGATAATGGTAGCTATATTAATACTATAGCACAAAATGTTGTCAAAAGGATATGTTTAACATTTATAGATTATCTTTAACTATGCATCATATCTTGGATCAACAAAATCTGAAATTTCATACAACGAAGGTATTGTGTTCTTAAAATTTGCTTAATAGTTTAAGGAATTATGTTATGATGTTATCCTAATGCAAGTAGATAATTTTATTTTAGGAAGATCTATGTTATATAATCAAGATTATACCTTAAATCGAAGAGCTAATATGTGCAAATTTGCATATGAAGGAAAGAAGATCATGCTACACCCTTCATCTCCCTCAAAGAAAATTAAACCAAATACTCAAAAAGAAAGAGACAAAAGAAAAGAAAAATTACTATCACTTCACTAGTCAGCATATAGAGGGATATAGCCAATGGTGAGATTATCTAGTTTGTGATAATTAAGGAATACCTTAATAGTGCACCTATCCCATCATTTGTAGTCTAATCCTTATTAAAAGAATTTACAAAAGTATTTCCCAATAACTTACTAGATAAAATCTAATATTTGAGAGATATTCAACTAATTATATATCTATTGTTTACCACCTCACTACCACATCATTAAGTAAATCCATTAGTTAGGATAAAACTTAAATTTTTATTAACTTATCATTCCCAAATGGATGAATAAAAAGTAGTAAAAAAAATTTAGGTCATCATCTTTGTAGCATAAAAGGGGAAAATGTACCAACTTGAAATTATTTATTTTTTCACATTAATTTACTAATCAAACAATGGGTTTGAATCTTTTTAAAATTTGCATTGAAAATAATCCTCTAAGTTTTATTGATTTATACTTCATACTTCTGAGTCTATTGAGTCTTTTTCTCAACATATTTCATCCTTACATAAACATATTGTCAAACAAATTAATTTAAATAATAAAATATATAAATTACTAACAAATGCTTATAGATTATCTAGAGAATTTATTAAGGTTGATTATATTATAATCTATATTAGGTTTGAGAGATTCCCATTAAGAACTCTCAAGAATTTTCATGCCCATGATGCTAAACTATTTAGAATTATGAAAAACTAGGTATTAATGCATATTTTTTGGATTTACTTAAAGATTATGGAATGAGCACTATATTTAATATTTAAAATCTTTTATCTTATAGGGAATCATGCCCATATACTTGGTGAGCCTTTTAAGCCTTCACCATCATTATCGAAGGAATTTGTCTCACTAATACATTTATCCCCATCTAGTGACTTGAGAGATGAAGTATAACAAATCTTAAATGATCAAATAATTTTCACACATGATCAAGTACAATAAAGATTTTTGGTATATCAGTGAGACCATCTCATTCGTCTTTGATGACACTTGGATTATCGAAGAGGAGCTTCACTACCTAAATCCAAAGATGTTAAAATAGTATTATAGATTTTATCTTAGCTCCACAAAGTAGAGCTCTTTACCACCTAGAGAGGATGATGCAGTAGTGTCTAATATATCATATAATGATTCTACATGGAGGCTTATTAGTCTTATTCATATTTGAAATCATACTAAGATTGGCTCATCTACTTCTCATTAGGCTTTTTTATTATACATTCTAGCTTATTTTCATTAATTAGTCAAGATATTTGTATCTATAGTTTTGGTTTAATCTTTTGAAAAATAAATTAATAACATTTCAAATATTTTAAGTTTTTTATTCATTATAATTTATCCCTTCAATCATCCCAAAAATCTACTAGTGCAAAATTTGGTTAAAAATTACTTCAAAAATACTTAAAATTAAGTTTGGATTATTTTTGTCATCATTTGATGTCATTTGCCACCGTTTGGTACTGTCCACTATTTTAATGCCATTGTTAGCAATTGATGCTATATCCTACATCAACCCATATGGCTTGCTCAACTCGCTCAACTTACAGTAGCCCTTCTGAGCTAATTGACTCGATCAACCCATGTATACCCATCTATCTGTGTTAATCCATCAACATGCATAGACCTAATCCTTGGGCATGCTTGACCAAAAACACTTGTATTGACCTATAAATCATGTTGATTTACTTTGACCTACACTAACTTGACAATTAGACTTGAGGCATCATGTGCCTCTCAATAGAGCCATTTGCAACAAGCACTGTTGCCGCCTTGTCATTTATCATTAGCGCTCGAAACACACATAACTATTTAGGAACTACTTAATTCAATTATTTTTATAGCTTTTAAGTTAGTTTTTTGGTAGAATTTAGAGCATTTGTTTTATAATTTGTGAGGATTTTTGAAATTCTAAAATGTCCTTTTTAATTTCAAAAAATATGTCTCTTAGAATTACAAAATATCTTTTTGTATTCCTAGGTTAATAAATTACTATTATATGCTTGATATCATTATAAATAGGGATGCTCACCATATTTTAAGTGGCAAAGTTTTGAATAAAGTAATGAAATATTATCACCAATCTTATGTGATATGAACATGTTGTGTGTAAAAATTCTAGGGTGTGATTCTGGAGGTACTTTGGTAAGGTGGGCAAGAGACTCAAAAATAAAAATTCTTAGCCCATTATCCAACATCCACAAAAAACATTAAATTACTAAGAAAGTCCTTATTTCCTTTATTTCATATTTTGGAAATTTTATTCATTGTATCCAACTCTTTTATTAGTGCATGTAATCATGTGTTTCCTTATTTGACAATCGAAAACTCCATTTGTTTATGTACCATGCCACTTTCACCATCAAAGTGAGCATTTGGATGTGTGTTATTGAAACCACTTTTTCTTAGGTTGAGAACCATTTTATTAAATTTAATGCAAGTCCTTGGCTTCTTAAAAAGTTCTTACTTGCCAATCATACTAAGATTTCTAATTCTAAACCTATAACACCTTTGGGTAAGCTCTTATATACATATAATGCTTAAACCTATGCCTTTCTTAATTATCTATGAGCTAAAATAAGTTTTAATATTTCATCCTACATCTATGGCTAATGGGCTACTAGGTTGATGGTGAGTTACTGAGGAGTAGAAGATACCCTGGAAATGGTGGGTTACAAAAGAGATTTAATTTTCTAAAATATTTTCTTTAAAGGGGTTTTGAATTTAAGATGACCTAATTCCCAAAATTTTTAATTTCAAAGTTCTAAATTTCTTCATACATCATTCTCATCACTTTATATAGTGATTTGGATATAATATTTAATTATAAAATAAAAAAATATGTGATTTTGATAAAAAAATAAAAAGTTTTCAAGTTTTGCAAATTTTATAAGTTCAGCTTAATCCCACACTTATTTGGGAGTGCAAGCCCACGCTTCTACATACATACAATTACATTGAAGGGATTGTTTTGATGCACAGATAGCAATCTCAGTGCATGTTGACCATGAAATGCATGAGCAGTAGGTGGCCAATAGTAATGGATGTTCTTTTATCATTTGTGATCAAGTGCACTATTGTGCACAGGTGTCAATGTGTCATGCCTTTATGCATGTGCACCAATGCTTCCCCATGAAGCACTATTCTACGTGTGTGCTCATGCCTCTGACATAATCCCAGCTAGTGTGCCTACAACAAGCATTCGTGCATGGCTCTCATTGCTTCAAGTTGAATTGATGTTTTTCATTGTTTTGTCTCCTCCCTTGATTTGTTTCCATAGTTTTGAATTTAATGAGCTTAGAATTGATGTCTTGGTTATACACATTCTAATATTTCTTTTATAAATGCTTTCTAAAGATTAAATTTGCTTCTATGTCAATTTCCTTGGTTTTTTTTAATTTTGGATTTTAAGATTTATTTAGTTTTTACATATTATACAAGTATGATTATTATATTTGTACTATACATTCCTCGATCTTACTTAAACCTTCATTCATTTTTTTATTGTATTATTATGTTATCACTATTGTATAGCATGATAACTCCTTATATTTCATAACCAACAGTTCTTTATGGTCTTATAACTTAATCATACTGATACAAAAAACATATCATATTGTATAATATTTTATGATATCTTGCCTCAATTACTTTAACATTGAGTCTAATTCATTTTCTTATCATGTAATCATAAAGTTTGATTCTATATGATCTAATATTTTTTTAATTCCCTCCTTACACATTGTCATATGTATACATTTTTTCTATCATACTTATACTATTGAGCATTGGACTTTACACTCTATTATATTTGTGTGTTCATGTTCTTCATATTATATAATTTTGTATTTTCTATGCCTATGTTTAATATTATGCATTAACGACCTAGTATGATATCATGCTCACCTTGTACAATTTTAAGCATAATTATTTGCACATTCCCTCTTGTTTTCAATTCATTCTCTCTCATAAATAATCATGTCATTATGATATTATATGATCATACATTATGATCAATCTCTTAACTACTTCACCTATTGAACGACTTCGACCCCCTACATATTACATTATATCATACTTGTACATCGTTATAATCATACTTTTATGACAAGATCCTTTTTATAAATTTGTTCACTCAAATGATTCTCTCACTCTATTGTATCATACAATCTTATGTTATCATACTATATGATACACTTTTTAAAATATTCTTAAAAAGTATCAAAATTTTTAAAATATATTTTGATCAAAATCATTATTTTTAACTTACCCCTTCTTAAGATCATCAATCATTTTCTAATATTCATCTTTTCACATGTCATGGTTTAAATTTATTAAAATTTTTTGCCCTTACTTTTAGGATGTTACATCAACATACAATAAAAAATGAGAAGAATGTACTATGTATTTTATGTTGAAGCAAACATATTGTATGTTGGGCTCATTATATTTTATATTTAAAGAAAAAACATATTTGGAAGGAGAGTTTTAATGGGATTTTAGGGGCTTCTTTGCAATGATGTTTGTGAATTTGTAAAGAAACATGCAACTTTTGAGAAATAATGAATTATAAGGAAATTTAAGTAAATCTTTAGAATTTTGGAAGTCTTATGATTGAATAATGGAAAGGTATTAATAGTTGTGAAATTTATTATATAAACAATAATAGAAAAGGTAAAACTTTAAAAGAAATGTCTTAGAGCCAACATGTTGACAATTTGAATAATTATGACATAACTAGGTTAAATTGTTAAATTATCTTGAGATATGATTATGAAAAGTGATGTGAGCATATTACATAATATAGATTCATCTATCTATATTTTCATATATAAGATAACACACTATTTTGTGATATGTATTTATGTATGTATATTTTATAAGAATCAGAATAAAAAATAAATAAAATGAAAAGAAATAAAAAAGAACATGATGAGCTGAATAAGTTTGTGATTTATATGAATATGACAAAGACTAAATGAGAATATGAAAGAATGTTTTCTATGACCCTACCATGTAATTCCCCAATATGATGAGATCACCTATGCTGTAATTAGCATTTACTTGAGGGCATAGATAAATAGAGACCTTCTATTATGAGTACTTTATACTAGGTAATGTGAGCGTTCGTTTCATGATAGAGATTGGCTCTTAACCTTATTCCTATTATTGTGAGCTCTTTTGTGCTACATAATGGAGAAGAGTAACTTATTTTTGAGTAGTACTTTAATACAATCTTGTAGTAAGGGGAGATATCATTGGTGGCTTAGCCAACTTGAGATGAAAATACTGATATATGATTGATGCTACAAAAATATAATATAATATGAGATCCTATGAAATAAAGATAATGGTTATATAAAAAAATAACCCCTTAATAAATAAATGAGAAATATAAAAATATAAAAAAATAATAAGTAAAAAAGAAAGATATGATATGAGTACTATATAATATAAATATTATGACATGATTATATGTATCCATAGACATGATGCACATGATCATATATGTAATGAATCAATATTTTTATATCTTTTGTAGTTTTTATACACTTTTATTTACTATATCTATATTTACTTGCTATATATTACATTTTATTACTATGAGTCTCATGCCATCCTTTAGTAAATGCTATCTTTTACTAAAAAGTTAGATATTTGACCATTGAAAAGTAATTTTGACATAGAGAACAACAACTACTAATGATTTAGAGAGACAAATCCTAAACCATTGCAAGGAGGAAAGGGATTAGGAGAAATTCTAAAGAACGAAGTTCTCAACTCATATGCAATTCTCTTCTTTAAAACGTTGGCAGTTACATGGAGAGCTTCTATGTAGATAGATTAGCAAAGAAATTTTTTAGAATGTAACCTTCCAATTTTTTGGGAGGATATGATTCACTAGTAATAAATAATTGCTTGGATCAAATATGAAAACTTTTGGATAGGATAACATGCTGATAGGAAAATGTGATGCTAACTTTATTAGTTTTGGATACTATTTTGTGGTGGGAATCTCACCACTACTTACATTTCAAAAACTCCACAACAAGAAAAATATCATTAGAAGAATTTGTTGATTACTTTGGAAAATTATGTCTTCCCCACTTATTAGAGAAAGAATAAGAGAAGAACTAATAATCCTAGAGAAAAAGGATATGTTAGTCATAGATTATGAAAGAAGGTTTTCCTTTATTGCTCTCTATGCATCATAAATGGTCAACTTAGAAGATTAGAGATGATTTATTTTCTAATAAGGATTTAGGGAATCCATCAGAGCTGCTTTGATTACTTATAAAATGGATGATTTTTTAGATCATGTTAAGCAAGCTAGATCAGTGAAGTAAGAATCATAAAACATTGAAGCTGGCATGATAATAGTAGAGAAAAAGAAGGAGAAAACTATGCTAATGAATATTTCAAATATTATTAAAAAATTATTTCACAAAGGAAAATGTGATAAGAGATGTGGTTATTTATAACATAATTGATAGGACTTTGGTGTCAGTAGTAGAAGAATGGACACTAAATCTAATAAGAAGATTTCTTGATGTATAAAATATGACAAATTTCATCAAGTGATTTGTTGGGTCAAGTAGGGAGGCTATTGAGGCATTCTAATTATGGAGGGTTGGGTTACATAGTTATATAATATCCCTAGGTAGGATTATAGGTAGCATCATCCCCATAATGTTTTGGTTGTAATGCTAGTAGAGGAGGTCTTAATAAGGATAGAGGGAGTGCTTTAGATTTAGCTTCCAGGAGTGTTGGCCAAGGTAGTCATGCTAGAGTGTATGTGATTAATTAGTTGGATGCCCTTCACTAAATAGATGTGGTAGTAGGTATGGTATTCTTCCAACAATTATTGGTAGCCATCTTATTTGATAGTGGTGCCTGGAATTTATTTAAATCCCATCATATGCTTATCACATTAATTTTTGAATTGAAACCAATGAGTAGCTATTTATTTGTGAAATTTCTTGATAGGAGTGAATTTCAATTCGATAGGATTGTTTAATTATTTTGACCATATCTAAATTTGATATGATTTTTGATAAGGACTGATTATATGAACAACAAGCATCAATTAATTATTTGGAAAAGAAAATTATATTGACAACTCCAAATGGAGACAAAGTGATCTTTAATAAAGGAATATGAATCTCACTCATTTGGGTGTTAAAGGCTTAAAACTAGCTAACAAAGGCTAATAAAGGATTTTTATTGTCTATTGTATCAATTTATTAGTAATTTATAAGTCCATAAGATGTGCTCATAATTTATGTGAGTTTAGATGTCTTTTTAGAAGAGTTGACAAGCCTTCCTCTTATAAAGAGATTAAGTTTGAGATTTAGAGGTAATAAAAGAAAAGGCTATATCAAGACCTTTAAGAATTATTGGATAAGATTTTATTTATCTTAATTTGTCTCTATGGAGAGCACATATTCTCTTTATCAAGAAGAAAGATGATAGTTTTAGAATATACATAGACTAACATGAATAGAATAAATGAATTACTTAGTACCCACTATTAAGAATTAATGACTTGCTTGACCAATATTAGAATGTTGTAGTATTTTCTAAGATAGATCTAAGATCTTGGTATCATTAATTAAAAATTAAAGATGTAGATATACATAAGACAACTTTGAAAACTTGTTATGAGCATTATAAGTTCTTAGTACTATCTTTTTGTTTAATAAATGGATTTATAGTTTTATGTATTTAATGAACAAAATTTTTAGAAGGTTTTTAGTTCAATTTGTGATTGTCTTTGTAAGGACATTTTTGTGTACTCTGTCCTTAAAAGATCATGTTCGACACTAGTATATTATGTTGTAAATTTTGAGAGAGAATAAGTCGTATGCAAAATTTTTTAAGTGCAAATTCTAATGTATAAGATAATATATTTGGAACACATGATAAATATAATAAGAGTGTTTATTGATCCATAGAAAATTTCTACTTGGCTTAAACCCATATCTATTTCTTAAATGAAGAGTTTCCTTAGTTTAGGTAGATATTACCAAAAATTTGTGTAAGGATTTTCTTAGTTGCATCACCACTAATAGAATTGACCAAAAAATGATGTTAGATGGGCAAAGTAAACTATAATAAGTAGCTTAGAGATTAACCTACACACTTTAAAAAGAAAAAAAGTACAAAATAAGCATAAGAAACCCAAAAGGGCAACACGTAATAGATACCCTTCTAAGATAATTTTAGTCAATAGAGGACTGGAAGTGCTCTATATGTTATGCCCTCAACATCTTCAATGATGCAAAATGGGGAACTTACAAATGGTTTAAATAAATAAATCTTGATAATGAAAGGAACAAAGTATAGGCACACGAGCATAAATTAAAGGCATCAAAAGTCTTTACTAAGCCTTATGAAAAACTAATGTAAAGTAGTTGCATGTAAAGGTGGTCTAGGCACATAAGGAAACAAATTTGTAAATAGTAGGGAAGGTGATGATAGGCAAGATTCATAAACAAAGTTTAAAGAAGGCCAAGGTGGAGAAAATCCAAGTAAAACTAAAATGGTGAAGTAAAGGAAACCATTATGTTGGTGATGACAAGAGGGCGTGGTTGTAGAGTTTGAAGCTTATTGTCTTGTTGCTTGGACTTCAAACCCCTCCTTGGAGTATCAAAGCCTTAAGAAATCAGTATGTTAGAGTTCTTGTTGTGATAAGCCCTAAGGTGTCAATAAGATGCAAAGGAAAGTGGAACTTTACATATGCCAAAATCATCTTTTCTAAAGGGCATGTCTTCTTTTTATGGAAATCTTATGACAAAATAGAAAAATAAAAAAGGAAATAAAAGTACAAAATCTATGAACAAAAGTGGCTAGAAAATAGCTTTATGAAAAGTTGTGTTTTGATTCAGAAATCTAAGGTCAATGCTATTGCCAAACAACTTTATGAAAGGCTATCATTTTAATTAAAAAAATATGCAATCAAAGCTATCACAAAACAACTTTATGAAAAGTTATATTTCGGTTTAGTATTAGCAAGATTTGTATAGGTTGTCAAGGGTCAAACTTGGGTCGATGTGTAATAGGTCGAATATGGGTTGACATGTCGTGGGTCAAGTTGGCTTGTTGGCACAACAACGACAGATCCATGTGCTTCATAGGTCAAATAAATTGTTCTACTGATGGGTTGGATTGGTAGGTCGCCATGGCTTCGACAAATCTATGCTCACTCACTAGCTCAATCTGTGTTGGCATGTTGCAAGTTGATGTAGTGTCAATGAATGAGGATGCATTCTTAAGTTGTGTGAATTGTTTTATGATGGGTCAGACTAGTGGGTTGAAGCCATGTTAGTGGATCCATTTGCATTGGTGGGTATTACTAATTGTTCTACTAATGGGCGAGTGTTATGATGGTCTATGTGTTTTAGGGCCAATGCGAAATTAATAGATCAATTTTCATTCATAGGTCTTGAAAACTGTGATCCAAAATAGTTGAGAAAGACCCATTTGACAAACTATTTTGACTAATCATTATTCAGAAGGGCTGCCATTGGGTCAGGTTGGACTAAAGATGATTAGCGGAACTAACAAGAATGGGTTATTTTTTTGGTCCTTTTTGTATTCCCAAAGTGAATTTTGATATTAGAGTATACTTACAAATTCTATCTTTACCCTACACATAAAAAAATAGTTACCTTCATTATCTAGAAGTGCTAGCACATATCTAACTGGCTCCTGGGTGTCAAAAATCTTGACAACGGTGTCATCACTACCAAAGTTGTAAAATTTGAATGACATGCATATTGTGAGAGTAGCTTTCTAAAGTTGAAAGAGAAATTGAGAACAACTCCACTCTTAGTGTTACAATTTGGTGGATATCAAATCTTTAGTGATTCTTCACTCTATGGGCTACACTATGTGGGGTAATGTAGAGTGGTACAGTTGTTGTTTATGCATCTAGATAGTTGAAATCCTATAAGAAAAATATATAGTGTGTGAATTAGAATTAATTTCCATGATTTTTGTATTATCAATTTGGAGGCATTACAATATGAGATGAATTGTGAGATTTTTTTTGATCTTCAAGTTCAAAAAACTTTTTCACACAAAAGGAATTGAATATGTGGTAGAAGATGATGGGGAGGAGGACTAAGACTATGATTCCAAATTGAGTCATCTATTGATACCCTAGCTTAATTAACATGTTTGGTATACATTCTAACTTGTTTAAGTTATCTATTGATACTTGACTTATATTTATTCCCTAATACTTGGAAAAATTCTGGCCCATAGAGTTGAAGTTCAAGTAGTATTCAAGTAAATATAGAGCTAATCTATAAATCATCCATTTATCTTTTAAAGATGAGTGATCTATCCATTTAATTAAGAACCTATGTGTCTCATCATTGCTCAAAGAAATCACATTAGTTATAGTAAAATCAATCTTAAAAACTTAGGAACCAAACCTAAGTACCTTCTCATCCTTTGATTCACCTATGTTAGAGTTACTCTACAAAGTCCCTTTATTAACTTTACCTCAAAAACATAACAAATTTTGAATGTTAAAAGTATTATTAATATACTTCTTAGTAGATTCTATTTGTTACTTAATATTATCATATAATATTTTGAAAACATGAACAAATAAGAATGCAAGATGACAATAAAGATGATGTAGCAAGTTAATTAACTCAATAATTTGATTTGGTTTCATGTCATAGATTTTAAATTGAGATAATTTTATAATATTAGATATTGTATTATTATAAGCAATTTTTGTAAATGGTAAATGTAAATCTTAATTTTTTTATTTTTTATCAATTAAAAATCTTAATAAATTTCTTAAGATTTTATTTTTTTATTATAGTTTGACCATTAGTTTGTGGATGATATATAGAAGAGAATTTAAGTTTTATTTCTAATAATTTCCATGAAGTTTTTGAAATAAATTTAACATTTTTATTAAGTATAATGCTATTTTGTAGCCCATGCAACTTAATTGCTTTTAATGAAGAAGAATTTAGTAATATGAGAAGTATAATTAGTTTTATTATAGGAAATAAAATATCTATTTTAAAAAACCTTATTTACCATTGTAATCACACTGTCATGATGTGTAAGGTTATTACATATTCTTGAATAAAATTTTTTTTTTGAGACTCATCTATAGATTTTATTTTAATGATGGCATAGAATGCCTTTGAAAGATTATGTAACCTTAAGATAAGTGTAGAACTCATATAGTTTTTAATTTTATTAAAAGTTTTAATAGTTGCACATTCCAACAAAAATTATCCTTTCTTAAATTATTAAATCCCATCTTACCCATTAGATAAGAGACAATTCCTTGGTCATCCTTAGCTTGAAAAGAAGGTACTACAAACTTTATAGTGAAAAATGAAGTAATAAGTTGTAACTTCTTTTCATCAGTAACTATTTTCTTGAAGTCAAAAGAAGGTTTGATGAGAAGAACCTTTCTAGAAGGTTTCATATGGAATAATCTTATTTTTTGATCTTTAAATTTTAAAACATACATATTTTCTCTACCATAATTAATCACTTCTAGGTCATACAACAAACATTTATCTAATATATACAACAATTTATTAAAAAAAATTACACAATACATTGTCTTCATAACTAACTATTTTGAAGATTAGAAGTAGAAGGTGGGTTGGGATTGTGAATAAAACAATGAATGGTGACGTTGAGGACATCTTTCTTCACTCTTTGAAACTAGTCAGGGCTTGGAATATTGTAGAATTTGAAATAAGAGTGTTTAAATGACACCTTGACTTTCATCTAAACTTAGAACCATCTGTAACATGAGTTAAGGTATAAATTAAGCATCTTCTAATGCATTTCTTCAACAAAGAAACTTTATATTATTTAGCATTGACAATTAGAACCCCTCTTAAAGAGAATGCTATGAAAATTAACTTTACCTTACCTAGCATTGCAAGGGATCACATAGAGGTAGATTTGGTGATGGAAATACCTAATAGTTTATGGATTTCAAGAAAAGATGGAAGCAACAATGGCTTTTAATAGAAACATCCAATATGATAACTTCATGGCTAATGTTAAGGATATTGCAAACAAGGTCACAACATTCTGCATTGCAAGCATAATAAAATGACAACAAATCCACAACTGATGTCAAACAAGTAGAGGTTCCCACTACATCAACTGAATTGAATCCTCTTATTCTAGCATTGAATTTTAAGCTAGTATTGCTTGATGAATGGCTACTACATTCAGATAAATCAACACTAAAAGTGGCTTCTACACATAATGTAGTCGAGCCTCCAATCCTATGCACATCTCCCTCTCAAAATGAAAGAAAAATATCAACATAAGAGGCATAAGCAAATGAGATTTCTAATATAAGAAATAGACCTCTGATATAAGACAAAGAACCAAACATTCTTTGTAATTAGATTACAAATAATTTTAGCATATTAAGAAAATTCCAAAGAAAAAGTAATAAGAGGTCTTAGTCTTTGATTCTAAAGTATCACATGATAAAGCTCATCACCTATATGATCTTCAATCACTAAAGCATTTTAGCAAAAAATGTAAGGAGCCATGGGCTTTGGTTTAATAAATACAATGAGGAAGAATTCACTCTAGTTTTGAGTTGACAAGCAAAAAAAATAAGAGGAATATTTAAGAAAAACCAGGTAGTCCTAAAGGACTTTGCTAAAGCTCTTGTGCCATCCAAATTAAAGAAAATGCAAAACAAAATAACTGACATCCTTATGTGGAACAAAAGGGGAGCGACAAATAAAGTTCAATTAATTAGCAAAAAAATCTTATTAAATCATAGAAAATTTTTTTAGTTCTACTAATGGAATGCATGGAACATTGAAAAAGAATGTCTCAATTGAAAAGTAAGCTAGAATATGGATATTGTAAGGGTAACAATTCAAATAAGATTTGGATCCTTTGGAAAAAAGATTTTTCTTACTAAGTCATACTGGATGATAAGTAACTAATTCATCTCTAAGTCAAAAATCAAGACTAGAACAATTCTGTTAATTGCACATTTGTTTATGCCCAAAACTCAATCATTAAAAGAAGAACTCTATGGAATATTCTCATTCAAATTATTTAGAGTTCTAAGATGCCATGACTATTAGGAGAAGATTTTAACGTAATAAAATCATTAAATGAGTAAAAGTTGTATTCCACTCTTAAATTAGAAGTAATTGAAGAATTTTTTAATTGCATGAATCAATGTAGTCTCAAGAACTTCCATTCTCTGGCTCTTCTTTTATTTGGTTTGCTAAAAGGAAAAGTAGATGGATTTCAAAAAGGCTAGATAAAGTATTAGTTAATGGAGACTGAGTAGATAGAAATTCCTATGGTTGTAATTGAACACCTTTGTAGATCATGGTTAGATCATGCTCTATTACTTTTGTATTTTCTTAAAGACTCTTCCTGAAAAGATTTATGTTTTGGAACATCTGGTTGAAGAACTAATCCTTCCTACAATTTGTTGAAAGAAATTATACATTATTAGTTCATTGCTTTGTATGAAGGCTTGTGTTTAATTTAAAAAGTTTGAAAGATTGTCCTAAACAATGGAATAAAATTAAGTTTGGAAATAGTTTTTATGTGATTAAGTTAGCTGAAGAACAAGTCAAAGTTAAAGAAGCTTAAAGGATCTCAATTTCAAGCAAGTTAGAATAAGGAAATGAGGAAGGAGCTAATTAAGGTTAATGAAACTCTCCTTAATGCTATTACAAAAGAGAAAGTTATTAGTAGCAAAATATTGGCATCAAATGGTTTAAAGAAGGAGACACTAATACAAAATTGTCCATGCAATGGTTAAAGAATGAGGACCTAAATTGAATAATAATAATACAAAGGATTTTAATAGTATTTGTGTTAAACAAAAAGATGAACTAATAGAAGCCATAATTCAAGACTTTCACAGATTATTATTAGCTTCTAGACTAAAAGGCAATAAGAATGTGCTCACTAACATTCTTTCCTTGGTAATAGATGAAGATAATAACCTATTGATGAAGGAAATCTCATGGTGGAACTTAAAGAAATAGTATTTCATATTGATCAGTACAATAGACAAGATGATTACAATGACAAACTTTTCATATATTATTAGGATATTATAACAAAGGATGTACTAGATGCTGTTAGGACTTCGGCTTGTGCACTAATTCTTAAAGGAATATCAAGCACAAATATTGTACAAATTCTTACAATTGAGAACTTAGAAACTTTTAATGATTTCAAGCCAATTTGTTTATACAAGTCTACTAAAAAATTGCTTTCTAAATTGCTTGTTACCATAGTTCAAAAACTCCTCATCTCATCTCTTCTAAATAAGCAAGTTTTGTTAAATCATAAAGATTATAAATAATATTTTTTAATCTCATAGATTAATTAGAAGTTTAAATAGAAGAATGAGAGGAAAAAACTATGTAATTAAGCTTATTCTTAAGAGTGCTTTAAACTATCTATCATGGGAATTCTTAATCAAGGATCTCACCAAATTCAACTTTGTAGAGAAGTTTATTATGGCTATAAAAGTGTTTCATTTAGCACTTAGGCTTCTATCATAATCAATGGCAAGAAAAACAATTATTTTAGAGTGTCGTGAGGGCTACAACAAGGTAATATAACATCCCTTACTGTTTATTCTTTTTATAAAGTTTTTTTGTTTGGGGTTTAAACAAGCTCATAAATCAAGGGACAATTCTTCATTCTATTCACTTAGATTTGTTTAATTATCTCTCATCTAAGTTATGCAGTTGATATAATGGTCTTTAACATGATAGATTTAAAATTTATTTCTAAAGCTTATGATTTTTTGGTAGACTTCTAAAGAATATTTGGTCTTCATAATTAATCACCATAAAAGAAAATTTATTAGTAGTAACAAAATGCATTTAAGTCAAGCAAGAAAAATAATCTAGAGACATTATTTTTTGAGAACCAAACTACTTATAATATACTTGGGTTGTTCTCTCTTAATTTGTGGAAAACAAAATTGCACATTTTTTTACACTTGATTGAAAAATAAATAAGGTGACAATTGGAAGAAGAAGCTATTATTTATGAGAGGTAGACTATTTCTTATGAAATATGTTTTTGACTCAATACCTATGTACTCTTCCATTGCAACAAATTATCATTTTATCATACTATAGAGAATTGAGAAGGGTATTTTATTAGTTGATTCTAGGAGGTATCATAGAAGCCATTTGACTAACTAGGAGAAAGTTAACCTAAGAACTGAGGAGAATGGATAGAGTCTTCAAAAACTAGAAGAATTAATGTTAGCATTTTTAAAAAAACTCAATTAAAAACATCTCTCAAACCACTCATTATAGATGAGCTACATGAAAGCAAAATAATTGTCATCAAGCAACAAATGCAACATACCTAACAAATTTTAGCACATGAAAAAGATAAAAGAGATGATTTTAAAACATATTAAAATTTCCAATGTTATAGCAAATAATGATTGGACACTCAAAACTAATGGCATGTTTGGAAATAAATTGACCTTGGAAGTAATTAGCAACAAAGGACTGATATTAAAACTCAAACATAAAATCTAGAACTCAAAATTCTACTAAACATTTCAATTTTAATACAAAAAATATTCAAAAAATTGTTGTCATTTCTTGAGAATTTAACAAACCTCAACTTTTAGATGGTCTCAAAGTGTCAATGTTATTCAAATGAAGACTTAATGGATCATGTAGAGTTAAGCTATGACAAAGCAAGTAAAGTATGGTCTTCCTTCTCCGTTAGTTTACACATTTGGCAAGCTAATTTAACTAGGGAAACTAATTTATTGTTTCAATGGTTGAAATAAGAAAATAATCACTACATTAAAGGAGAGGCCATTCACATCCTTTCTTTAATAATATATTAGAACATTTGGGAGGCTAAAAATTTAAAAATCTATTAGGAAATAAATAAGCCAGTAAATGTCATCATTAATATTGTTTTCTTCAATAGTTATAACATATTTAATTGCTTTTCACTTACTTAAACATCCTAAGAATATATTCAATTAGTCCATATTTTTTTAGTCCCTTAATATTCATTCCTAAAGTATAAATATTGTGAAGTGGATAAATGGTCTCCTCATTAAGATCCAATGCTTAAGTTAAATATTGATGGCTTCACACAAGGTCTTAATGGGGAAGTTGGCTATGTAGGAATTATTTGTAACCATAAAGGAAAAAATAGTGAAAGATTTCTCTAACTTCATTAGAAACAATTCATTTTTAGAAGCTAAAGAAATGTCATTGATCCTTAGTCATCAAATGCACAAACGTAAGAGTTTATATAATCTTACTATTGAAATGGTTTGCAAAGAAATTTCAAATATTGGTGCAAGATTAGGTGAACATCCCCTAAATGCTAATAAACATCATCAAGAAAATCAATTGAGAAGTGGGAACAACAATTATCCATTGGCATTATATTAAAAAAGAAGTGGCATATTATCTCACAAAAACTATAGCAAAATCTACAACATGAGCCACTTGGGAACAATATATTCCTAATTACTATAAGGTTCTAGCTAAACTTGATGAAGTTAGTATCCTTACATTCAAATATTGTATAAGGTAAAAAGCATCAACCTTTGAGGATTAGTTATAATATGATGTGAAAACTTGGATATTTTCTCTATGTGTGAAACCTTCATACAACACAATAATCATCATCATACTTTATGAAGAATCTACTATTCACATAATCATAGCTTCACACCAAGATAATTCAATTCACCTTGGCATTGGCCAATTATGCTCCCTATGAATGGAAAAATAATAATCATACACCCACTTTTATATCCCTCATTAGTTTAGCCAAGTATGCTAGAGCAATCAAGACAACTTATTGAATAGTCTTTTTACCACCTATTCTTGGTATTCAAAAAAGGGCATCATCGTACACCAATGACACTCTTAGTAATCACATTGCATAGATATGTCTTGACATTAATCTCACTTTTTTACTTTTGGACATCCTCAAATCATGATGGTGCCTCTTAATTTTTCATCAAACAAGTATGTTTCTTGAAGGCTTGTATTATTCATCCCTACTTACCTTCATACCAAAATGTTATCTCCTAACTCATTATTAGATAAGTACACATAGTGTAGTCTAAGTCAATGCTATCATATTATTGCAATAGCAAGTCCAACCACATCAAACATGTACACTTCTTGAAAGCTTACATTGTTCATTTTGTCACACCTTTGTACTATAACATCGGCTCTTGGCTCAACAATAAACATGTAAGGTCAGCAAACTTAATGACAACATAATTATATTATCACAACAATGCATCCCATTACATCGGACTAATATGTCATTCCAATTTAATGATGGTCACATTTTGTAATCGATTAAAACATTGCAAGCTAGTCATTATTATTCCAATGAGCTACCACTTTCTAAGACAAAACTACTAGCTATTGAATAATCTAAAAGCAATTTGCTTCAAACATGACTACAGTGCTTTCGTACCATCACTCTCCAATACCTAATATGATAAGACAAAGACTTCTCACTCAAAGGATTTTGACTTAGGTGATGAAAATAAATTAAAGTCTTATCTATTCTAGTTGAATCAAATCAACCATAGTTCATACAATAGATTAGTTATTTAAAACTTATCTTATAAAATAATACAAAATATTTATGATAAAAAACTAACTATTTTTTTTTGTAAAACTAAGTATTGATTTGTAACTAAAAATCAGGTGTGATAAACTCAAAACACTCAAGTTGAGATTCAATTTCCATATTTATTCTTCTTAAAACATGTGTGGAGCTTACATTCAAGGCATTACCACCATTTGTAACTAATCTCATTCTTATATTTTTATATGTAATAAAAGTATGAAAGATATTTTTATGTTACCAATCTTTGTCTCATCATGGGATATAGATAAGCTTTTAATGCACTTTTGTGTCCATCTTCTTCATTGTTAAACTTTTAATTAATGTAGTTTGTGTCATCTTTAATTATCTCCTCTATTTTAATCTCATCCTCATCATAATCTTAAAGTATAGATAAACATCTCATAGCATTGCTTTGTTCATTATCTTCTTTATCATAATTAACTTTTATCAATAATAATTGTAATTTCTCGATGATTTCCTCTATATCAATTTATGTTTGTCTTCTTCAATGCAAATTAACATTTTGCATTGAACCATCTTATGACTTAGCTTTTCACATTTATAACATCTTTTCTCTTTCTTGAAGATTTTTAATAGTAGTATTCTTAGATATTTGTGAGCCACATGTAGGTGGCATTCAAGGTTGAGCAATATACTTAAGTGCATTTAATGTCCTCACTTGAAATTTAGTACTGAGGAATATATGTTCTTGAGCTTTTAGAATAATGTGCTAAGGCGAATGCTTCTTCCATAATTTTTGGGTCATTTAAGGTCATATCATTTCTAATTTCCATCCTAGGATCCCTCTCTAAGCAATTAAAAATCTAAGTTATGACATATAGTCTTATGCATTATATTATCAAATTAGTTATGTTTTTTTTGTGATTATTAAATTAATTTATCTTATGTTAAGAAATATGGTGTGAAGTTTCCTCAAATTGATTTTCATTATTTTTTGGAGTTCCTTATTTATTATGATTGTTAATCTTCAAAACCTTTATATACTTATGTAAATCATGAATTAATTTTATTATTATATGAATTCAAGTTCTTGTTTTTTTAAGTTATCACAATTATCTTTAAATTTATCAAATTGCTCCATTTGTTTTGGCTAAGGATACATGATAATAAATTTATGTGTTTAAACAAAATAAGATCAATGAACTTTAAAGATATGCTAAATTTAAATTTCAAGTAATAGAAGATGTATGTAAAGATGACAAATTATTTTTATATTAAACTTGAATTTAAATTAACATGAAATGTAAATGTGGGTAGGCCAGTTGCAAATAAAGCTCATGTGATGATCCATATGCATGAATCATATATTTAGTGTCAACAAAGAGAAAATTTAAGCAATTCTAGTCAATAAACTCAAATAAAATTAGTATAATTTAAATCTAGCAAATATGTCTTAACTTTGCACTTTAGGAGGGCTAAAATTTGTAGATCTCTTTCTTACAAGCAACACTTAAAGTTAAGTAAGGTAGGTTAAAGGAAAATTAAGCCAAATTAAAATGAGAAAATTAACATTAGGTTGTCCATAGGATTACAATAGTACAAAGTTCTTAAACAAGCTTTTAAAATCTTAGATCAAATATCTTAAAAGAGAAATAAAATTTAGGAGAGTTTAGATTTACGTATTTTTGTTGTTAAAATTTCTAAATGATTGGATCCACTTAAATGTAAAATTTAGTTTCTTGATTTTGATTATATCTTGGAAATCTTACTCTCCTTTATTTTTCATAGTGTTCATTACAAATGCTTGGTTGTTTAGGAGTTGGAAATGAAGATATCTCCTTTTTGATATCACTTTTGATATCCACTTTTTCATTGCATTCAAGAAAACACAGATTTAATCTACTTTTTAAATAAGCTATCTTTTTTGTCTAATTCACTACTGGGAGTTGTCTGATTCAATTTGGATAGTTTAGTGTGTAGCTTGCTTTTGCTCTGTGGAATTTTGGGTTAAGCTCCAATTTGGGCTAGCTTGGCTGGTTGTTAGATTAGATTGTGCAATGCAGTTTAACATGGGTGGTTTAAGGCTAGGATGCATCAACAAAAACTACATGCTAGTTTAGGATATGATGGATTGGTCCAATTTTGTTGGTGCAATTAGTTGAATCAATGGTGATAAGTGGCATAGATCCCGTGGTAGTATTTTTTTATTATTTTTTACAATTTTGTAAGAAGTAGCTATGGATTAGCAAGATGGCATCTGACAAAGGCTTCAAAATCAAACAGAGAATCTTGGTCAATAAAGGTGGGCCTCGAGGTGGGTAGAACACCACAATGGTGTCTCTAATACCAAATTAACGGAGAGGAAAACCAAGGTTCTAATTCCAAATTAATAGAAGAAGTTGGTAAGAGGAAAACTATTATAATGGGATGATGATGATGAGAAAGATGGATAAGGGGAATAAGCCTTACTCTTTTAGGTATGTTTATGCACAAAAGGATGGAAAGTGAAGATAAGTCATACACTTTTATGTAGTTTTGTGCTCTTGAAGGCACAAGATAAGTTATTTTAGGATCCAAAGCACTTCAATGATTTATTATTAATTCATTTAAAAGTATCCTTAATTAGATTACTTTAAAGCTATTTATAAATCCAACTTGTAAAGATAAGAAAGACTCAAATAATGCTTAAATTTTTGAAGATAAAGTACTTAAAAATTTGAAATTCTTATTCACCATCTATCATAACTAACTTAAAAAGAATAAAAACTCTTAATAATTTTATATTTTTATTGAGTTATTATATGACTTAAAAGAAAAGAATATAATAATTAAATAATGATAAAATCTTTATATCAAAAAAAGCATCCTAGCTCTTCTATTTCTCTCATGTAGGTCTTTGATATGAGCCATAGTAACTGACCTATGCAGGATTTGGCATTTGTTAATGCTTTAACTACTTAAATCATCCTCTAGTTCAATTTTTATATTTAGGATATGTTCTAGCTTATGTAAGTCGTCTATTGATGCTTGTTTTTCATAAGTAGAGATTGCCAGAGTATATTAAAGATAATGACTTGACCATAATTTATTTTGTAGGTAAAATCAATATTATTGTTGATGTGCTAAGTAGGAAGGTTATGGCGTGTTCTTTTGTAAGATAGCTTGATTGGAAAAAGATTTATTTTGAGATTGATAAATTATAAATGGGAAGTGCTGTGCATGAAAATATTAACTTTCTTTACAACCTCTCCTTAATGCTTGATTGGTTTGAGTTTATCAAAGAAGATAAAGAACATGAAATGTTGATTTAGAGAGTTAAAGATGTATTGGAGTATGATTTTTCTCTTAATAAGCATAATGTTTTAAGATTGTAAGGTAGATTATATATTCTTAATACTAAAGAAATAATATGATGAACCAAAAATTGAGGTATAGATACTAATGGTATGCTATGAAAAGAGATGTGATATAATGGGTATAAAATTCCATATTACAAGTAGGTTAAAGGTAAACAACAAAGACATATGGCTTGTTGTAATCTCTACTAATTATGGAATAGAAATGAGAAGTTTTGGCTATGGAGTTCTTATTAGATTTCTTAGAACTTTGATAATTTATTATTCACTCTGGGTAGTTGTAGATAGGTTGACTAATATTGTGCTTTTGTTATATCAGAATGATCTTGTTTATAGACAAGTTAATTCAACTATATGTTTAGTAGATTATGATATTACATAGAGTTTCAAAAGAGACTATTTATGATGAAAATCTAAAATTTTTTTCTTGATTCTAAAGAAATATACATAAGATTTTTGAAACTCATTTAAGATTTAACATAGTGTTTTGCCCTTAAAATGATGGGAAAACTAAAATAACTATTGAGACTCTTGAAAATTTAATGAGACTTTATGTACTAGAGTTTTGGTGTGATTAGGATAGCTATTTACCATTAGTATAGTTTTCTTACAATAATAGCTTTCAGGATAGTATTGGAATGAATTCTTATGAAGCATTGCATAGAATTCATCTCTTGCTTGTTTGAGTGTAAGGAAAGGCAATCGATTAGATTCAATTTTATTAAAGAGGACACATTAAAGATAAGTCATTAGAGACTAGATGTAAACTACTTACTAATCTTAAAATAAATATTATAATGAAAATTAAAAAAAACATTAAATTCTAAGAAGGTGAGCATGTCTTCCTTAAAGTGTGTCCCTTAAAAGATGTAATCAAATTTGGCTAAGCAAGAAAGTTGAGAATAAAGTATGTAAGGAATTTTTAGATATTAAGAAGAGTATGATCAATTGCTTATATAGTTACTCTGCCTCCATGTTTGGCTAAAGAGTTTAATGTTTTTCATATTTCTTTCTTAAAAAGTAACATTCTTAATTCATCATATGTGATTTGATATGGTTTTAAGAATCAAGATCTTCCTAGCCCATCATATCATAAACAAGTAGTCAAAATTTTAGTTAAGAGAATAAATTAAGGAATAAGATTATTCCCATGAAAAGTGTTCTTTGAAATAATTGGATAGAATGAGAAGCCACTTGAATGTTGATCCTCATCTAGCTTAAACTTAATAAAACCTAATAGAGAGTCCAAAAATACCAAAGTATTGTGGATAAAACATAATCGATAGAATAATCCATGAAGTCATAAATAAGAATCGAGATTGATGATAAAACTTCTCAATCCATAAACATATTGTAAAAAGTAATTAGATAATAACATCACACACAATCTTAAAGTTGTCAAAAGCTAAATAGGGAACTAGATATAGTCATTATACTACAACATAATCCTCATATACATATCATCTTACATCAAATTATACATAAAACACATGCTCTCTCTTTGGGTTCCCCAAGATAACCTTTAGGAGTCCCACCTCTAAGCAAATATACATCTTGGTCTTAAATGTTATACTCTATCAAAAAACTACTAGCCATAAGTAATAATTCAATATGGAAATGAAATTGCAAGTAAATAGAAAGAGTAATAAATGAAGCACTGTATAGCAATCTATAAAGAGATAAAAATACTAGTTGTAGATATGCTTGTATGCATCATAGTGTTTTATGCATATAGTCATCCCATATTATTAATATCATATCTTTTCCTTTCTTTTTTTTCATAGTATCATTCAATGTCATTTTCAACTTTTTTCATTTATTATTTCTTTCTTTTTGTCCTTAATTTCTTTATAAGATCATTATCCTTATTGCTTAAGATCTCATATCATTTCTATTATATAATCACTATCTATATTACCTAACATCTTTTACTATTGATAAGGGACCTTTGATATGCTATAGGCCCAAATTTGAGTCCCAAAGACACAAGGATGGCGATTTCATTTCTTATATATCATGGATGAACTTTCTACATTACATAACATTCCATACTCATGATGATAAGGCCTCTCTCATATTGTGGGGCTAAATTTGAATCTTAAGAAAATGAGGATAGTGGTTTTCTTTCTTATATTTAGTAGTTATAATATAAGATCATAACAAATAATTTATATTTATGGTTATTGTTTCTTATGATCTTCTCGATCACTAGGCTTATTATAATATGCTCACATCATATCATATCACATTCTATAATCTTATTCCAAGGTAAATAATAACTTGCCCTACTTACATCATAGTTAAGTTGTCTTTTCACTTGATGGCCATGGAATGCATCTTCAATGACTTTCCCCTCTTTATTATAACTTCTTCTCATTTCTTACACAATACTCATTATTTTATATCATTATCTATAAATTCTTAAGAGTTTCCAAGAATGGCATAAAGAATTTGTTATTCTACTATAGTTTACTTCTAAATCCTTAACATCATATAGTTTAATCTATCCATCTATATTGCACTATCATTGGTTTATAACTATTTCTACATTGGGTTGGATGGATTAATCATTAGATTACCCTTTTCTAGAAGCTAATTGTATAATTTGATGATCAAATCATACATTATGACCCTATAGTTCTAGTTGGACCGATTTCAAATAATTTTGTCTCTTGCTTCCAATAAATTGGTTGTATTATCTTATGGTTCTATCATACATTTCAACATTCATTAGCACTGTGTGATGGTTTAATCGAACCATCCATTGCTTGATACTAAAGACTTGGTCGTAAGGTCTGTGAGTATTCTCATGCTGTACAATTTTGTTAAGAAACTAAGGCGTAACACTACAAACTAATCATATGGTACATCTAAAATGATCATCTTATCTGATCATTCAATGCAATGGAATCTATTTAGAGTCTTCATTGGTTTTTCCATCCATCATCATATTGTCCCTCTAGGTCGATCATATGGTATAATTGGTCCAATCATACATTTTGTGAGACTTGCATAATTAAGATGTAAAATCAATGAGCATTCTTTAGGTAACACATAATGCATTTGTTTGATGTTGATGAATAGATTATTTAATAGCCTATTTAAAGCGTCTTTGGAGAATATGAATAATAAAGGAGTGATGAGATTACTTTTTTTAAGCTCCCTTGAGGGATAAAAAAATCCATTGGGAGTGCCATTGTCCATGATGGTAGCCATGAGTGGCCTATAATGTTCTTGATCAATTTGTGTTAAAAAGTTGTATTTGTCCAGTGTAATATAATAAATTCCATGACTAGCAATCAAATGACCTTTTTAAATCAAACTTCATATTGAAATTCCTACCTCTGACTTTCTTGTTAAGGGATCCCATTAACTCTTGAGCAAGAAGAATAATATGTATAATAGATCTACCTTTAAAAAAACCAACTTGTTCAAGTGATATGGTTTTGGATAGCACAATGTGTGACATGTTCATTAATAGTTTACATAGTATTGTTTTAGTAAAGTTGCATACACAAATAGGGTTGAAGTCCTTAAATGATCATGGTATCTCTGCTATAGAGTTTAGCACTAGATTTGCACTTGTAATTCTTTAAGGAATTAAATTTTTTGCTATGGAATCCTTAGTAACTTCTAGCACATCATAGACTATAATTTCCTAATATTTTGTGAAAAGGTGACCATTGCAACAATCTGTTCCAAGTGTATTATTATTATCCAATTGAAATTCAACTTCTTTTATCTTCTCCATTGTAACCTCTTTCATAAGCCAACTGTTGTCTTCCTTAAAGACCAACATAAATATGCTCTTCAACAATTTCTCATCCAATGTGACCTTATTAAAGGTGTGCAGTGTTTGAAAATGTTGTATAATTTTCTCTTTAATTTCCTCCTATTCTATTATTATTTTCTTATTTCACTTTAAAGCAACTAATGTTGAGCATAGACCTTTTGTCCTTAACCAAAGCATGAAAGAATTTTGTATTCCTATCACCCTCTTTAAGCCATCTAGTTCCATCCTTTTGGCACCAACATATTTCTTCCTTAGTTCCTCTGTGAGATAATCATTTGCCTTAATTTATTCAACCTTGCCCTCTTCTTCAAATTTCTATTCTCTACTCTTAACATCTTCTTTAACCACTTGATTTCTTAAAAAATATTGCCAAATGTGGATTTATTTCACTATTTTTGGTAGCTTGTCAACCTTCTTAATTTAAATGTTTATATTGCTATTCCATAGATGTGTGTAGATAAGGACCAATTGTTTTCTACTAAGCTATAAAATATTGAATGTGTTGACCACATGTTATGTTACTTCAATTATTTTTTTCCAAAACCATGAGCTTTGGGAAATTAGAGTAGCAATGGAGAGTACAAAACCCATTTTGCATAAATGCTATATGATTACTAGGGAGTAAGTTTTCATCCAATCCATATTTACTAGAATTCTATCAAGCCTTTTCCAATTCAATTTCCCTTCTCTTGTCCAACCCAAGTGAAGATCAAACTCAAGTAAGGGAGGTCGTTTAGGATGCATTGGCTTATGTAATCCTTAAACTCAAACATTGTAGCTAGGAAAAGTTTGTAGCTACATTTAAGTCTCCTTCAACCATCAATGGGCCTTTGAGATCTATGAGAACTTGAGTTAAATTATTTCATAGGGTCCTTCTCTCAACCCTTTTACACTTAGCATATGATAAAGTATAGTAATTGTAAGTTGCCTTCCAAGTTTATTAATGAGTAGATGAATGATTTGTTTATAATTATATAATTTTTTTGATATTTCAAGTTTCCTTTCCAAAGAACTTAGATGTTGTTGAAGGAATTCTTTATATAATGTTCAAAACTCAATGACTTAACTATATTGGGCAGCTTATTATCCAGCTATGTAGTGATCCTACTTTGACTTTAGTTTGAAATCCAATATTATTGATTTCCTTTCTTATGATTTTCATGCTAGGCCATCCATTCAAGAATTTCCTAATCATTGTTAGGCCATCCATTCAAGAATTTCCTAATCAATGTTAGCTTAAATAAAGCAACCATTTTTCCCATTTCATCTTTTTCAAATATAATTTTAGGTTCCTCATTGAATGTCAATATAGATTTAATTTAAATAAAAGAATGATGGATATGTCCATCTAATACCATAGCAAATGAGTGGTTAAGTAAAAGGGGACCCCTCAAATCCACTATACAGTCAAGCAAACCCAACTTTCAGTTAGAGATTTGAATCAAGATGAAGCTATACCATTGCTTCTAAGCTTGAATAATAGTTTAAATGTTTGCCAACAAATCCTCCATCGAGCCATAGATCACTCATGTCCTATTGCTCGTTGTTTACTGCTTGTCGCTTGTGACTTATAACCCATTAGCCCTCATTTAAGTGTAAGAAAAACTTATTGGAGATAATGATAGTGAAGATCTATCTATTTAAGGTTTTTCTCTTAAATCTTCCCTTTGCTTAAGATTTCCCCCTGATGCCCTTCCTACTCTGTTCTCTCCTATGATCTCTTTCTCTTTCCTAATCTCCATCACAAGCAAGTCATAATTGAAAAGGCATAAGAAGGAGGGTAAGATTTTAATCTTTTCTATTTATAAAAAGAATTTAATATAATAGTAACTTATTTGTTTATTTTTCTTTTGTAAATGTAAAGAAATTCCAACTAACCTTATAAAATTGCAAATAGCATACTAGCACAATCCTTATGTTGAAACCTTCTTAGTGATATACTTCTCATATGACTGTTGGTGACAATGCATGCTTTTGAAAGTGCACCGAAATAGGCTAATCTTTAGATCTTGGACCTGCACGACCCAAATTGACTATTAAAGATATATTTCTTAATCATGAAAATAAGCTATCATAGTCTACACACCATATTGAAAAATTTTTCCCAAAATTTTGAAGGAATTTGTGTTATTAAAGCATTATATTTTCTTTGACTATCTATGCAATTTCCTTTTTTATTTGATTATTCTAAAGAACTTTAACCATAGGAATAACTTTATTTTGCAACACCTTTTCTTACTCAACTAGAATTTTGATA
This sequence comes from Vanilla planifolia, assembly GCA_023846275.1. NCBI lineage: Eukaryota > Viridiplantae > Streptophyta > Magnoliopsida > Asparagales > Orchidaceae > Vanilla > Vanilla planifolia. The sequence continues at coordinate 1,648,911 of CM043866.1, forward strand.
GGTTATTTTTAGTAAGAAAACTTGGGCTAGATTTCAAATTCCTTCTAATCATAATAAAACATGGGTTGATAAGGAACAAAACTTTTTAGTGAAGAAACATAAGAAATATCATGCACTGTAGTCATCATTGGAGGTAAATCTAAGAGACTATACAACTATTCCAACTTTTTCTAAAACTTGCAAAGGCATAATATACATGGGTTTGAACATTCCCACCTTCCTGAATCTTATTACCTCCTTTATGAGAATTAAGTTA